>CM017322.1:21283862-21357656 GCA_006937295.1 Carpinus fangiana
AAAAAAAAAAAAATCTTAAAATTTGCAAAACTACGCCGGCGTAGTTTTGGAGGAGCCCAAAACGGCGTAGTTTTGGAGTGGAGGGTATAATGGGCATATATATATTTATATACCCATTATACCCTTGAAGGGTCCTAAGCGAGAGAAAATGGAAGATTGGGGGGGATAAGTGAGAGTTTTTTCGTTTTGGGGGAGATTTCTGTAAATCGGTGGAAGTTAAGGGGGGTATCTGAAGTTTCCCCTAAATGTTTAGTTAAAATTTAGTTAGATAACATTTTTTTTACTTACCAACTTTTTGAAAATATTAAGGTCCATTTAGTTTGCAAAATAGACTCCTATAATGAAATAGCTATTTTTATGAAATAGTCATTCTTTTGTTTGGTAAGAGTCTACTCTTAAGAATATTCATTCTTATGGAAATTATTAATCCCTTACACACATGAATAACTATTCATTTAAAAAATGAAAGGAATAGCTATTCTTTAAGGAATTGAATACATTTTCCACAAACACCCATATATTTTTTAATTTTATTTTAAACTTAAAAAAAAATGAAAATTAAAGTGGGTGGCCGACCACCCCATAGAAGAGGTAGGGGTGGTCGCACCACCCCCGGGTGCCTTGTGGGACCACCCCCGAGGCGTCCGAGAGTGGTGCGACCGCCCTCGTGGCATCTCGAGGTGGCTATGGCCACCCCAGATTTGCTCCAGGGGTGGCCACAACCACCCTCTGAGCTCTTTTGGGGTGGTCGCGGCCACACCTGATGGCACCAGGGGTGGTACGACCACCCCCAGCCACCCACTATTTTTTAGGTTTTCTTATTTTTCTTTTCTAATATGAGTTGAAATAATAATAATAATGTGGAGTTTTTAGTAATTTTGATTCAATTTCAATTGGATTATGTGTGTTGTTACCAAACTAAATAATATGAATAATTATTCTATTTTACTCTTCTCTATTTCCAGTAATAACTATTCCTTTTCCTAGTAGAATCTGCATTCCACAAAAACCAACACAAGGCCTAAAAGTAAATTTCTCCATTATTTCTCTGAACCAAAGTGTGTTTATCCCAGGAAGACTTATCTCAGACAATATATTAGTGGCATATGAAACGCTTCATTCTATGCACAATCGGATGTGGGGGAAGGTAGGATATATTGTAATGACCCTGATGGGCAAATCAATTAACTGGTAATTGATCTCATGCTTTGCCTCCCAGTCTTATCCCGTAAACACAAGGCCTAAAAGTAAATTTCTCCATTATTTCTCTGAACCAAAGTGTGTTTATCCCAGGAAGACTTATCTCAGACAATATATTAGTGGCATATGAAACGCTTCATTCTATGCACAATCGGATGTGGGGGAAGGTAGGATATATTGTAATGACCCTAATGGGCAAATCAATTAACTGGTAATTGATCTCATGCTTTGCCTCCCAGCCTTATCCCTTACGGGATAAGACTTAGGGATTTCAACCTTTCATAAATGAGATACCTCAGCGGAAGACTTTCTAAACTATAGGAATAGAGACAATTAGTAAAACAATCACACAATTGTACACCAAAGTAAACATAACACCTCATAATATAAAGATAATCATCAAATGTATCGGTCATCAGACCATCATCAGGAATAAAGATTTCAACCCATAACATAATTGCCTTACAAAAAATCAATAGATCAAATCTAAGTTTAAGTAATGCTAAAGAGATAAGAATCTCAATCATGTATGCCCGGGTGGTTCCTCTGTCATCCCACATAGGCTTCAACCAAATTGAGTCCATATCCTAAAAAATGACTTGAATCAGGTCCTGCGTAATCACCCATGTCTGATCCGAAGACATCCTCGTTTAAGCTAGCTAAATTGCACAATTATTGATAATAGATGGAGAAACATAAAATAAAGGGGTAAGTCTAAGACTTAGTGAATGTTAATGCATATAATGCATATGTCAATTTAGCAATGAACTCTAATTTTATAAAATATACAACAATTCCATCATGATAGTTTTCCATAGGCGTGATATAGATATATGGTGTATGCATATGATATAGGGTAACAGTGATAGTTCAACCGTATGGTCTACCTGAAATATTACCCATTCTCAGCAGAATTAGCGTTGTCCCGAGAGATTTGTAATACAATGCTGGTGCCCCAATCATTGTACTCTACCGTCCATAACACTAGCGGCATGACCGAGTTCGACCTTGGTGGGCCACACCACTAATGATGTACGTCATGTAGTGACCACCCATTAAGGTTGTGCTAGTCACAAAACAACCATTGGATATAAGACCTATATAACACACACATTTGACCAAAAAGTTAACATGTATAGTAAGCTCATGGCTGTTATCCCACACTTACTACTGTATTATGTCATACGATGCAATTTATCTTGTTCATATTTTACATGCATGCTTTTACAAGTCTCATTTTCGTTAACATATTAAGCACAATATTTTTCATAAAAAGGTAGAGTTCATGTGCAGCAAGTGTATATTATGAGAGTTGTAATAATACATGTTTTGGTACACAAAATAGTCATGCATTCATGGAAAATAATAGCGAGTATTATGTGAGTTAAAACTCACATAGGCCGTACAAACTCTCTGAATATTCCTCCAAATGGTCCGAGTTCCCCAAATCTATGAAAAACTTTCTATTAGTTCAAATTCCACTAAAACAAGTCTATAACAAGAAAGCATGAGCTATCAAACAGGTGGCCAAAATAGCGTTCCTTGGAATGATTTTCACCATACATCCGAGCTTGAGGTCGTACGTCTGCTCACAAGGTTTCAAGTGAAACCTCATTTTGTCCATGCGTCCTCCTATCCTCCCAAATCAAATTATAAGGTTACCTAAAGGCTTTCTATCTCAAAATGACATCTCCATGCATAGGAAAACACGTTTAATATAACCCGCCAAGATTAAAGCATAATCTAGCTAGAAACTTAAACCAACACATAAGCTAGTCTAAAAAGCATAAAAAGAGCATAACGACTTAAGGAACGAGTAGAGCTTAGAAGGCTACCTCCTCAAATGACAAGAAATCACCTCATTTCTCCACAAAGCACTCAAACTCACGAGAACACACTCACACAAAGAATTTTCACAAAGCCTGGGGACAAGGATGAGTTCCAATGTTGAGGGTAGGAGGTATTTATAGGTGAGAAAAAGCTGAGGGTGTTGTAGGCTGTTCTAAAAAGTAGTGTACGTCCGGTACTATTTACATAGTGGTCCAAAGGTTGTAGCGTACGTCCAAGTATTATTTAATGTGTATTCCAAAAGCAGCATACATTTGGGTGGTCTACAGCGTACGTCCTTGTACTATTTGCAGGCGTACGTATGGTTGTCCCCTGCATACATCCTTACTAAAGACAAGAGCGTACATACGGTAGGTTAAGCGTACGTTCGGTCCAAAAGTCTAAAATTCCCAAAATGCTTCTCTAGCTATCCTTAGTGACCCAAAGCCCAAATTATCCCTCTAACTAAGCTACCTAAGCTTAGTTAATTATTTGCGTCACTACATATATGGCGGTTGATCGGACCAAATTTAGGTACTTCGCAATTGAACGAACCGAAGCTCGTATAGTGGTTGTGCAAGTACCGAGTCGAACCCACAAGGAACCGCAAATTGCTTTGTGCGAAAATAACTTCGAGTCTAGGTTAGTGCTATTTTAACCTAGCTCCGCAGTGGGTGATTGTGACAACTTAAAAGTAAATAATAGCGGAAATGTAACGAAATGAAAGTACCAAGGTTGAGGTTTTCACCTCACCATTTCAACTACATCAATTGAAAACACTAAGCTAAAACATCCGTCTATCGGTTTGAAATAAGACTAAATCTCTTGCACCTATCGAAGGATTAAAGGAATCCGTCCCTTTGACGAAAGACAAACCATAAACGGTTTAAGGCTCAAAGGATCCAAAGTGAAAGTGATTTAACACTAACTACAATGGATAAATGAGCGTAAACCGAAGGATGGAATGTATCCATCGGACGAAAAACCAAAAATAAACGACTACGGTGCAATCTCACTTGGCTTTGTCACCAAACCAAGTGAGAAACGATTTAAGCACATAAAGAAATAACGGAATGAAATGACTTAAATGTAAGCAATTAACATAGCATTCATGGTGAGGCTACATCCTCAACCTTAGTTGGGGATCTAGCCTCCCATAATCAAAGGAAGCGTAAATAAACAAAACGGAAGCATTATAATTAAACTAATGTAAATAAATACAAAGAAAAGGGCAGAGCAAGGCCAACAGTAGCAAATTGCTCTCTAAAACACGCCCCAATGTAAAAGCTCTCGAACAAATGGACCTAGGGTCCTATTTATAGGCTGGCAGGTCACTGAAGTGCGTTCGAACGCACTACCTGCGTTCGAACGTATCAGTTCTTTGCGATCGACCGCACGCCCTGCGTTCGAGCGCAAATAACTGCTGTGGCGGCTAGGGCTGACTAGGCTTGCGTTCGACCGCAGATCCCTTGCGTTCGAAAGTAGATAACCGCTAGGGCCGGCTGTGCATGCGTGCGACCGAGGCTCCTGCATGCGACCGCAAGTACGTTCGAACGCACCAAGTGCGGTCGAACGCACTTGGCAGGAATCTTCACTTTAAGTCCTCCTTCTTGCCCTTTGCTAGCCATGTTTGTTGCAATGACCTGCACAATACAAAACACTAAAAAATATACAAAGTGTTAGTTATTAACATAGTTAAGAGTCTAACAAACATAAGTAAAGGGGGGTCTAATAAATAATATTTGACACCGATCAGCGGTAAAGTTGGACATGAGTAAAGCATATGACAGAGTTGAATGGAGTTTTTTGGAAGCGGTCTTAGACAAGATAGGGTTTGCAAGAAAGTGGACGGACCAAGCTTATTATGCAATGCATATCTACAGTAAAATATTTCATGCTTATTAAAGGGAGTGCAAAGGGGTGTATATGACCTTCCAGCGTGATAAGACAGAGGGACCCCTTTTCACCCTATTTGTTTATCTTATGTGTTGATGCACTAAGTTCTCTACTCTAGGAGGCGGAGACGTGGGATCTTCTTGGGGGGGGATCCCTACTTCACCCAAGGGTCCACGTCTAAACCATCTTATCTTCGCTGATGATAGTGTAACGCCCCCAAAATTAGAATTGGTTAATCTGGTGGAGTCATTGGCAATCTACCCAGTTGAGCCAACTTGTGATCCAATGAGTAATCACCCTTATAAACACTGTCAGAGTAAATGCAAGGAAGGTGAATAAATCTGAGAGTACTACAATTCATCAAGTAAGAACATGGAACTACTAAATAATGAAGACAAACCTGTAACTACAAATAAGGCATAGCCAGTCCGGCAATAGCAAATCCAGCCACTTCCATAGAGGTGAATCAGATTTCCTAAGAAATAATAACCGCGTAAGTCTAACGACTTAATAAGTAAACCCCACACTTAAGTATGACATGGGCCCAATTAATAAAAGTAGACGTGCAATTCGAGTAATAGCCAAAATAGGGCATTACCTCCGCTAATACACCATTCCATAGGTTTTAGGGTTTTTAAAGCTCCATGGTGTAGAATCAACGAGAAGTGCCTAATTGTTTTGATGCAGAAAAGAATAATGCTTTATAGGTCATAACTCTCATATATGGTCTACCTGAGATATTACCCCTTCTCAGCAGGGTTGATGCTGTCCCGAGGGACCTATAATACAATGCCAGTGCCCCAGCCATTGTACAACATACCGTACGTAACATTAGTGGCATGATCGGGTTCGACCCCGAGTGGTCCACACCAACTAATGACGTCCGTCCTGTAGTGACCGAACCATTGGGAATGGTTAGATCAAGGTCACGAAACCAATGGATCCACAGCCCTCACATAACGCACACATTTGACCATAATATGCAGTTTATATTGTAAGCCAATGACCGTTCATACCGCATGTACCGACGTATCATGTCTTACGATGCATCTTAGTAGTTCATTGAATAATGCAGTTACTAAGTGATTACGAAAAATAGGCATGCTCATCATACGTGTGGTCAGTCAACTGACATATCCCACGGTTTACGTAAAAAGGGTGTAAGTGTTTACTTACCTCGAACATTCAAGCGAATCCTCTGACCAAGCTATCTCCTGTCATAACGGATACAGGACACCATTATTCTAAGCCTTATGAAACCTAGGGTTATGGCTAGGCTAAGGCGTACACGTGCGAAACTTAAGAATAGGTGCTCTGCCTACTGACTGTACGTCCGCTCTCGATGGCGTACGTCCGCTCGGTGTGTTAAGCACACTGTTGCAAGATTCGGACAGTGCACATTTTCAATAGAAATACAGACTTCTAGACCTCTTCTAAGCTAGTAAAACAGGACATGCAACGCACGAAATTGCAGAACCATGATCTTTTGAGAAAACTCCTTGGAAACTCTCCGTTGAAGCTCTCTCCCACGGTTTTCTTACTCAAAACACTAAGGAAGGGTTCTAGCAGCCTAGGGGCACACCAGAGGAAGAAGAAGGCGTGAGAAATGAAGAGGAGGGGTGGGCTATTTATAAGGAAAGTTTGCCACCAACTCCCTGACAGAGCAACGGACGTTTGGCAACCCTAGCGTACATTCGGTGGTC
Organism: Carpinus fangiana; assembly: GCA_006937295.1. Taxonomy (NCBI): domain Eukaryota; kingdom Viridiplantae; phylum Streptophyta; class Magnoliopsida; order Fagales; family Betulaceae; genus Carpinus; species Carpinus fangiana. Next base: position 21,290,489 of record CM017322.1, read on the forward strand.
TTTGTACATCGGTCCATAGGGTGTCTCGTATGTCCAGGTATTAACCAAATGGTATTCCAAAAAGTAGCATACTTTCGATGGTCCTACGTACGTCCGGTGGTCCCCCACTGTACATCCGTACTACAGACAGATGCGTACGTCCGCCAAACCTAGCGTACGTCCGTCCCCTATGGGTCAGTGTTTGGCTTCTATTTTTAAAGGTTCCAAACATGATTAGGTTAAAGTTAAGGGCTTTAGGTCTCGTTAAATCTTTTCTTTGAAAATCTCTATCGATTACTCCTAAGGGAAGGGTTTTGGGTTAATAAAAATGTTGGCTTTTATCGGGGTATTACACTCTCCCCTCCTTATAAAAATTTCGTCCTCGAAATTTAAAGCTCTTAATACCAAAGGTAAAATATCCATCTTTGAGAAAAAAAAAAAGGTTTTGCAATTTAAAATGCAGAAATAGAAAACAAATCATGTAAAAACTTCACAATTCGAAAACGGTAAGAAAACGTACTAGATAACATTTTGTAGATCCTAAAAGTGAAAAGGGTCAACAAGTATCACATCAACCATCAAACACACGCAGTCATAAATATGCACAAGACAAAATTGCCACCCTAAAAGTGGTGGACTTAAGCTGTAGCAAGATACATCCCAAAATTGCCACCATCGCGGTGGGCTTAGTGGGATAATAAGTGCTGAAAGATAAAAATAAAACAAAAGCCTACTACTAAGCTACGGGCAAGATCGTCTCCTCGTAGTCGGCTCAGCGGACTCTCGCACCGGCGTCCCTCTCGCATTTGGGCTCCCCCTCGTACCCGGGCTCCCATGAGCACTAGGACTCCCCCTCGCACCAGGGCTCCCTTATCCTCTACTGAAACTGGAGCTGGGGATGCCATAATCTCTAACGTCCAACGACCCCATGAGGTGCTCGCACAGCCAGTCCAGGACAGCACGATCCTCAGCTCTAGCCCGCTGTAGCGCCTGGAGGGCCTGCTGTAGCTCCTCTCACGTCTGTCGAATTGTGTCCTCGAGATGATCCATACGCTCCTCCAACCTAGCGGGTGCTCCACCAGCTCGGGCTGCTCTTCGTTACCGCCGCACTCTTGGCTCCGGCTCTGCCTCCCGCAAGTGAGCCTGACTCGTGTTGAGGAAGCGTATGCCCATGGCCTCCTTCTCTGGCTGGATCTCCCTCAGCCCTATCATGTCCACCCTGAAGTGCTCCACAATCCGAGTGATCAAGGCCCCGTATGGCAATGCGAAGCCCTTGTCTAAGAGCCAGATAGACATCATGGTGGAAGTGACCACGGAACCGTAGTCAATAGGAGTCTTGGTCAACAGGGCATAAAGGCAACGTGCCCTCTCTATCGTGATCATTGTATGGCTGATGACCAGGAGTACTCAGCTAGCGAGGATATGATAGATGCAACGGACGTCGTTGCTGAAGTCACTCATTTGAAAGCTACCCTCTCCCTCTAGCTCCATTTGGTGCGGGCATCCCTCGGCAAAGCATGCCACCAAGTTGGCACGCGCGGGAAGATGATCGACCGGATAAGGGTAAACTGGGTCAGGTACACGGGGTGCTCCTGTGATCGTGCTGATGAGCGTGGGGGTCACCTCTATCGCTCTCCCCCTGAGCCAGGTACGGAACCAATCGCCACGTCTCTGGTGGAGATTTGCGTAGAACTCCCACACAATGGCCTCTATCATCGGACGGTGATCCTTTACCATGTTAGTCCACCCTTGGGCATCCAGCACTGCTCGTACTCTCGGTGCTCGCTCATCAAACTCCTCTATGGCGGCTCCCCTCTCAATGATGATCATGCACCTGTGATAGTAGCAAACGTATCGGTGCCTGACCTTATCCCTTCGGAATCGGGTGTGGTCATACACCAGCTCAGCATCCTCCTCGTCCATGGCGGTGCTGGCCTCTCTGATCGGCTCGTCAGTAACTGGCCCATCTCCAACCATGTCATCACTCTCTGCATCCATCATCACAACCTCTGGGTCAGAATCAGGGTCCTGAGCCTCCTGTAAGGGTGCTCGGCGTGGTGGCTGGCGTGCGGCCGAAGAAGAAGCGGCCTCGCTGGAGAGTGTGCGTACCATCGTCCTGCACGGAAAATTCCTATCAATAATGACTCTTAGAATCCCCATGCAAAACCCTACCCGTGCAAAAGGTCCTAATTCTATATGCTCTAAAATGCAGGTACAGAAGAACATAATCATATTGGTGGATCCGAATCAGATGGCTTCGTTGAAAAAATTAAGGCATCTCGGGATTGTCAAAATATCCAAGACTTGATTAGCTTTGAAGCATCTTTCAAGGATTAGGGTTGGATAAGTCGAAAAAATCAATACCGTTCCTCCTAGGAGAAGAAGGATGTGTTAGGTTGAGGTAAGTTGAAAATAACAAGGGTTACGATTTTCTAGGTGATATTGGATCCCATGGTAATCATTTAATTGATTTGGTTAGGTGATAAAAGACGAGAATGCCCCTTCTAAGAGAAGAAGGGCAATTTAGAAATTTGTGAGATTGGGACGAGATTTTCAAGGACCAGATTGACAGCCTTGAGTCCTTGGAAGAGATTCGTGTCCTACAATCACGTAAACTCTCGCTTTTAGGTTTACAAGATCGAATTAGGGTAAGATCCCTATTCCTTGGGGGGTAAAGGGTATTTTGGTAAATTCACAAAATTGGGCAGAATTTTGATTAAAGGGTGGAAATCATAAATCGGTGTCCCTATTTCAACCATTAGGTCTCAACTGGTCCAAATGACCCACGATAATCAGAAAATTGCAAAATCCTGAATTTAGGCAAGAATCCCTAAATTCAAGAACCATGGTTTTGGGTCGGTCGAAATTGGTCTATGAGTTTTGGCTCATTCTCAAAAGCAATAAGAAAAGCCATTGAACACGTCATCGCTGTGTTCCAAGGATTTGTAAAAGGTTTGCTTGGATTTAGGGCAAAAACCCTATCCTTTGTGTATGAAGGGCATTTTAGTAATTTTGAACTTGGACGAAAATTCAAATCCAAACGGTCCAAATCATAGACCAAGTTCCAAAATACAGGTTTTAGGCTTCAAGTGGTCCAAATGACCCCAAGAATTCACAAAATTGGCAAAAATCCGAAACCCCCAATTTCTAAAACTAGGGTTTTGACCCAAAACTTTTTGGTAAAATTCGGGCAAGATGGTGATTGGGTTTTATTCCTAGGCCAACATGGAAGGGTTTAAGCTCTGTGATGAGTGCCTAAAAGTGCTTATTTAAACCCCTTAATTTACATTTGTTAGGCTCTTAGTGTTGTTAATATCTAATATTTTATCTTGTTTTAGTGTTTTAGTGTGTTGTAGGTCTTTGGTGCAAAAGGTGGCTCAAAAGGGGAGAAATGAAGCAAAGAAGGAGTCAAGCCCCTGGAAGTGCGTTCGATCGCACTTGATTGCGTTCGAACGCAACTGCGGTCGAACGCAGGGAACACGTTCAAACGCAGGTCCAGTCAGCCGCGTTTCCTGCGTTGCCCTAGCTGGCCCTATCGTACATCGCTTCAACCTTGCGCCGTGGGCAGTTATTTGCGTTCGACCGCACTTAGTGCGTTCGAACACACTGCAGTCGAACGCAGCGCCTACTCTCGAACGCACGCGACATGGCGGCACACCTGCGACCAAGCGTACAGCACCATGATCGAACGTATGCACGTTTACGTTCGAACGCACCTCCTACGTTCGAACGCAGACCTGACCTAGCAGCACATTTCATTTTGTCTATAAATAGGACTTCAGGTATTTTCATTTGGAACACTTTTGGGAGGCGCCTCTAGGGCCCAAAACCCTCTGTTTTCCATTGTAAATCCTTCCTAAATTGTCGTTTATTTAATTTATGTTTTATTTTACTTTTATTTAGTCTAGTATTCCCTTTACTTTAATTTGTTTACATTTATTCATTTTTAGTTCGTATTATTCTGTCATTTAAGATTTATGTTTATTCGTTTCAATGCATTTTAGTGACAAAAGTGTGTTGATTGTTGGTTACAAATCGCCAAACGTCAACACTCGTTGCAACCGGAGATACATCGGATATTCGTCTTCGGACCATTATCCGTTGTGACCTCTTGTAACAGTGTTTGCCTCGAGTAGTTCGACAAGATTGTGTAGCAACAATAGGATATGCATATAGTTTTATCGATAGACGGAAATATGAATAATGCAATTAGCAAATAGAATACGCCAAGTAGCGTAATCGTTATTAAATATGAGCTAAGCATGTTTATTTGTTAATTAATTTGTAGTGAGGTGGATTAGGGACTGTAGTCGCTTTTATTGCTTTTTAATTTAGTTTATTTTTATGCACGCCAACTGTTTGCTATTGGGACTAGGTTAAGATAGGATTAGTTTAGGCATTTTAAAATTGATTTTTAACGAAACACGATTCTCTGTGGGTTCGACACTCGTACTTGCACATCCACTCTATTACGATCGACTCGTGCAATTGGCGAATACAATTAAATTTGTGCACTTTGCTTCATGCATCAATTGCATGAAGAGATCAACGAACACAAGAATTTCGGATTTAGGGCAAAAATCCCCCCAATCCGAATGGGTGTGATTTCAAAATGAAAAATGCACAAAATGCATGCACCTAAGGTTCACAACATCATCCTAGTTCACAACCAAGCCAGCTAAATGTAAAATGTGCAAGGAAAAATCAAGATTTATACAAAACCCTAAAATTGCGAAAACTTGAAAAATTTGAAAGAAATCTTCATACATTGATTAAATCTTGAAAATGAGGTGGGAAATCTTTAAAACCTTGAGAGACTTGGCCGAAAATCTCCTTGAAAGTGTTTGGGTGGAGAGAAAACGAGAGAAAAACCAAATGAATAGAGTTTGAGGACGTTCGGCCATTTTATAAGACGCTAGGTTAATGGCGTACGTCTGGCATCAGGGGCGTAGGTCCGCGTAACCCTAATTTTTTTTTATTTTTTATTTATTTATTTTTTTTTTAAAGCTGCTTAGAAAATTTCCAAGGCACAGAAAAGTTGGAAACAACAAGGTAAGTCAAAATGATTTTATTTCTGAAATTCGGGGTACAGTGAAAATACTTTTGTGTACTACAGTCGTTCCCAGTTGTCCAGACACCAAAACTCACCACTGCTAAGGGTGAGGGGAAACCTAACTATCTAACATCTAGAGGTTACTACCCCAAGACCTAGCATTCCTCAGATGAGTCTTCGGACGGGTCTTCTTCATCCTTAACCAGTGCCTCGTAGTCCTTGTTGATACTAGATAGAAATGCAGCCATTTGACGATTAGATCCCTCTGGCAATTCTCCCGCTTTCAGCAGTCAAATTTCCTCTTGTTCCAACTGGGCGTACTCGTCCGAAATCTGGGTTAGTTGGGTATGCAGGGCTCGCTTCTGCTCATCATCAAGATATGGGTTAAACCTTCCAAGGATAGGTGGGAAATCTCGTATCGCTGAGATACTGTGATGCTTAGGGACGGTTGTTCTCCTTTTAGTAGCTATGCGTATTCCTTCAACTGAATTAAGGGCCGGTGAAGACTTCGTCTCCTGGTCTGCCTGGGTGGAAACCCTGCGCTTACCAAAGCGAGGTTGGTATCCGGGTGCGAAAGGTCCAAACTCAGCTGGCCATTTGCGAATAGCTGGTAGGCGTCTACAACCATCGTGCATCTGAGTATGAAGCAGGATCAAGTGCCTGTAACACAGAACAAGCGATCCCGTTCATCCAAAGTCAAACAATCAAATAGGCCGTTATAGTGGCCTGCACCAACAAACAAGGGAACTAAACCTACCCTATGCTCCAGTTCAGTAAGATCAACCCTAAGTACTACATCCTATGCTCAGATTTATAGCTACGGTCGGCAAGACCGTATGCTCTGATACCATACTGTAACGCCCCCAAAATTAGCCTTGGCTAATCCAGTGGAGTCACTGGCAATCTACCCAGTTGAGCCAACTTGTGATCCAACAGGTAATCACCCTTATAAACACTGTCAGAGTAAATGCAAGGAAGGTGAATAAATTTGAGAGTACTACAATTCATCAAGTAAGAACATAGAGCTACTAAATAATGAAGACAAACATGTAACTACAAACAAGGCATAGCCCGTCCGGCAATAGCAAATCTAGCCACTTCCATAGCGGTGAATCAGATTTCCTAACGAATAATAACTGCGTAAGTCTAACGACTTAGTAAGTAAACCCCACACTTAAGTATGACATAGGCCCAATTAATAAAAGTAGACATGCAATTCGAGTAATAGCCAAAAGAGGGCATTACCTCCGCTAATACACTATTCCATAGGTTTTAGGGTTTTTAAAGCTCCATGGTGTAGAATTGGCGATAAGTGCCTAATTGTTTTGATGCAGAAAAGAATAATGCTTTATAGGTCATAACTCCCATATATGGTTTACCCGAGATATTACCCATTCTCAGTAGGGTTGATGCTGTCCCGAGGGACCTATAATACAATGCCAGTGTCCCAGTCATTGTACAACATACCGTACGTAACATTAGTGGCACGATCGGGTTCGACCTCGAGTGGCCCATACCAACTAATGACGTCTGTTCTGTAGTGACCGAACCATTGGGAATGGTTGCATCAAGGTCACAAAACCAATGGATCCACAGCCCTCATATAACGCACACATTTGACCATAATATGCAGTTTATATAGTAAGCCCATGGCCGTTCATACCGCACGTACCGGCGTACCATGTCTTACGATGCATCTTAGTAGTTCATTGAATAATGCAGTTACCAAGTGATTACGAAAAATAGGCATGCTCATATCATACGTATGGTCAGTCAACTGACATATCCCACGGTTTACGTAAAAAGGGTGTAAGTGTTTATTTACCTCGCACATTCAAGCGAATCCTCCGACCAAGCTATCTCCTGTTATAACGAATACAAGACACCATTATTCTAAGCTATATGACACCTAGGGTTATGGCTAAGCTAAGGCGTACACGTGCGAAACTTAAGAACATGTGCTCTGCCTACTGACCGTACGTCTGCCCTCGATGGCATACGTCCGTTCGGTGTGTTAAGCACACTGTTGCAAGATTCGGACAGTGCACATTTCTAATAGAAATCACAGACTTCTGGACCTCTTTTAAGCTAGTAAAACAAGACATGCAACGCAAGAAATTGCAGAACCATGATCTTTTGAGAAAACTCTTTGAAAACATCGTTATCTTTAAAAGAACGCTTAATGAACACTTGGAGTTCTCATTAAAACAGAAACATAAGATATCAAGGTGATAATTACAAAGGGAATAGAGCTTACCCCGAAGCTAAGCACGAACATGGTCTCCTCTCCTCAGAAACTCTCCGTTGAAGCTCTCTCCCACGGGTTTTTTACTCAAAACACTAATGAAGGGTTCTGGCAGCCTAGGGGCACACCAGAGGAAGAAGAAGGTGTGAGAACTGAAGAGGAGGGGTGGGCTATTTATAGGGAAAGTTTGCCACCAACTCCCTAACAGAGCAGCGGACGTCCGGTAACCCTAGTGTACATCCGGTGGTCTTTGTACATCGGTTCAGAGGGTATCTCGTACGTCCAGGTATTAACCAAAGGGTATTCCAAAAAGTAGCGTACGTCCGGTGTACTATTTACAGAGTGTACGTCCGGTGGTCCCCCACCGTACTTTCGTACTACAGACAGAGGCATACATCCGCCAGACCTGGCGTACGTCCGTCCCCTGTGGGTCAGTGTTTGGCTTCTATTTCTAAAGGTTCCAAATGTGATTAGGTTAAATCTAAGGGCTTTAGGTCTCGTTAAATCCCTTCTTTGAAAATCTCTATCGATTACTCCTAAGGGAAGGGTTTTGGGTTAATAAAAAGGTTGGCTTTTATCGGGGTATTACAAATAGTGTCTTGTTTTGTAAGGCTACTCCATTTGATTGGTATCATATGATGAATTTGTTGACAAGTTATGACAGGGCATTTGAACAGAGATTGAACAAGGACAAAGCCTCCATATTCTTTAGCAGAAACACTAGCAGGGAGATGTGAGACACTATTCTCCACCTTTCAGGAATCCCAAGCACTCAAAGATATGATCAATACATGGGGCTCCAGGCACTGGTTGGAAGATCCCGTAGTATAGTTCTAGAAAATAAAGGAGTGGGTGAGAAAAAGCATGGTTAACTGGAAAACAAAATTCCTATCCCTAATCGGAAAGAAAATCCTTTAAAGATGGTCATCCAAACAATTCCTACACACGCAATGAGTATTTTTCTATTGCCAAAGGAACTATGCAAAGACATAAATGGGATAATGCATCGATTTTGGTGGGGGAAAAGTGAAAACAGTAATAAAATTCATTGGATGAGTTGGGAGAAAATGGGTCAAGCTAAATCGCAAGGGGGAATGGGTTTCCAAGATCTCACATGCTTTAACAAAGCATTGTTAGCCAAAAAGTATTGGACGTTGGTTCAACATCTCGAGAGCCTAGCTGCAACCATTATTAAAGCCAAATACTATAACAAGGGGTTATTCCTGGACGCAAGAGTGGGTGGTAGGCCATCTTTGGCATGGAGAAGCATCATGTCGACAAGAGATCTTTTTAAGGAAGGTCTTATTTGGCGTATAGGGAATGGTAGATTAGTGCAAGTTTGGGGAGACAAATGGTTGCCAAGGCCCACAACCTTTACAGTGCAGTCTCCTTGTAGGGTTTTGGACATCGATGCGAAAGTAGGAGACCTAATTGATCCAAATATTGTAGGTTGGAATGAATCACTGATTCAGGGCATATTTAGTAGAGAAGAAGCCGATATTATTTGCAGGTTGCCATTGAGTCGGCACAACCAGCAAGACGAGAACTATCTCTTGAAGACGGGAATTTAACGTTAAGAGTGCATATCATATGGAAAAAGAAAAAACTTCCCAGCAAGAGGGGGAAGGGTCTCAGTCTTTGGGGCTTATAAACATATAGAAGATCATTTGGAGTCTGAAAGTTCCCAACCTAGTCAAAGTGTTTTGGTGGAGGGCTTGCAACAACAACCTGCCAACGAAAGAAAATTTACAAAGAAAGAGAGTGGCGTCCAAGGCTTCCTGCTTGTTTAGCCAGAGAGAAATGGAAACCGTAAAACACATACTTTGGGACTGTCCGTGGGCAAGGAACGTTTGGGAGGCATGTGACCAAAAATTTTAAAAAACGTTGTGCGATGGGGAAACCATTATAGATGTGTTGGAGGTGATGAGTAAACGGCTAGAGAGAGAAGAGTTGGATTTTGCTACAGTCATAATGCGAAATATATGGACCAACAGGAATGTGGATTTGCATGGAGGAGCCTATGTCCATCCAAACTAGCTGGTTTAACAGGTGTTGGAGTTTTTGTAGTAGTTCCGGGAAGTGAGGGCAAGAGAGGAGGCGAAATTTATTCCCCCATCGGATGGAGGTATAGTGAAATGGATACCACCCCTAGTAGGTTCTTCAAGGTCAATTGGGACGTGGCTATCAATAATAAACTCAATCAGATGTCATTTGGAATTATCATTAGGGACTCCTAAGGGCTTGTGAGTGTGGCTCTTAGCAAAACAAAGAGAGGCATTCATGAGCCAGTGGCAGGGGAGGCTATGGCTGCCTTACACGTGGTCGAGTTTAGCCGAGACATTGGAATGCAGCAAATCATACTTGAAGGGAATTCTCCTCAAGTGGTCACATCCATAAAAAATACAAGACCTTGTGGGAGTTGGTACGGTCAAACAGTGGAGGATATAAAGTTAGTTCTTCGATCTTTCAAAGGCTGAGACATAAACCATACTAAAAGGAATTTCAATGCGGGAGCTCACGATTTGGCCAAATTAGCAGCTATAGAGGATATTGATAAGGTGTGGATGGGGGAGATACCTAGTTGTATTAACAATGTTGGTGTGATACCCCAATAAAAATAACCATTTTTTTTAATGATTTTCTACAAAGATTGATTAAGGAGGTTTTTAATAAAATTGGTTTAACAAGGACCTAGACCCTTAATGGTAACCTAGTAAAGCCCTAAAATCCTTTAGAAGATAGAAGCCAAAACACTAACCCTTTAGAGTAGACGTACACTAGGGAGGCGGATGTACACTTCTGTTTCTAGTGCAGACGTACGCGGTGTTCAGCGAACGTCTGTCCCTGTTTTTAGTGCGGACATACGAGGGGGGTCCACCGTACGTACGCTCTGTAAATAGTACACAAACATATATTGGACCACACGGACGTACGCTACTTTTTGAAATACCCTTTGAATAATACATGAACATACGATGCACCCTTTGGACCACTGTACAAATAGTACCTGTAGTGACCCAAATTATTAACTAGGCGTAAGTAGCTTAGTTGGGGGGAATTATTTAGGCTTTGGGTCACTAAGGACGCTAGAGAGGTAATTTGGACCTTTTAGCGAACATATGCTAGGTTAGCGGACATACGCTGCTGTCTGTAATGCGGACGTATGCTAGGTTAGCGGACATACGTTGCTGTCTATAATGCGGACGTACGTGGGGGGACCACTGGACATATGCTCTATAAATCGTACAATGGATGTACGCCAATAGTACCTGACGTACGCTACTTTTTGAATACCCTCTAGATAATACTTGGACGTACGAAGCAGCCTTTGGACTGCTAGGCAAGAACCACCGGACGTACGCCCTTTGGCCGGACGTCCACTGCTTTTCTGAGCCTATAAATAGCACCCTACCCCCTTCGTGTTTGTCACAAATTCAGAACGCCCCCAGGCTGCCAGAGTGTTTTTCAAGTGTGTTGTGAGTGTGTATGTGAGGCGTTGCGAGTTTCAGAATGTTCGTGAGGCGAAACTCTTGCGATTTTGTTTCAAGGAGGTAACGTTCGATCCTTAGCTTTTAATTACGTCGTTATGCTACTCGTTTTATGTTTAGTTGTAGTTGTTAGCTTAGTTGTGCTTTAAGACCCGTTTGGGTTAGCGTTTTCGTTAGCTTAGCGTTGTTACGTTGCATGGAGGCCATTAACTAGACTAGAAGGCTTTAGGTTGTTCCTAGTAGCCCTAGGAGTCAGAGAATAGGCAGACTATGGAGAGAAAATGAGGTTCTCCCCGAGAACCCATACAACGGACGTACTGTGTTGTGCTGGATGTACGGCTTGTCGTTGTACAGTGGATGTACGCTCTCAAGCTGGATGTACGGTCATTATGTGACAGGGAAACCCTATTTTCACCAATTATCTCGTAGCTCATGTTTTCCTTACCTTAGAGTTGTTTTAGTGGAATTAGGACTAATAGAAGGTTTTCCACAGATTTGGAGAACCCGGATCTTTTGGAGTTTTCGGAGACGCGTATCGATCTAGGTGAGTTTTAACTCATATAATGCGTATTGTTATTTTCCATGCACCGCACGTCTATTTTGTGTACCGAGCAAATATGCATATTTTACAACTCTCACGTTTTGTACGTATTGCATATGAATTCTGTCTTTTGAGAAAAATGTTGTGCTGAACATGTTAACTAAGTGGGACTTGTAAAATGACATGTATGTAAAATACATACAAGATAATTGCATCGTATGACATGGTATACCGGTACGTGCGGTAGTAATGGCCATGGACTTACTATACATGTTAGCTTTATGGTCAAATGTGTGCGTTATATGAGGGCTGTGGATCCATTGGTTTCGTGACCTTGATGCAACCGTTCCCAATGGTTTAGTCACTACAGGACGGATGTTATTAGTTGGTATTAGCCACTCGGGATTGGACCCGATCGTGCCACTAATGTTACGTACGGTATGTTGTACAACGGCTGGGGCACTGGCATTGTATTATAGGTCACTCGGGACAGTATCAACCCTGCTAAGAAGGAGTAATATCTCGGGTAGATCATACTGTTGAATTATAACTGTTGTTTACATCTTATGCATATATCATTACTATATATATATCACGCAGTGACGGATCCAGGATCTCATCCATGTCGAGGAGTGAGGGGCGTGAAGAAAATAATAAAATATAATGATATATATATTTTTTACTTTATATATTATATTTTTATTATAATATTGTAAATACAATTAAAAATATAAACTATAACATTGGATGTATATCACAAAAAATATATCTATGAGACTTCATAAATATATGCCAAATTGATATTTCAGTTAATAAGTACTAGTACAAAAATAAAGAAAAATACAAGATACAAAGTTTCTAAAATTGCATTCGACGTGATTTTAGAGAAACAAAATCATCAAGTATCAAATCTGAACTGAAGCTTTCAGAAATTTCTCTTTCAATGTAGACAAGTAAATTATTCGCAAGAAATTCATCCTCCATTTTGTTTCGAAGTCTTGTTTTAACAATCTTCATAGCTAAGAAAGCTCGTTCGGTAGTTGCTGTAGACACTGGAAGAGTTAAAACAAGACGAATTAATCTGTCAATAAGATAGTATGTATTTGATTTTCCTATCTCTGCCAATCCTCGACATAATTCTGCAATGGAAGACAATCTTTGTAATTTCGGATGATTAAGCATATCAACTTGAAAATGCTTCAACTGAAATTTCAAAGTCATTTTCTCCTGGTCAGAAAAATCAAGAGAATAGTACTTATCCGCAAGAGTACATATATCATTAATATTAAATTATTTATAATTATCACTTGGATCCAAAGCTGAACTAAGTGTCAATAGTTCCATTGTCTTTTCACCAAATCTATTATCAAGCTCTTGCAATTGGCAGTCTATAGCAGTATTAAATATGTCAAAATGATAATGATGCTCCACTGTAATGTGATCCTGTTGACGACGACCTCGGACTTTAACATAACGAGTATCAAAATCTGGAATGTCAATTTCATGTTTATTGCAGAAAGAGATTACTTCCTTAAGCAAACTATCCCAATTTCATTTCTCATTTTTTAGAGGAGTGTTTTTGTATTAGAAACTAACTGCACAGCACTTAATATGTCTTGAGATTTTTGTTGCAGATGCTGACAAAGACAATCAGTAGTACCCATGATTTCTCTCATTAAATGTAGAATGAATGCAAATTTGAATGATGTAATCATTGTATAAGCAGCATTAGCATCCCCACGTTGAGAGTAATTGGATCCTTCTTCTATAATATTTTCAAGCACTACACAAGTAGGATTAAACATCCTTAGTACGCTACAAATGGAATGAAAATGAGAACCCCAACGAGTATCACCAGCTCGTGTTAAAGTGCCAATTTGGTTAGCTCATTTTCCAGTTTCAAGTTCATCAATAACTATCAAATGTGCAATATCTACTTCATGAGCATCTTGCAGTTGATCGTGACGTTTACATGAAGCACAAACCACATTGATAATAAAATTCAAACTTGAGAAGAACTCATGAACAAAAACAACATCCCGAGATGCAGCAATTAATGCTAACTGTAATCGATGTACAAAACAATGAACATAATATGCATAAGGACAATCATTAAGAAATAATGCCTGCAACCCTTTCCATTCTCCACGCATATTACTAGCACCATCATACCCTTGTCCACGAATACTTTGAATATCAAGACCATTTCGAGAAAGAACATAAGATATGCTATCTTTTAAAGTCGATGCTGATGTATCTTTAACATGGATAATATCAAAGAAGTGTTCTTGTATGAAACCATCTTTGTTAACAAATCTTAAAATAATGGTCATTTGTTCTCTCTTGGACTCATCTCGTGTTTCATCAACAATAATGCAAAATTTTGAATTACCAATTTCTTCACGAATTGCATCTCGTACCCTTTTTGTTAAGACATGCAAAATATCTTTTAGGACATGATGTGAAGTATATTTTGCATTTCCTGGAGCATTTTCTAAAACAACATCAACAACATCCTTGTTGTAAGTGGACACAAGTTTTATCAATTCAAGAAAATTGCCACGATTTTTTGAATTGGGACCTTCATCATGACCTCTAAAAGCACATCCTTGAGCTGCTAAATACCGAACACAATCGATTGAAGTCTTCAATCGCAATCAATTTCTCAATTTTTCTTTTGAAGTTTGCTTATCTATCACCTTATCAATATGTTCAGTTTGATTAATCAAACTATTACAATATTTAATAGCATTATTATGAGGTGAACATGGCCCATTTCCCACATGACCCAAAAAAGCACAACGCATGCCATCATTAACTTTCTTCCAATTGCGAAATCCTTCAATAGTAAATGCATGAGCTCCAAATCGACTTGTTAATTTTTTAGAGAAAATATAGCAGGGTAAACAATAAGCAGCATCTTTTACAGGAGAATATTCTAACCAATCAAACATCGTATACCAAGACGATTGAAATCTTCGACGATTTTTTTCATTGTCCGAAAAAAAGATATTCAGAACTACTAGAAGGAATCCATCTATATGGACCAGTTTTAAGATAAGCACATCTAATTTCATCCTGTTGATTAACAGGATATTCCCATATTGGAGGACATAACCCTGGGTCACGTTGTAAAGTATAAATGTCAACTGATTCAATTCTTGGCATCTTAGAAAGGTGTTGCTCTTGCTCTTGTTCTTGTTCAAGAGCTAAAGTTTGGGAATTAGATGCCGATGAAGACATTTTAGAATTTGAATCATCATTTTTCTTAAAAAAGGCATCAATTGTTTTTGACTTGCTCATGATGCAACCTAAGATTTTTCGAAAAGCTGAAAAATTTATTTATCTATTAGTTTTAATACTTATCACTCTAAGTCTCTCTAATGATATTATAATAAAATTATTAGCAATTTAGCATATTTCCAATAGTTATTAATCTAACAAAACAACAAATATATGAATAAAAAGTACAAACAATAATAGCTAACATATATTACATACCTGAGATTGGCAATAATTTACTGAAACTCGTTGATGCTTGACAAAATCCTAAATTCAAGTATATATAAAAACACCTAAAAATGCCAATATTGTTTTAGTCAGACCAAGAAAAACAAAATTTGAATAACTCACAATTGATAAAAGTCATAAAATAACAATTTATATATATATCAAGTCTCACAGCGATAGAGACATAGAGTGACAAATGACAATCTACAACAAAGTCAACAAATACAATTGAGTATAATTAATTGATAAATTATTTGATTATAATCAATGTATTATGTATTATTATTTAACATGAACAAATTTTCAGACCAGTCAAAATCGGTTAATCGTGAAAAAAAAGAAAAAGAAAAGAAGAATATTCAAAAAAACAGAGGAATCAAGCACAAGCACAAGCACGAACTAGGTGAGAAAATGCCAAACTTACTTTCTTTCTGAATTCTGAAGTGTTTTCAAGAACTAAGAAGACTCAGAAGAAAAACTTCTCTCACGATTCAAAATCCTGGGTAAAAACAGGAATAAAATCAAAAGAGATGTATATATATATATATATAAGTGCAAAACAATTTGTTTTGCCTTTGAATTCTTGGTACTGTGATAGTGTGATTCTGTGAAGCAACAAAACAAAAGCCTATAAAAAGAACATTACCTTTGGCCTTTGGGTTTGGGAAGATCGACAGCCTGCGGCGACAAGAGAGTGAGAGACGCTGGCGTTTAATGAAATCGGCGGGAGCTAAGGAGAGTGTGACTGTGTGAGGCTGAGATGAGAAAGTGACTGAGGGAAGAAGAGGAGAGTGCTGAGTGCCAGAGTGGGGATTGGGGAATTTAGGGATTTTGGTCAAACGTCGTTTGGGTGGGGGAAAAGAGTTGAGAGAAATGAAAAGGCCCAAAAGGAAAAGGGGATGTGGCTAAAAAAAAAAAAAAAAAATAATAATAATAATAATAAGAAGGGGGATGCGGCAATGATGGGAAAGAGAAAAAAATCTGACTAAATTTTTTCTTTTTTTGGGCTGGGCTATGGGCTGTAAATTTTTGGAGGGGTTGGGCTAGAAAATGGGGGGGCTGGGCTAGATAATGGGGGGGATGGGCTAAAGGGTTGGAAAATTTTTGAAAAAAAAACATATGAAATTTTTTTAAAAAAAACTTGTAAGCAGGGGCGGCAGCCCCTGCATTCGTCCAACTGGATTCGCCCCTGATATCACGCATAATTAAACTGTCATGGTGGAACTGCTTTTGCTTATTAAACACCTGAGCTCATTACTAAAACTGGCATGGGTATTATCTGCGTTAAAAATCACTAAGTCTTAGACTTACCCCCTTTATTTTATGCCTTTCCCCATCATTACGAATAATTGCTCGGTTTAGCTGCATTAGACGAAGATGCCGTCGGAGACTACTTGGGTGATTGCTCAGGACCTAATTCGGGTGATCTTTGAGGATATGGATCATGTTTTGCTTAAGATGATGTGGGAAGATGGAGGATTTGCCCGTGCAGATATGATAGAGATTTTGATTTCCCTAGCTTTGTTGAAGCTTCAGTCTAGGCTTTGATCTGTTGATCTTTTGTGAATAATGTTGATGTATTTTACTTTAGGTTGTATCTATTTCCTGATGATGGTCTGATGACCAGTACATTTGGCGACTATTTGTTATATTATGAATGTAGTACTTTATCTCTGGTATTGCTGTGTGATGTTTCAATTGCTGTCTTTTAATCCCATAGTCTTGGTAAAGTCTTCCGCTATAGTTTTCTCGTTACGACGAGGAAAGTGTTTTTCCCGAAGGTCGTATCTTGGAGGGACATGGCTAGGATGGCACGCCATGGGGTCAATTACAGGTTAATTGATATTCCCATTGGGTGGGGCTTCACAGCACCGGACGTACGCTAGGGTTAGCGGACATCCGCTGCTTTTCAAAGAGTTGGCAGCTACCCTCCCCTATAAATACCCTCTATCATTTCTTCTTCTTCACACTATTCTAGAGCCCTGGCACGCCCCTAGGCTGCCAGAATTGTGTGAGCCTTGTGATCTTGAGAGAATTGTAAGTTTGAAGGAGTTTTGAGAGAAGGAGGCCATATCTTTGCTTGATTTTGAGGTAATCCCTGTCCATTTTATATTTCTAGCATTGTTTCAATACCTTATCTATATTGTGATGAATTTCCAAAGAGTTTTACTAAGCTTTTCCTTATAATGATAATGTTTTCCAAAAATCCTTTTAAGTTTCATGTTGTTAAGACTTCCCACATTGCATATGTTTATTTGTCAACTTAGAAGAGTTATAGAAGCCTAGAAAGATCATAGGAAGCATGTACCATTTGAATCTTAGATAGCGTGCTAAACTTACTGAGTAGACGTATGCCATTGAAGCTGGACGTACAATCAGGGAGCAGAGCACCAGTTTTAAGCTTCACTCGTATACGCTTTAGTTTAGCCACCTTTTTGGATTAAATGAGGTGTAGTGTAACGATGTAGTGTAATCCGTTATAACAGGATTTAACTATGTCGGAGGAATCGTCAAATGTGCGAGGTAAGTGAACACTTACAATCTTTTTGCTTAAAACGTGTGATATGTCAGTTGACTGACCACGAGTATGATATGAGCATGCCTACTTTTGTAAATACTTGGTAATTGTATTATAAACTGATTGTTAAATGCATCATATGATATGGTACCCCAGTACGTGCGATATAAACAGTCATGGGCTTACTATATAGACTTCATACTATTGTTAAATGTGTGTGTTATATAGGCCTTGAATCCAATGGTTGTTCATGGTCGGCGTAACCTTAATAGGTGGTCACTATAGGACAAATATCATTAGCGATGTGGGCCACCTGAGGTCGAACTCGATCGTGCTACTAGTATTATGTACGGTAGCATGCAATGGCTGGGGTACCGGCATTGTATTACAGGTATCTCGGGACAGCACCAACCCTGTTGAGAAGGGGTAATATCTCAGGTAGACCACACATGAGAGTTGTGACCTATAAAGCACTAGTCTTTCTTGCATTAAAATACTCCGGCAACTATCGCCAATA
Organism: Carpinus fangiana; assembly: GCA_006937295.1. Taxonomy (NCBI): domain Eukaryota; kingdom Viridiplantae; phylum Streptophyta; class Magnoliopsida; order Fagales; family Betulaceae; genus Carpinus; species Carpinus fangiana. The sequence goes on from CM017322.1 coordinate 21,308,340, forward strand.
GTACACCACAATCATTAAAAACCCAAAACCCTACTAAATGGTGTATTAACGGAGGTAATGCCCCTTTTTATTCTTACTCAAATTGCATATTTACTTCCGCATAATCTAAGCTCATGTTGTACTTATGTTGTAAGATTTACTTACTAAGTCTTTAGACTTATGCCGTTGCTACTCTTTTAGGGAACATGACTCAACACTCTAGGAGTGGCATGGTTGCAGCTACCCGATTGATTTATGATTTGCTTAATGATAAAGGTTTGTCATCATTAGTACTTAGCTGCTCCATGTCTTTAATTTGATGATTCATAGTTGTAATACCCCGATAAAAACCAAGCTTTTCATTAAGCAAAATCCTTTCCATAAAGAACGTTTAACAAAGGGCCTTCTACAAAGTTGCTTAGACAAGACCCAAGACCCTTAGCATTAACCTAATCATACTTTGAACCTTTAAAAAATAAAAGCCAAACACTAACCCTCAGGAGGCGGATTTACGCTAGGTCTGGCGGACGTACAGGGGGGGATCATCGAACGTACGCTCTGCAAATCGTACAAGCGGACGTACGTTTGACCACCGGATGTACGCTACTTTTTGGAATACCCTTTGGGTAATACTTGGACGTACGAGACACCCTTTGGACCACTATGCAAGAACCACCGGACATAAGCTAGGGTTGCCAGATGTCCGCTGCTCTGTCAGAGAGTTGGTGGTGAACTTTTCCTATAAATAGCCCATCCCACCTCTCATTTCTCACACCTGTTTCCTTCCCCTGGTATGCCCCTAGGTTGCCAAAATCCTTTCTTTGAGTTTTGAGTGAGGAATTGGTGAGAGTGAACTTCAAAGAGGAGTTTCCAAGGAGGGGAGACTATGTCCATGCTTAGCTTGGGGGTAAGCTATGTTCTCTTTGTGTTTAGCATTGTTTTATCTTATATTTCTGCCTTGATGAAGTTTTCCAAGCGTTCATTAAGCATTCTTTAAAGATGATGGTGTTTTCAAAGGATTCTTTCAAAGTTTCGTTGTGTTATGATTTCTTGCGTTGCATGTGTTATTTTGCTAGCTTAGAAGAGGTTTAGTGGTCTATAAATGCCATTAGAACCATGCACTATTTGAATCTTAAAACGGTGTGCTTAACACACTGAGCAGACATACGCCATCGGGACCGGACGTACGGTCAATGGGCAGAGCACTAGTTTTTAAGTTTCACATGTGTATGCTTTAGCTTAGCCATATTTCTAGGTTTGGTAAAGCTTAGAATGACGGTATCTTGTATATGTTATAACAAGATTTAGCTTGGTCAAAGGATTCGCTCGAGTGTGCAAGGTAAGTAAACACTTACAACCTTTTTACTTAAAACATGGGATATGTCAGTTGACTGACCACCAGTATGATATGAGCATGCCTACTTTCTGTAATCACTTGGTAACTGTATAATCAATTAACTATTAAGATGCATCGTAAGACTTGGTATGTCGGTACCTGCTGTATGAACGGCCATGATCTTACTATATAGACTGCATAATATGGTCAAATGTGTGCGTTATATGAAGGCTTTGGATCCATTGGTTTCGTGACCACAGTGCAACCATTCGCAATGGTTTGGTCACTATAGGACGGACATAATTTGTTGGTGTGGGTCATTTGAGGTCGGACTCAATCGTGTCGCTAATGTTACGTACAATATGTTGTGCAATGGCTAGGGCACTGGCATTGTACTCTAGGTCCCTCAGGACAGCGCTAACCCTGCTGAGAAGGGGTAATATCTCGGGTAGACCATGTATGGGAGTTATGACCTATAATGCATTAGCCATTTTCTGCATTAAAATAATTAGGTAATTATCGCCAATTCTACACCATGAGCTTGAAAACCCTAAAACCTATTGAATGATGTATTAACGGAGGTAATACTCTTGTTTTGGTTATTACTCAAAATGCACGTTTACTTTCATTAATTGGGCTCATGTCATACCTATGTTGTAATGTTTACTTACTAAGTCGTTAGACTTACGAGGTTATTATTCTCTAGGTGACCTGGTTTATTGCTATGGAAGTGGCAAGAGATGCTATTGCCTGACTGGTTAGGCTTTATTTATGATTACAGGTTTGTCTTTATTGTTTAGTAGCTCCATGTTCTTACTTGATGAATTATAGTAACTCAAATTTACTCACCTTCCCTTGCATTTACTCTGACGATTTGAGAGGGGTGATTTCCCGTTTAGTTACAAGTTGGCTTAAATGGGTAAATTGCCAATGACTCCACCGGATTAGCTGAGGCTAATTTTGGGAGCGTTACAATATTTAACTCAAATTTATTTCACCTTCTTATGCATTTACTCTGATGATGCTAGAGGGGTGATTCCCCGTAGAGTCACAAGTTGGCTTGTCTAGGGTAATTGCTAGTAACTCTGCCAAATTAGCCAAGTTTAATTTGGGGGCATTACAGTTGGGTCATGGATCAATCTTTTAAGGGCCTGGGCGGGCCTCGGGCCCAACCGAAGCCTAGGAGGATTAAAGCCCAAAGAGGTCTTGAAAAGTCAGGCTCGAGACCCTCAACTTCTGAGACCTACGGACCCGAGATCTTCAGATCCAAGACCTTCAACTCGGATCCCGAATATGCCCGAGACCCATAACTTGGGGCACACTGGAATTTGCACCAAGAACAACTCGGACATTTTACGAATACAAATATCACTGATAATTGATCTCATCCCATTATTTAAAGGGTTATCCAATCTATTCAAAATACGAATCATATATGATATCCACATATCATATGCAAGTATTCAAATTCGATGATATCTATAAACTTCCAAATCCCACGATCTTAATCTCCTAATATTTCGGAAATGATAACTACCCAAATCCCTTGTTAGCAACTGCACAACGGAAACTAAGGGAAGAGTAAGTTATTGGTTATGGGACTACTACTGCTTCTTACCTATAAAAGACAAGTCACTTCTCCCAATTTTGGTAATCGTAACCCTTGCAATTCAGCTTTTTTGTTGCTTATAATTCCTCTCTAAAATATTGACTTAGGCATTGGAGTGTCCCCGCCGGCTCACTCCCAGTTTCTTCAATCCCTTTGTTTTTCTCTATTGTGCAGTCCGACTCTTGTCTCAACGCCTGACCCAGACTCGGCAGGTGTGCCTAGGGCTGGCAATTTAACTCGTGACATGCGAACCCGACACGAACACGACATGCGAAATCCGGGTTAGGGTTGGAATTAATAGGGTTCGAGTCTGATGAGAATCAACCTCAATCGATACGCCGTTGAGACCCAACAAACAATATTGGAATATAGACCCAAGAAAGCTAAAATTCAGATTTGATAGCAAACCTCGACCCAACGTTTATAATTGAAATGTGAACCAAAGGTATAAAGAAGTAAAACCCCAACCCAATGATTATGAAGGAATCATGAACCGAAGGTATAAAGTTTGAATGCCACAAGGAAGAATCCTTGATAAGTTCAAAAGTTCTTTGAAGAACCAATAGAAGAAGCAAACCTCACCTTTTTAAATATTTCATTTCATCTCCTTTTGCTACAATGAGTTCATGCTATTTATAATGCATGGTTGAAATAGGAATACAAATTACTAAAGGAAAATAATAAAAAACTAAATAATAGAATCCTAAAATTAAGGCTAATTTCATCTAAAATCAGCAGTTCTTCCAATCAAAGAAATCATGCCTATAGAATGTCTTGAATAGGTAAATCAATCAGCCATTAATTGGTATGGAATTAGAAAGGATTGAAATAGGGATGCCAACCAGTCATTTAATCCTTCTAATCAACCATTAATCAGCCAGCAATGGATCATTTAATGATGTTTGTTGATTCTCATCATTCCCCCTCTCTTCAAAAGGATTCATCCTCGAATCATCGCCTACATGAAAAGGAAAAGGACACTAGAAATTTTTTTTCCTTTTTTTTTGTGACGTTTTTTTTTTCTTTTTTTGAACTTGGTGCACAATACAAAACAAAGACAAGGAATAGAGAACACAAAAGAAACAAGATAGGATGATGATAACAAGAAACAAAAGGTAAAAGGATAGTAAACATGATTTTAGAGCCTAGGCTTTGATACCAAATGATGCGAACCTCAATTGATACGCCATTGAGACCTAACAACAATATTGAAATATAGACCCAAGAAAGCTAAAATTCAGATTCGATAGCAAACTCCGACCCAACGTTTATAATTGAAATGCGAACCAAAGGTATAGATAAGCAAACATCGACCCAACGTTTATAAATAAAACGCAAACCAAAGGTATAAAGTAACAAAACCCCGACCCAATGATTATAAGTAAATCATGAACCAAAGGTATAAAGTTTGAACGCCACAAGGAAGAATCCTTGATAAGTTCAGAGGTTCTTTGAAGAACCAATAGAAGAAGCAAAACCTCACATTTTTAATCTTTCATTTCATGTCCTTTTGCTATAATGAGTCCATGCTATTTATAATGCATGGTTGAAATATGAATACAAATTACTAAAGGAAAATAATAAAAGACTAAATAATAGAATCCTAAAATTAAGGCTAATTTCATCTGAAATCAGCAGCTCTTCCAATCAAAGAAATCACGCCTATGGAATGTCTTGAATAGGTAAATCAATCAGCCATTAATTGGTATGGAATTGGAAAGGATTGAAATAGGGATGCCAATTAGTCATTTAATCTTTCTAATCAACCATTAATCAGCCAGCAATTGATCATTTAATGATGCTTGTTAATTCTCATCATTCCCCCTCTCTTCAAAAGGATTCGTCCTCGAATCATCGCCTACATGAAAAGGAAAAGGACACTAGAATTTTTTTTTTTTTTTTTTGTGATGTCGCTTTTTTCTTTTCTTTTCTTTCTTTTTTTGAACTTGGTGCACAATACAAAACAAAGACAAGGAATAAAGAACACAAAAGAAACAAGATAGGATGATGATAACAAGAAACAAAAGGTAAAAGGATAGTAAACCTGATTTTAGAGCCTAGGCTTTGATACCAAATGATGCGAACCTCAATCGATACGCCATTGAGACCCAACAACAATATTGGAATATAGACCCAAGAAAGCTAAAATTCAGATTCGATAGCAAACCCCGACCCAACGTTTATAATTGAAATGTGAACCACAAGTATAGACAAGCAAACCTCGACCCAACGTTTATAAATAAAACGCAAACCAAAGGTATAAAGTAACAAAACCCCGACCCAATAATTATAAGTAAATCATGAACCGAAGATATAAAGTTTGAATGCCACAAGGAAGAATCCTTGATAAGTTCAGAGGTTCTTTGAAGAACCAATAGAAGAAGCAAAACCTCACATTTTTAATCTTTCATTTCATATCCTTTTGCTACAATAAGTCCATGCTATTTATAATGCATGGTTGAAATAGGAATACAAATTACTAAAGGAAAATAATAAAAGACTAAATAATAGAATCCTAAAATTAAGGCTAATTTCGTTTGAAATTAACAGCTCTTCCAATCAAAGAAATCACGCCTATGGAATGTTTTGAATAGGTAAATCAATCAACCATTAATTGGTATGGGATTGGAAATGATTAAAATAGGGATGCCAACCAGTCATTTAATCCTTCTAATCAACCATTAATCAGCCAACAATGGATCATTTAATGATGCTTGTTGATTCTCATTATTCCCCATCTCTTCAAAAGGATTCGTCCTCTAATCATCGCCTACATGAAAAGGAAAAGGACACTAGAAAATTTTTTTGTAATGTTTTTTTTTTTTTTTTTGGTGATCCATTGCTGGTTGATTAATGGTTGATTAGAAGAATTAAATGACTGATTGACATTCCTATTTCAATCCTTTCCAATTCCATACCAATTAATGGCTGATTGATTTACCTATTCAAGACATTCCATAGGCGTGATTTCTTTGATTGGAAGAGCTGCTAATTTCAGACGAAATTAGCCTTAATTTTAGGATTATATTATTTAGTCTTTTATTATTTTCCTTTAGTAATTTGTATTCCTATTTCAATCATGCATTATAAATAGCATGGACTCATTGTAGCAAAAGGACATGAAATGAAAGATTAAAAATGTGAGGTTTTGCTTCTTCTATTGGTTCTTCAAAGAACCTCTGAACTTATCAAGGATCTTCCTTGTGGCGTTCAAACTTTATACCTTCGGTTCATGATTTACTTATAATCATTGGGTCGGGGTTTTGTTACTTTATACCTTTGGTTCGCGTTTTATTTATAAACGTTGGGTCGAGATTTGCTTGTCTATACCTTTGGTTCGTGTTTCAATTATAAACGTTGGGTTGGGGTTTGCTATCGAATCTGAATTTTAGCTTTCTTGGGTCTATATTCCAATATTGTTGTTGGGTTTCAATGGTGTATTGATTGAGGTTTGCATCAATTGATATCAGAGCCTAGGCTCTAAAATCAGGTTTACTATCCTTTTACTTTTTGTTTCTTGTTATCATCATCCTATCTTGTTTCTTTTGTGTTCTTTATTCCTTGTCTTTGTTTTGTACTATCCTTTTCTTTTGTATTGTGCACCAAGTTCAAAAAAAAAAAAAAAAAAGGTCACAAAAAAAAAGAGACGTCACCAAAAAAAAAAAAAAAAGTCACAAAAAAAAAAGAAATATTTTTTTTTTCTAGTGTCCTTTTCCTTTTCATGTAGGCGTGATTCGAGGACGAATCCTTTTGAAGAGAGGGGGAATAATGAGAATCAACAAACATCATTAAATGATCCATTGCTGGCTGATTAATGGTTGATTAGAAGGATTAAATGACTGATTGGCATCCATATTTCAATCCTTTCCAATTCCATACCAATTCATGGCTGATTGATTTACCTATTCAAGACATTCCATAGGGTGATTTCTTTGATTGGAAGAGCTGCTAATTTCAGACGAAATTAGCCTTAATTTTAGGATTCTATTATTTAGTATTTTATTATTTTACTTTAGTAATTTGTATTCCTATTTTAACCATGCATTATAAATAGCATGGACTCATTGTAGCAAAAGGAGATGAAATGAAATATTTAAAAATGTGAGGTTTGCTTCTTCTATTGGTTCTTCGAAGAACTTCTAAACTTATCAAGGATTCTTCCTTGTGGCATTCAAACTTTATACCTTCGGTTCATGATTCCTTTATAATCATTGGGTCGGGGTTTTACTTCTTTATACATTTGGTTTGCATTTCAATTATAAACGTTGGGTCGAGATTTGTTATCAAATCTGAATTTTAGCTTTCTTGGGTTTATATTCCAATATTGTTTGTTGGGTCTCAATGGCGTATCGATTGAGGTTCACATCAGGGTCATAAACGGGTCAACCCGTTTTATGACACGTTTATAATCGTGTCGTGTCAACCCGCCTGGTCGCGGGTTGACACGGTTAGCCTTTTTTAAAAAATTACATTCAGGTCGTAATCGGGTCGCGTTGGAACATATTAGCTCATAAACGGGTTGTGTCAGGTCGTAATCGGGTCGTGTTGGAACATGTTAGCTCCTAAACGGGTTGTGTCAGGTCGTGTTCACAAGGCGTGGCACGACCTGTTTATATAAACGGGTTCATGTCGTGTTACCCGTTTATGGACCATGTCGTATTCGGGTCGAAGGGTTTGACACGTTTAATTAATCGTGTTGTGTTGTGTCGAGCTTAATCGTGTCAAGTCATAATTGGGTCGGACCCTAACCCGACACACCAACTCAAATTGCCAGCCATAGGTATGCCACATCACCAATCGAAAAATTGTGCATCAACAAACAATATTGTCTTGTTAGAGCATTTTGCTCTTTGATTTTTTAGAGTCCCTGTCTTTTTGATATGAATGAAAGAATCCGAAAGCTTTATTTTTTTTTTAAAAAAAAAAAATTCAATCAAAATGATAATTTTCCTAATATGCCCTAACCCGATCCAATTGTTTAGGCAGACCATCTGTTATTCAGCCCAACTGCCCAACCAATAAACTTCAAACATTGGAATCTTCGTTACTTCTCCCACCATCTCTACAACGGCCAAACAAAGGCACACTCTCGTCTCTTACCTCGTAACTCTCGCCCCCGCCCAGCTTCACCCATAAATGCCAAGTTGTCTGTGTCTCTCAGTCTCGTAGATTACCAATATTCAGAACTAGGCCTCGTTAGCCTTTTTCTGCTACTCTAAAAACAATGGCTGCGTCAGCTTTCTCCAATTCTCTTCTTTTATCTGCTTCTCCAAGTTCCCACTCGTCGCTCTCTCATCGACCCTGCAGCATTTTGCCTCCGCAACAATCACAAATCTCTCTTGGTGGTTTCAGATCTCATCCTAGAGCGACCCAATTGAAGAAGAAGGAGAATCCATGCCTTCTCACTACCCATTGTTCTCTGGACGCTGCAAAAGATCCGAAGGAAGACACCCCTATCGAATCAAGTATGAACTTTGCTTCTCAAATCGCAACTCTCTCTCTCTCTCTCTCTTAGTGGATTGGTGAACTTGATGGGTTCATTTTTTTTTTTTGCAGGATTTCCAGCATTTCCTACGGTGATGGATATCAATCAGATTCGTGAAATTCTGCCTCACCGGTGAGTGACTTTTTCTGTAAGATTCGTGCAAATAATCTGTTTAGTGGACTTCAGTAGAACAGAGTGAGAAACACCCTTGTTGCAATGCTGCACAGTTGCTGAGAAAGTGAAAAAGGGAAAGAAGAACTTTTCAATCTTGTTTTATGTTTCTTTTGTTTCAAAAGAATCTCAAATATAAAGAGGTAAATTGCTCGATACAACGCACTCGTTAGTCACGTAATCAAGTCTCTTACAGAGTAATGACTCAAGCTCAAACTTAGTTGACTTAATCAAACTTGTATTAGATTGGATTGAAAGAGTATAAGTGAGTTATAACCAAGAGGGGGTGCATGCATCTATGCTGGGTTAGGGGGTGAGGGTTAGGCTGGAAAAGGGTGACTTTGGCGGGAAGGCCCTAGTGGGGTTTGGTTTTGATTTTAAATGTCAACCATTTTACAAAATACAAGTGGGGGTTTTACTGTTGACAAAATGTTTTCGATTAATCTAGTTTTTCTAGCGTAACCAAACACCCAAAAATTCTAATTTTTTATTTTTATTTTTATTTATAATTTTTGCAAAAATGGTTTACATCAAACAAATAGAGCCTAACCCAAATATAGTAAAACAATTGTATTGGGTCTATTTGATTGGAGGTGTTCTTTCTTTTCTTTTCCTTTTTTGAATTCCCAAATAGTGAAGAATCTTAGCTTTGATGAAATGTTGTTTCTCTTAGGGTCCCGAAGGGAGCCTATGAAAAGTTTGTACGTATAAATATTTTTCCTTCTTTTGGTTGTGCTTTAGGTTTCCATTTCTTTTAGTGGATAGAGTGATTGAATACAATCCTGGAGTTTCAGCTGTTGCCATCAAGAATGTAACAATAAATGACAACTTCTTTCCTGGCCATTTTCCTGAAAGGCCAATAATGCCCGGTGTTCTCATGGTGGAGGTAATTGCTTTTTTCCACTATTGTTTTTCCGTTGATAGATGTTCGAGGGGTAGGTTTATTAATTGCGTGGGGGTATTTAAATACGGAACAATACTCATCAAGAATTTCACCATTGTTCAAAGGTATGATATATGCATTTGGAACTGAAACTTCTACTGTTATGATGTGTTCTATGTTCAGAATGAGGTTGTAAGACAGTTGAGGAGCTTCTTTTGTTCCTGATGACCGTTGACTGAACTTTGTGTTTGATCATCCTACCTTAAGCTTCCAAAGCTATGGACTTTGGTTATCAAGACCCTTAGTCGTCAAGAAGTATAGTCCAGTTCATTGTAATCAATAGTTTAAACTGGACTTCGCAATAAGAACAAAATTCCTTTTGTTCAGAATTATGAAATAACTCCTTGGCCATTGATAACCTTTCATAAGGGATTAAATCTTACATTTCAAAGCACGTATCTATATATTTATATGAGCTTTGTACTTTCAAAATTATCTTAGGATCAGAAAGTAGAGGAATAAATTAGATCACTTATTCACAATTGGAATCTACACCTTTCAAGTGGGTTACTGTATTTTGACTGATGTCTCTTTCCACATGCCAACTAGATTACATCAGTTTTCTTCAATCCTTAGCTCAAGTAAAGCACATTTTTCCAGTTCCCTAGTGTTAATCATTTGAGGCTGATGATTCCATCAAGTGATGGAGGTGCGGCGTAGTGATGGATAAATATTGTTTCAGCTCTCATGATTGAGAAAAGGCTGATCATTGTGCGAAGTGCTAATGATGCTTGTTAATGTTGCACCAAATAAGATGTAATTGATTAGAAAAATTTTCTTTGGAATCAAACCTATTTTGGTCAGTTCAAGAAGGATCCTTTGGGATTTTAGACTCGTAATTGAATAAGGTTTGCCAGTTGAACTGCCAGCCCTCTACAGCATTCAGTTCATTTGCATATTCAACTGGATTCTGTGTTGTTTTCAGAGTGGTGTAGAGTAGCAAAGTGGTGCTCAGTGAATGCTGATGAAATTGTCGTGGCAAGGTGGTACTTAGTGATGCTGATGAAGATGTCAATGCTTGTTCAATGCCAAAATAATAAAGGTTTGAGGAAATCTGGGATAGAAATAATGGATTAAAGATCTCCCTCGTAGTATTCACTTAGAACTGGAGTGGCAGGGCCTCATAAGGGAATACTTATTTTCTAAAGCTATATATTGAACCTATACTGAAGGAATGAGACAGTTTTAAACTTTGAGTAATTATTGAATGTGTTCATAAGTTGCGTGATCTAAGAAGATGCCTCTTGGAATCAATTTATTGATGCTTTTAGCATGACAGTTAATTATCTTTCATTAGTATGCTGATTGATCCATTTTATTTTACCTGTTGCGTTGTTACGTGTTTCGGGAGTGATGTTAATTATTTGATGTGCTATACTTGGACTATGCACTTACAGTCTGTTTAGGAGAGGGGAGAATTAGAGGAAATGAATGGATCCATTTCTTTCCACTTTGTTTGCGTGATTAAAATGAGGGGAGAAAATGACTTTCAAGGAAATGCCCCATTCCCTCTGGACCGGCTTTTTTTTTTTTCTGTCCAAACATGGGTGAAATGGGAGGGAATAGAAAGCTTTTCAATGAAAATTGGTGTAGTTACTTATTTGCCCATCAAGAAAGAACAGAAAAGGACGTATCAGTAATATCAAGTTAAACACTTTCCTTTCTTTGCCTTTCCATCTTACAACCAAACAAGGTTAGAGAGAACACCCTTTTTCATTAGTCTCCCCAACATATTGTTTAATTTCTAGCAATATCTTTAGATATCTCGAGTACTTTCCTATGCAGGAACTGTGTTGGGAGGAATGGACACCTGTAACTTGAGGTGTCTACCATAGATTTTTGGTTCAATAATAGTATTTGACTGGAATATTGAGTCTAAGGAGCAAAACGTCATTTTATGGTGAATATGAATGCCTTTTGGCCTACTTTCCTTTTGCTGGAGTTGGCTTTCTCTGTAGTCCTCTAGGCCTCTATAAGCTTACTCTGTGACCACATTTTTGGGCTATTGCTCAAATTCATTGACCTGAGAGAGTTCATAGAGATGAACTGTTATTTCATTGCAGAATAAAAAGTGGTGCCATATTGTAACCAAGCTTTAGCGAGTGAACTTATTTTGTGAAGGGAGTTTCTGAAGCTCAATTTTCATGGATCACCTTGTTTATTGAAAACTTTGAAGAAAAAAAAAAAATTTCCTCTAATTTAATTTGATCTAGGTGAAATCCATTGCCATGGACACCTGTCATCAGTTAAAAGATCCCTTCTTTTAAGTCGCATTGACAATAATGATCAACTTTATTAATGGCTGTTTTTTAGTTGACTTTATTACCAATTGGAAAAATCTACTGAGTTGATTGCATAAACTGAGTTGATTGCCTCCTCTGAAGCCATGCTCAATTATATGAGCATAGCTTCAGAGGAGCTTTTGCTTGGGACTATACAAAGCTTTTTTTTAACTGACTGACATAACCCTGATATTCTCTGAGGAAAAAACCCAAATGGCTGCTTCATATAAGCTTCCTAATATACAAAGCTTTTTTTTTTTTTTTTTTTTTTAACTTACAGACACAACCCTGATATTCTCTGAGGAAAAAACCCAAATGACTGCTTCATATAAGCCTCCTCATGTAAGTTTTTGTGCAAAAAGGCTTTTTTGATATCTAATTGAGATAGGGGCCAATCAAGATTAGTAGCCAATGAAAATGGTGTGAATGAAATGAGATCTGGCAGTTTTTCTTCAAAGGCTGCTCTCTACAATGAAGTTAAAAATATGAAGCAACAGAAAAATGACATCTTCTTGGATGTCTCGGAATTTTCTTTATTTATTTATTTCAAAGATTTGTTTTCTATAAGGAAAATGTATTTGGAAAATAGCTGCAGGTTATCATCTTAGAATCACGGTTTCAATGGGGAATGTAATCTGTTATTGAGCAAAGGAAAACGTTGCTTGATGACTAGCAATAAAAAAAAAAAAAATATATATATATATATATACAGAGAAGAGAGAAAAGATTATAATTTGGCATCACGGACTTATCAGAGTTTCTTATGATATAAGGTCATTATTAGATGCAGATTATAATTTGGCTTCACGGACTTATCAGAGTTTCTTATGATATAAGGTCATTATAGATGTCAAGTTGCCCATAAAGCAACACAAATGAAAAATATCTTCATTCCTATTCTAAAATAGGAATTTTAAGTACTGATACTATGGCAATGTGAAAATCTGTTTTTTTCTTCTTCAATTTCATTCTTAAAATAAAGTGTTGTGCTTGGGCTTATTGTCCAGGTAATTAAAATGAATTATCATGGTAAATTTGAGTTGAATATTAGAGGTAACAGGTAAATTCAATGTTTTCATCCTACACAGAGGTTGGTTGCATGCCCGCCTAAACTTTGAATTTGAGCAATAAATCCCTTGAATCATATGGTCAGTTATAATGTTTCCATACTGTTAAAATTTATCCAATTTCCGTTGTATTTAACCTTAAAACTGATGTGCTTATCATATTATCACATGATTATAGGCTTATTTTTCTTTTATTTTTTATGTGATCATCTGATAAACAACTAATTATAGCTTAGGGGTTGATTGCTCAACCTTAAAGTTCAGGATGGGATGTTACAAATTGCCCTATAGTATAGGGATGGAATGTATAATGTAGCCAAAGATTAAGATACTCATAAATATAAATCATTTCATCTTTGTCTCTCCTCTTTGTGTCTGTCTTGTTTCATTGACTATACTTATCTGTGAAGTATTATTGAATTTACACTTTCTGTTAATTGCATTTTATCCATATTGGATTATGGAATGGCATAGAAGGATGATGTCTTGATACTCTTCATAGACAAACAATGAGCATTGCCTTCATCTCTCCCAGAGTAGAAGCAAATATTGTATGAGCAATGCTATATACTATATTATATCATAATATTGATGTGGCAGTCCCAGCCAATTCTTAATTTTTTTTTTTTTTAAACAAGAATTGGTTGGAATTGTCACATCAGCATTTGGGATAAAATTGCAGTTCTAGCATTACTCTATCTTATAGATCTCTTCGTATTAGAATCAATATTTTACCGTCGATGAATCAAATGATTAGTGATTAATGACGGTGGTTGCATTTAGGCAATGGCACAGGTTGGTGGCTTGGTTATGCTGCAACCAGAAGTTGGAGGTTCTCGCGAGAATTTCTTCTTTGCCGGAATTGACAAAGTGCGATTTCGGAAACCAGTGATCGCCGGTGACACCTTAGTTATGAGAATGACACTTATCAAGCTGCAGAAACGCTTTGGCATTGCAAAGATGGAAGGGAAGGCATATGTTGGAGGTGAGGTCGTATGTGAAGGCGAGTTTTTGATGGCTACAGGCTCAGGCAGTGAATGATTTGCACCCTTTTTTCACTAAGAATTCTTGTTGATCTCAGGCAGTTTCCTTTCACCCAGCTGCAGTTGTCTTTTTAATCCAACCCTTCTTGGTCCCCATTTGATTTCATGTTTCTCATGAGAATATCAGTTCATCTGAAAAATTCATCACAATTCACAAACCATTGACTTCTTGACGGGCTTCAATTTTTATTTTCTTTTTCTTTTTCTTTTCAGTGCCCTCAAATTTGTGATTGATGGTAAAAGGGTAGGATGGGGATCTTGCCTAGCAAACAAGACAACAAAGCTTGCTATTTATTTAAAAGTTCGTCTTTCATCTTTCATGGGTGAAGCAAAACTATGTGTTTCTGGGTTTGATTTTGACTGTTTCTCTTTTATAGTCGAGTTCTCTTCTTATTCAGCCAAAATGCCCTAAAAAATTCTAATTTCTAAAATGGAAAAAAATATTCCTATAAATTAGAAAAAAAAAACACACACACAGTGGCCATGGGTCTTGTGACCCACAGCCGCTGCTGCGTGTGGTCAAATCTTTTTCAATTTTTTATTTTTTATTTTTATTTATTTTTTATCTAGATTTATATAGATATTTTTATTATTTTTTGTGGAGAGAAAGTACATTGCAATTTTTCTAATAGTTTGAAAAATATTGCTGTGTATTTGTTTTCTTTCTTTTGGAAACAAACAACCACTTGAGGGGAGGCTTCCCCATCACAAGTAAAAGGAAGATAAGAGATTAGAGTTAGAATAAAGTAATAAAATTCATTATCTCACATACACACATTAATCCAAGAAGTATAGAATTGGAAGTTTCATGGAGGAACTCAGAGCTCAATAAAACCAGAGGTTACGAATCTTGTCTCTAATTCAATTATCTACATTTAAAAGTTTGAACTTCTCACAACCCAAGAGCACCAAGAGGTGTCTTCCCTTGCCCAGCCTCAAAGTAGAAAATGAGCATAGCTACCATGGCGAGCCTGGCATGTTTGATCTCAGCCAACTTCAGTCTCTCCAGCTTCTCCGCATCCGGGATGTAAACGCCGTCCTTGAGCTGGCCGGCCAACCCCAACGGGTCGAAGAATTTGCCGCCCGGGTAGCCTTGCTCCCCGGTTGCGTTGGCAAAGTTTTCGGCAGTCCTCGACCATGGCGTGGCCCATTCAACGGACTGCGAATCGGGGTTGAAGAAGTCCACCCATCTTTTGCTCTCAACCCAACCCATTAGGATGAGCTGGGTGCCGAGGAGAGAGCCGAAGGAGAAGGGTGCAACCGCGCCAGGGGCGGCTCCAGCCTCAAACCATGGGATGCCGCTCCATGCCTGGCCAACAAAGATTCCAACCACTGCAGTCATTGCCCACCTGCCATGGATGAGCTCCGCTTCTCTGTACCATTTGAGGAATGCTGGGTCCTTCCCTAGCCCTAGTGGGTCAAAACCATAGTCACCTGGGAGCCTGCAATTCAAATTTTCATTAATAAACTACTTCAAAACTCCAAATAGAGTATGAAATAAACAATCATAGAGTATTGAAATTTTGTAAGAAAAAGTTTTTCTATAACTGTTGGGGATATAAATTACATGTCACTCAATTAACTTCTACATGTAAAATAATCAGGCCATCAAATGAAAACAACCTCAAGATCTTCTCTACATAAAAATTATATACCCAGCTGGCCAGTAATGCGATCTAGGTGGTAAATCACGCCCTATAAAGAGAATTACACCTGATTGATATCCATGCTACCATATTATTATTAGGAGTCTCTTTCATAAAAAGGGACACACCCCATATACGAATTAATTATGCACATTCTCTTCTCTCTCATGTTCTTTATTTAGTTTTCTAAATAAAAAATTTACTAGTTTAAGCATCAGAGTGTCTCTAGTCCTCCGAGAACCAGTGGATTTCCGGTGACTAGTTTTTCCGTTTTATCCGGCCGTATAAAAATTTGCTTCAACAACAACAATTTTGATATTAGAATTGGGGGACAGGTTCATAAGAAATGTGAGTTTAAGTGAGAGACTTACGAGCCATCGAGCCACTCGGGGTCAATGAAGTTGCCACCACCCCTGACGCCGGGGACCCAAGACTTCTTGGCTTGAGCAGCAGCCATGACAATCAACTTCTTAGGCCCGACAGCGCCGCCTACTCGGGCTCCGGCCCCGGCCGACAACAAGGTGTGGCTCCTCTTCCCTCCGCAAAGGAAGGAGGATCCCAACCCATTAAGCACTGCACCGGAGGTAGCAGCCATCTTCTCTGTTTCTCAAGAAAATGTAGATATTGAGATGCTTAAGCTTTGTTTCTTCTCTAGGAAAATGGATAGCTGGGTGGCTTATCAAGTGAGTGAGAAGGCAGGGGAAGGAGAGAGAATCTAGAAGAGGGCTTAGGAGGAGCCATGTAGGATAATGAAATCTAGGCTACCCGCCGTGGATAGATTTCGGACCAATGGGAACTACAACTCCATCCGCATCCCATTTTGCCTCCAACCACGTGGACCATGTCTTTCCCTCTATTTTGGTCCTTTCTGCTTTTGTGCCATTTCCCCACTTTTTACATCAGAATGAATATCAACTGCCATATATATATTTTTTTTTAAAATTTTTTTTTATTATTTTTTAAATCAATAAGTATATACCATCAATGATAAAGATTTCCGACAATTTAATTTATTTGAGTCGCTAGTAATTTAAGTAATAAATGAGAAAGACTTAATGTAAAGTCTATCTGTTTAAATAAATTTTGACTTATCCATCCCTCTATTTAAAGAAGTAGACTCCATTGAAATTTTCTCACTTGAGAGATATGCATATATGAGTGAGTCATGCTCACCAATTAAAAATTTCAAGATTGATAATTAAGCCCATTCCAAGCAACAATAAGCCGAAAGCTAGACTAGCCCCAATTTGGGCAATTGCAAAATGATTGTATAACTGGTAATAGATTGCCCATCAACCTGTATAGCGTTTGCCTTTGACTTTGAGAAGAAGTTTTTGTATCTCTTGGCTTTTGCCTGTGTGGTGAGCACGAATTTTGTTTTTGTATCTTGTTGATAGGTCTTATAGGACTCGAGATCCACCTCATCATCATAGGTTAAGACATAGGTGGTAGTTCTTAGCTTCAATTGTTAACGTTATCCTTTAATGTCAATATTTGTTAACATGAGTAGTGGGTAGTTTACTTAGATTGTGGGTAGTTATCTTTAGTTAATTAAGTGGGCAGTTTACTTAGGTTGTAGGTAGTTATCTTTAGTTATGTGGGTAGTTTTCTTTAGCAAAAGTAATAACCGTTATTGTATTAAGTTTATCTATTGTAGGTGATTGATCCACCTCTAAGGGCCAAACCATCCCCAAAAGCCATGGGTGGCTTCAGCCACCGCAACTGGTCCTTGGTCACCCCATACTGTATTTTTATTTTTTATTTTATTGCTTTGTATTTTCTTTTAGAAATTTAAATAATATTTTATTATTAACGGGACATGGGTAAGAATAATGGTCTTTGGATGACATTGGACAGCCTGAATCTGAAAGTTCAAAAGCTGAAATTCCTAGTGAATCCAAATCCCATATCAAGAGTGTTGGAACAATTTCGGGTTAGGTGGTGTTGGTGCTCAAACTTACAGAACATAAACAATCAGGCAGAAGAGCTTACTGGAGTAGAGCGACAATGGATAAATTTGATGTCTAAGTCCGTGTTTGTCTTGAGGGAAAGAAGAGAAAATCATATAATACTGTGAGAAAAATAAGTGATCGAATCCCTTGTCTATGGACATCTCCTCTCTATTTATACCGAGCGACATCTTGAGGCTTGATCCCTCATTCTTGCAGGTCTTGATAGTGGAAGCATATGAACTCATTGGGCGATCAAGAATCCGTATTGGATTTTGGGTCTCAATTTGAAGTAGAGCAACGTTTGAGTATTTTCGCAGCCAACAGCTCGCAAGTCGAGAAACACGACACATCACTAGTTGACGGCTTTTTTTTTTTTTTTATTCCGACCACTGATCCCACCCTTGGAATTCCTCTGGAATTAGGGATCCAGGCTGTTCATTTTAATCCAATGGCCACTATCTTGCCACATGTCTCATTTATAATAAAATAATAAAATAATATTTAAATTTTAAAAAGAAAATATAAAAAAAAATAAAAACACTTTGGGTGGCCAGCCACCCCATTTTTGCCATGGGGTTGGCTGAAGCCACCCCAAAAGACCGGTTGGGGTAGTTGAAAAAAAAAAAAAAAAAGGGTTTGGTTATTGGGAGTGGCCGATCCACCTCCGAGGGGTGGTTGGGATCCCTAATTTCAGAATTTAAAATTCTCCTAAAAATTTCAGGGATCCAGATCCTAAATCTTGTGACTTTCTTACTAGACATAAGTCAACAAGTGGGACCCAATATAATAATTTACAACTCCTAGAGTGAAGGCTCTGTTTGGCAAAAGTCATATACCATTTATTAAAAAGATCAACTTTTAATATTTTTTCTTTCACATCGCATTAGTTATTTTTTACTATTATTTAAATAAAAAATTATCATAAAACAATTTGTTTTGGGAAATTTTTGTATTTTTATGATATTTGTTGTTGTAGTTTGGAATTTCTCTAAGATGTACTTATATATATAATAAAAAAGGAGTGGATGTGTTTGTGAGCATTGCATCATGTTATTTTCGTCAGTTAAGATATTAAAATGAAAACAAAATAACAACATCCAACTCACTAGAAGGCATAAATATTTGGAATGGGATCCTCTCCATTTGCTTTGAAATGGATAGGATCCAGTTAGTGTATTTTTAAGGGCAAAATAGTCCTTTCACTAGAAAAGTTATAGTGAAAAGACTATTTTGCCCCTAAAAAAACACTAACTGGAGACCTCTCCATTTCAAAGCAAATGGAGAGGATCCTTCTCGTAAATATTTGGTGAGCTAGCTACAACAGTGCTCACCAATTTACTTACTAAATATGAAAAATAAAAAGCATTAAACATTTAATTTACTTTCAAAGAAAGAATAATAAATTATTAAAAATAAATATTTAAATAAAATAGTACAAGTGAATAGTTAAAATAGAAATTTGGATATATGTGCCTTGAAACAATAAATAGCTAAAATAAAAAATTTAATTTTTTTTAACTAAAATAAAGAATAAAGGAAAAAACAAATCTACATACCCTTGGAAGAAAAAAAATCTAATTTTTGTGTGTGTATGTGTTTTTTTTTATTCGCCTCAGAGAATATTGATAATTTTTGGTAATTTGAGAGAGACCTTGCCTCAATTAAAAGTTTTGAAAAACATTATCAATCAGATAGTAGTTTAAGAAAAAACCTAAACTTTCCAAAAAAAAAAGAAGTTCTGGAGCGATCATTGCACAAAAAGAGTTTGCCTTATGTAGCTTCCATGTTAGAATAAATCTTCTAAGGTGGCACACATGTCACATATATTATATCTATATAGCATATAATACTAATAGAATTTCTATTTAAATTAAACTTTTGGGTAATTAATATACAGATAACTATTAAATGTGAAAGGTTATTTCATTTTACCAAATGTTGTATCCCTTGATGGAAGGAAGCAAAGTTTGATTAATTGGGTAAGGGCCTTGGCCTATAAAAACAAGCATATGATATCCATCATTCACAACCTTATTGTGAAAAATAGATAGACCAAAAACTTTTATCTATTACTTTCCAATACATTGTGAGGGTTCAAGTATTGTGAATTCAACAAACATTAAGTATGGATTATTCAATTCAAGTGCTTAAGCAACAATGGTCAGAGGTTAGTATTTCTATTTTGATGTGCAAGGGAGTGTCAATTGCAAAAGTTTCGCAAGTGTGAACTTCTTATAATCCTTACTCTTTTATAGTTGATTGATTTCCTGGGTTTGGTTGCTTCGGAGAGGTTTTACATTTTAGAGAGTTCTCTAAATGGTTTCCTTTTCGTAACCAAAATATCTGTGTCTCTATGATCTATTGTTTTACATATTTTGTTTGTATGATTGTTTACTTTTTAATTTTGCGTACTATTTGTATACACTGATTCAACCTCCTTATAAGTGTCGTTTGGAGTCCTATATATTTTTCAAGTTGGATTTAAGTACTTGTATAATATTTAGCTAAGTTTTGTCAATTTTAGTCTTGCCTCGTCCTTTTCCTGATTAGGTTTTCCATTGGACACCATAATGTTTTGTTATATCACATTTCCATAGTAAATTCGTTCATTTTTGCCTTTTTTCTTGCATGTTTTTCTAATTCATATTTAAATTGGTAGGCATGCTTTGAAAATAGCAAAGGCATTATAATGTGTTACTATTCGTGTTAGGATTTGATGCAGGAGAAAACAGACAAAACTATTATTTTAATTATATATGTGTGTTTTAATTTTCCTTTTTAATAAGGACTAGGTTTTCCTTTTTCCATTAGGATTATATTTTCTTTCTTTATTTTATTTTATTTTTTTTAATTTTTATTTTTTAATAAGGATTGGGTTTTTCCTTTCCTATTAGGATTTGTTTTCCTTTTCCTATTAGGATTTGTTTTTCTTTTCCTAATAGGTTTGCTTTTCATTTTCCTTGTTAATTTAGGAGATGCTTAGCTTATCTAAAAGCATCTAGTCTTTGTTATTGTTGGAAATTTAATTTATACTTGTAATACCCGATAAAAACGATAGTTTTGATTGAAAGATTTTCTACAAGAACGGTCAAAGTATTTATGAAAGAAACCCAGTTTTATAACAACAAACCCAAGCCCATACTTATAGCCTAAAAACATTTGAGGCATAAAAACCAAGCTTAACCTTTTTCTGCCTAGACGTACGCTAGGGTTGCTAGACGTACGCCATTTTCTCTAGTGCGGACGTATGCGAGGGGAACACCAGATGTACGCCTGCAAATAATACATGGGCGTACGCTAGGGATCACACGGACATACGCTACTTTTGGAATACCCATTGGATAAATACCTAGACATATGCTACACCCTTTGAACCGCTATGTAAATAGTACCGGATGTACACTCCATAGTACCCAGACATCTAGTGCTTTCAGAAAGTTGGTAGCACCCTTAGCTTTAAATACCCTTTTAACCTCCCTCATATTCACACACAATTTTCACTGATTAGCACGCCCCTACGCTGCCAAGTAGTGTTCTTGTGAGTTTGAGTTGAGAGAGAGTTTTGTGGGAAAGGAGCTCATGTTCTTGTCGAATTTCGGGGTAACCCCTTGACCACTTTATCCTTCCATTATTGTTTCATTGCTTCCTTAATATTGAGAGTTTTCAAAAGAGGTCGTGTTAAGCTTTTTGCTCATTTCCTTGCAAAACGATAAATGTTATTAAAAGCTTCTTTGATTTGCATGATGTTAATTTTTCCTACGTTGCATGCATTTATTTACTAGCTTAGAAGGGATATAATAGCCTATAAATGATGTAGGAACCTTAAAACACCAGTTGAGCCTTAAGTAGATTTGCTAAACTCACTAACCAGACATACGCCCTCAAGCTTGGACGTATGGTTAAGGAGCGAGGCATCTACCTTAATCCTCATTTATGCGTATTTTAGGGCTTAGCGAACCTTTCATTAAAACCTAGTATTATACTCATAAGGATCCTCTAGTACTATGTGTAACAGTGTGTTTTATTTCGTTATAGCAAGATTTAGCCATGTCGGAGGATTCAAGCGAGCATGCGAGGTAAGTAAGCACTTATGAACACTTTCCTTAAAAACGCGAGATATGTTAGTTGACTGACCACGAGTATGATATGAGCATGCCTACTTTTATATTTACTTGGTAACTGTCTTATAAAATAATTGTTAAGATGCATTGTATGATATGGTATACCGGTACGTGCGGTATAATGGCCCTGGACTTACTATATACTCTTAAGTGCTATGGTCAAATGTGTGTGTTATATGGGCCTTGATTCAATAGTTGTTTTGTGACCGGCCCAGCCTTAATGGGTAGTTACTACAGGACAGACATCATTAGCGGTGTGGGCCACCCGAGGTCGGACTCAGTTGTGCCGCTAGTGTTATGTACGGTAGCGTAAAATATCTGAGGCACCCTGATGTTGTATTATTGGTCCCTCAGGACAACGCCAACCCTGCTGGGAAGGGGTAATATCTCGGGTAGACCATACATGAGAGTTATGACTTATAAAGCATTAGATTTTATGTATTAAAATGTCTAGGTGATTGCCGCCAGTAGTACACCTCTCTTTGAAAACCAAAACACTATTTATGGTATATTAACGGAAACAACACTTCCTTTTGAATACTTACTAAATATGCATGTTTATTTTCGCTTAATTAGGCTCATGTCACACCTAATTGTGAGGTTTACTTACTAAGTCTTTAGACTTACACGGTTATTACTTTTATAGGGAATCTGTCCCTAAGACTCGAAAGTGGTATGGTCACCACTACAGACTTGCTTAGAAGTTTACTTGCTGTTATCATGTTTGATTATTATTATCAAATAGATGCTTCATGTCTTTATTTTGAGGAATATACTTGTCCCTATAATGATTTATAGTTTTCTCATATTTATTTCACCTTCCTATGCATTAACTCTGATAATGCTAAATGGACGATTCCCCATTTTTCCATGAGTTGGTTTAACTGGGGTAATTGCCAATAACCCAACCAAATTAGCCGATGCTAATTTTGAGGGCATTACAGTATGATATTAGAGCAATGGTCTTGCTGGCCGGAGCTGATAATCTGAGAGTAGGTTGTAATGCCTTGGGAATGATCTTAAAAGATTGGAGAGTAGGATAAACTTAGTTCCATTGTTTGTTGTTTGATTGATGGTGCGAGCTATAGTAACAACCTTCTTGGTTGCTTAGTTTGGAGTTGAATGGGGTCGCTTGTTCCTCATTGCAGGCACTTGATCCTACTTCACACTTAGGTGCGAGATGGGTGTTGACGTTGGGCAATTGTTCGGAAATGGCCAGCTAAGTTTGGGCCTTATGCGCCTGGGTACCAGCCTCGCTTCGATAAGCACAGGTTTTCAACCTGGCCCTTTCAGAAACAGAAACTCTTATTATTAAGCACACTACAAACCTGTTTCTGATGATCCTGCTGTTGATACAATAGATTAATTAGTGCCAAATATTGTATATTTGATTCCCCTTAACTTATGTTTGTTAAGCTCTTAGCGTTGTTAATTTCTAATGTTTTAGTTTGTTTTAGTGTTTTATGATGTTGCAGGTCCTTGCATTCAAATTGCGGTTCAAAGACTGAAAAAGGGCAAAAAGTGAAGATCTGGCCCTTGCCAGTGCGCTCGAGCCCAAAGGGCGCGATCGAGCGCATGCCTCGTCAGCCTGTAAAGCCTACATTGCCCTAGCCGCCATCACTTCACTTGATGCGCCATGGGATTTTCAAAGCAGTTACATGTGCTCGAGCGCACTGCCTACGATCGAGCACACATATGTAATACCCCAATAAAAACCCACCTTTTATTAAATGGAATTTTCTCCATAGGAGCTGTTAACAGAGGTTTTCATTGACAGTGCTTTGAGAGGCCCAAAAACCCTTAGCACCCACCTAATCACACCTTTAACCTTTAGAAGAATAGAGGCCAAACACTAATCCTTGGGGAGCGGACGTACGCTAGGTCTACCGGATGTACGCTTCTGTCTATAGTATAGACGTATGGTGGGGGACCACCAGACGTATACTCTGCAAATAGTACACCGGACGTACGTGGGACCACCGGACGTACGCTACTTTTTGGGATACCCTTTAGATAATACCTGGACGTATAAGACACCCTCTGGACCGATGTACAAAGACCACCGGACGTACGCTAAGGTTGCCGAACGTCCGCTGCTCTGTCAGGGAGTTGGTGGCAAAAGTTCCCTATAAATAGCCCGCCACTCCTCTTCATTTCTGATGTAGATTAGGATGACCTATCATATCTATTAGTCTTTTATTTAAATTAGGTTTATTTGTTAGTATTTTACTTTATCTTATCTTTCAGTCTTTTATTTAAATTAGGTTTCTTTGTTAGTCTTTTAATTGGTTTAGTTTTCTTTCGTAGACTCCTAAATTGACTTTATTTCATTGTTATCTTAGGACTAAGAGTCTTAGGGCTACAAAATAAATGCTTAGAGCCCTGAGAATGTAGTTGTTGTTTATTTATTCATATTGATTAATGAGAATACTCAGAGTTGAGTTTATTCCTCTTTTTCC
The DNA here is from genome assembly GCA_006937295.1 of Carpinus fangiana. Lineage (NCBI taxonomy): Eukaryota > Viridiplantae > Streptophyta > Magnoliopsida > Fagales > Betulaceae > Carpinus > Carpinus fangiana. Next base: position 21,332,433 of record CM017322.1, read on the forward strand.
TTCAAAATGCTAGAGAGTATCTAGATTTTCAAGAAGAGTTCTTAGATCATTGATAGTCTCAAGATCTAGAATTAGTTATCCGCTGCGTATTTGTTGTTCTTCGCTGCAGCCCACTAAGTCACGCTGCATCAGTTGGTATCAGAGCTCAGTTTTCTTTCCATGAATGGGGAGGGGCAACCGTCTAGCAGACATGAACGAGGTGTACGTGCACATAAAGACAACACGTAAGGAGCAACCGGCGATTCGTTTGCGGCACATGGAGGAGAAATTTGGTGGTCTAATCGTGCCTAAAAAGGGGCGTGCGTGCACCCAACACGGGGTCCCTACCAATCAATTAGCTGACATGGATGGTCCGAACGTTCGTCGTCGTCAACCAAGACCGCGTTACGCGAGGGCGGAAGACAAACTTATCGCTGAAACTCGACGACACATGGAGGAGCAATTCATGGTTTTGGGGGATCAAATCAAAGCCCTCACTACCCAATTTTCCAACATAGGTGGTCACAATGGGGATGGATCTGGAGACCCTTCTGCGGAGCGCGGAACGTACGGACGTCAGCACCATGCGTAAGCTCATGCCAATCAATGGGGAAACGGATTCAAACTCAATATTCCAAAATTCCAAGGGGATCTACAACCTGAAGAATTTTTGGATTGGGTATTGGCTGTTGAAGAGGTTTTTGAATTCAACGGGGTACCCGATGAACGACGAGTCTCTTTGGTGGTACACACATTCCGGGGAAGAGTTGCTGCGTGGTGGCAACAACTGAAACAAAGTAGAGTGCGGCAAGGCCAATTGAAGATCAATAGTTGGGAGAAACTATTGAAAAAGATGCGAGTCGTTTTCTTGCCCTATAAGTATACCATGGGTCGACAGTCACAAAATTGGAGACAAGGGTCTATGGCTATGACAAAGAAAAAAGAAAATTCCTACAAAAAAGAGGTATTTAGGGAAACATGGAGTGAAGCGAAGAGTCCAAGACATGCCAATTGGGCTCCTACTTGCCAACTACAAATCCATAAACCAAATCCATATTCTGTGGAGGAGGAAATAGAATCTGTGGATAGAGAGTTTCAAGAATCCGAATTCATTGATGAAGAATTTGAGCATGAATGTATTAAAGAAGAAGATCCTTCACAAGGGTTTGTAGATTGGGATTCTCCACCAACCTACGATGATGATGTCAATGAGAAAGATCCAATTAAAGAACCTTTGGCATCCAACCTAGAGGAAGAATACGAAGAAGATGGGTTTTTTCCCATGTTTGGCGGCCTCTACACAGATGAAGATGACCAATTGGAAGATAAAGAGCCCACGGATGACTTCACCGATTATGAAGAAGATGACCAAGGGGAAGAAGAAGAGCCCATGGGTGACATCGCCAATTATGAAGAGGGTGATGACGGCCTTTCAGATGGGGTGCCTAATTATAATGAAGAAGAGGTTGAGTATATTGATTTCCTTGGTGTTGAAGATATTTTAAATTCTCCTAATAATGATCTTGGTGAATTTTATGCGGATGAGGAAAATTATATGTTCACAAGGGAAATAATGGCTAATCCATTCTTGAGTATTTTCATGGCACGTGGAAGGGAAAAGGAACAAGAAAAGTATGGCAAAGTCGAATATTTGCCAAGTGATGTACGGGGCTTTAATGACAAACATAGAGGTATGCCGATGATGAAGAGCATCACATTTATTATGGCGTGTTGTCTTATCTTGATCTTGAGGAAGGGCGAGTGGAATGAGTTGACTGGGCATCCGAAAGACCGTGGAAAGAACCAACCGAATTCGAGGACGAATTCTCTCAAACCTGGGGAGGATGATGTAGATTAGGATGACCTATCATATCTATTAGTCTTTTATTTAAATTAGGTTTATTTGTTAGTATTTTACTTTATCTTATCTTTCAGTCTTTTATTTAAATTAGGTTTCTTTGTTAGTCTTTTAATTGGTTTAGTTTTCTTTTGTAGACTTCTAAATTGACTTTATTTCATTGTTATCTTAGGACTAAGAGTCTTGGGGCTATAAATAAATGCTTAGAGCCCTGAGAATGTAGTTGTTGTTTATTTATTCATATTGATTAATGAGAATACTCAGAGTTGAGTTTATTCCTCTTTTTCCTTCAAAATGCTAGAGAATATCTAGATTTTCAAGAAGAGTTCTTAGATCATTGATAGTCTCAAGATCTAGAATTAGTTATCCACTGCGTATTTGTTGTTCTTCGCTGCAGTCCACTAAGTCACGCTGCATCAATTTCTCACGCCTTCTTCTTCCTCTGGTATGCCCCTAGGCTGCCGAAACCCTTCCTTAGTGTTTTGAGTAAGAAATCTGTGGGAGAGAGCTTCAACGAAGAGTTTCCGAGGAGAGGAAACCATGTCCGTGCTTAGCTTCGGGGTAAGCTCTGTTCCCTTTGTAATTATCACCTTCTTATCTTATGTTTTTGCTTTAATGAGAACTTCAAGTGTTCATTAAGCGTTCTTTTAAAGATAACGATGTTTTCAAAGAGTTTTCTCAAAAGATCATGGTTTTGTGATTTCTTGCGTTGCATGTCCTGTTTTACTAGCTTAGAAGAAGTCTAAAGTCTGTGATTGCTATTGGAAATATGCACTATCCGAATCTTGAAATAGTGTGCTTAACACACTGAGCGGACGTATGCCATCGAGGGCGGACGTACGGTCAGTAGGCAGAGCACTTGTTCTTAAGTTTCACACATGTACGCTTTAGCTTAGCCATAACTCTAGGTTTCATAAGGCTTAGAATAACGGTGTCTTGTATCCGTTATAACAGGAAATAGCTTAGTCAGAGGATTCGCTCGAATGTGCAAGGTAAGTAAACACTTACACCCTTTTTACAAACTGTAGGATATGTCAGTTCATTGACCACGCGTATGATATGAGCATACCTATTTTCCATAATTACTTGGTAACTGCATTATTAAATAAACTACTAAGATGCATCGTAAGACATGATACGCCGGTATGTGCGGTATAAACGGCCATGAGCTTACTATATAAACTACGTACTATGGTTAAATGTGTGCATTATGTGAGGGCTGTGGATCCATTGGTTTCATGACCTTGATGCAACCATTCTCAATGGTTCGGTCACTACAAGACAGACGTCACTACAATGTTGGAATAGGCTCAACTAAGGAATAGGCTTAACTACACTCGGTCACTACAGTGTTGGAATAGGCTCAACTAAGGTTGAAGATGAAGCCTCACCCTTAGAATTTTTTATGCTTTTACGTTAAGTTCATTATATTCCGTCATTTACATTTCATATTCATTTCATTTCAATTGAAGTGACAAAAGTTGTGAATGATAGTCGTTTGTGATGCATTAAAAGTCCAACATTCGTTGTGTTCCAATCCGGGGGTACAACGGATGATTAAAACTCGATTAAATATCCACTGTGATCAATGATACAATGGATGATTCTATTGAGGTTTAATATCCGTTGTGACTCTTTAACGGTAAACACATCGAATAAGTTCGACTAGTGTCATAACGTCAATAGAGTATGATTAAGGGTGAAATCGATAAACGGATGAGTGAGCTTAGCATTTAGACATGCACTCTAATGTTGGGTGAGGCTGATTCTTTAACCTTAGCTACTTTTCTTTATTTAATTTAAGCTTTTTAGAATAGTTTATATTTTTGCGAGCCTTATGTTCGATTAAATGTCAAACTCGGAACTAGGTTAAAATAGTGTTAGTCTAGATATAAAATTAATTTTGAACAAAACATGTTTCCCTGTGGTTCGATCCCACATTTTCGCAACGCTACACGAACAACGACTCGTGCTATTGCGAATACAAGCAAATTTGTAGAACAAATTTTGGCGCCGTTGCCGGTGAATCGTTGTTTTTGTTTAAATTAATTTTATTTTTAGATTAGTTTTATTTTTGAACTAGTATTTAATTTTTGCAATTTCAATTCTACTCTTAGTTTATTTTTGTGTTATTTTAAGTTTATAAAATAGTGCGTAGCTGTTTTTAGTTTCTGGAAAATCAGTATGTGATAGTGCGATCAATCGCACCTCTGTTGCAATCGAGCGCACTTGAGCTTATTCCAATACTGTCGCGTGCCTGCGCTCACTTAGAATGCAGTTGTGCGTGAGCACACTTTTACTGATTTACAGCAGTGTACTGCTACACTCGATCGCACCTCTGTTGCGATCTAGCACACTTGCAAAGACTGTTACATTGAGTTGCGTGCGATCAATCGCACTAACCTATGCTCGAGCGCACCTCTGCTGGCTGCACCAACAGACCTGAGGCAGTATGTGTTTAGTTTTTAAATTTTTGGTTTAATAATTAGTTTTTCCTTAAATTGTTAATTTAATCTGCCTGCTTTTATTTGTTATATGTTGTTGATTAGTTGTAGTTAGTTTATTTTTTGTTTTTAATTGTTTAATTAGTTTGCTTTTATAGTTAGTTTAATATTTATTTGTTTTGTTGTTTTAATTCTTTTAACTTTTAATTGTGTAAGCTAGTTTGTTTGTTTGTTTTTGTTTTTTCTTTATTCTGTTTCTTTTTTATCTGCATGTGTTAATATTTGTTTAAATTGCTTAGTTTTTATTCATTTATTGCTTATAGTTTATTGTTTAGTAGTTTATTTTTAATTTAGTGTTTTAAATTCAGTTAGTTTATTCTTTTTGTTCTTGATTTGTTATTTTGTGATCCCTGTTTTTTCTGTTTTTGTTCATACTTGCTTATTTAGTTTGCTGTTTTTATAGTTGTTTAGTTTAATTTCTTGATTAGTATATGCATGGTCGGAGATCCTTAAACGTAGAGTTAATTACCTTTAGATCCCGACTTAGAAAGAAATCTTAGGCGAACCCGTAGAGCACACGTTGAGATGGCGGGCAATGAGAGAGATGCACAACAAGAGGAGAGAAAATGCACAACAAGAAGAGCATGAAGAGTACCAAGATGCAAGAGTTGGGCACGTGGAGCAAATCCGAGCTTATGACATGGATTTCACTACATCACTCAGGGAGCTATTCGCACCATTTGCGACTAGTTCCCATTCGTGTATAGTGTTGCCACCGACTAATGCAACTCATTTCAATCTAAAGCCACACGTCATCCAACTTTTACCGTCATTTCATGGCCTGGCTCATGAAAGTCCTTACGGCCATGTCAAAACTTTCAAGGACATTTGTGCCACATTCAAATTTCAAAATTTCTCAGAAGAGTCAGTTAATCTCAGACTTTTCCCATTTTCCCTTCAAGGCTAGCCAGGGCGTGGTTGGATTCCAACATGCCCAGGTCTATTACATCATGGGAAAGCTTATTGACCAAATTCTACAGTGAGTTTTTCCCGATGTCTGCTGTGAATGAGTGCCGAAATGAAATCAGTTCGTTCACGCAAGAAGAGGATGAGAAGTTCTCTAAGAGCTGGGAGCGGTTTAAGGATTTGCTTATTAAATGCCCTCCACATGGTTATGAAAGTGGAGACTTGTGCAATTTTTCTACCAAGGGTTGTCTCAGCCCAACCATAGTATGATCGAGTTGATGAATAACGGGGCATTTTTTAGTTTGACGGGAGATCGTGCATACAAGGCATTGGATAAAATAGTCGACAACTCACAACAGTGGGACTTCTCGAGTGGTTGTGATAAATCAGCACGAATCACCAAGAAATGAGGCATCTATGAGCTGAGCGGAGAAGCGGAGATGAATTTAAAGATAGATGCGCTCACCAAGAGACTTGACACTCTCAACGTCAGTCGGCCCATCAATGTTGCCAACATATTCACTGTTGAGAGTTGTTCTATCTGTGCTAGTCCGATGCACTTAGCACATCCTTGTTCATCTTTGTCGGTTTTCTCTGAGAACCAGATGGAATAAGTGAACGCTTTCAATAATTTTAGAAAGCAGTCAAGTGGACCGTACTCTGAGACATATAACCCAGGGTGGAGGAATCACCCTAATTTTATTGGAAGTAGAACCAGCCAGGGAATCAAGGAGGAGCTTCAAATCAGGCTCAAAATCAATATCCTTAAGGATTTCCTCCGTCATATCAAAATCATGGTCACTCGGCTCAACTAGTGTCCAATTACCAAGCCCTCACTCAAGCCCCATCATTGTCAACACAGTCATTGGAAGATACCACGAAGGATTTTATGAAAATGATTGGTCAATCAATAAATGACGTGAGGAATTCCACCATTGTGAACACCCATGCAATCTCTAAGTTGGAGATGCTGATGGGATAGTTGGCAAATCACTTTGGTGAAAGAGATAAGGGAAAGCTCCCTAGCCAATCAATGAACAACCCTAAGGCATGCACTATCAGAAATTCTTCAAATCAGGAGCATGTGTAGGCAGTTGTCACTTTGAGGTATGGGAAACGAGTGGACAATTAAGTGGTGGACCCAGAAGCAGACCATGCTGAGCCAGAAGCAGACATCGCTGGGAAAGAAGGTCAAGAAGGTAAAGAGGGTGACAACAAGAAGGAAGGAGATGCTGAGCCATCTACAGTCACCCCAGTTGTTAAGGAACCTCATAGGTCGTTTGTACCTAAAGCACCTTATCCTGAAAGACTACAAGCGCCTAAGAAAGGAGGGAAGAAAAAGGATATTCTGGAGGTGTTCAAACAAGTCCAAATCAATATTCCATTCTTAGACGCCATTCAGCAAATACCTTCATATGCCAAGTTCTTTAAAGACTTCATTACAGTGAAAAGGAAGACCAATGTCCCGAAGAAGGCATTCATGATTGAGCAGATCAGTTCAATCCTGCAATGCAAGTTACCCATCAAGTACAAGGACCCTGGTTGTCCAACAATCACTTGCATGATAGGAATCAGTCAGATTGAAAGGGCGTTATTAGATCTGGGAGCCAGTGTTAGTTTGTTGCCCTACTCAGTCTATGTGCAGTTAGGGCTAGGAGAGCTGAAGCCCACATCCATGACACTGTAATTGGCTGATAGATCTGTGAAGGTACCACGAGAATTGTTGAGGATGTACTGATTAAAGTGGACAAATTTTATTTTCCCGAAGATTTTATTGTGCTGGACATTGGACCGGTTGAAATCATAGGGAGTGAGATATCGGTAATTTTAGGGCGACCATTTTTAGCTACGGCTAATGCCCTAATCAATTGTAGGTCAGGGATGATGAAGATTAGTTTCGGGAATATAACTGTGGAGTTAAATATTTTTCACGTCAGAAAACAACCACTGGAGTATGACGAAGCGCATCAAGTGTGCCTAATTGAGGATATTATTGATGAAGCTGTTGAAGAATCTATCATTGAGGACCCCCTGGAGGCATGTTTTGCTCAGTTTGGAGAGGATCTAGATTTGGACAAGTTAATTGAGCAAGCAGATGCACTTTTGGAGACTGCTCCTCTGGTGAGCAGTGAGAAGGAGGAGACAGCAGTGCCTAATCCCCCGAAGAAGGAACTTAAGCCTTTACTAGATAGTCTTAAGTATAAGTTCCTAGGTCTAGCTGATTCTTTGCCCGTGATTATAGCTTTCTACTTGATTGATGCTCAAGAGGAGAAATTGTTGGATGTTTTGAGAGAGCATAAGGAAGCTATCGGCGTCCCCAAGTGATAGCTCAATCGGCTGTGAACCCCGTCTTATGAAGCGGAGGTCACAAGTTCGAATCCCCCCACCCCCTATCCTTGGTTGGACATGTCAAAAAAAAAGGAAGCTATCGACTGGACAATTGAAGATATCAAGGGAATCAGCCCCTCGTTGGTAATGCAAAAGATACATCTTGAGGAGAATTCCAAACCTTCGAGGGAACCACAGAGAAGGCTCAACCCAGCGATGCAAGAGGTTGTGAGAACGGAAGTGATTAAGTTGTTAGATGTAGGGATCATCTATCCAATCTCTGATAGCAAGTGGGTGAGCCCGATACATGTTGTGCCCAAGCGAGCGGGATTGACGGTAGTGAACAACAAGGACAACGAGTTGGTGCCAACTCGTATTCAGTCTGGATGGAGAGCTTGTATAGACTACCGTAAATTGAATGCTGCTATAAGGAAAGATCATTTTCCACTTCCATTTATTGATCAAATGGTGGAGCGTTTAGCTGGGCATGAATATTATTGTTTCTTGAATGGTTATTCTGGATATAACCAGGTCCCTATGGACCTCGAAGATCAGGAAAAGACAACATTTACCTGTCCTTTTGGGATATTTGCCTACCATCGCATGCCTTTTGGGCTATGCAATGCACCTACTACTTTTCAGCGATGCATGATCAGCATATTCTCTGACATGGTAGAGCGATTTATAGAGATCTAACAATATGCTAATGCTCTAATCATATTATGAATACCTAATATTTGCCAACCTAAGGGTATAGGTGTCTACTCCTTAAGCTATTAATTTTCGTAAACAACGAATTAGGCATGGGTGTATACTTTAATTTTTTTCTTTCTTAAATGATTTAGCATGTGTGTCTACTAAGTCGTTCTTTAAGAAAGCATAAATCTATGGAAATCGACAAACACATAAGGCCTAGGGCATGGGTGTCTACTCCCGGTTCCCCATGTTGATTAACCCAAGAACCCGGTGTGGATTTCTTTTGTTACTCTTATTAAACCCAGGACTCGATCATCCAAATTGATTTAATTAACTAATCCATACCACATACATATAATGGCTAATCACACACATATGAGGAATTAGATAAAACAGGCATTAATCAAGTTAAGTAACACAATATGATAATCACAAAGGCGCCAATATTGAAATATTAAATAAACATAATTGGGTTTCAATCCAGCCCTACTAAAATATTTAGTTACACATAATTAAAATAAAACTAAAAAGAAAAGGAAAAGAAAGAACCGAAAACCGATTCTAGAAGTAGCATCCAAATTCTCCTCTCTGAAATTAAAGTCCAGAATTGTCTATCAAATTGTGTGGCTTAGAGGTCTATTTATAGGCCTTAGTAAAGTCCTAGAAGCCCTAGTAAACCTAGGAAATTCGAAATTCTATCTCCTAGTCAAATTAGGAGACAATCCTAGTACAAATCGGATTAGTATTCGTCCAGAATTGTGTTCCAATCTTGTAGGGTGATTTTGGCATAGCGCATATCCGAATTGGGAAAATACTATTTCACAATGATTTGTATCATTTTGAGTTAGCTTTCTAATTCCACTAGAATCGCCTCAATCCGATATTTGAGCTGAAAGTTATGGTAAAAATACCGAGACATGTGCGGAATCCAAATTTGAATCCAATCCGATTTTGACTCTAATTTGAGAAATTCCGATTTAATCTTTTCATTTATTTGGTTATAAACAACTTAAAATTAACCACATCTTCTTGGTCTTCCCAATTTGCCCTTTAAGCTTGGCAATTTTCCAGAAACACTTTCTTTTCTTATATGACCTGCAAAAACACAAAAATGAAATAAAATAGCACAAACTAACAAAACTAAGAAATTAACAAATGTAAATTAAGGGCTAAAATATGAATATTTTGGCACTTATCAACCATATATTTCTCAAAAAGTGATCTTATATATATAATATAAGTGCTGGAATTTTTTTTTTTTTTTAATATCATAAACAAGTTCTAATGACCAAACATAAAAACTACAATTGTAAAACTTATTCTCAGAATCCCATAAAAGCTTGATAACTCCATAGGTCGCAAACGGTAAAAAACAAATAAGGAAAAATTCACTTTACTCCCCTGAAGTTTCAGGGGTTTTTCAATTTTAACCCCAAAGTTTAAAAATTTGCAATGTACCCCCCTGAAGTTTCAAAAAGTTGCAATTTTAACCCCCCATTAACTTGGCCGTCTAAATGGATGGAACCCTAAACACGTGCGTCTCACGTGCGATATTTATGCCCAAACTTTCAATTTTAGCATCACCCACACGTCGTCGTCTAGCCTTTGTTTGCATTCCCACTCTCTCACTCTCGCTCTCTCTTCTGTATCTTCCAACAATGGCTCCTACTCCGTAAGACGAAGGTTTGAAGAATCTCGAGTTCCTTTCCCTCATCTGAGTCATCTCCAATGTCTGCATGGAAGTGGAAACCGAGAGCCTCAATCTCCCTCGTCTCCAAGGCCTCTAAGGTTTGATGGGTGTCAATTTTGGGGAAGAGATGGTCGTTTTCTTCCCCCCCCCCCCCCCTCTCGTCTCTCTCTTTCTCTACCATCCCAGAATCCAAACCCAAAAACCCATGTCCCAGATCACTCCTCTCTTCGTCCTCATCTGCATCTTCTTCTTCAAACCATTAGTCAAACCCCCACGAGGTTTGTTTTCGTTTGGGTAAAGAAAACGCAAGACGAGCGAGAGAATAATAAAATAAATTTTTTTAGTGTGAGGATTGAATAGGCAAAATTTACTGCTCACATTCGAAAAATTGCTGCCGTTTGCCTTTTCTACAAGTAAAAGCTTTACTTGAACGTAGAACAGGGGAGAGAACTGGAGACTCTGTTCTTCAATATCCTTCCACGAAACAAGCTGAGCTTCTGCTTCTTCATTTTCTTTCAATATATTAAAAAACGACCATCTCTACCCCAAAATCGACACCCATCACACATAGTTGTCTTGTTCTTTCCCTCTTACGATCTTTGTCATTGTGTGAAGTGGGTAATCTTATATGCTGTATAGTGGGGGCTTGGGCAAATTCTTGACGAGGCCACATAGCATTGTGGTATATATATATATATAATATTAGAAGGAGTACTAACAAAATGTTTAATGATAGTATAAATCAAAGTATTAACACAATCAGGTTCGCCTCTACCAAGTTTTTCATCAAAAATGGGTAAGCCATCTTCAATCTTCTTGACAGCTTATCTAATTTCTTCCCTGGAATCTTCAGTGAGATGTTTGTCCCACAAATTTCTAAGAGTTCCAGAAAATCCAGTAGCAAGCAAATCAACAATTTCTGATTGGCTTAAATTCTGATTGGTGTCATAGGCATTAGCAACCATAGACATATGATTCATTTTATTCATCACTTCTTGTTCAGACAAACCATCAATATTCCATTCATACAATTTGTCAGAGGAAACAGAAAATTGGGACTGAATAAATCTTTCCTCAAACTGTAAATCAGGAGGAGTGGGTCTGGAATACCAATTTTTTGCAAAATTGATAGGCTTAGAATTGTCAAAAATTCTTTGGAGTTTTGGCTCCAGATTAATTTTTCCAAAATTTTCTTCAAGGATTTTAATATGAGAATCAGTGGAATTATGAGAGGATATGGAATCTGTGTCAGAAAAATCACTAGTTTTCTTCTGGTGAATTACAGAAGTACTAGCCTGATTTTTGTCAGTTTTCAATTCATAAAGCATTTTTTCAAATTTCTCAATATTTTTCTGGGAATTGGTTTTTAAACCAAGAGACTTCCTTTTCTCAAGAAGTGAAATCAAAGGTTTTTCAATTTTGGGAGAAATCGGGGAAGAAATTATTTTTTAAACTGTTGCTACTTCTTCTCTAATTTCTTTAGTTGATTTGGCTAATAGGTTTTCACCTTTTAGCCCCGAATTACCAGTCTCTTATTCCAGTACTTTAATTTGTCCTTACGATCCATTTGCAGATTTCTCCCAGAAATCCAGAGTTCTATACACTAATTACATAAAACCATCTGCTTACATGGTTGTCCCTTACTTTCAACATTTGTTTACCATTGAAATGAATCGTTCCTCTATCAAATCCCTACATATATTGTGAATTTCATAGGAATGGATGATCACAAGAATTAATTAGTTTATTGCAAATCGGTGACTGATTTTGATTTTTTTTCCTATACATGCAACATGCAAGCAGATGATGATCACAATTGGCAAATCCTTTATACTTTGCTACACTCTGTTTTAGTTCCCATAGACAGAGTGTAACAGAGTATAAGTGAGCACCAGACGTGTAGGGGTCGTACGGGCTGGTCTCAACAATTGAAGCAATTGCAAATGAGGAAAAGCATAGCGACAAAACAACTGAAGCAACCATATTATATTCAGTTTTTTATTTTTTATTTTTAGTATAATCTCTCAACAGCAAAATAAATCCATCATGTATCTCATCCAAATGGGTTTACAGTAGTTCATAAACTAAACCCAAAATTTCCACTAATGAAAAGTACTAGGATACTTGATAAAAAACAACTGTCTTGTTAAGAAGACCAAGAGAAATACAAGAAAAGAGAAATAAACAGGAATAGAACAATCTGAAACGGCAGGGATCCTACTCAGAACCTCAGCTTGGTAAAGAACCACATGTTCTTTCGAGACTTGAAGCGATCCTCCAACCTCTTCTTGGTATCCTTGGCAGCGGTGACCTTCTTGTCCCTGGACTGGAGGCTCTCGAGGGAGACGACATCCTTGAGGTCGACATCGAGGGTGTAATGTGTGGGCATAAGGTGCTGGTAGTTTACGAGCTTTAGTGGCCGTACGGGTGGTCCCGGGTGCACAAAAATGAAGCCTCATGTGACATTTTCTTTCTTTTTCTACCAATTTTGCCCTCCCCACCTATGCAAAGATACCATCATCGTTGATCGTGGTCACAGAGGACGAGAACACTGAGAAAGGACCTTGGAGTTCATTGTTAGCCGAAGAAATGTTCTTCAAGCTGGAAGTGACATTATTGAGTCTGGGATGAGGCCAGTGAACTGGTTGTCACAGAGCTGAAGATTGAACAAGTTTATGCATTTCGACAAATTTGGGATTGGACCCGTGAACAAGTTTAAGCATTTCGTCGCCAGCATTAGAGCCTATTCGGAGAAAGCCCAGATGTCGCCTGCAGTAGTAGCCCAGTCGGAGAAAGCCCAGCTGTCGTCGGCGGTAGCTGGCCAGTTGTCGCCGGAGCTTCTATCGTCATCGTTGGTGCATTCACAGTCAACCCAGCCTCGCTGGAGCTCGAAAAGGCTCTAGAGGAGCTTCTGGGGGTGCTGCCGGCGTCCACCCAAGTGCCAGAGACCCTATTGCCAATGGTGACAGGTCAGATTTCGCCGGAGTTAGCAACCACTCGTCGTCGGAGCTTGCCCAATCGTCGTGGACAAAACGAACCGGCAGTTTTTTAGTTTTTTAAATCCATATTATATTCAGCTAAAGCAAAGGCAAAACCACGACGTGTGAGTGAGGCTAAAATTGAAATTTTGGGCATAAATATGTTACGTGAGGCGCACATGGGACAATTTCTGTCCATTGAGATAGCCAAAGTTAACGGAAGGGTTAAAATTAAAAAACTCTTGAAACTTCGAGAGGATCAAGTGAATTTTCCTCAAACAAATAAATGGGTTAATGACCAAATGGTCATAACGTTAAAACTGGAAAACATTTCTTAATGCTCAAATGATTTCCATTAAAACTTGGCAATTAATTCCAACGGTCAAAACCGTAAAATGGAATAAAAAATCATAAATAATATCAAATCATAAAATATTTAGAACAAATGAAAAATGAATGTTCACTACAAAAAAATGGACAATTTTTGACGTGTTAGAAGCTTGGTAAAAAATGTCACTCAAAATGTTTTGACGTGGCAATAAGCAATACCTCAAAAAAGTTATTTATTAACTTTTTTGAGGTGTCAATTTTGACACGTCAAAAAATTTTGATGTACCAATTTACCACATCAAAATTTTTTAATTTATAAAAATAATTAAATAAAAATTTAAAAAAATTAATTTTTTAAAATAAATAAATAAAAAGTTTTGACATGGAAAATTCACATGTCAAAATTTTTTAATTTTTAAAAATAATTAAATAAAAATTTAAAAAAATTAATTTTTTAAAATAAATAAATAAAAAATTTTGACGTGTCAAACTGACATGTCAAAATTTTTTGATATGTCAAATTGAGTGTCAAAATTGACACGTCAAAAAAAAATTAATTTTAAAAATAAGTAAATAAAAAAAAAAACGAAGCAATTGGATCAAATTAATAAATTCAAAAATTTTGACATGGCAATTTGACCAGGCAAAAAATTTTCACGTGGCAGAATTGCCACTTCAAAAACCCACCTCAGGAAGAAGCAGATTAGCTGTTTCCCAACCTTTTTTTTTTTTTCTCCCCCTTTTCTTCTCTCCTCCCGCGCACGCAACTCTTCTCCTTTTAAGTGAAATTGTGATTTTGATTTAAATTCGCACTTTTTCAAATAAGCATCATCTAGTTAGCTTATTGAAATCGCAGATTTTTTCACGATTTTAAAATTTGCGTTTTCAAAATCGCAATCCCAAACACTCTACAATTGCGATTTGATTTAAAAACGCAGATTATTTTTTTAAAAACGCACTCCCAAACGAACCCTTAATTCAACTTTTTCCCTTTCTTATTATTTATTCTTTCCCTCTTCTTTTATTTCCCCACACTCTCTCTCTCCTCTCTCAATCTCCCTCTTCTCTAGAACAGGCGTCCATGGATTCGAAATGAAGGAAGGGAGAGAAGAGGTGGTTCATGCAGGTTCGTTTCCTCTAATATATATATATTCCCATAAACGTAATTTAGATCGTATCTTGGTGATTTCTGATCATATGCATGGGATGTAACCAGTGGATTTAAACTGGGTTTTGTTATCTTTTCCGATCATATGGTATTTAGGGTTCGTTTGGGAGTGCGTTTTTTAAAAATAATCTGTGTTTTTAAACCAAATCATAATTTTAGAGTGTTTGGGATTATAATTTTAAAAACACAAATTTTAAAATCGTGAAAAAATCTGCAATTTCAATAAGCTAACTAAATGGTGCTTATTTGAAAAAGTGCAAATTTAAACCAAAATCACGATTTCGCTTAAAAAATATTTAAGGCAATATTTACTTATTTGGTCAAAAATCGCAATTATATGCTAATTTTACCCAAACACTCGATTAATAAAAAAATATTTTTTAACATGTTTTACCAAACGTTTGTGCGATTTTAAAAAGTGGCAATTTCAAAAACACAATTTTTAAAAATGTAATTTTTAAAATCGCACTCCCGAATAGGCCCTTAACACACTACAAAAATTTGGAGTTTTAGTGATGGTTTTTTTAGTGACGGTTTAAAGAACCGACACTAAAAAATGCACAATAGTATCGGTTTTCCTAAAACCGACACCTCTTAAAAATAGGTGTCGATTTTACTAAAACCTTTAATAGTGTCGGTTTTCACAAAACTGACACCACTTTTTAAAAAGAGATGTCGGTTCTACAGTAGTTACTGTTAAACCGACACCATTTTGAAATAAAATTAGAAAATCCCGCGTCTCTAGATCCGCGCGCGTCTCTGCATTTGTCTTTAATTTCTTTTTCGATCGTCTTTCTCTCAACTCTGCTAGCTCTCTGTCTCCACAGAACAAACAAAAAAAAAGGGTGAATTGCTTGCAGGTCAATGTTTGGAAGGATGAGATCAGTGCAGCGTGGCCGTCAGATTTGCTTTTGGGATGCGCTTCTGTTTCTCTACTCATAGAAAAGCAGAGATAAGGGGTTTTCATGGTGTTTTGTTTATGGGTAAACTTGGTTTTGAGTTATTTTGTTGATCCTTGGTGTTTGGCTGCTCCTCCACCACATCCACGATCGACTGCGGGTACCTGTCGGCCAGCCACCGATAAAACGCCGGCACGCCCATGGATCTGGGTCGGTTTCAATATCAAATATGACCCGAGGTCTTAGAGAGCGAAACAGAATTGAAGAGAGTTCAAGATCTGTGAGTGCGGGTTCGTTGGAGAGACCAGAAAATGTACGGCGACTTGGGAGGCTGGCGATTGGGGGGGTGTTTGGGTGCGAGGGGAGTTATAGTCATGGTTTTGGGGGGTAGGGATTTTGAAACGTTGGTGGAAGATGCGTCCCCGAGGCCGGTTCCTCCCCGTAGTTCATCAAAGAGAAGCAGAGCTGCGGAAGTTCATAACTTGTTTGAAAAGGTTGGCATCTGCTTCTGAATATTTGATTTGTTAGTTTTAAGTCTTGTTCATTTCCCTTATGCTATGTTTCTGGGTTTTGATGTGTGGGGTACGTTGGGCAGAGAAGGAGGAGCAGGATTAACGAGAATGAAAGCATTGCAGAATTTGATTCCAAATCCTAACAAGGTACAGAATCACACCTACAACCAACTTCGGCCTTTATAAAGGTTGATTGGTTCCAATTCATTAGAGCCATTTCATCTATTAATTGAATGATTTTCTTTTTCGGCAGACAGATAAGGCTTCAATGATTGAAGAAGCTATTGAATACCTAAAGCAGCTTCAGCTTCAAGTACAGGTTTGTGGCTCTCTGTAAAAAACTGATATATGTGATTTTTGTTGTTCTTGATTGATGTTGTTCTGATCCTAAATTGGTGAAAGTCTCTGGGCATATGTTTTAATCTTGTTTGAAAATGATCATGGGTTTTAGGTTGAAGAGTTGAAGGGTAAAGGAGTTGCTTGCACAAGGTGTTTCACAAAGCCGATATCATAAGAAGACTCCATAGCAGGTACTGATGTTTGTGTTCTTGTCTCATATGCAGATTAATCCTTAGTTGGTGTTCATCTTCTTCTTTTTCTTTCATTGTTGGAAGCTTGCAGATCTGCAGCAAGTACTAATGTATATATTTTTTTTATAAAAAAAATTAATTTAGTGACGGTTTTTTTAAAAACCGTCACCTTTTAAAAGGTGTCGGTTGAACAATACCACTGTTCAACCGACACCTTTCCTAAGGTGTCGGTTTAGCCAAAACCGACACTAATTAGTGTCGATTTTGCCAATTAGTGTCGGTTTTGCCTAAACCGACACTACTCTAGTTTTCCGTACCCTAGATTTGCTTCACTTTAAAACCGACACTATTAAACCGTCACTAATGAATTAGTGACGGTTTTTAGCCCTAAACCGACACTAATTAGTGTCAGTTTTGCCTAAACCAACACTATTCTAGTTTTCCCTACCCTAGATTTGCTTCACTTTAAAACCAACACTATTAAACCGTCACTAATTCATTAGTGACGGTTTTTAGCCCTAAACCGATACTAAAAAACCAACACTAAATCCCAATTTTTTTGTAGTGACAGTCAATTCCTAGAAAAGAAGAAGAAAAAGAAAAATAAAAGGAGAAGATCGAGAAGAAGAAGAAGAAGAAGAGAAGCAGATCGAAGAAAAGGAAAAGGAGAAGATTGAGAAGAGGAAGAGAAGCTGAAGAAAAAGAAAAGGAGAAGAGACAATAAGAAGATTTTTTGGGTTTGAGGTTTGAGGTTTGGGTTTTTTATTTTTCAGATTAAATTTTTTTATTTTTTTATTTGGGTTTTTGATTTTTGATTTTTTGGGTTTGAGATTTTGAAAATGGAGAAAAGAAGATAGAGAGAGTGAGAAAAAAGGAGAGAATGGCGCTGGCCATGGCCATGGAGATCGAAACGAAAGAAGGGAGATGATGGTGATGGTGAAAATTTAAAAATAAAATAAAAATAAAAATTTTAAATTTTTAAATTTTAAATTTTTTTGATGTTCCAGTTTTGATATGTCAAAAAAGTTTAAAAATTATTAAAAATAATAATTTTTTTTAAAAAATTTTTTTTGACGTGCCGGTGTTGACACGTCAAAAAAGTGACACGTCAAAATTTTAACTTTTTTGACACCCAGATTTTTAACGTTCAAAACACGTCAAAAACATTTTTGATGTGCCAGATGCCCAGACACGTCAAAAAAGTCATGTCAGAAAAACTCGTGTTTTTTGTAGTGGTTTGTAACACATTACAACAATCCCTTACATGTTACAAACATTAGAATAAGAGGAGATTGAAAGCATGCATCGATGCGGTATCCGAAGGTTTTTACCGCACCTAGGATAAATAAGTAGGAATTTAATGAATCATGGTAGAGTTAAAATCTTTTAACCAAATTCACAAGTTGATCAAACTTATCACCCACATAACTTTCTAAAAAAAAATCAAATCAAAAAAATTGAGTTGTTCTATAGTGGGTTGGCTGTAGTGACCCAAATAATTAACTAAGTATAAGTAGCTTAGTTAGGGATGAATTTGGGCTTTGGGTCACTAAAACCACTTAAGGGGCGATTTGGACTGTAGTGCGGACGTACACTAGGTCAGGCGGACGTACGCTGCTATTTTTAGTGCGGACGTATGGTGGGGGACCATCGGACATAAGCTCTGCAAACCGTACAGCAGACGTACGTGGGACTACCAAACGTATGCTACTTTTTGAAATACCACGTGATTAATACCTGGACGTACGAGGCAGCCTTTGGACTGCTAGGCAAGAACCACCGGACATACGCTAAGGTTGGGCAGACGTTCGTTGATTTTGAGGGAGTTGGTGCCAGCCCTCTCCTATAAATAGCCTCTTACGCCCCTTCATTTCTCACACTCTTCAGATGCCCCCAGACTGCAAGTATGTGTTTTGTGAGTGTTTGTGAGGTCTTTGTGTGTTTCGGAGCTTTCGTGAGGGGAAACTCTTATAGTTTTGCTTCAAGGAGGTAACGTTCGGCTCCTTAAGTTTTTAATACGTAGTTATGCTGCTTGATTGTTGTTTTGTTGTAGCTAGTTATAGTGTTAGCTTAGTTAAGCCTTAAATCTTCCTTAGGCTAGCATTTTATTAAGCTTAGCGTTGTTACTTTACATGGAGGTTTCAATCTAAGTTAGGAGACCTTAGGGAGTCTGTGATGGCCTTAGGAGTCGGAGAATAGGCAGACAATGGACAAAAAATGAGGTTCTCCTTGAAAGACATCGGAGCGGATGTACGATCTTGTGACCAGACGTGCGGCTTGTCATGACGCAATGGACGTATGGCCCCGAGCCCGGACGTACAGCCAGAGTGTGACAGGGAAACCCTATTTTCATCAGTCATCCCATAGCTCCTATTTTCCTTGTTCTAGAGTTGTTTTGGTAGAAGTAGGACTAATAGAAAGTTTTCCACACATTTGGAGAACCTGGATCAGTCGAATTACTCGGAGATACTTTTCGACCAAAGTGAGTTTTAACTCACATAATGCTTGATGTTACGTTTTCCATGCATTGCACGTCTATTTTGTGTACCAAGAAAACATGTATATTTTACAACTCTCACTATTATATTTTTTGCACATGAACTTTGAATATTTGAGAAAAACGTTGTGCGAAAATGCTAATAGAGTGAGACTTGTAAAAGAGACATATATGTAAAATACAGACAAGATAATTTGCATCGTATGATATGGTACACCGGTACGTGCAGTAATAATGGTCATGGGCTTACTATACATGTTAGCTTTATGGTCAAATGTGTGTGTTATATGGGGGCTTTGGATCCAATGGTTTCGTGACCACGGTGCAGCCATTCCCAATGGCTTGGTCACTACAGAATGGACATCATTAGCGGTGTGGGCCACCTAAGGTCAGACTCGGTCATGCTACTAGTGTTACGTACGGTATGCTGTGCAATGGCTGGGGCACCGACATTGTACTACAGGTCCCTCGAGACAACGCCAACCCTACTGAGAATGGGAAATATCTCGAGTAGAACATATTGCTGAACTATAACTATTATTTATATCATTTGCATATACTATATACTACATATATATATCACTCATAATATAAACTATCATGATGGAACTGTCATTTTCTTTATAAAAACATCTGACTTCATTACTAAACTGGAATAAGCATTATCTGTGTTGAAAATCACTAAGTCCTAGACTTACCCTTTTTATTTATGTTTTCCCCCCATCATTACGAATAATTGCGCGGTTTAGCTGCACTAGACGAAGATGCCGTCGAAGCTCACTTGGGTGATCGCTCAGGATTTGATATGGGTGATCTTTGAGGACATGGATCCCGTTTGGCTTAGGATTATGTGGGAGGATGGAGGCACTACTCGTGATGATATGATAAAGATTTTGATCTCATTAGCTCTTCTTAAGCTTAAGTCTAGGCTGTGATCTGTTGATCTTTTGAGAACAATGATGTTATGTTTTATTTAGGTCTGTACTCCTACTTGATGATGGTCTGACAACTAGTACATTTGGTAATTATATATATGATGGCGTTATGTTATTATATTTTCTCTAGTGCATGTTGTATGATGTTTCTATCTCTTATTCCCATAGACTTAATAAAGTCTTCCACTGCTACTTTCTCGTTACGACGAGGAAGGTCAAAATCTATGAGTCTTGTTCTGTGAGGGACAGGGCTGGGAGGCGAACTATGGGATCAATTATTAGATAATTGATTTGCCCATGTGGGTCGGTACATTGGTGCTTTATACACGCCATGTGCCTCTGGGTTTCATGAGTGCTCTAGAGATTTACCAAAGTCTCATAGGAAGGGGTGCCACCTTCACACTCACATAGGTAGGGTCCATCAAGAATGTGTACAGAGAACACCACATCCCAATAAGTGGAGACTATAGACCCATTAAGAATTTTAAACTCATCCTTACTCATTTTGCATCTTTTGTTGTTATACCATAAAATGGCTTTCATGAGCACTCTAGAGACCTACCCAAGTCTCATAGGAGATAGCACCTCAATACTCATATAGATGGTATCCATCAAGAGTGTGTGTAGGGAACACCCCATCCCAACAGGTAGGGTCTATGGACCCATTAAGAGCTTTAAGCTCACCCTTAATCACTCTGCATCTTGTACTGTGTTACACCATAGGGACGGACTCATCACTAATCTTCTCAACAAGATAGTTAATAAACATAAATTGACAGTACCATACCTCATTTCACTTGTGACTTTGTTTCCCGTTAAATCTCATTCATTGAATCTCCAATCACAAAGGTTGGGTATCAATCACAGTGTCATAATTTGGTTATTAGTCATATCCCCCTCGATACTTCTCTCACTAGCCTTCTTGCTAGTGGCATGGTCAAAGAATTTGTAGAATTCTTTAATGACCTCACAAAGTTCATGAACGTATACTGGTCTCAATAAGCTGCCTCACAATATTGTACACTTTCTCATTATAAATTCTTTGTTCTTTGCTCGAACTATGATAGCCTGTCAATCACAATGAAAACATAGGTGGAACTAAATTAGCATATAAAAGAAAATTAATTTATCAATAGGCTCATTGGCCATTTATCTTCAGTTCCCGCCTTTTCCAAGGCAACTAACTCGGACTCCATAATAAACCTTGCTATACAAGTCTGCTTTGAGGACTTTCAAGAGATAGCTTTTTCAGCCAAAGTAAACACATAATAGCCATTAGTAGGCTTTGCTCATCTGAATCAAAAATGCAATTCACATCACAATATCCTTTCAATATAGCATGATATTCACAATATGATAAACCAAAAGTAATTGTGCCCTTTAAGAATCTCAACAATTTAGAGATAGCATTACAATGCTCAATACCATGATTATGAATATATCTACTCAATTTGCTAACAACATATGCAATAGCAGGGGCATGTACAATTTGTCAAAATATCAATTTATCAATGATTTGTGCATATCTTTTCTTGCAAAACACCATCACCATGATTCTTAACCAAATATATTTTTGAATCATATGATGAAGACATAGGCGGATAATCAAAGTGCTCAAATCTTTTAAGCATCTTTTCACTATAATATGTATGATATAAGATAATGCAATCATTATCTCTAATAACCTTAACGTCTAACATGACATTAGCTTTACTATGTCTTTCATAACAAAATTAGATGCAAAAAATAATCTAGCTTCATGTACAACATCAATGCTAATTCAAAAAATAAGCAAGTCATCAATATATCAAAAACAAATAATGACACATTCATTATTGTAAAACTTGCTATGCATTTTCTTGCACCATTAATCAAATATAAATTAGACAACATCACCTTGTCAAACTTGTTATGCCATTGTTTAGGAGCTTGTTTTAATCCATACAAGAATTTCACCATTTCGTACACTTTATATTCTTGACCGGGGATTACTAGTCCCTCAAACTGCTCCATATAAATCTTTCGCTACATAGTAAAGCAATATGACATCCATTTGATGTGCAACAAATTTATAAATAGAAGCAATGGAAATAATATTATAATAGATGCAATTTATGTACCCGAAAAATAAGTATCAAATAATCAACATGTTGCATTTACTTGTAGCTTTTAGCTACCAAGTCTACTATATACTTATCTATTGTATCATTCAGTTTAAGCTTCTTCTTAAACACATATATATAACCAATTGATTTGGTTTTAGAAGTTAACTCAACGAGTTCCAAAGTGTAGTTAGGCATAATTTATTCCAATTCATTATTTATAGCTTCTAACTAAAAAAATGCATCAAACAGGGATTTAATTGTTTCACCATAACATATTGGATCATCATCAACAATATAAGTAATAAAATTCATACCAAATTTCCTTTTTGTTATAGCTTGCTTGCTGCTTCTCAATTTTTACACATTATCAACAATTTTGTTAGAACTAGCAGAAAAATCATGAAATAATTTTTCCTTATTTTTCAAAGGAAACACATGCTCAAGGAAAATCAAATTTTTAGATTCAATAATAGTATTGCAATCTAAAACTTCACTCTTGATAATAAGGAATCTATAGCATGAACTATTACATGCTAAACCAATAAAATCACAATCATAGGTTCATAGGTTTGAAAACCAAATTTCCTTCTTTTAGGCTCTCGTAACATAACATTTGCCAAATACTCCCACACTTTGAGGTTTTCCAAACAATTCTTATGAATGTGATAAACAAAAAAATGGCTTCCCCCCACACTTTGGTAGATAGCCTAAAAATTGACAATCATATAATTCATAATTTATTCCAATATTCTAATTTCTTTTTATTCCCTTGGTATAGCCAAGATTTATGATCAGTGCCAAATTGTGTATATTTGACCCCCTTTACTTATATTTGTTAAGCCTTTAGCACTGTTAATATCTAATTATTTTTAGTGTTTTTAGTGTTTTGTGTTGTGCAGGTCCTTACAACAAAATATGGCCACAAAGGAGCAAAATGCACCAAGGGAAGAAATGGATCCCTGCCAAGTGCGTTCGATCGCACTTGGTGCGTTCGAACGCACTGACGGTCGAACGCAGGAGGCACGGTCGAACGCAGTCCCAGTCAGCCCGCAACTCACGCGGTTGTCCTAGGAGTCCATCGCTTCCAGCTTGCGCCGTTACGGTTTTCTGCGATCGGACGCGGAGTGTACGTTTGAACGCATAATTCATCAGTGTGTTCGAACACACTGCCTGCGTTCGAACGCATACGAGTGACCTGTTAGTCTATAAATAGGACCCTAGGTCCATTTGGTCGAGAACTTAGCTTTTTGGGCGATTTTTAGAGAGCATTTTGCTATTGTTGGCCATGCTCTGCCTCTTTTATTTGTAATCACTTTCTTTAAAGTTTATTTAATGCATTCTTTTACTTTTATTTTGCTTTGTTGTTCAATGGGTGGCTAAACTCTTCAACTAAGGTTGAAGATGAAGCCTCACCCTTAGTTTATATTTCTTGCTTTTACATTGAATGCTTTATTTTCCGTCATTTAATTTTCCGTACTCGTCATTTAATTTCCGTGACAAAAAAGTTGAATGGTTGTTTGTTTTAATACGTTGATAGTCATCCTATGATGTGTTCCAAACCGGGTGGACAACGAGTGATCGATCATTGATTTAATATCCACTGTGATCCAAGGATACAGTGGATGATTTTATCAGTAATCAATACTCATTGTAGCTCCTTAACGGTAAACACATTATTTGGTTTGACTTGTGTCAATAACCACAATAGAGTGTGTTGAAGGGTTTAATTTGTTAAGACGGAAAATTGGTGTTTAATGTGTAAAGTTAACTTTTATATTGGGTGAGGTTAGTCTTTAATCTTAGTTAATTTTATCCATACCTTTACTTACTTTTTTAGAATAGTTTAATTTCTGCACGTTTTATGTTTGATAATTTTTCTCACTTTGGGACTAGGTTAAAGTATATTTAATCTAATAGTGATATTAGTTTTTTTTAACAAAGACTCCGTTCTCTGTGGGTTCGATCTCGCACTTCGCAAAAGGTATACGACCTAACGGTTCGTTACATTGCAAGTGCAATATAATTTGCACACCAATTTACATGTATAAATCTATCGTGCTAAATATTAATTGAATAAACCAATTAATCACAAGAATGTATATTTCCAATAATAGCATACAAGTGCTTTAAGAAATGACTTCCATGAGCTCATCTTTCTCTAAGTAAGATTTCTCATTTTCTCTTCATTCTTTTCCCTCAATTGACAGTTTTCTGAAGCATTGATTTGTTAAAAACAAATACTAATCACTACTTGTGATTTTTCAACATGCATGATTCTTATATATAGGAGTTGCATATCACAAGTTCTATCTAGATATTAAAATAAAATCTTTTTAACTAAAGCCACAATAAATACGCAATGTATCAAGCTCAACTATAAAATAATCAACAATTATTAGCTCATTGTCATAAATATAACATTGGTATCAGTCTAATGATATGATAAATTTATCAAATATCAAATGAGCCTTAATATATAAGAACATCAATAGTCACATATATTTTATTCTAAACCATCATGTCCGAGAAATTTGAAAGCTAAATGATATATATTAAGTGTTACCAAATACTTTTAAAGTATTTATGCTAATCTAGCATGCCATTGCTAATATAAATGTTAGATGTTATTTCAATTTTGAAATAAATAATCAACAGAGGATTATCACTTATCATATTACAACATTCATGTAATTATAAAATTTTCACCAGCTTTAATTCAATCAAGGAGCATCTTTATCATTTGATTTTTTTTTTTCTTTCTCTTTTAATAATAGAAATGTATATAATGTCTTAAAAAAAATTAAGACCGAACTCACAAAAGATCCAACAGTTTTACTCGAAGATTCTCCAAAATAGACTGTCGCCACCACACGGCAACTAGGTGTCGTGAGAACCGATCGACTCAATATGCGCACCACATCTCTTCCTCTTACTATGTGCTTACCTGGAAAAATATTTAGTAAACTTGTATTCTTTGCACACAGTTAGCAATGCCTATGTATTTTTTTCCATCACACGATGAGTAACTACCCATTGTTATTAGGGGAAACTTCAGATACACCCCCCATCTTCCACCGATTTACAATAATCCCCCCCGATACGAAAAAACTCTCACTTACCCCCCCAATCTTCCAGCTTTTTCGCTTACAACCCTTTAAGGGTATAATGGGTATATAAATATATATATATGCCCATGATACCCTTCACTCCAAAACTACGCTGTTTTGGGCTCGCCCAAAACGACGCCGTTTTGCCCAAAACGGCGTAGTTTTGGACATTTTAGGATTTTAGTTTTTGTTTTTGTTTTTT
>CM017322.1:21358024-21479155 GCA_006937295.1 Carpinus fangiana
CCCCCCCCCCCCCTTTTTTCTTCTTCATTTTTTCAAAAAAAAAAAAAAAAAAAAAACTAAAATGGCCAAAACTACGCCGTTTTGGGCTCGCTCAAAACGGCGTAGTTTTGGAGTGAAGGGTAGTTTGGACAAATTACTACCAAAATGGTCCTAAGTGAGAGAATCTGGAAGATTGGGGGGGGGGTAAGTGAGAATTTTTTCGTATCGGGGGGGGATAATTGTAAATCGGTGGAAGATGAGGGGGTGTATCTGAAGTTTCCCCTTGTTATTATTATTAATCTACATAGATGTTTTCCAACCAAACTTAACACAACATAACAAAAAAGTGCTAAGTTCTACAAATCTATAAAAGGCTTAACTCTATTTATTGTAAGAATAGTACCCCAACAATAAAAGATTATTTGACAAACAAATTAAAGGGGAAAATTCACTTTACCCCCTGAAGTTTCATGGGTTTTTCAATTTAAACCCAAAAGTTTAAAAATTTTCAGTTTACCCCGCTGAAGTTTCAAAAACTAGCAAAATAAACCTTCTGTTAACTTTTTCTGGCAACTTGGATGGAATTCGACCCACGTGCCGATTACGTGCCTTATTAACGAATTATCTTCCAAATTTGCCCTCCAAAATAGACTCCTTCCTCAGCCACGTCGTCGGGTCTTGTTTTATAAAACTTGTTGAACCAGTGAGTCTCTTTGACAAGCCCTTCTGCTACCGTTGACGCCGACCAAGCTTTGGAACCAGCAAGATTGTCTTCGTGAGCATGGGTCACTGATCTCCAGCCACCGGTGAGCCCATCAGACTCGCCACCGAGCCTGACCTCACCTTTGCAGAAGCGCCACCCGAACTTGCCTCGTCCTCGCGGAACCCATACCTTCGAGATTGTAGCTCAAAATGTTCCCTCTGAGCTTGTAGTGATTCACAATCATGGCAGAGAGGGACAAGGTTGGATTGAACAAGCTACAGTTCACCACAAGAATCCCTATATCCTTTGCCTTCACTCCGGTCTTTCCCAATAGCTCATTGTACCACAGCGAGCTACTCGAGGTGTTCCCGAACTGGTGCAGCGTCATCCTCGACGGCTCCATGTGCCAGCCGCTGAGCTGCAAGTTCTTCTACAGCTCGTCCAGCACCGCCCTCCCGCCAGCGTGTATGCAGAAGTGCTCGAAAGCCAACTTGAAGTTGGGTATATACGGCTTCACCTTAGCTTTCAGGATCTTCTTCCTCACCAACATGAGAACCAGAGGGCCCAACGTCGTGATCTTATCCTTTTTTATCCTAAACAAATACTTTATTATTATTTTTTCTTTCACCACCGAATCTGACGACTGAGATCGACCCGATCTTCCAACTCCCAACTATTATCGAGCATAAACCCCCCAGTTTTTATGAGCCGGCAATTTCCATTTCCAAATACAAAAACCCCTGCGGCCTCTCGTTATCTATCATGCTTCCAGTGCGCAGTGCGCACCTCCTGCTCCAATCTCTTACGTGTCGCATCAACATCCGTCCTACATTTTACGTGTTCTCTGGCTACAAAAGGTGCGCATCAACGCCCCCGGCGTTAGCTCCTTTCCCTTCCCTATTTGTTTCATTTTTTTTCCCACCTATTTCGTCACCTTCACTCTCTTGCTTACAATACACACACCTCTCTGTCTCTCTCTCTCTCTCTCTCACACTCATGCACACACCCCCTGCTCTCCCTCTCTCTGCTTTTGTTGGCGTATCTGGAGGTGGCCTATTATCAACACCGTTGAGAGTGGTGTTTTCGTTGACCGCTCAATGTTATTATGCAACTGCATATTCCGCATATAGAGTTAAAACATTTGTTGTGCTTCACTTATTTCACTGCCGAAGTACTAGTTGAGAGTGGTGTTTTCGATGCTGACGACGACGGCGTAGGTGTTGGGGTTTTCGTTGAGGAGATCCTTTGCCAGGTCGACGGAAATAAGGCCGGCGCTGCAACAAATGCAATGGAGCACGCACCGCCATGACCTGACCCGTTTCGCGCGCTCTTTCTAAGTAGCACTACACCTCAATGGCAACAAATACAGTGCACAGCCAGCAAGTGAAGAAAAACAGAGGATTAAACTCCTCCCCGCAACTGCCCCTAATCAATGCACCTTACAGAAAATTCATAAAACTAGCCGTTACAAATACTATTCACGTTGAGGCAATGGCCTGCAGACTCCCCTGTGTTCTGGGAAGGAAAAAAATGGTCTTTGAGCGATCAAGTGAGAGAGAGAGAGAAACAGAGGCAGGAGAGTAGATTTGTTTTGGAGTGAAGGAGAAAGAAAAGATTAAAAAAATGTTGGATCCGTGAACAACGCCGCATGTGGCGTTATATGCATGTGAGTGTTTTTTATAATGCAGATCTAGTCTGCAAAGAAAACGTGGGATTTCTCACCATCTTTGTTACTACACCACAAAAAAATTGTTTGTGATCTCGCACCGACGCCCACAACTCGGCGCGTTTGTGGCTGAAAAGCTTCATGACACAGAGCTTTGCGCATCTGGCGCCAGAAGGGGCCGTAGTGAGCGAATGCCATGTGGCATAAAAAACTAAAAAAATTTGT
Source organism: Carpinus fangiana (assembly GCA_006937295.1). Lineage (NCBI taxonomy): Eukaryota > Viridiplantae > Streptophyta > Magnoliopsida > Fagales > Betulaceae > Carpinus > Carpinus fangiana. Next base: position 21,360,598 of record CM017322.1, read on the forward strand.
CAGTTTTGTCTTCTTTCGCTCTCCCTCTTTTTCTTTCTCTGGTTCATCTTCCCCGCATCAATTTTTTTTTTTTTCCTATTCTTCTCTTTCTCTCTCATTCATTTTCCACCACCGAATCACTAACGTTTTAATTACTTGACGCTATTCATGATCGATCAATTCGGTTTGATATCTCCTCTAACCTTTTCTCCCGAGCTTCAAAAACTGAGTTACCCAGACCCAGACCCAAACACAAGCCCAGACGCAGCCCCACCATGACTCTGCCGCCTCCGCCACTGCTACCGGCACTACCACTACCATTGCACCAACGACGATGGAGATAACCAATGGTTCTTCGCTAACCTCCTCTCCCATGTTCTACGTTTCTTTAGGTCGTTTTTCTTTGGGCACAAAACGACGACGTGTGGTGTGTGTGAGGCTAAAATTGGAAGTTTGGGGATAAATAGGTCACGTGATCGGCACGTGGGTCGAATTCTGTCCAAGTTGCTGAAAAAAGTTAACAGAAGGTTTATTTTGCCAGTTTTTGAAACTTCAGGGGGTAAACTGAAAATTTTTAAACTTTGGGGTTTAAATTGAAAAACCCCTAAAACTTCAGGGAGATAAAGTGAATTTTTCCCCAAATTAAATTAATATAAATTTGAGTTCAAATAATCAAAAACTCTTTCAATTAAAATATTTTCATTTTTAATACCTACACATGAAATTAAGCTATTTTTCTAATGAACAAATCAAATATCAGATTTTTTCACAATAAAATCTTTCCACCCAAGAATTGACTTCATCTTTCTCGTATTCGAATTGTATACCACAAACTTTTATAGTATTTGACTTATCACAAGTTTAAATACTATTGTTATAGTCATAACCAAAATATTTGTGCAACCATCGAATTAACCTTTAAAATTGTTGGAAATAATTTGGATGGTGCACAAATTATCATTAATATAAAATAATTACAATATGAAAATTAACAATAAATAAATAAAATACAAGAGATGCAAAGTAGAGTATAGAATGATCTCATAATATGCTATAGAATCATGCAAGAGCGTTGTCCTTAAGTGTTGATTCATGCCTCCCGAAGTCTATAACTAGGTGCGATCGGATTCTTTGACACGCAACCTGCCAGAATTAGACTATAGCGTCTATCTTAGTTAAGGACGCACTTCCAAAAACGAAGATTAATAGAACAACCCTTCTATCAAAACAAAGGAGACTTCGTAATAATGTTTTGTAGAAAAGGATAATGATATAACATATAGCTTTATAGCTTCAAATATATATTTTTCAATGTGTTTAACAACACCATTGAAAATACAAGAGATATAACATATCTCTTGTATTTTATTTAGTGTATAGAAAGATCTCACGCTATAGAATCATACAAGAAAGTTGTCCGTAAATGTTGATTTGTGCCTCCCGGAGTCTATAACTCGGTGCGATCGGATCTTTTGATACGCAACCTACCAGGATTAGACTATAGCGTCTATCTTCGTCAATGACGCACTTCCAAGAACAAAGATTAATAAAACAACCCTTCTATCAAAACATAGGGGACTTCATAATAATGTTTTGTAGAAAAGGATAATGATATAACATATATCTTTATAGCTTCAAAAACATAGGGGACTTCATAATAATGTTTTGTAGAAAAGGATAATGATATAACATATATCTTTATAGCTTCAATTTTTTTTTTTTTCTATGTGTTTAACAACACCATTTATTTCTCACAAAAGTGATCTTATATATATAAGGGGTTTGCTAGGGGTTCTTCCCGTAGTATTCTCCTAACGTTCTCCTAGTCTTATTAGAACATGATTTAAGAAAAAATAAAATTATAATACTTTTCTTTTGCCAACAGATGAATTTTTATGAGTTAATATTTAGGTTTTAATACTTTAAAACTTGTTTTTTGATTCAAAACTAAAACCTAAGGGTGGAAGGTTAACCCTTTAGGGATTGTATCACCTAAAATAGATTTGATCATCCTAAATTTAGTGTTAATGCCTCAATTTTGGTGCTAATGCCTAAAAAAACCGGTGGTAGAGGCCACTACAATTTTATTTTTTCTTAAATCATGTTTTACCTAAGTCTGTGAGAACGCTAGGAGAACACTATGAAGAGAAACCCTAGCATTTTCCTATATATAATATAAGTGTTGGATTTTTTTTTTTTTTTTTAATTTTTTTTATTATTATTTTTTTAATATCATAAAGAAGTTCTAAATGACCAAACGGTCATAACGTAAAAACTACAATCGTAAAACTTGGTTCTCAAAATCCCATAAAAGCTTGATAACTCCAAACGTCACAAACGGTAAAAAACAAATAAATGATTAAATGGGTTGATTACCAAATGGTCATAACGTTAAAACTGGAAAACATTTATTAATGCTAAAATGATTTCCATAAAAACTTGGCAATTAATTCCAACGGTCAAAACCGTAAAACGGAATAAAAACTCATAAATAACATCAAATCATAAAATGTTTAAAACAAACGACAAATGAATGTTTGTAACACATTAACTTGGTCAACAGTCAAGAGGAAAGTTATATACTAGGCTTTGTCCTTGTAGATAACAGCAGCTCTGAAGCTCCGAGCGGGGTTGATGCCAGTGCTAGTGATTGGGATGATGGCCAAGTGAACCGCTGCAAATCCAATTGGCAGTGGTGCCAAAACCTTAAGTTCAGAACCATATTTTCTATGTTGTATATTGTCGCTAACTAAACAAGGCAGAAATATCATTTATCCAAAAAGTAAAAGAAGCGATCCAAAAGGCCTTGTGAAAACAGTGTCCTCAGGAGTTCCATCCTTAGAATACCAAAGACTCACCCAATTATGCTCCAAACAGCCCTATAACTGTGATCTTAGTGGGGTTATATATATGACATTGAGTACATGAGAGGAGCCTAAAGTATTTTTCCCGGCTACTCAAATCTTGTTCATAAGATATGCTATGGTTGCTTCTGTACTGTCCCCATTTTAAATATGTAGTGGGTAAAAATATTTGTAGGAGATGGATCCAACAACTTACCTAAATCGCTAAACGCATAAATTTTGCAAGGAAGAAGTCTAGTTAATTAGCTTTAGTTGCATGATTTAATTTTTCCCAAGGATTTAAGAGAGTATTGTCTACTTTCCTCCATGAAGAAGTTAAAAAGTCGATGATCTAATAATATATATTTTATTTTGGCCAAGTAATTGTTCACATGATACAGCTTCTAATAACATCTTCTAGTTGATGTTAACATTCTATGTTTGGACCTCTGATGGAGTATTATGTTGCTGGGTGTTCTTTCTGTTCTAGTTCTTGTTGCTGTTCCTCCTGTACTGGTGGCTGTTGCTGCTGCAGTGGTGGCTGCTGTTGCTCCTGCAGTGGCGGCTGCTGTTGATGTTGTAGTGGCTGCTGTTGTTGCTGCTGTAGGTAAAATAGATGCTGTTGTTGCTGCTGCAGAAATTGTTGTTGGAACTGAAACTGTTGCTGGTGATTGTATTGTAGTTGTTGTTGCTGAAGCTGTTGCTCATGCTGAAAGGATGGTTGTTGATGGTAATGTTGTTGCAGTTGCTGCTGATACTGCTGCTGGGGCTGTTGCTGCTGCTGCTGTTGCAGTTGCAGCTGCTGTTGTTGTAGAAGAAACTGCTGTTGCTGGTAGTAATAATATTGCCACATCTGATTATATTCGCTATTTTGCATACACTGCCCACTACTTTGCATTGGATATTGAGATGTCTGAGAAGAAGCAGGTGGAGCTGGCAGTTGAGACTGAGATGCAGTGGCAAAACTCTGTTGCTGCATGTTTTGCGTAGGCCAGGCATGCTGTGTTGGTATATTAGTTTGAGCAGCTGCTGCTTGGTACTGATTTTGTGCTTCGCTGCTTTGCTGAACTTGTGTATTCAGAGAAGGCAAAGGCTGAATAGAATAACCTGGGGGTATTTGGGGATCCATTTCAGCCTGTGAGTACTGTTGAGGAGACTCCTGCCGCTGTTGACGCGGTTTTCGTTGTGAATGCTGGCCACGAAAACCAAATTTAGAATTTCTATGAAATCTATCAGAATTATTCTTTTGACGCCAGTTTCCACCAATATTTGCAGCAACCTGTGGCTGTCTGAGTGCCTGTGTTGGAATAAGACTTTGATGGCTCATTGAAGATGAAGAATTAACCACTTCAATTTCAGTTCCGGTAGAAGCTTGAGTATCTAATAGGCCATACAAGGAAGCATCTGGACTAGCATTACAACTCGTCTCTCTCATGCTTCCATTTGACACACAGGTTTCTTCAGGAGCTTCCCGCTTGTGAGATGTAGAGGGAACAGAATCTGGAGATCTATCATTCTGAGTGTTCAAGGAGAGATTCTCCAATGAAGGCGGCTTCATGTCATGTTCATACTGTTTCTGAACATCATACTCTTTTAAGCATTCTTGAGAAGCTTGAACAAATTCAGTTCTGTTAGCAACATTACTAACTAAATCTACAGATGAAACATTTTGTTTGTAAGTATCTTCTCTAGGTTGCTTGGAAACTTCTTGAGATGCATGTTTAATTCGTATTAAATCCAAAGATGACACACTTGGCTTAAGAGAATCTCTTTTGAGCTGCTGAGGAACTTTCAGAGATAGTTGTTCTCCTTGTACTAATGGCACATTTGGTTTGGGACTACTGCCTCTGGGCCATTCAGAAACTTTTGGAGATTCCTGTTCTAATCTTTCCTGTAAGCTGTTATCAGCTTCACTTGATTGAAGTTGGTCAATGGTAACCGACTCAAACTGATTATCATTATTGTCTAAAGATGGTAGTCTCTCCTCTGATATGTTAGTTGGAGCATGGGTATCAGGACTTTCAGTTGGTGACATTTTATCGTCTTCTAAAGGCAACCGGATCAAGAGGCCAGAACTAGAATCAAAAGTTTCTTCTCTTACTTCCTTAGCCAGTTTCAAGGCTTTTGCGTTGGTAGTTGGGTGCTTAGAAGAAGCTGTCCTTAGAGAGTGTGGAAACAATCTTATGTGCCGGTTCCATGCCCTTGTTAAATCATGGATGGTTCCACAAAGGTCAACAAACTGCTGCCACCATATCTTTGTCAGGTGAATTTTGATAAAAAAAAATATATAATTTTTAAATTAGGAATACATGTAACAAGGAAATTGTACAGCATTGCATAAATGTCGGAGAAATAACTGCATGAAGCGATTTCAAGATAGCTATTAGGTAATGATCTAATCCTACCAACTGATGTAAAGCTAGCATGCTTTTTTCTTTGTAGTTGATTGGGAGGGTAAGTGATGAAGAAATGGGTTTGTTCAAATGAAACACATTAAACTAAAGCACATGGAAGAGAAAGATACATACTCACAAACCATGAAGATATCACACTTCCTCCCAAAAAAAGAAAAAGAAAATAGTAAATTTTGCCACTTCATACTATATTGCCCATGAACAGAATAAAGGACACTGCAGCATATACCGAGTTCAAAGAGAGATTTTGACCTCTAAGTATAAGCTTGAAATATCCTCCGCATCTTTCACATCCAGTCCTTGAGATATTGCATTAGCTATAACAGGCTCTACCACATTTATGTGCCTTGGCCCTTCATGCATCATTGTGAAATTTATCAGCTCCTGCAAAGTAACAATCAAGCATCAGAAGCAATACCAACTTTTTATATAGTTTTGGCACTGCAACATGATTGTCACCCTTACTGCCTTACACAAGCTTTTGTAGGGTGATAAATACTCCGTCAATCTTTTGCACTTCAAGATTTAAAAAATATGTAATTAAAAAAATTAAAAAATTAAAAAAAAATATGAAAACTAGGCAGATAGATACTTTGATGCTGGCATATAGTCATTTTTCCTACAAGTGTATTGATTTTGGGAAGCAATGATATGATTAGATGGAAAAGACGAGAACCTTTAGAAGTAATTTGCAGTTAGGCAAATGTTTTATGCCGTCCACTAAGATAACTCTGGCAGCATCTGCACTACCAGTACTCTGTAAACCAAAAAAAAAAAGAGTGAAAATCAATGGTCACATGGTCCATATCTGATATCAGCGCATCTCTATCAGCATTTATTTATGTAGAATTAACAAATAAAAAATAACAGCACATATTTGCAAATTAAAGGAAGCAACATGGAAAGAAGTTTAAAACACCAAACTGGGAGTTATGTATTTACTCCTCTTCAAGTACACTGTTCTTTTTATTATCAAATCAACAGAATAGAACTTATTGTTCGGTGTATCAGTATCTCACACATAAACAAGCACACCACGGTCACAAATATAATGTTCAAAGAGAGTATGACTACGATCTTTCTATGAGGAAAAAGAAAGACTGGTTTTAGGGAAACAGAGAAATTACTGCAAGCAAACAATTCACCCCGAGAAATCAGTAAAAAAACTTTTTGATAACTATAAATATAAACTTTTAAAATTAAACTAAAACTAGAAACAATACACATGTTAATTGATAAGATTCAACGTTAGAAAAGTTGGTCTTGCATAAATCACCTACCGTATATGTAAGTCGCGAAAAATGAATGTATAAAATGGGTAGAGAATGCAACATTTCCTTCATAGCAGCCATTTCTAGTGCTTCTTTATATACATTAGAAGCTGCTTCAAAATTTCCCTGGCAGTGTTGGAATACAAAAGCACATAATTTATTAGTATACATCAAGACAGCATATAGAGTAAAATTTTCCTTCTGAATGATAAAAGTGTGGATTACACACCAGCCGCCTTTCCATGTTAGCTTTCATTTTAGCATTTTCCACAAAGTTGGAATCTGAGTCTGCCTCACACTTCAGAAAAGAGGCACGGGCCCCAAACACATCTCCTATTTGCTCCTTAAACCTGGAATTGAAAAGATGGATCACTGGGACTCCCTGCAACAAACATATGAGGGTAATAAACATCTCCAGTCATGTATAAAGCAATCAAGTCAAAACATCATATGAAAACCAGCAATCAAGCAAGTTTCAGTGTTTCATTATAAAGCAATTGAGTCAAAACATCCTATGAAAACCAGCAATCAAGCAAGTTTCAGTGTTTCATTATCTTGTTTTGTAGTTAGTTCGAGTAGTAAGTAATCGGAAATTTATTAAAAAGTGCAATGGCACAACTCAGGTACAAAGGAAGTATACAAGATATACACCTAACCAGAAAAAGAAAAAAAACAAATCAAGAAAAGCATGAGTGGCTACAAGCAAGTATTCTGATTTGAAGTCAATCTGAAAAAATGATATTCAAGTTCTCCTATATATATATATATATATATTCACACTGTTCAATATATGATTTCAGCGTAAAATGTTATTTCACTCAAAAAGCTAAGATAATAAAACTACATTTAAGTAGTTTGGGTGGTCCTAAAGTAGATTGTTTGGCAGGCAGCATATTCCCACCAGGACTGAACTAGGAAAATATGTCTAGTAATTTGATTTCTATATGTAAGGTAAACCTAAAATATCTCTAGTAATTTTATAACTTCTATTTTTCGCATCTTGCATAAAATTATTCACTCATATTTTGATTGTGTATCAGGACAATAATTAGCAGTTGAATGCCTTATAAACCATGATCTTAGGATACAAAAATATCAAAATAATAATTTTTATAAGACTTGAAACAGCCAAAGAGTTCCTTCTAAGCATATGACTTTTAGCAAAGGAAGACATGTATACATATTTCCAAGTACAATGGAGCTTTTCACTAAACAGGAACATCACATTTTACCTAAATCATTAATGAGCTTCTATGACTTCTTGCACAAAAGATTTAACTTGTGCTTGTTCATATCTTGAATTGCCCATTAACTTTTACAGGTGAAAAAGACAATCACAATTTCGAATTTAAACCTTTTAACTTGTCATACATGTTCATGCCTTGAATTGCCCATTAACTTTTACAAGTAAAAACGACAGTCACAATTTCCAATTTAAACCTTTTAGTTTAGAAGCCAATTCCATCACACATCAATATTGTTTATTTAATGAATAATAATTCATTAAAGAGAAATAGGCATAACCTTCATACACAAAAAGAATACAAGAGAGACAACCACCCTAAAGGTGTCTAAAATCTAGCAAGTTAACAAGATCTACATGATTAGAAGAGGAGAAATTAGGAACAAAGACTTCCTTTTTTTTAAAAGCAATCGAAAAGTTTATTAAAAGCATAAGGCGTCCATACGTACACAATAAGTATACAAAGGAAAAACCCCATCAAACCCCACCCACCCAAAAAGAAAAACACCACCAAAACAAAACCTAACAGAAACAACCAAGAAAGACACACCCCCCCCAACAAACACCCTAATGTCACACAAAAACCACCTGAACCCCCACATAAAGACACCACCAAAAACTGCGCACACCGCTAAAATACAATAGCCTTAACTTTTTTTTTTTTTTAAGTAATCTAAATTAGAACAAAGACTACTGCCCAATGTAAGAGAGATCTTAAAAAAGAGGGTTTTAAACAAAGCACATTGGACTCACAGTTCTCAAAGAGGTGCTGATCTCTTTCTCTCCAAATGCTCCATTACAAATCAATATTAACCCTTACATTTTAAGATATCCCAAGAATTGTCTAGTTGAAAAGTCAATAGGGCCAATCTGGACAATATTTAGGACATCCTAAAATAGAATAATTAGAGATAATATCTTAACATATTCTTTGATTTCTTTGACATTTAGAGTCAATTTGAAATTTTGGAAGTTTTCTTGAGTATTTAGGAAGGGTACTTGACAACGAATGGCTTTTTATCTTAAAAAATAGCACATTAAATGATGTCCCCTTAAGCCAATTGATTTTGTGCTAATACAACCCGTCAAGTATGAGGTGGTGAGTCAGGTAGATGATTTAGATCCTACAATGTAACTTAATTACCAAATAGAAAGAGAAATTGATGTCCCGCTATGAGTTGGATTTCTTAAGGTGGACAAACAATTTAGGATAGATGGAGTAACTAATAATTGAATTGACAGTAAAAATGTTAGCTCACCAAAACTAGTGTGGAATGTATTCTGTTTGGGATGCTACTAAAACATTGAAACTCTTAAATCTCCCTTATGGAAATGCCTCCCACTCTCAACCACCAAGCATATTCCCGTTCATGCCATAAGGGTTTTAGTTTTTCATTATGCAAAGATGGGGCATTACTCCAAAAGATTTCCTGCAACATTAGATGCTAGCAGTTATGGATTTGTTGTTATTAACATATTAAGTTTACTCCTAGTAATCCTTTTATCAGAATTTTACATCACAAAATATAAAGTACAAACTATTACCTGTTTCATGTATATGCCTCGCTCTCCCTCTCTTTGTTTTTTTGGGGCATATGAGCTCTAGGTCAGAGGTGTTTCCCCCCCCCCCCTAGATGGGTGGAGGGTGAGGCTGTAAGTTCAGGGCATACTGGGAGCATGTGTAACTAACAAATAATAAATAATTCATTTTCTTTTCTTTATCATGCACACCTTCACAGAGAAATTTAATAATTTTAAACTACTTTGAAGTATGCTTTTTGACTGCATAAGAAGAGTAGAAGCTAAGATATGTTGCATTACCTAATTACAGAAAAGGTGAAATGAATAACATATGTCAGTTTTCTACTCATTCCATCCCTAAATGATAGCACATTTTCTTTTGAGGCTGTCCCAAAATATTTGTCCATTTCCCAAAAAACAAGAATAGTTTTCTAAACTTCCAAGGCACCGACAACCTTTGTCAACTGTATTTATGACAAGAAATATGATTGCTTTTTAAGTTTTCAATCTAAAATTACAGGGTGATATTGGAAAGTTGAAATATTGAGGTAGGATGGTTTCCTCAAAACCTGCACATTTTCAGGTAGGACAGTAACTTAAGGATATGGAATAGTAATTTGTCAGACCAGCAGTAAAGTAAGAAATGTTGGTGCAGTAGCTTTATAATTTAAACAAAAACTAATGGACAAAATTACAATGAAATTAATAAATTTGGTGCCATGGAAAAATATAAATATGTTTATAAGGAACATACTTTCAAAAAAATTAGTGTTGATCGGTCCATAGCATGATTGGCTATTTCTCTTCCTCCCTTAGATTCCATGAATTTCACGTAACGCATCCAGAATTCAGGATAACTGGCACAGGGAATCAAGCACCTCTCATAAAGTTTAACAGCCTATCAACATAAGAGAAAATGTTTTAGACATCCTAAGAAAAAGAGGAAGGGGGGTGGGAGCGCAGAAAGGAAACATGCACAATCCAGTAGTCCAGATAAGCACAAAGATAATTTAAAATGATACCCAGTCAAAATCTCCTTGCAGCTCAACAAAGTCCAGATAGCGATGCCAATTATCCATTTGGCTGGCATCTAGAGGCTTGACATGGAAATAAGACCTCCGAATATTAGCTTCAAAACAGCAAATTTTTTCAGCCAACTGGCATGCTTCCTTGTATAACCATTCTCCCACAAACAGATATTTCTGCAGTGCTTTAGATCTTGCAATGCCAGAAGATGGATCCAACAGATCTTTTATGATTGAAGAAATCTCGTCATTCTTAAAACATGTTGACACTTTGTTATCAAGCACAGGCTCTGCTTCTAATTTTTCAACAGCAGAAATGCTCTGGCATTCCATCTCCTTTTCCAAAACAGCAACCAACTTCTTAAAACTGAAGATAAATGGAACTATTATCTGGTAAGTACACAATTTAAATGGACAAACAAACATAAGAAAAATGATGGTAAAACGTTGGGCTGGAATCACAATAAAAGAGTAACCAATGAGAGATAAATTCAACTGCAAAGAATACATTATGGAAGATCGTAACAACCATGAAACACAAATTCCTTACACAAATACATAGTACCACAAAAATACAAGTGGTCACCAAAGAAGCAATCAATCTATAAAATTCTGTATAACTCCCTGGTGAATTGCTAACAAGAATCGTCCAAACAAGCCCAATATATCACTTCAGTTACAATTGGTACAATTGGCATGGTTTAAGTATCTCAGATGTTTACGATAAAGATGTTTACGAAAATGCTCTGTTCTCTCTCCTCTACTGTTTCTATCGGTAGCGGCGCGTGAATTTCGTTACTTTTTAGTTTGTAGTTTTTATCGTTTTGGGGTTGTTTCTGGTGGTGGTACGTGACGGTGCTGGGATGGGGTGGAGTCGCAGCTGGTCAGTGGAGTCAAAAGAATTCATCTTCTCGACAAAGGACAGTTCAACGGGGTTGACAATTCAGGAAAGACGTAATGGCATGCAGCGGGCGGTGAACTTGAGGAAAAAAGAACAGGTCTGGCTGGCCAGAATATTTGGAGAACTGATGGATGTGGAGGACTCTCGNATACAACTTGACAACAATCAATAAAGTTTTTTTTTTTGCTCGGTAAAAAATCAATATTATTAAAAGCGCAAGGGGCGCAACTCATGTACATAGGAAGTATACATAAAGAGCCCACAAAACAAGCTTTTAACTAGAAAAAGTCGCACAAAAATCTAGAAATTCCGCAAGTGTTGAAACTTGCGGGGAATGCCACATAACTCTCCATGAGAAGAGTGTTTGAATCACCCTTTTCTTCAGCTCCATTAGTCCAAGCTCACGGTCCTCAAAATTCCGTGCATTCCTTTCCCTCCATAAACACCACATTACACACAATGGCACCATTCTCCATGTTTGTAAAACTGTGCGATTACCCTTTTATGCTCTCCAACTCCCCAAGCAATCCGTCACAGTAACCGGCATCACCCACATCACACCAAATAACTGACACATCATGTTCCAAACCTCCACGGCCACCTCACAGTGCAGTAACAAATAAACAATAGATTCACCACTCTTCTTGCACATACATCACCACTCAGTTACTATGATGTTCTTCTTGCGTAAATTGTTCATTGTTAATATCTTTCTCAATGCCGCTGTCCACACAAAAAAAGCCACCCTCGGGGGAGCTTTACTCTTCCACGGGCCATCCACCGGTTTCAAATTAATTCTCATCTTATAATATGACTTCACCTCAAAGTTTTTTCTCTTTAATGGAGTCCAACAAATTTTATCCTCCTCTCCATGCCTAATTTGTTGAGAATACAGCAACTCGAAGAATCTCGACACCTCTTCCAATTCCTAATCATGCACCAGCCGGATAAATAGAACATTCCAATGAATAGCTCCATTAACAATCAATAAAGTCAATATTATATAAGTTAAATATTGGAAAGGGTCACACATTGAGTAATTCTATTCACCACCCTCTTTCCTCCCCACCCTCCCCCCACCCAAAAAAAAAAAATCCCCTAATGCCTATGTGGTGTAGTCCCCCAAAGCATTTGGTGGATGGAGATTGGTTGGGAAACTATGCCACATAGGCATGGGTGGAGGGGGAGGTGATGTATCACATTACTCATCAAATGTTATTTAACCCACACTTTGGAATAGTCAAACGAGAGGGGGGTGGGGGGGAGAAAAAACAAATAGAATAGACAAATAGGTGTACGATCTCTTTTTTGGGTAACTTTTTTTTTTTTCCCAGGTAAGTGAAGGCTAGCAAATTCATTGACCTATTCCTTGAATAATAAAGATATAGACATAAACCTATTACATATCCAGTACATTACTCATTTTCTTGACTAACATAATAAGCTAAAGCCATCTTCACTTTCTATGCTAATAGTTCCTTTGTTCTCTATTTATTCAACCTAATTACATGATGGTTCAAAATGAGAAATAGTTATCAATCCAAAAGTTTCTCATAATTAATCATTGCAATTAATTGTTTGGACGTTTTTCGTTTCTTTAGATAAGCAGATATTGCTATTGAAAGATACACGTAATAAGGGATCCACTTTGTATCCTTTAGTTCGCACAACATGCTAGCAGTGTCAATCAGTCCATCATGGCATACTCAGAATGTTTTTACCAGCCCATTTTACAGCAAGAACATCTATCATGATTAATCCTAATATGATTTATTTGCAACAACCTGTTTTGTGTCTTCAATTTATTTGAATAGGATGATGCCTTAAGGTCAACTGGAAGAAGAAGTGGACTACTGCTTCTTTTGAGCTCTTTGGTTGGTCATGGCAGAGTTTTTAAAATAAGACTTAGTACATAATGTTAGGGCATGAAAATTCCTTAGCATACTTGCAGCAAATGAAAGGGATCATTTATTTGGTTTGTTCAGTCGTTCATAAAAAACGTGATAAGAGTATGAAAAATAAGAATCATACTTGTAATCAGGAACATTCTTTTGAAAAGTTTTTATAACAACCTTCTCTTTTCATAGCTCATACACTTTGAGGTACCTTAAGTAATTAGGAAAAAAAAAATTAAAAAAAAAGCAAGAAATATACCAATCATAATAGTGATGCAACTTCCTGCTTGGGAATCGCAGAGCTTGCATGTAAATGTGTGCTAGTGAACTCCATTGCTGCTGAGAAAACTCAAACTGAATGTATTTGTCCCACAAAGTATGGCACGAGTAATCTTTCCCAACAAAGGAGAAGCCCCTTTGAAACAATCTAGTAGAAAGAAAAAAAAGAGGAAACCATCATTGTCTTCAAATGGCTATATATGTCTCATTAATCAAGAAGATCCAATGTATTGACAAGTACAGCATGATGAGGAGAATAACATTTCAATTGCAAAACATGCAATTAATTAAAAGTAAAAATAATAGCACACAATAAACAAAGAAGCACACGTATATATTGTGCTTTGATTAATAGATAATATTTAAACCACTGAACAAGAGGAGCAAAGATTACATAGACATTAGGTTATATACAATGTTGTCGTATTACTACTTTTTAATGTTAGCATCAAGTGAAACTGGCAATGGTCATTACCCTAAACTCACCAAGAGAAAACCCTAACATGATTTAAGTTATTGGTGATAAAGTAGACCATTTCTATCCGGCCGGGCGTACAATAAGTACAAAAATAACATGGCGTATCAACTCAAAACATTAAAATAGGGTTGTCCAGATTATACATTGAAAGAGTGGCATTTGCAACATGCTGCCTAATCTCTTGAAAATGTGTTTATTTGACCCAACTTTGTAGAGGAAAGCTTAAAAATCTGGAGAGGCTTCATTCTTAAAGCGCACAAATGATACCGAACATGATTGTGAACTTTGTTTGAATATTAAAAAAAAAAAAAAGGAACCCCCCTTTTAATAATGATTAGGAAGAAACATATTAATTAGAATCCTTTCCAATTTCTTGGTTGAAGAGTGAAGTAGGATGGTTAAGCTTCCTAGATTATTATATTCATATAACTGAGAACTCCAAGAACATCAATAATGCATGTTGCACAGTATATACAGCTAGCAGTTCTTATGGAAGCTAACTCAAGTCTCCTGATTATTGAGATTACCTACGAATATCGGATGGATCCTCAAAAACTGATATACTGAAGCTACAAAAATCAACCCACACACCAACAGCGTACGGTGCTGATTGGACAGCTCGTTCAAAGATTTCAACAACCTTGTCAACAGTGCATAAGCGTGTCTTATGCTCAGCGTACTTCCTCCAGTATCCATGGCATAAGGGAAACTCAGACAAGAAGGAGTCATAAAGTAAGCATATTTTTTGAATGTCATCCTGCAGTAGTTGCAAAAAACATCACATTCGCAGTCAGCTAAGAACTAATCTAAGAGCAGCAAAAATCAATAATTAATAGTAACTGAAGCAATAGCAGTAAAGTTGAAAGAGTAATCAAATTGTACCCACTAGAGCCAAGTCATCCTAATAGAGTTGTGTCTTTAGAAGAGTAGTGTCCAAGTGCACACGATGTGCAAAAGAACTCTACCCCTCAAGGTAATCGGAGAGAAGACACTGAACTGATCTCATGCAAGTATAGGAGTGTCATTTCTGTCAAAAGCTTGTCTATTCCTCTCCATCCACATAGTTCCAATCAAACACAGAGATAATGTTCTAAGAATCTTGTCTCTATTCTCCAAATATCTCAACCCATTAGTTTTGTTAGAGACCTTAGCATCACCTGATGCACAGTGAACAATATCAAAGTCAACTGCCACATCTCACTTGCTACAGAATATTTGAAACGGGAAATGGTCCACCAGTTTGTCAGATCTTATGCACATGCAACTCATATTGAAGGAATCTATATTCATCAAAAATTTCAACTGTAAGGATGGCATGAGGTAGAACACTTTCTTCTTCTATTTTTTTCTTTTTGACAAGAAAGTTGAGTTTATTAAAAGAGAAGAGCATCTTCAAATACGCCTGATGTATATGCAAGAGGCCCTCCTAAAACTAAGATTCAATGAATAAAGAATTTCCAAAAGAACTTATACAAGAGCTGTCCACTTGTATAAGTGGTAAGCTCCATTCTCTTGAAAATTCAATTGTTCTTTCATGCCAGCGTATCAACATTACGCTAAGCGGGTCCACATTCCAAATCAACACCAAATTTACGAAGGTAATACACCCCTTTCAAGCAAAACAATCTCAGGAGGGGTACAAGTAAATGAACATTTCCTTCCCGGGAACTCTAACCGCCCTCCCTCTCCAGAAGCATATAGTATTACAACCTGAACTTCCTGCTTCTAGTGTGAAACCAACCCCGAGAAAATTCAAATAAAAAAATGGAAAACAAGTTGTTTTTCACTTCTTCCATGTGTTTTGCAACACGGGCTTGGGATTCTGTATAGGTTACACAGGTTGCAAATGATCATACAAGCGGCAATGAGTACCATTCAGAGGAGATCATTATGATTTCCTCTACAAGGGGAAGAAACTCAACAAAGAATTTGAGTAACACCTTTGAACACAAATCAAAACAAATATGCAAGAGTATCTAAATTCTGAGATGCCCGTTAGCATAGCTATAAAAACTAGAAAAGAAGTTATTCCATAGACCTATCTCTATCTCTGTTCACTTTTTTGCATTCCGAAAGTAGAAGCTCACTCCCTTGAGCGCCATTCTCAAAGTAAACCTTCATTTAGCACTCTTATATAAAGTGGATTAACTTATCACTTCTCATCAATAACTTAATGTCATATCTCAATCACAAATTCGTACATACACATACATTTATATGGCCAACGCTGGTAATTTTCCAACATAGGACAATTAACAAAAAAAAAAAAGGCCCAGAATAGAAGAATCAAACAAGATTCTGAAGCGTGGGCATGGGACTTACAGGATACGATTTCTCAATCTCTGAAATAAGCGTTGTCCATTCTTCAAATTCTAGTGATCCTTTAGCAATAACTTCATCAAGTTTGAGCACATCAAAACCAACTGCACAAAAAAGCAACGTTTTCTTTGCTTAGCTCTGCAAATAGCTCATTCAGCGCAATTGGACATGCTTTCGAAAAATAATTTTCTTTTTTACCGGGAGACTCTGATTCCATGGGCTGAGCCTGTGCAATTAGGACCAGAGACATCAACAAAGCCTCTTTTGCTTTAGGGTTTTCTGAATGCGACTAATTGAGGAGGGTCTTGAGTACTGCGAGTTAACTTCTTTAAAAAATAAAAATAATAATAAAAAATAAATTAGAGGAGAAAAAATCATTTTAAATTAGGTTGAGGGTGGTGGCAGCTAAAATTGAATAACCGATGAGTTATTTCAAAAAATAATAATAATAATAATAAAATTGAATAACCATCCTCTCTCATTCAAATGATTTTTTTTTTTTTTTTTTTTTTGAGGAATCAAATGAATGTGATATTAGAGGGCATGTTTATCTTATTAAAAAGTAAAAATACAAAAATACTCTTTAAATATAATTAATTGGATCCTCTCCGGTTCACCTGTTATGCTAAAATTGGGTTTATCAAGTTTGGTGAATTGTACTTGAAAAAAAAATGAAATGAATTAAATGAAGTGGGGTGATTCTGTAATTTTATAAAATTTGGTATTTAGTTTAATATGAAAATCCTATATACATGCCACATGTTATAATAAGAGCACTAGCAGTAGATGCCTTATATGGCATTCATTCTCTATGTTTAGAAAACAAAAACAAAAAAGAGAAAAAATCACAAAAACACACCAACATCAAAAGCTCTATATTTAACCTATCTCATTGGGTTGCTGTAGTGCTTCCCAATGGTAGCTACCCAACCCAATATTTTATTCACAAAAATTTTTCTCTCTCCTCCCTCACATCTTTCTCTCTCTCACGTCTATATCTGTTTGCTCCTTCCAAAAAACACTTAACCTTCATTCAACCTCCGATACCCAAACCCTCATTTGATTTACCAACTCATGTTTAAATCTCTTAAGAAAAACTCATCTTCATTCTACACAAGAAAAAAAAAAAAAACTCACCTCCCTTCAACCCCCAATTCCCAAACCCATAAATCAATAGAAACTACTGCTTAGTAGGGACTTCCAAGCCCAATCTGAGTATTAGAATTCTCGTTTCTGAACTCCCATAAGCAAGGCCAAGTAAATTTTCATTAGTTTAACTAGTCCCATAAGTGCAATGGAACAAGTCCAGATGAGCAGAGGAAGATATTTGGTTCCAGGAGCGGATTGAGGAATGAAAGTTCGAAGACAAACTAGGGGGAGATCCTCAGTAATGGTGAACCTTTCACTCTTCCATAGGTTGAAATTGGCAAGCAGATCGAAGAAGCGAAGAATCGTGCGCTCTTCTTGCTTCCAACAATCATGATGCTGACGAAAGGCAAGTTTGGCGGGTCCGATATAGAATACGTGAGCGGAGAGGGAGATTGAGAGACAAAGATGAGATAGAGAGTTTGAGAGTCGGAGAAGACCCAAACGAGAGAGAGAGTGTGTAGTGACCCAAGTAATTAACTAGACAAAAATAGCTTAGTTAAGGGGGTTAATTTAAGCTTTGGGTCACTAAGGACAATAGAGGGTCAATTTGGACTTTTGGACGGACGTACGCTAGGTTAAGCGAACGTACGCTCATGTCTTTAATGCAAACGTATGCTCTTGTCTTTAGTGCAGGCGTACGCCCCTGTATTTAGTGCGGACGTACGCTCCTGTTTTTAGTGCGGACGTACGTTGGGGGACTACCGTATGAACGCTCTGTAAATAGTACACGGACGTACGCTACTTTATGGGATATCCTTTGGTTAATACCTAAATATACGAGACAGCCTATGGACCGTTGTGTAATGGTACCGAACGTACACTAGGGTTTGGTAGACGTCCGCTACTTTTCAGGGAGTTGGTAGCAACCATTCCCTATAAATACCCCCTACCCTTTTAGTTCTCTCACGCCTTTTCATGCCCCCCAAGCTGCCAGTAGACCTTCTTGTTAGTTATACTTTGAATCTTGTTTAGATTAGCGTTATGTTAACTTATCATGATCGCGTTGCATGAAATTTTTATTTTGACTTAGGAGACCTTAGGAAGCCCTTTGATAGTCTTAAGAGTTGAATTGGAGAATATAAGGACGAGTGGAGAAAAATGAATTCTCCCTAAAAACCTCGAAGTGGACATACGGTCTTGAGATCGGACGTATGATTCTAAGTATCACAATGGACGTACGGCCCCGAGCTCGAACGTACAGTCCAAAGTGTGACACGAAATTTGTTGTATAAATTTATTATACTCGCGAGTGTACGAATCGTTTGCAATATAATGGTTTGCAAGTGCGAGATCGAACCCACAGGGTATTGTCTTCTTGAAATGTCAATTTATATCTATGCTAATTTAATCCTAATCTAGTTCCAAAATGGTTTTGAATTGGATTTTGAAAATTTAAAAGAATAAACATAAATTAAATTAAATAAAACAAAAGATAAAGTACTAAGGATGTGGAATCTACACTCATCAAATCATAACAACACATACTTCATGTTCATCAGTATTAATCCGAAGTTCTCACAAATTAAATCTTATGTATGTTTTACTATGCTTCAAAGAATTAATCAAAACCATCCCATGTATCCATTCCTTATTCAAATCACAAAAGGAATCCAAGTTTAATTGAAACACCAAATGTATCCGAAGAACAAATCACAAGGGATATCCAATTTTTAGGCATATAAAACCAAGCAATCAATTATGTGCAATTATCCTAAATCATCAAGTGTATCCTTGAATCACAACAAGATATCCAAGAATCACTCCACAAATTGAAAAAAAGTAAAACAATTAATCTATTAAACCATAAAATCGAACAATAAAGACTTACATCAAAGTACTGTTGTTCTTCATAGGTGAGGTTTCATCCCTAACCTTAGTTGGGGATTAGCCCAACATAAAAATAAATCCTAAACTACAGAAAAACTAAACTAAAGAGAAGCTGTGAATTTTTGTCTCCAGGCTTCGCTCTCTTTCTTCAATGCAAAGAGGTTTATTTATAGGCTTAGAGAAGTCCTAGAAGCCCAAGTAAATCTAGATAATTCGGAAGTCAGTCTTCCAGGCATTTTAGAAGTCTGAAATCCAGATAAGATTCGCTCAAATTTGCGTTCTCATATTGCAGGACGATTTTGACTTAGTAAACATCCGAATTAGGAAAATCCTATTTCACAATAAATTGTATCATTTTGAACTAGATTTCCACTGCCATTTGAATCAACTCAATCCAATATTTGGACAGAAAGTTACGGTCAAAACACTGAAACGTGTGCAGAATCTGAATTTGAATCCAATCCGAAATTATCTCCATTTAGGGAAATTTCGATTTTATCCCTTCTTTAATTTGGTCAAACTTAACCATATCTTCTAGGTCTTCTCAAATTATGCTTTATTCCAAGACTTTGCAATTTTCCCCTTTTGAGATGCAGTTTCTCTTCAGCAACCTACAAAACACTAAAACACAAATCTAACACAAAGCGTTAGATAACAACAAAGCTAAAGGATTAACTAATGTAAATTAAGGGGTCCAAATATGTAATATTTGGCTCTTATCAGTGGACATACGGTCTCGAGATTGGACGTACGATTCGAAGTATCACCATAGACGTATGACCCACCCCGAGCCCGAACGTACAGTCTAGAGTGTGACACGAAACTTTATTTTCATCAGCCATCTCATAGCTCCTTTTTTTCTTACTCTAGAGTTGTTTTGGTAGAAATATAACTAATAGAAGATTTTTCACATATTTGGAGAACTTGAAGCCTTTGGGATACTCGGAGACATTATTCGACCCATGTAAGTTTTAACTCACATAGTGTTCGTTGTTATTTTCCATGTATTGTACGACTATTTTGTGTACCAAAAAAACATGCATATTTGCAACATTTAAAATTTATACTTGCTGCACATAAACTCTAGCATTTTGAGAAAACGTGTGCTGAATATGTTAATAAAGTGAGACTTGCAAAAGCATGCATGTAAAATACAGACAAGATAATTTGCATCGTATGACATGATACACTGGTATGTATAGTATAATGGCCATGGGCTTACTATATATGTTAGCTTTATTGTCAAATGTTTATGTGCTATATGGGCCTTGGATCCAATGGTTGTTCGTGGCCAACGCAGCCTTATTGTATGGTCACTACATGACGGACATCATTAGTTAGGGGTGTCAAAAAAAATCGGGGAACCGGAACCGGAACCGAAAAACCGGAAAACCGGGAAACCGAAAATCGGGAAACCGGGGTCCCGGTTCCGGTTCCGATTTGAAAAAACCAAAAACCGGGTACCCCGGTTCCGGTACCCGATTTTTGGTACCCGGTTTTTACCGGGTTACCAGGAACCGGGTTAAATATATATTTTTTATTTTATTTCTAGTTATGGCTTTACATTTTACAAATATATATATTTCTTTACATTTTTTTTTTTTAGTTATATATATATCTATACTCTTTCTTTCTCTCCCGGCCGCTTCAATACCCAGCCTCTCTCTCTCTCTCTGACGCTCTCTTTCTCGAGTAACCTTTCATGCTCCACTACTCCGTCAGGCCGTCAGCTTCATTATTGAATGTTTCCTAATATTTGACCTTGAAGAATGGAGGAGTGAACTTGAAAATCAACTTCAAACCTACTTCGGTAGTGTAGTTAAGGACATGTGGTTGCTTGAACAAATTCTATGATTAGGATCCTTGGCATGCTTGAACAAATTCAAGAATTGCATATTAATTAAATTAATTACCAAATTTCAATTAATTAAATTTGGCCACATAAATGTACTGTTGAAAAAGCTGTAAGATTATTTGGAAAAGAATGTAAAATATTTAAAAAGAACCTATATATAAGCCCAAAAAGTATTTTTTTTAAAAAAAAAAAATCGGTTATCGGACCGGGTACAACCGGAACCAGCCAGTAACCGGGACCCCGGTGTTCCGGTTTCCCAAAACAAGGAACCGGGGTACCCCGGTTCCGGTTCCCGGTTTTGGCCAAAAACCGGGAAACCGGACCGGGTTGACACCCCTATCATTAGTGGTGTGGGCTATCCAAGGTTAGACTTGGCCGTGCCGCTAGTGTTATGTACGGTAACATGCAATATCTGGGGCACCGGTATTGTATTGCAAGTCCCTCGGAACAGAGCCAACTATGCTGAGAATAGGTAATATGTCGGGTAGACCATATTATTAAACTATAACTGTTATTCTGTATCATATGCATATATTGTATATCTATATCACACATAAAATAAACTGTCATGATGGAACTGTCATATGTTTTACAAAAACATTAGAGTTTATTACTAAACCGGCATGGGCATTATTTGTGTTAATAATCACTAAATCTTAGACTTACCCTTTTTGTTTATGTTTCCTCCTATCATTACGAATATCTACGCGGTTTAGCTATCCTAGGAGAGGATGCTATTGGAGCCAACTTAGGTGATAACACAGGACTTGATCAAAGTCATTCTTGAGGACATGAACCCTGTCTGGTTGAGATCCATGTGGAAGGATGGAGAAACTGCCTGTGATGACATGATTGAGATTTTAATCTCATTAGCCTTACTTAAGCTTAGATCTATGGTTTGATCTGCTGATCTTTTTCTAAGACAATGTTATTTGAAATTATGGCTTTTAAACCCTTTTGATGGTGGTGCGATGATCAATACATTATAATGATTATCTATGTTATGAGGTTTAATAATTTCTCTGGTGAATGTTGTGTGAATGTTAAATTATTGATCTTTATTTCCTATAGTCTTAGTAAGCTAAGATTTTTGCGTTACAACAAGAAATGTTGAAATTCCTAAGTCTTGTCCTGTGAGGGATAGGGCTGGGAGGCGAACCATGAGATCAATTACTAGTTAATTGATTTGCCCATTAGGGTCGTCACACAAAGAGAGATTGAGATACAGAGAAGAGAAGAGAGAGAGGGGGGATGAAGGAGAAAGAAGACGAGGAAGAGAGAGACTGAGAGAAAATAAATATGTTTATGTAATAAGGAAAAAATAAAAATGATATAGAAAATGTTAAGGGAATCTATTATGGGATATATTTGGATAGAGAATCAAAAAGTAATTTTATTCCTTAAATTTAGGGAAAATGATTGGGTATCTGCTATTAGTGCTCTAAACACACGTAGACACAATGGTTGGGAATCCATTGTAGTGTGTATTTGGAAGATAACAACCTTACCTTCCCCTTTCCTCAAAACACACGTACACACACCCCGTTTCTTCTTTCTTTTCATCTCCTTCTCCCTTCTCTTCACATAGGCATTCCAACAAGAGAGAGAGAGAGAGTGTGTAAGAGAGAGAGACCATGAGATGCAGAGAAAGAAGAAGAAGAAGGTGAGGAGCCTAGAGGGCTTTTCGGCCATGGATGGTTGTGAGGTAAAATCCTTAACCCTTTTCTTATGATTTTCGTTATACCCATTGGAATTTAAGTTTGAGAAAATGAGGACGTGTGAGAATTTAATTATGTCTGAAAGTTAGGGTTTCATATAAGATTTTGGGGCTTTTGTTAATTTGTCAAATTTCTAGCTTCTCTTTGAATTTCCATGTTACCCATTGGGTATTAAGCACGAAAATCATGTTAAAGGTGATATTTGTGATTAGGTCAGAAATTAGGTATTTTTAATATGAAGCCAAATCCCTAAAATCATCTTGGGGCTTTTTGTGTGTAGTAAATTTCTATGCATTGTTCAAGCTTTGGGTGGTTGATTAAGTGGATTAAAACATCAATTTTGCTATTGTTCAAGTGAGAATTGCTAAGGCTTGGTTGAGGGACCCTTTGCAAGCGTGTCAAGGTTAGGTAAGTATATTAATTATTGAGAACTATATTTTTTAATGATTAAATGTTTTAGGGTTTAGTAAGTATTTCTGCTTAGTAAGCAAAAAAAAAAAAAAAAAAAAAGACTTTAAAGTGGACTTTCAAGCATGATATGATTGTTTAAATCCGAGCCGATGATATGTTATGATAATATATGATTTATGATTACTTTCAATGATATCAATGAATATGTGAAATGATTTAAGAGATATTTCATATGAAATTACTATAACTTTACAAGTGTTAAATTATGTTTTATAAATTGAGTGGATGGAAGTGACGTTGATCATTTAAGAATGATTGAAAAAGGAAAGCTAGTTTTATTATTATGCATGATGAGCATGAGAATGAGCATGAACATGAATAAGAATAAGATATGAATGATGAAATGTAATGGGATGGTGTCATGATAACATGCGATAATGATAAACCTAAATTATAGGTCAAGAACCGTAATACCTAAGTTCTGGTGGTCAGAACCATAATGCCCTAATCACAAGGACAAGAGTTATAATACCCAAATTATGGAGGTAAAGAACCGTAATACCTAAGTTATGGGGGTAGAACCATAACACCTAAATTACAGGGGCCAGAACTGTAATACTTAAATGTGGGGAGGTCAGAACCGTAACGATTAATAAAGGAAATGAAAAGATGAAAATGGCTGGAAGCATGCATGGCATATGTTTCATGGATTTATAATGTTGTTTTATGATGTGATTTATATGATATTTTATGCTAGATGGACTTGTATGAATATGTGACTGAATGGAACAGAGCAGATGCATACTTTTACAACTGGATTGCACATGATGTATTAAATGTTTTCATAACTACATTGTTTACTTCATCAACTACGAAATTGTTTTAAATATAATGTTAGGTAACTGTTGTTGTAAACTAATTTAGAAAGTGAAAAGTCTGCTTATTGTGGAAACTTAATAATTTCTATACTTATTAAGACCATGAACTCATTAATCTGCCTATGCAAACATTGTAACTCTATGGTCGCATAGACATTATTGATGTTGCAGGTTGAGAGATTAACATTCATCTCGGTGTGAGTTTAGAGGTTCATGTTGGAAGAATTCAGGTGATCTTAGATTGTGATATCTGGGCTAAAGCTTAGCCCTCTTTTGTGGAGATTATTTATACTATGTTATCATTCAAGGATGTAGTGGTAACATCTTGTGGTTATTGTGATAAAATAAAATAATTTACCCACTTTTGCCCTTGTATTTTGGGCAGGATGTTACAGAAACAGCCATCTACCACTAGGTCAATGTTACAATGCCAAAAGAAACAATTATCCCCATTAATCATCTTTTACTTCTTCGTTGTTTCTCTCATTTTCTTTCTTTGACTTTGAGTAACCGAATACCCAATATCGTCAATTAAGTACATGTTTGCTTCAGATTTTCCCATAAGACTTGATGGTCGAGCTATTTTTGCGTAGCCGCCATCGCCCCATTGTTAGCCCCATCTATTTTTTATGATCCAAAAGTTTTTACTAGCTTTGCTTCCAAATCTTATTAGTAGCACTGCGTGATGTACTACTTTTTTTGGAAAAAGGAAGTGGAAAAAAAAAGGACATCGAAGTAGGTATAAGAAAAGAAAAAAATTCGCTTAATTTTTTTTTCTTTTTTAATTTTTAATTTATTCTAATATTTCTTCTTGTCAATGAGAAAGTTGATATTTGGGGGTGGATATGAAAGAGTGGATCACAAAGACAAAGAATAAATTATGGAAAGTATTAAAGAGCGACCTGTTTACGGTACTATGAAGATTTGCGCAAACTTTCTAACATGTGATGAGGTACGTGTATTTTCTTTATAATTTTGGTATTGTTAGCAATTTGTAAATTATTATCTTATAACATAATTTCATTCTCATGTGACATAAATTAATATATGAAGGCCCGACAGAAAAACCAACATAAAAATTGAATCCAAAAAAAGTAGTATGTCACGCAGTGCTACTAATAGGATTTGGAAGCGAAGTTGTTAAAAACTTTTGGATCATGAAAAACAATTGGGGCAAACAATGAAGTGATGGCGGCTACGCAAAAATAGCTTGACCATCAAGTCTTATGGGGAAATCTAAAGCAAGCATGTACTTGATTGAAGATATTGGGTATCCGGTTACTCAAAGTCAAAGAAAGAAAATGAGAGAAACAAGGAAGAAGTAAAAGGCGATTTGTGGGGATGACTGTTTCTTTTGGCGAGCATTAGATTCTTTTGGCATATTAACATTGACCTAGTGGTGGATGGCTATTCCTATGCAAGCAAACAGGTCACATAAGAAGATTTTTCAGTAGTGACATGCATATGGAGAGTTTTAAGGAGTTTTTTTGGAAATATTTAATACCTCTAAGCTACTCATCAGAAAAAAGGAAATATGTAATCATCTAACCCTAAACAGCAGAATAGTTGTACTCATTGGATTGTTGACGTAGCGATGCTTATTTAGTGAATCTTGTTAGCAAGTCTTTTAAATCTGTGTGTGGATAATAGTTACTATATATGCTACCTTTCTCTTATAAGATGATGCACTGAGCTTTTGCCAATATGAAATGTGACTTGTGTGGTTTTTTGTGGTTTTTAGTGACTAATTTAGTGTTTTTTTATTCTTAACATTTAAAATTGCTTTTACTTCTCTTTTCCTCGCACACAAGGATTTTAATATATTTGTTTCGTTCTCTTCTCTATTTGAACTTTTCTTGGGTAAATTTCTTAAATTTTATTGTTTATTGTTCTTGATGTTTATGTTGACTATTGTGATATTGAATTTCACAATAGGAAAGTTGGTGGATTTCAACCGAGCTGTATTAGGCAGCGTGGTGGAGAGTAGTGGGGGAGGCCAAATATGGGAGTATTTGGGGGTGGTTGGTGCACTCGTATCCACACAGGATTGTCAGGGGCGAGTCTGTAGAAGAGTATTCATCTAGGGTGGGAGATTATCTCTAAACATACTAGACTAGTGATTAGGGATGGGACCAGGGCTCGGTTCTTGGTAAGTGCTGAAATAGTCATATTTTAGCCCTTTTATTTATGCTTGTTAAATTCTTAGTCGTGATATTTTGTTATATTTTACTTTCTTTTTGTGTTTTCTATGTTTTTTACAGGTTTTTGAAGAAAATGAATTAATTCTGGAAATTGGAGCATAAAAGGGCGATTTCAGGTATTCTGCATTCTGTCAGAGCGATTGAGCATAGGAGACCTAGGCTCGAGCACAACAGCGCTCGAGCGCCCAAACCATGGATCGTGCGCGGCATGCTCTCACGCACGTTAGAAGGAGGATCAATCGCATGTGTGCGATCAAGTGCACAACACTGCGATCGAGCGCACTCGCACGTCAGAGAATAGTGTGGCGGCTGACCCTATTATGGAAAGAGCCCTTAGGTTAAGTTTAGGATTTCTAGGGTTTTTAGAGGCTTCTAGGGTTCCCTCAAACTCTATAAATAGGCTTGAAAACACAGAAAAACACACACACGCTCTAGGAGAAGAATTGACGGCTCTTCAAAGAAGCGATTTTCGGGTTTATTCTTTCTTTTACTATTATGATGATGTTTAGCAACAAACTAATGTGTAACTAATTCTTTAGTAGGGCTAGATTGAAGCATGATTATGTTTATTTAATATTTCAATATTGATGCCTTTGTGATAATCATATTGTGATGCTTAACTTGATTAACTCCTGTTTTATTGAATTCCTTATATGAATGATTTTGGCCAATATATGCATGTAGTATGGATTTGTTATTTAAGTCAATTTGGATGATCGAGTCCTAGGCTTAATAGAGTAACAAAATAATCTCCTCACAAGTCCTTGGGTTAATCAATATGAGGAATTGAGAGTATACACTCATGCCCTAGGCCTCATGTGTTTGTCAATTTACAAAGATTTAAGCTTTCTTAAAGAACAATTTAGTATATACACATGCTAAATCCTTTAAAAAAGAAAAGAGTTAAAGTATACATTCATGCCTAATTCGTTGCTTAGAAAAATCTATAGCTTAAGGAGTATACATCTATGCCCTTAGTTTGGTAAACTTTAAGTGTTCATAATATAATTGGAGCATTCACATATTGTGATATTATTTAAACATGATTAGTGATGGATATCAAAGCCCTACCTTTTTATTCTTATTAAATCAAACATCAATCTTTGTCTTGTTTTAATTACGAAATTAATTTTAAACATAATTTACGGCAATCCTCATGGGAATGATCTCGCACTTGCACTCTATATTACTGTTTTGATCTTGTACACTTACAAGTTAAAACGTACTAATTATTATCTATTAACTTATGTAGTATTTGACACAAGTTTTTGGCGCCATTGCTAGGGATTGCGTTAAATTCTGTTTAAGATTATTTTCCTTTAGTTTGTTATTTTTAATTTTTAGTTTTAATTTAGTTTTGATTTTATTATTATAAAAATTAAATTTTCTTCTTTTTGGTTCTATTTTAGTTCTGCGATTTTCTACTTTCTGTTCCTACGATCGGGCTTAGACCGAGAGTGATCAAGCACAATTCCAGGGAGCAACATTGAAGCTGCTGTAACTATTGAGGTTGATCTTCTTCATGCTAGGGCTTAGATCTAACAACTTAACATTTGTTCCAATCAATTTAGAAATTGAGCGGACCATTCGACAAAGGCCCAGAGACAACCCTGAGACCAAAGAAGAAAAATTCAAGGAGGAAGAAAAACTAAAGCTTGAGGAACCAATGGCGGTACAGCTAAAAAAACCAACCACCACCAGTGAGACGACCTATGAAGCATGCCTACATTCCACAAAACCTTGACCAACCATCATGCATTGCCTACCAACCAGATGTACAAGGCATTTTCAATTTGTCCCCTCACATACTCAACACCTTCACTCACTTTAGAGACACACCTAATGAGGATCCACACTTACACATCAGGGAGTTCTTTGCTCTTTGCAAGACTCAAAACATTCAGGGTGTAACTCCGAAGGGAATCAAGTTAATCATTTTTCCTTTTCTTTAAAAGATAATGCTAAGTTGTGGTTAAATTCCTTGCCTGCAGATTCCATTCATACTTGGGAAGAGTTAGCCACTAAATTCCTCAAGAAGTTGTTCCCAACTCAAAAGACAAGGCAACTTAGAAGGGAGATTTAAACATTTCAACAGAGAGATGGAGACCTTTTCTTTGAAGCATGGGAGCACTTCAATGAGCTACTTCTCAAGTGCCCACATCACAACATATCTCAAGATGATCAGATACAAGCTTTTTATGAAGGTTTGAATGACACTAACAAAGGTATTGTTGATTCACCTTGTGGAGGTATGATTACGGAAAGAGCAGTGAGGAAGCCATGGAACTCTTTGAGACATTGAGTAAGCACTCCCAACAATTTTCATCCAAAGGAAGACAAGAAATCATTTACTCTTTCATTTCGAGGTCACTCATGCTTTGTGGAGCGACATCTTTAGTCTGCTCAGTTTGTTTTGGGTCTTGCCTAGATGTGTCTCTGACTTGTGTGCTTGTTGGTGCTCCACTTGAAGGAGTAGGAGTGTTGTGGTTTGGAAAATAGTGTCTATTTGCATTTTCTGGATGGTATGGCGAGAGAGAAACAATAGGTATTTCAAGGATTTGGAAAGCTTTATGGAAGTTATTTTAGCCTCTTCGTTGCATTCCTTGTATTTGTGGACTGTGGCATACCTTGCCCCTATGTCACTTAGCTATGGGGATTTTCTTACCCGCTTCTCTTTTTCTAGTTAGGTGTTCCTCTTGTATATATCCAATATACTTTTGGGGTGCCTCACGTTTTTTAATAAAACATTCTTATTACTTATCCAAAAAAAATTATTGAATTGCAATTCTTTTAAATTTGAGAAGCATTTGGTATGTTAAGTGATTATTTTGGGTGGAATAGAATTATTCCATTATCCTTTATTTTGAATCTTAGAATTTTTTTTTAAAGTTGTAGTGTGTTCTTTTCCTTCTCTTGGCAAATTTTGCCTTCGGACCTTAAAATGCATTACCCGTGTCTAAGATCTCAATACACAAAATGCATTTCAAAGAGAACTGTAAAATCTGGGCCTCTATTTTGATGCACCCCTTAATTTGTTGTTCCACTTGGGATCTAGGAGTAATTCTTACTTTAACATTTGTCTCTCATAGTTACAGTATTATTTATTTTTATTTTTATTTTAAGTGATTGTATGATTCTTGGTCAACCTGCAATTAATTATCTTACTTATCCCAAAAAAATAAATAAAAAATGAGGAAATAAAAAATTTAAGTAGGTTTTGAAGACCTTTAGTTTTTTTTTTTTTTTTTTTTAAACCACCTTTTAAGCTGATTCACTAGTTCCTACATTGTTCTTCTACAATTATGCTCTCTTTTCACTGTTTTGTGCATGAATTTGATTTCTGATTTTCTAGTTATTAAAATGCGTACTATATTATGTTATGATTTCCACTCCCATATTCAAAACTATTTTAGCTTTCGGTCTGAATTTCATCATTCCTAATATTACTCAAGTTCTCTTTAGCTTGTAGTTGGACATATGATTTCATGCAAAGTGATATTTGAATTAGTTGCATAGCTGGAGAGTTGGGAGGTAGAGTTCAAAAAGAGTGACTTTATGGGAAAATTAGGCTAGTTGTAACTTATATAATATACATTATTAATTTAACACGTTTATGTGTCTTCTATATAAGTAGCAAGTTAGGGATTCTCTATATCCTTGATATAATACACATATAACAATATGTAGACACATCAGGATTGCTCTTGGAGTGATAATAGATATTTTTTATTTTAGTAATTGAGTTGAAGACCTGAAGTTAGAATAAAGGCTTAGTTCAGTTAATTAGATTGAAAAGATCAAACTAGGCAAATAGATTAAAGATTAGAGGAAACTATTTCTTATTAAGAAGGTATAGGTTTGAGATGCATTATGCTAGTAGAGATTAAATTTTTGCTCTCCTGTTCTAGCTTAATTGACTAACCTAGCATTCTTAATAAGTAATTTTACCTTGTTTGTGAAAATCCTTATGTTGTTGCCTACGCTGGATTATAGGTTTCTAGTGTTGGATTAGGTGAAACCGTGAAAGTACTACTACGAATTTGAATTAGAAACTTATGTTATGATACATAGGCAAATGGATGATAGGGATTGTATTATGGATATGAATATATGTTTGAATTGATGATGATTTAGAATTATTTGCATGGGAGTAGCTCCTGAGTTAATGAATCCGTTGAGAGACCATCAAGCAAATTGTGAAGGGTAACATGGTCTGAAGAATTATTAGAGAGAAAAAGTTGATGAGTTATGGGTGTATAAATTAGCTGATTATCGCCCGCTTATCGTGATCTTTTGCCTGAATCGAATAATCTATTACACTTTCACAATTTTGTATACCCTTTTTTGCAAGTCATTGGAAGAATAATAGATATGTAACGTACAATTCATTTTTCTAATAATTTTTTTGTGTTTTTGTTTTGGGGAAAATTCACTTTACCCCCCTGAAGTTTCAGGGGGTTTTCAATTTAGACCTCAAAGTTTCAGAATTGGCAGTTTACCCCCCTGAAGTTTCAAAAACTTGCAAAATAGAACTTCTGTTAACTTTTTCCGGCAACTTGGACGGAACTCAACCCACGTGCCGATCACGTGACCTATTTATCCCCAAAATTCCAATTTTAGCCTCACCCACACCACACGTCGTCATTTTGTGCCCAAAGAAAAATGACTTTATTTCTCACGTGGGATAACAGATGGGTCTCACAAGCGACTCAGGCGTCGAGGCCGAACCAGCACCCACTCGGTGACCTCGCCTTGTCATGACCCATGCTTCTTCTTCTCCATGTGATCGTCGATGAACACGTCCAGAGACCCGCGAGCCTTGGGGAGTCTCGTGTAGAGCCCCTGCGGGTGGATCCGTGAATAAATAATGCACGTGAACGCCAGCTCGTACCACAGTGAGCTACTCGAGGTGTTCCCGAACCGGTGCAACGTCATCCTCGATAGCTCCATGTGCCAGCCGCTGAGCCGCAAGTTCTTCTGCAGCTCGTCCAGCACCACCCTCCCGCCGGCATGCATGCAGAAGTGCTCGAAAGCCAGCTTGAAGTTGGGTATATACGGCTTCACCTTAGCTTTCAGGATCTTCTTCCTCATCAACACGACGAAGAACATGAACTGCTCGGAAAACGGGAGAACCAGAGAGCCCAGCATCGTGATATTCATTTTCAACGCATTTCCGCAACAAATGCAATGGAGCATGCACTGCCATGACCCGACCCGTTTCGCACGCTCTCTCCAAGCAGCACTACACCTCAATGGCAACAAATACAGTGCACAGTCAACAAGTGAAGAAAAACAGAGGATTAAACTCCTCTTCGCAACTGCCCCTATAAGTTGTACGACAAATCAAGTATCCTCAGAGATTTCATTGGTGAGAAATCAGGAAGCTTCCCTGTTTGGTAAAGGCGGCTGATGTTAAGCTCTTCCAAGAAAGTGCAGTTCACGATGCTGCCAGAAAATATACCAAACAGTGCACAGTCTGTGGCATCGACGTCATGACCTACTGGTGTGGCTGTCCCGACGCCGCCTGCGCCGGCACCAGGGTCGCCAAGATGGGGTACTGCAAGGTCAACAGTGGCAGTGGCGAGCCGGGCCCTGTCTCGGGTAAGGCCCTCCTTCTGGTCCAGATCGTCTGGCTCATCGTGCTCAGCTTCTCCGTCTTGTTTGGGCTTCTCTGATGGGCTTGGGAATTCTCTGGGGTTCATATCATTGATTGATTGGTCAGTTTTTTTTTTTTTGTTAAAGATTTTGTTCTGAGAATTTGGGTGCGTGTGTGAGAGAAAGCGGCAGTGCGTTTCTTTATTGTGTACGTAAGAGACGAATATATTCGGATGGGGTTTGTATTTTCCTCATATTCTTTTTGTTATATGTATAAGCTTCCATTCTTTTCTTTGTGATTGTGTTGTGGGTTTGATTTTGTTTTTCAATTTGTACGAGTTATTGGAGTTATCAGAACGTTTTTCTTTTCTGGATGGTGAAGAATTCTAGATAATTGACCCAGTAACTTTATAGCTACTCTCTTCATAGTATATTTGTGCGTGTCGACTTTTAGATTTTGTTACAAATATTGTTCACGTTGAGGCAATGGCCTGTAGACTCCCCTATGTTATGGGAAGGAAAAAAATGGTCTTTGAGCGATCAAGTGAGAGAGAGAGAGAAACAGAGGTAGGAGAGTAGATTTGTTTTGGAGTGAAGGAGAAAGAAAAGATTCAAAAAACGTTGGATCCGTGAACAACGCCGCATGTGGCGTTATATGCATGTGAGTGTTTTTTATAATGCAGATCTAGTCTGCAAAGAAAACGTGGGATTTCTCACCATCTTTGTTACTACACCATAAAAAATTGTTTGTGATCTCGCACCGACGCCCATAACTCGGCGCGTTTGTGGCTGAAAAGCTTCATGATGCAGAGCTTGCGCATCTGGTGCCAGAAGGGGCCGTAGTGAGCGAACGACATGTGGCATAAAAAACTAAAAAAAATTTGTCAGTTTTGTCTTCTTTCTCTCTCCCTCTTTTTCTTTCTCTGGTTCATCTTCCCCGCATCAAATTTTTTTTTCCCTATTCTTCTCTTTCTCTCTCATTAGTTTTCCACCACCGAACCACCACATCACTATCGTTTTAATTACTTGACACCGTTCATGATCGATCAATTCGGTTTGATATCTCCTCTAACCTTTTCTCCCGAGCTTCAAAAACTGAGTTACCCAGACCCATACCCAAACACAAGCCCAGACGCAGCCCCACCATGACTCCGCCGCCTCCGCCACCGCTACTGGCAGTACCACTACCACTGCACCAACGACGATGGAGATAACCAATGGTTCTTCGCTAACCTCCTCTCCCCCTGTTCTACGTTTCTTTCGGTCATTTTTCTTTGGGCACAAAACAATGACGTGTGGTGTGGGTGAGGCTAAAATTGGAAGTTTGGGGATAAATAGGTCACGTGATCGGCACGTGGGTTGAGTTCCGTCCAAGTTGTCGGAAAAAGTTAACAGAAGGTCTATTTTGCAAGTTTTTTAAACTTCAGGGGGGTAAATTGCTAATTTTGAAACTTTGAGGTCTAAATTGAAAACCCCCTGAAACTTCAGGGGGGTAAAGTGAATTTTCCCTTTTTGTTTTTCTTTGAATATCTAAAGCAACATTGAGAAAGTTACATGTGCAACCTTATTTGGAGATAATCAAATTGTTACCATTTATTATATCAAAATCTAAATGAAGAAGATGAATTTAGAATCAGACTGAAATCATTATCATTAACTCTCAACAATCATCATTTACATGTATATATACTCTGTTCTAACTCATAGAAAATAGAGTGTATGTTCAATTATTGTAGTTACAATATATCAACTAACTACTTAACTAATTGAATTAATTACTAAACTAACTAATTGAATAAACCACTTTAACTAATTGACACAACATGTGTTTGAACTGCTGTTACTCCCCCTCAAGATGAAATATGTCCAGTATATTCATCTTGGATAAGAGACTATGAAATTGAGCAGAACCAAGTGGTATAGTGAAAATATCAGCTAGTTGAGAATGAGTAGAGACATGGAGAGTATGAATGAGACCAAGTTGAATCTTCTCATGAACTAGAAGACATTTGATTTCAATATGCTTTATCCTCTCATGAAAGATTGGATTTGCTACTATATGAAGTGCAGCCTTGCTGTCACAAAACAACAAGGTAGGTTGAGGATGATTGATTTGTAAATCATTGAGCAAAGCTGTAATACCTCAATAAAAACCCGTTTGTGATGTGTCAACATTGACACGTCACTAACGAGCAATAAAAAAAACCTAATTTGTTGTTGGTTCAAATTGCTCGAGGAAACTACTTTCTTTACTTCCCTATATGGATGTTTAAAATATACACAGTTGCATAGGTGCAAAATGTTGGCCAAAAATTTGGCCTCTCTTCTGCATATCCTAAATTTTTTTTTAGAATATACTTCATGCAAGCATTTCGAACAATTAATTTTGGCCAATTCTCTTTGGGTCAGTCTAAATAGATAAGGATAGAAGCATTTAACAATCATATATATATATATGCTCCATGCCCGTTAACTGCTACGAGTTTAACAAGTGGAAAGGAAAAAATTAAAAGGGCATGAACTTATTTGGGGTACACCATGTTAAGAACGTATATGTGCATATTCAAATTGGATGAGCATAAATCCGTATTCGATACAGGCGATCCAAAATCTAGGGAAGGTTGTCCATCGGCTGACTAGTCGTAGCCATGACTTTTATAGATGTACTGTTGGTTTCCACAGACAGCACCAAACTGTTGATGCAATTTTTTGTACAGCTTGACCAGAGAGGGATTACTTGCAAAGTAACGAGAGTGTCAAAATGCTTTAGTTAGCATTCTTATTGTCGAGTCAAGCATGTGCTAAATAAAAATATATTGAAAATGATTTTATCGATCCTACCGATGCTTTGAGTCCCCTTTTGTAGGGTTTTAGGTAACTGTTCTCTTCATGTTCTACCTTCAGGTGATTAAGGGATAATTGTGACGTCCCACATCGCCTGGGTATGGAGATGGTGATGTGCTTATATGTATACTTACACCCTTAATGGCAACAACGCGTTTTAAAGCCGTGATGGTTATGATCCCATCAGAACTCCGCAGTTAAGCGTGCTTCTGCGAGAGTAGTATCAGGATGGGTGACCTCCTGGGAAGTCTGGTTTCGGGGAGCCAAAAGTGGACAATATTATATGTCATTGAGGTGGGATGTTACAAATGGTATCATAGCCATTGCCCAGCCTGAGATGGGGGGAGCGTGCACAAGCCCATGAAGGTCGCTAGCGGACGTTCGCTGGGACGGATGCCAAGAGTGGGCTAATCCCATGAGGCCGCCAACGGGGACGCTGGGTCCTAAGAGGAGGGATCCGGCTCCTCTCCAATCCAAAATGGACTGGATGGGAGCCGGTTGATGGCTAGGATCTCTTCTAAGAGATCCTAAGGCCATCAACCTGCCACGTGGCAGGTTAAATAAAATAATATTATTTTGTTATTTCACTTTCAAAAATAAATAAAAAACAAAATAATAAAAAATTAAAAACAAATATCCCTCTTCTTCCTCGAGCTTTACCCTTCTGCAGCCAAAAAACCCTTCTCTTCTAATTTACAATCCATTAGCCCCAACCCTTCCATGCCAAAAACAGAGGTTTTAGCTCTCTGAATCATACCGAAAATTTTTCGAGCTGTCTCCGAAAACACAGGTGAATCTCTAGGAACTGGAGCATGAGTTGGTTGTGAAAAGAAGGTATTCGACCCAACCAACGCCGCTGTTGATTCCAATTCTCTTGTTACAGTACCCGGATGGAGCAGGAGGCCCTGCCTTTTCCTTCTCAAAAAGTGGTAAAGAGAAGAATTTGACAACTTGAGATTCCAAGTCAGTGATGAACTCCAGTGGCACGCCATGGTTGATGACCTTGAAGAATCCAAACTCCTCGTAGGCCTTGACGATGAGGTGCCTGGAGTCGGGTTTGGAGAGGTCTATCAATGGAATTCCTGAATGTAATGTGGTGGGCATGCTCTGATTAAAGAGTAGTGTTCTTTTGGCTATAGAAGGGTAAAGCTCGAGGAAGAAGAGGGATATTTGTTTTTAATTTTTTATTATTTTGTTATTTATTTATTTTTAAAAGTGAAATAATAAAATAATATTATTTTATTTAACCTATCACGTGGCAGGTTGATGGCCTTAGGATCTTTAAGAAGAGATCCTAGCCATCAACCGGCTCCCATCCAGTCCATTTTGAACTGGAGAGGAGCCGGATCCTAAGAGGAGGTGATTGTGACGTCCCACATCGCATGGGTATGGAGATGGGGATGTGCTTTGATGTATACTTACACCCTTAATGACAATAACGCGTTTTAAAGCCGTAATGGTTATGATCCCATCAGAACTCCGCAGTTAAGCGTGCTTTTGCGAGAGTAGTACCAGGATGGGTGACCTCCTGGGAAGTCTGGTTTCGGGGAGACAAAAGCGGACAATATTGTGTGTCATTGAGGTGGGATGTTACAATAAGAGCATTCACAATGGAAGAGCTAATTTTTTATGTAAAATAGCTCCTCAAAACTCAATTTATCTAGTTTAGCTAATAACTTTTTAAGGGCCTCCTACATCCGATTAGTTATATTTTTATCTATATCATTTAATTTTTATTTTTATTTTTTATTTTTTATAATGATTGTATTTTTCTTAAATATCTTATCTTTAACTTTTGAGAAAAAAGTGATGTGGAGAGAGAAACAATAGGAGAAAATTTTGGAAAGAATGAGATGTGAAAGAGAAATAGTAGGAGAAAATTTTGAAATAGGAGAAAATTTTGAAAAAAGAGAAAACAGATGAGAGAAACAATTAAAAAAATGGGGGAAGAAAATTTTGGGAGAGATAGTGGGAGAAAAAAAAGAAGTGGGAAGAAAATTTAGGAAAATAGCTCTTTGAAAAGTGCCGCTACATGTAGCTTTTTTTTTAGCTCATTTAATAAAATATCTATTCTACATTTTTTTTAGCTTCTCCAATGTAGATGGTATTTTATCAATTTAAGGAGCTATTTTAGATAAAAGTGTCATTTAGCTCCTCCATTGTGAATGCTCTAATGGGAGGTGGTTTAGAAAACATGAGTTGTCCATATTCAGATAACGGTTAATAGATCATGAGTTGGTGGTTGAGAGATAATGGAGGGTGGTTGAGAGATAGTGGGACCCATAGTGAATTTTATCCCTCAACAAAGAGTTGGTAGTTAAGAGATAACAGACATTCACTTTTGTTTCTAGTGCGGATGTACATAAGGGGACCACTGGACGTACGCCTGCAAATAGTACACGGACGTACATTGGGGACCACACGGACATACGCTACTTTTGGAATACCCCTTGGATAAATATCTGGATGTATGCTACACCCTTTGGACCGCTGTGTAAATAGTACCAGACGTACGCTCCATAGTACCCAGACGTCCGCTGCTTTCTAAAGAGTTAGTAGCACCCTTAGCTATAAATACCCCCTACCCTCCCTCATACTCACACACCATTTTCACTGACTAGCACACCCTTAGGCTGCCAGGTTGTGTTCTTGTGAGTTTTAAGTTGAGAAAGAGTTTTGTTAGAAAGGAGCTCATGTTCTTTTCAAATTTCGAGGTAACCCCTTGCCCATTTTATGCTTCCATTACTGTTTCATTGCTTCCTTAATATTGAGAGTTTCCAAAGAGGTCACGTTAAGCTCTTTGCTCATTTCCTTATAAAACGATAAATGTTTCAAAAGCTTCTTTGATTTGCATGATGTTAAGTTTTCCTACGTTACATGTATTTATCTACTAGCTTAGAAGAGATATAGTAGCCTATAGATGATATAGGAACCTTAAAACACCATTTGAGCCTTAAGTAGATTTGCTAAACTCATTGACTGGACATACGCCCTTGAGCCTGGACGTACAGCTAAGGCGCCAGACATATGCCTTAAGCCTCATTCACGTGTATTTTAGAGTTTAGCAAGTCTTTTGTTAGATAAGGCTTAGTATTCTACTTGTAAAAACCCTTTAGTGATACGTGTAATGGTGTGTTATATTCTGTTATAGCAGGATTTAGCCATGTCGGAGGATTCAAGCGAGTGTTTGAGGTAAGTAAATACTTACGAACCTTTTTCCTTAAAAACGTGGGATATGTCAGTTGACTAACCATGAATATGATATAAGCATGCCTACTTTTATAATTACTTTGTAACTGTCTTATAAACTGATTGTTAAGATGCATTGTATGACATGGTACACTAGTATATGTGGTTTAACAGCCATGGACTTACTATATAGACTTAATGATATGGTTAAATGTGTGTGTTATATGAGCCTTGAATCCAATGGTTGTTTTGTGACCGGCGCAACCTTAACGAGTGGTCATTACAAGACGGGCATAATTAATAGTGTGGGCCATCTGAGGTCAGACTCGGTCGTGCTGCTAATGTTATGTACAGTAGCGTACAATATCCGGAGCACCAGTGTTGTATTACAGGTTCTTCAGAACAACGCCAACCCAACTGAGGAAGGGTAATATCTCGGGTAAATCATACATGAAAGTTATGGCTTATAAAACATTATGTTTTTATGCATTAAAATATCTA
Organism: Carpinus fangiana; assembly: GCA_006937295.1. NCBI lineage: Eukaryota > Viridiplantae > Streptophyta > Magnoliopsida > Fagales > Betulaceae > Carpinus > Carpinus fangiana. Next base: position 21,398,934 of record CM017322.1, read on the forward strand.
AACGATTGCTGCCGATAATACACCTTTCTTCCAGAAACCAAAACCCTACGATATGGTGTACTAACGGAGATGACACCTGCTTTTGAATACTTTTTAAAAATGCATGTTTATTTTCGCTTAATTAGGCTTATGTCATACCTATTTGTGAGATTTACTTACTAAGTCGTTAGATTTATACTGTTATTGCCTCTAGAATTCCTAGATTTGTACAATTGCTGCTACGAACCCTGCCATGACCCTTACATTATTATCAAGTTTGTCATTATTGTTATTAGTTGCTCCATGTGTATATTTTAAGGAATGCACTTGTCCATTCAATGTTTTATAGTAGTTACTCAGATTTGTTTCACATTCCTATGCATTAACTCTAATAATGGTAGATGGGAGATTTCCCATTTAGCCACAAGTTGGTTTAACTAGGGTAATTGTTGGTAACCTTACAAAATTAGCCGAAGCTAATTTTGGAGGCGTTACAGGTTGTTTTGGAGCTTTAGTGAAAATGAATGAAAGTCCACAAAACCTAGAAAAACCCAACCCCCATTCCATTTTTGGTTGCTTAAACTTTCACTGGAACCAAACAAAAATACATCCCTCTCCATGAAAAACTAACAAATAATAATAAAATCAACACAAAATCCTAGAACTAGAGAGAGAGATTTGGGTACCAGTTGTTTGGCTTATTGTGGAAGAGACCTAGATTGCTCCGTCGAGGCGTCAATGGTGTTGGCGTAGAGGAAGTGGGGTGAGCGTAGCCTGAGAACGGCGGTGGAGGACCGATGCTATTGGCGGCAACCCAAAACCACCACTCTACCCTCCCTCCCTCTCTCTCTCTCTCTCTCTCAACTAGAACGTTCCTCACCCATTCAATTGAATGTCTTCTCTTTTTTTTTTTAGATTTTGGCAAAATGGGTTTAAAATTTGATTTTGAAATTGTGAACACATAGCTGATTTTGGACGTTTAGATGTAAGGAAGGGTTATGATTTGAAATTTTGAGAAACTAGAATTCGAAAAGAATTCTGGTGGATCCTGGTCCGTTTTGAAGACGTATCAGTGAAAATTAATCATTGAATTTTTATTTATTTATTTTTTTTCACAAGTGTTGATCCAATGATGGATTTTTACTGATACATCATTAAGTTTGTGTGTGTGCATTGCGTTCAAATCTTGTCAAAGTATAAGGCTATATGCCGAAATGGGGTGGCCAAAATCACCCCAAATGGGTTTGGGGCCACCCTCATTCAGTCAGTCTGCGGGTGGTTTGGCCAAAGGAGATAGCTCGGCCATCCCTCACCTTTTTGTCTTTTTTTTTTAAGTTTAGATTTAGGTTTTGGTTTTTTTGTTTTTGGTTTTTGTTTAATTTCTTTTTTATTTAATTTTTTTACGTAAGCTTTATTTATTTATGTTTACACTTTATCCTCCAAAAGCATTTTTGAAAGTTTCGGTTGAAAAATGTCCATGTGACTTGGTTTCCATTTAGATAGACATATTTAATGGACATATGATATTTTTTGCCAACTTCAGATACATTATGGGGGGTTTTCGTCATTTTTAAACATTGGACGGCAAAACGTAAATTCAAGAAGATCTGACTTACATACTGTTATGTAAGCCGAATCCAATTCAAGAATACTTTAGAATAGTAAAGTATATTTCTCCCTAAAAAATATTTAAATATGAACCAAATAGAAATATATTAAAAATATAATATATTTTTCATATGCTCGTAACACTTTGAGTATATTATCCTATCATTCGCAAGCAAAAATAAAATATTATATACACTAAAAATAAGAACAGTGGATAATGTGAGAAGTTTTGTACGTACTACATACACTTTGCCAAGACCTCTAATCAACCCTAAATTTCTATGCCATAGAAGGAGGGATAGCAGTAGCACAATCCCAATTCACTTCTATTTTCATTCTCCATGTGTATTTTCAATTTCCTAAAAAAACAAAAAAAATCCTAGTACTTTTCGAACTTGGTAACCTGGGAACCTAGGAATTCACTATATAATATATATGTATGTATAGTGAATTCCTCTTCCGAAAAGTTTTCCTAGACAAGAGAACCAACAAAAGTTTTCCTAGTAAAAAGAGGCAAGAAGGCAAGAAGAATACGATCGATGAATCCCCCAGCATCTCCTTCAACTCCTACAGGCATTGATCCTATTATTTTCTTGATAGTATTCGGTTTTGTCACGTTGTTTTTTTGCTGCCTCCTTTGGGACTGCTACAGGTGCTTATCCTCCACACTTGCTGCATCCTCCGATCCTTTTGAGGCAGAGCCAGTGCAAGCGCCGGCGCCAGTGCCGGCGCCAGTGCGAGTGCCAGCAAGAAGCAAGAGCGTTCCAATCGAGCAAGTTATGCCAAGTTTTGTGGTACAAATTGGCAGCAATATTGAGAATGAAGTAGCGTCGAAATCTGGCGGCGGCGGGAGCAGCGGCGAGTGTTGTGCAATTTGCTTGGAAGAATTCAAGGATGGGGAATTGTGCCGGATGTTCCCCAAGTGCAACCACGAGTTTCATGGGCGGTGCGTGAATGATTGGCTGTTGCGCCAAAATCTTACTTGCCCACTTTGCCGTAATTCCCTTGAAGATTTAGTATTAGCTTTTGTTTGAAACATAGATTGAGAGCATGACTTCATAACAAGATAATTTAGGTTTTTCGAGATTAATTTTTCTTTTCTTCATTCATAACATAACAACCTAACCTAAATCAATCAAGCGACTATTATGAAAATAGGTCAAGAACAAGTTTGAAAGATTGAAAGATAGATTGATTTTGTAAACTTTTATGTGTTTTTCTATGTGATATTGTTTTTCTCTGTGGTATATTTTTTTAATTTTTTATGAACAGAGTATTTGTATGATTTTGTCCAAGTAACAATGAGAGGTGAGTTCATAAAAAAAATTAAAAAAAAAAAAAAAAAAAACCAGCAACAACAACAACAACAACAATGAGAGGTACTAACCCACAATTTAATTTTGCAAGAACTTTTCCTCCCATGAATCCAACCAAAAAAAAAGCCCCGAATGCATATGCATTTTGTTTTTTGGTAATTATCATTTTTCTCATGAACTACCACTCAATTACTATATATATCTATCAACTACTAACTTTACGTGCACGTGATGGATTGACCGTCTAACTTAACGACTTTGACTGATGAAATTGAGGTTTTGGTAATGAAAGAATAGTTTGATGGGCTCGTAATGTAAAGTTCGTAGAGGGTATATAGTAATCGAGTGGTAGTTCATAGAAAAAAGAATAAGTTCTGCTAAGTTTTTCCTTCTTTACATTTTAGGGTAATTACCTTTTCCCCCATAAATTACGATGTTATGTCAATATCTCACATGAACTATCAACCTTACTGCCTGACCCTATCAAATTACAATTTTCTTCCCAAAACCCTCATTCCGTTATCTAACCTCATTAAATTTGATGGAATATTCTCTTTTAGATTTTTTTTTTTTTTTTTTTTTTCTTTTAGATGTTAAATCTCATTCAAAGACAGAAAAATACACCTTAGATAAAAAATAAAAATAAAATATATATTAATTTAAAACTAATATATTTATATTTTTTTTGTTTTAATTTTATATTTTTTTTTTTTTTTTTTTTTGAAATTGGTACTAATACATTAATATTTTTTAAAATAATTGTTTAATTTTAAGGGTATTATATTTATTTTTGTATATAAAGTTAGGATATTTGGGTCATTTCAAGTCTTTTAACGTGGTTGACAAACAGAAGGGGGAGATTTGGGAAGAAAATGGTAGTCTGATGGAGTCGGACAGTGAGGTTGGCAGTTCATAATTAAGGGAATATTAACATAGCGTCGTAGTTCATAAGGGAAAAATGTAATTACCCCTTCATTTTTGTTTTTCAAATTTATTCTTTCATGTCAATTTAGGTTACTTCGGATCAATCTATGTGATCGGCATAACCCATATAAATTAAATTAGATTTTTTTTATTTTTTTTTAAGACAAAACTCTAAAAACCTAAATTTCATGTAAATTCATTTTTATACGTAACTTATAAATTCAAAGAATTTAGGGAAAACTTCACATTACACCACTAAATTATCACCCATTTTGAGAAAACCCCCAAACATTCAAAAACTCTCAATTTACACCCTTAAACTTTCAATTTCAATCAATTTGCCATACTCCGTTAGTTTAACACCCTTTCCCAAAAAGACAAAATTACCCTTTGATTTTTCATTTTTCATTTTTATTTTTAATTTAAAATTAAGGGTAAATTTGAAATTTTATAAAAAAAAATTCAAGGGTATAAACATCATTTTATCACTTTTAACATTTCAAATCTGACGAAGAGGGTAAATTGATTGAAATTGAAATTTCAAGGGTTAAATTGAGAGTTTTTGAAATTTCATGTGTTTTGAGAAGACTTCTAAAGTTCAAAAACTCTCAATTTCACATCTTCAAACTTTTGATTTGATGCAATCTACTCCATTTGTTAGGCTTTACCATTAAATGATAATGGGGGATATGAAAAATACCAAAATACCCTCCAATTTGTTTTTTAATTGGGTGAATTAAGGTTAAATTTGGAATTTTATAAAATTTTCATATATATAAAAGTCATTTTATCATATTTACCAATTAGGGGGGGGGGGGGAGATTGCATCAAATTAAAAGTTTAATTGGTGAAACTTGAGAGTTTTTAAATTTTGACTGTCATGTCAAAGCGCGTGAAACTTCAGAAAAGCTTTTGTGAACTTTCCCTTATTTTTATTTATTTAAATTCATATAGAGGTCAAAATGAGTGTTTATTTTTTTATTTTTGGAAAAAATGAAACTTCTCATTAATAGGAATAACAGATCCTCAAAGCTCTAACGTACAAGAGCTGATCAACGCTCTAAATCAAGAATATCATAAATGTGTGGAGGGGTTTCATCCAAATATTATCGATACAATCTTTAACGGCCTCTTTAGCCAAACCATGAGCAGCTTGGTTCGAAGTTCTCTTCATGTGTTGGATCTCAGCCGTTCGAAACTGTCGTAGGAGTAATCTTGTATCAGCAATAAAGTACCCGTAAGGACTGAATTATGAGTTATGGAGGTCAAATCAGGTCAACCCAATACATCCTATTTGTAAAATGGATTATTGTCGAGTCTTAAAAAATTTAAATGATTTGACTCGTTTAATTAAATAAATTGAATTCAAATTGATCTACAAATTAACCTAACGTGCTAACATGATTTCTTGTTGAAGTCATACTCACATAAAGGAAAGCTCTAATAATAATCTGACTTATTCAAGATCAATTGTAGTTATAGTGACCCAAATATTTAACTAAGCTTAGAGCATTTCTAATGGATGAGCCAAATTTTTATGCAANGTGTGGAGGGGTTTCATCCAAATATTATCGATACAATCTTTAACGGCCTCTTTAGCCAAACCATGAGCAGCTTGGTTCGAAGTTCTCTTCATGTGTTGGATCTCAGCCGTTCGAAACTGTCGTAGGAGTAATCTTGTATCAGCAATAAAGTACCCGTAAGGACTGAATTATGAGTTATGGAGGTCAAATCAGGTCAACCCAATACATCCTATTTGTAAAATGGATTATTGTCGAGTCTTAAAAAATTTAAATGATTTGACTCGTTTAATTAAATAAATTGAATTCAAATTGATCTACAAATTAACCTAACGTGCTAACATGGTTTCTTGTTGAAGTCATACTCACATAAAGGAAAGCTCTAATAATAATCTGACTTATTCAAGATCAATTGTAGTTATGGTGACCCAAATATTTAACTAAGCTTAGCGCATTCCCAATAGATGAGCCAAATTTTTATGCAAAATGACTCATCAAAACTCACTTTATCTACTTTAGCTAGTGAATTTTTAAATGCTTCCTACATTTGATTAGTTATATTTTTATCTATATCATTTAAATATTTTTTTTTATAAGGATTGCATTTTTCCTAAATATCCTATTTTTCAACTTTTAGGAAAAAAGAGATGTGGAGAAAGAAATAGTATGAGAAAATTTTGAAAAAAGGGAGATGTAGAAGAGAAATAGCAGGATAAAATTTTGGGAAAAGAGAAAACAAGTGAGAGAAACAATAAAAAAAAAAATGAAATAGCTCCTTAAAAAATGGCGCTACATGTAGCTTTTCTATTTTTTTACTAATTTAATAAAATATCTATTTTACCTTTTTTTTTTTTTTTTTTTTTTTTTTTTTCTTCTCCAATGCAAGGGGTATTTTACAAATTTAAGGAGTCATTTTAGATAAAAATGTCATTTGGCTCATCCATTGGGAATGCTCTTAGGTAGCTTAGTTAGAACATTAATTTGGGTTTTGGGTCACTAGGAACACCTGGAAGGGCATTTTGAAAATTTTAGACTTTCTGACCAGACATACTCTCAATAATACCAAACATACTATGCAAATAGTACAAATAGTATACGAATGTACGCCTAGGGACCACCGGACGTACTCTGCCAATAGTACGTCGTACTCTACAAATAGTACCAAACTTACGCCCCAATAGTACCGGATATACTCCATTTTTTGGTTGACTACTGGTCAATGCCCATACGTACGATGCAACCTTTGGTCCGCTGGGTGAATAGTACACAGACGTACTCTCTACAGTACTGAATATACTCTACTTTTCATAACTTTTCCAATAGCGCCCACAAGCTTTCCAACCCTATAAATACCTCTCCCCCCTTGATTCTTAAGCCTCATTCTGCCCTTGTTTTCCTCTAGAAACCCTACATGAATGATTTTGTAAGTTGTGAGAGTTCTTGGAGGAGAAAGATAGATCTCTTGGAGGTTTTGCTTCAAGGAGGTAATCTCCTAAGCTTAGCTTGTTCGTTAGTTGTTATGTCATTTAAGTGTAAGGTTTAGAAAGATAGGAGGATGATTGAACCAAATGACGTTCTACCTAGAACTCTCTGAGCGGACGTATGGCCACAAGATCGGACGTACGACCCTTTTGGGTGGACATACGGCCACGGACCCTGACGTACGATCAGAAGCGTTCGAGGGAAAGCTACTTTGCCAATCGTCCAATAGCATCTGTTTTCATGTTCTAGGTTCATTTTAATTGAATTTAGAACTAATAATAGGTTTTTTCTCAATATTCAAGGTTATGGAACCTTAAGGAAATTTTATGGAAGAACCTTATGATCTGGGTAAGTACAAACTCACATGGATGCTTGTTGTTACTTTTCTCACATTGTACTTCTATTTTATATATATCAAACATGCATATTTTGCAACTTTCATGAAATACATTTTGAAACTACAATGAACTCTATTTTGGGAAAATGTATGTTGATTAATAAAATAATGATGACATTTGTAAAACTATGCATGTAAAAGCCGAATAAGATTAATTGTATCGTATGACATGGTACACCGGTACGTGCTTGATAACGATCATGGGCTTACTATGCAGGTTAACTTTATGATCAAATATGTATGTGTGGGCTTTGGATCCAATGGTTTCGTGACCAGGCTCAGTTATTCCAAATGGTTAGTCATTATAGGACGGATATTATTGGAGGTGTGGGCCACCCGAGGTCGGACTTGGTTGTGCCACTAGTGTTATGTATGATAATGTACAATATCCGAGGCACCGTTGTTGCATTATAGGTTCATCGGGACAGCGCCAACCCTGCTGATAAGGGTTAATATCTCGAGTAGACTATACAGTTGAACTATTGGTGTTACTCATTATCATAATTATATATTATATCTATATTACATCAATGATAAACTATAATCTCATAATGTTGTATGTGTTTTATAAACAATTGAGTTCATTATTTAATGACGGGTACATCATGTATATTTATACTCACTAAGTCGTCGGACTTACCCTTGTATTATTTTCATTTTTTCTCCATATGTACAATTATGTTGTTATGGATAGTTTAACAGAAAATCGATACCGCGAAGCATTCGGTTATCTTAGAGGATTCGATCCGGGTGATGCTTGAGAACTTATTGCAAGTTTAGGTGGGTAGTCATAGTAGTACTTTTAAGTTATATTGTAGACTTAAGAGCATTGATGTATGCTTGCTTATTAAGATATAACATATATTCCTTGCAACGATGATGTGTATACTATGATTTTAGCTACTTTGATGTTTCTTGGTAGATGTTTTAGATGTAATGATTAATGTTTATAGAACTTTAATACTTTCCACTGCTTAGCATCCTCTATTTTCGAAAAGTAAAGATCCTTGAGTTTTCTCCCGTGAGGGATAAGACTAGGAGACGAACCGTGGAGTTAATTACCACATTCACTTCACTATGATTGTTGCTTTTATCGCTTGGGATTCTTAATTGAGTCCTTTTGCCATTTGTCACCTCCTAGTGCGGCTTTTGGCAAGACTTGGCTTGTTTATGATTCCTTAGGGATCATGAATGAAACCATTGCCTATACTTTGTTACTGTTTCTTAATTTGTACTGTATTTTCTGTATGGGCTTTATTGTTAGGGTGCCCACCCCTTTGTTCTTGTTCGATTCCATGTAACCCGTTTTCCTTTATTTGATTAGAAAAAAACAAAAAAAACTAAGCTCAAGCAAGAAGCAACCAGTTCAATGATGTAATAAATTTTTAAGGGGTAATTATCCTTTCCCCCTATAAACTATCTCTCGATTACCATATACCCTCATCAACTACCAACTTTACATTACAATCCCATCAAATTACTATTTCGTTATCAAAACCCCCATTTTCCATCAGTAAAGGTCGTTAAGTCGGATGGTCATCCCATCATGTGTGCGTAAAGTTGGTAGTTGATGAAAATATATGATAATCAAGTGGTAGTACATTGGGGGAAATGATAATTACAAAAAAAAAAATAAAAAAAATGCATGCATATTCAAGGCATGTGATGCACTTGATGGGTTGATCGTCCGACTTAATGACCTTAACTGACAGAAGGAGGGTTTTGGTAATGAAATGATAGTTTGATGGGGTCGTAATATAAAGTTGGTAGTTGATTGGAGAATATGGTGATTGAGTGGTAGTTCATGAGGGAAAATGATAATTACCTAATTTTTTAAAGTTGTTAGATAGGCATTAGAATAGGAGGAATGATATCGATATAACTTAGATATTCAACTTTTGCCAAACTTTTCATTTATGGTGTCATTTTTTTTAAAAAAAATTTATGAAGTAATAACTTCGTACGTGGTCTTTTTTTTTTATTATTTGATATTAAAAAAAAAAGTGGTCTCTTTCATTAAAATAAGGACCATTTTTTTTTTAAAAAATGATAATTATCTGAAGAAAAACTCTTTTTTTTAGGAGAAACTTCACTTTGGCCCCCTGAACTTTCACATGATTTGACAAACCCTAAAACTTTAAAATCTCCCACTTTGGACCCCTGAACTTTCAATTGTTCTTAATTATAACCCTTCCGTTAATTTTAGTTGTTAAAAATATAAAAAAGGCCAAAATATCCCTAATTTTCGTTTTTTTTTTTAAAAAAATTTTGGAAGTTGGAATTTTATATGAAAGTAAGGGGTATAAATGTTATGTAATGTTTAAAATTTGATGGATGGGTCTACATTGAGAGTAATTGAAAGTTCAGGGGTCGAAAGTGAGAGATTTTAAAGTTTGAGGGGGTTTGTCAAATCACGTGGAAGTTCAGGGGCCAAAATAAATTTTTCCTTTTTCTTTTAAGAAAAAAAAATCAAATAAAAAAAGACCAAATAGGATGTTATTACTTCATAAATTTTTTTTGGGCAAACTTCACTTTTACTCCTTCAACTTTCACACGATTTTCCAAACTCCCCCTAAACTTTAAAATCTCCCATTTTTGACCCCTAAACTTTGAATTGCTTTCAATTAGAATTATTCCGTTAATTTTAGCCGTTAAAAATACAAAAAAGATAAAAATATCCCTAATTTTCATTTTTTTTTTTAAAAAAAAACGCTTTGGAGTATAAATGTCATGTAATGTTTAAAATATGATGGAAGAGTCCACATTGAGAGCAATTGAAAGTTTAGGGGTCCAAAGTGAGATTTTAAAGCTTGAGGATAGTTTGTAAAATTGCATAGAAGTTCAGGGGGTCAAAGTGAAGTCTCTTCATTTTTTTTTTTATCTTTTATTTTATTTTCTTTTATTTTAAAATTACCACATAAAAGAAAAGTTGGGCCAAAATTGTGTCGGTAAGTTGTGTCTCTATCATTTCTCATTAGGATATGAGTTCGAATTCTGCAATAAAAATCTCATAATAAGTATTAGGGGAAACTTTACTTTAAACCTTTGAACTAAGACACGATTTGACATACATTCTCAAACTTTAAAACCTCTTAATTTGGACTCTTGAATTTTCAATTGCAGTCAATTTGAACCAATTCGTCAGATTTTAAACGTTAAAACCCCTAAAAGACAAAATTACCCTTCAATTTTCTTTTTATTAAAATTTTTTTGAGAGAAATGAAAAAAAAGGGTCACAAGGTAGCCTAACTGTGGGTCACCTGTGAATTTTTTTTTATAATATATATATTTAATTTTTAATTTGAAATTAAAAATAAATTTGAAATTTTATATAAAAGTCAAGGGTATAAACGCTATTGTTTCATTTTTAACGTTTAAAATCTGACGAAAGAGTTCAAATTGATTATAATTGAAAGTTTAGGAGTTCAAATTGAGAGATTTTAAAGTTTAAGAGAGATATGTAAAATTGCATGATAGTTTAGATTTTAGAGTCTAAGGTGAAGTTTTCCCTAATTATTTACTATCATCAAGTCCAAAAAAAAAAAAGAAAAAAAAAAGCTAAACTTGAGCTCCTCGCTTGCCGTTTTGGTCGAAAAAAACAAAAAATTAAAAGTACGCTCAAGCACGTATGATGTGCAGTCTTCTCTTATCCATATGTTCCTTTCTAGTTTCTCAAACACATGACGACCATCCCCCCTCTCTCTCTCTCACACACACACACAAACAAAAGGCAAAGCAAAAGGAGACGATCGATCAAACCACCAGCAGTATCAGAAAAGCTCCATAAATCCAAGCAAAGAAGAAATGCGTGAATAAATCTCCGAAATGGCTCATCTGCTATTCTTCTCACGCTCTCCCACACCATCTTCTTTGAGCTTCTCCGCCTTCTTCCACATATCCTCTAAACCTTTCCACACGCTCGGGATTTCTTCTTCTACTACTTCTCCAATTCGAGCTCCGAAGAGAAGGCCAAGGCACCCCCTGATGCTATCCAATCCCGTCTCAACGTCCGCCTCTTCGTCCGCGGATTTCGGCCTTCTTTCCACAACGGGTACGCCATTCAAGTCTCTGATTCTTGTTGGTATGGTTTTGGATTTCTGTTTGGTAACTGAGAAAAGGAAGGAAGATAAAGTTTCTCTTCCAGAAAATTCAAGTGCAATGGTCGCCTTCCTCTAAGGCTACTACATAATAATGATACCCACTTTCTGTTTTCTTTCTTTTTCGTCACTTTTCTCAGCTTCCGGACGGGAAGTCAGAAATTTTTTTTCGTTGTCTTTTCTTCACTTTCTTGTTGTTGCCACATTTGGTGGGTTTTGGCAGAGTGTTCTGATGGAAGTGTTCTTTTCCGGTTTGGAAATGCGAGTGAGGTCGAAACAATTGATGAAAAAGAGACCATTAATAAGGACTTTGAACATAATTTATGTGAAGAAATTGAATCTTGTGCTGAGAGAGGACAAATAAGTGATTCAGCTGAATGCAGAGAGGATGGTGGGGTTCTTGAAACCAATGTGCATATACAGGAAGATTGTGTTGAAAATGATAAAAATATAACTAAGAGTGCAAGATTATTTTCCGACGATATAAACATGGGAAGCCCTAAAATCAATTGCGATGTTGAAGTTTACTCTTTGAGTTCGGATGTGGTTTCTGATTTAGGAATGGTTAGTACTTGTGAGGAAGTTTCGGATGAGAAGGGTGTTGGTGAAATTATGAACCAATTGCTGGCATCTTCTAAATCTGACTCCATTGAAGTATCTGGTAGTTGTGCTTCTGAAAGAAGTAGCACAGAGAATGCTGATATTGGGGTTGCTTATCTCTCTAAGGCTGACAAGGAGCCTAGAGTGGATACAATTATGAATTACGTGACTGGTGAAAAAAGTAATGACGGCGATGTGACTGAAGTAATGCATGTGTCCACTCCATTTGAGGCCAGACCAGTTCTCAATGAGGAGACAAGCCATAGCACAGTGGATGAATCTGTTGATGCAGATAAAATTGAAAACTCGACAGTGGTAAGTCCTGATCTACTTTTCTTTTATGTGGTGAGCTTTATCCTTTGTTTGGCTGTTATCAACTATTAGCAACTCAATTCATCATTATGCTTATTATAGTTGTAGAAGATGATATCAACTATCATCTGAAGCGGTATTTCAACCATTCCTCTCTTTCTGTTAGTCTGTCTCTCTGTTAATTTATCAAGTTAATTGATACATTTATATTGAAATAAGGCTAGCAATGGGAACTTTGTGATATCTCACTATCCCTTCCTCCTTTTGCTGTTACTTCTATGTGAAGAAGCCGTAGTAGTTTCTGTTATGTCTTGCAAGTTGCCAATATTGTCTCTTATTACTTGACCTGAATTGGCTTCATTCTCTTACGTTTTATTTGTTTTTGCACCTGAAATGTTGTAAGTTATGTCATTTAGTATAAAGTATGGCTAATTAATAGCTTCTAATCCTTTTGTAAAGCTAAGACTTTGTATGACCAGCGAGCTCCTTCCTTGCCTCCTTGCTTGTCAATCTTCTTCAAATGTCCTCTCTTACCAACCTATTGGTAGACTTCTTTACGGCTGACGGTTGTATTTGGCGGGGTTAAAAAAAAAAAAAAAAATGGTTTGATCAAAACAAAGTGAATTATTGTTTTTACTAAACTGTTGTGGATGACATGAGAATTAAACATTTTTTAATTTTTTTTTTTATCATTTTAAACTTTTGAAAAAATAGGTGATTAACATGTTATTAGAACAATTTCTATCAATTTAAACTTTGAAACAATTGGTGATATAATATGATATGTTGTCTTGAGTATGAACTTTAACTTCACACTATATTATATTTTATTGAGTTCAAACTCTAACTTCACACCATAACTATATTGCAGTTAAGTATTTTATGTGTTGTACCCCATATATTAAGGATGAGTCTAGACCCATGCATAAAGAGGAGTGTTAGAATATTAATTAAATGGTTAAATTCATTATTTCCAATAAGTTTGAGCATTTGGGATAATTAGTGATTAAATTTATCATTTTCTATACTTAACTCTAATACTTGATTTTCTATACTTACACATAAACGAATATTTCTCATTTATTTAGTATACATGCTAAATATTTCCTGATATATGTCAAATACACTGTGGATACATTTTAGGATACACTTGAAATTAAAGTTTAATTTTCATAACAGAAAAGAGATATTGGACTGTTATTTATAATTTTTAAAAAATGAAACATTATGAACACGAAAATATTATTTATAAAGTTTCTGTGGAGTCAAATTAAAGGAAAAAAGAAAAAAGAAAGTGTTGATTTTTACCAAAGGAGGTCTAAAACAGTTCTTATTTAGAATTTGCTTCTCTTCCCTAAACTTCTTTCTTGTTATCACTCTTTCGCTTCTCTTTCTAAAGACCTTGAGTCATACTCTTTCGTGATTTTCTTTGCTTTTAAGCATGCTTGAAGCATTTTGATTCATGCTATTCTTGTTTTAAAATGAAACTTAATACAATCAATAAACATTTACATTTATATATGTATTTTGATTCATGCTCTCTTCTCTCTCGTCTCTTTAGTTCCCTTTTTCTGCCTTAGCAATGGCGCGTTGAGGCACCGTGTGCTAGGGTCTGGCGAGCTATGATGGAACGGCGGTTTTCCATTGAAGCTAAATTGTTTTGTTTTTCGTCTAAGGAAGGGTTCTCTGATTTTCGTCTGGAGGAAAGGAGAAAATACTTCGTAGGGTATATTTTTGCGAGCACTCAATGTTCCTCTTGGTTGGTGGACACGGTGGAAGCGGCGTGTCAGGTGAAGGAGGATGTTGCCAAGTCTTACTGTGAGGGGGAAAAGGTTCTGATGGTCCATGGGGGTTCAACAAGGCAGGGAGGTTTTTGGAGGTGTCCGTTTATGCGGGAGGGGGTCGTAAAGGCGTTTTATGGCTCCCGGAGGGCCGTTTTGGGCGGGGCTGGTGTCATTTTGCAGGCGAACTGCGTCTTATGTTGGTTACCCCCAATGGCACGATTGGGTCGGAGGTGTCCGAGACACGTACTGCGCTGAGGTTGCAGATTCCACCGACTAAGCACGCAGGGGGTGGGGTCGTTGCAGGATGCTCTAAGGATTGTTCTTTTGTGGAGGGCTTGCAATCGAAGCCTCGACTCGAGTTTGAGGATCGGTTGCGTGTGGAGGCGGAGAAAGGCCCCCGTTAAGCAGTGGCTTGCGGTGGAAGGTGTTTAGGAGAGTACTGCGCTGGCGGCTGGTTCTGTGAAGAAGATGGGGCAATTCTGTCAAAGGTTGGGTCAATCATATGCTAGGGTTTTTCCATTTAGGATTGGGCCGGGTTTTTGTTGGGCTGCTTGAAGGCCTTCTTAAGGGCCCTGTAAACATTCCCGTTAGTAAACGGATAAGGGCCATTTTAAAATCCTTGAATGGCTCTAAGGGTTTTGGGGTGAGGCCTTCATCTATGGCCTTTTTTGCTGGGCGTGCTATTGGGTTTCGCAAGTTTGGGCTTGGGTGTCCTCTTAAGTCCAAAAGAGTGGCGCAGCCTTCTCGTCAGGTTGGGCCTCCTGCCCTTAAGGCTTCTTCTTCACTGTTGGAGTCTGAGTATCATTTGGGAGTGTTTGATGCTGTGCCTCTTGAGCCGGTGCGGTTTGCCGTTTATGGGTCTGCTTCGGGGCTTGCTTTGTTGACGGATTCCGAGCCGGTGAGTACTTCTGCCCTCCATGCGGCCTTCGCTGATGTTGGGTGGCCTTCGTCGGCAGTCCGACAGATTCCTCCGGAGAGTTTGCTGATGGAGAATCTCTCTTAGGCAGAGGCCCTGCTTTTCAAGCTCGTCTGGATGTGCCTAAGCCTTTGGACGTTGGGTCTCCTGTTCAAGGGCACAAAATCGGGACTGCCGTTGATGGGTCTTCTTTGGGGGCTGTTTTGTTATCGTACTCTAAGCTAGTTAGTAGTCCTGCCATTCGAGAGGCCTTCTCTCTCCCTTGGGAGGAGGTTTTTGGGTCTGGGGTGGCGGTCACTGTCGAAGCGCCGGTGTCGGAGGCTTCTCTGGCCAAGGCTGTTCGTAGTCCTTCTCAGGCTCCGAGTTTGATTCGTCGGGGGTTTTTTGGCCCGAGGGCTGTCTCTCCCTCTCCCTCTCCCTCGGGGGTGAAGGAGGCATCCTTGTCCTCTAAGGGAAAGGATCCTCTTCCGGAGAATGGCTTGCTCCGTCGGGGGTTTTTAGGGTCGAATTCTGCTTCTTCCTCTTCGCTGGAGAAGTTGCCTAAGTAGGATGCTAAGATTGATGATGGGGAGGTTCTGGTTTGCTCTACTATCTCGTCCAATGGGGCAGTTGAGCTGGGTTCTAACCCCCCTGTTTCCAAGTCTCAACTGGTGTATTCCCGGAGGGTCAAGGATGAGGTTGCTAAGCAGTTGCTTTAAAACAAGGACCTGCTTGCTGAGGTTGTGGTTGATATTCCGGTGGAGGGCTATTCCAAGGAGGTGATTGATATGATGACTTTCGCTCCGGTGGTGGGGTTGTCATGGGGAGGTGACGATAAAAAATTGTCGAATCTTTTTTCTATCATTGAGAAGGAGAAGCGGGAGCTTGCTACTCCTAAGGTGAAGGGGAAGAGGGAGCTTAAGAACTTGGATTGCTCCTTGAACTTTGAGGCTTGAGGTCGGAGGTCCTCTCAGGTGAAGTGCCAACATAGGCGGCGTTTTTTCGGGTCTAAAAATGCATTTTCTTTTCCCCTTGAGGTGCAGTAAGGGGCTTGGGTTGGTTTTGGGTTGTTTTTTTGGGTTTGTGTGGGTTGTCTTCTTGGTTGGTTTTTTGTTTCCTGGGTTTGTTTCTTGTGGGCTACTTATGAGCTTGGCGCCCTATACCCATTTGTATTTGATGCGCCATATTGGGTTTTTTGATATACAACATTACTTATCAAAATATATATATATGTATATGTATTATTTTATTCTTATCCTTAACGTATGGTTTTGCATCCTATGTTTTTATAGGGTGTTGTATCAATGTATTCATGTTGTATCGCACCTGTATCTTATATGTATATCAGATTTTCTATATAATTCCATTTTCTCCTAATTGCACGATGCTGTCAGCAATTTTTTTTGTACTTTGTTTAGTTCTTCATCTGGTTTTTAAATTGATATTATCTGCCCGTTTGCTTCATTTAGAGCCTACTGTTTTGCTGTAATTGGCAATTTTCTCATTAAGCTATTGCCCATTAAGCTTGTAATCTTGCAAAACTCAAGCAATTCTGTACTTTTCTCATATATATACAGTTAGATGACAGTGCACCTTCCTTGAATTGGAAGGAAGAATTCACTGTGTGCGATACACATGGAAGCAGTGCTGCTAGAGTAACAAGTCTCAAAGCAGTGGAATTGCGTCCCATTGCGAGTAGTACTACTGGGTATGCTTCTTTTTCGCTCTCTCTTAACCTCCCAAATGTAAATTTACTTTGTTAAAAATTTGGTGCAAGTGTGTGGTCTGGATGACTTCATTTGCCATAGGGAATCTAGAGTTTTATAGAAGTCACTAGAGTGGAATGGTGCACCTGTCTTTACAGTATACCATCTGCCTCTGCTTTATACTAAGTCTGGTATGGTGGTAATGCTTTCAATATATGCACAATCAGTTGATGCATCTTTGATAGTTCCCATGTGTTGATGTAACCAGAATTCTATTGGTTATTTGTTGTATACCTCTCTCCGTCTCAAAATAACTCGCAAAGACTAATCACCTTCAGCATTTGTTACTGAGGAGAGCCATGTCTTGATTCTAAATGAGACAATTATTAATGAAAGTAAAAAGTTTAATTAACTTCATTAAAAAGCCCTATTCTTCTAACTTAGAGGTGGACATAACTTTCAATAAGTCTTTTTTTTCTTTAAAAAAAAGGAGAGGAAAATGTCAAAATACATGTTTCCACTTTTTTTTTTTTTGGATAGGTAATCAAGTGCATTTTATAAAAAGCATGAGACCCCTCTAAGTACACCGGAAATATACACAAGGACACCAAGCACAACGAAAAAAGAAGCAAGAAAAACAAAGGAAAACCCAAGACCCACAAAGCAACCCAAAACAAACACGGAACCCAAAACCCAAAAACCCACAAGGAACCCTACACCTTCTTGCCTTTAAAACGGCTAGACCCCTCATAATTAATAGAACTCTCCAAGTTCCTCAGTTTCCTCTTTCCTTTTAGCTTAGAAGCACAAACCACCTTCGATGATATGGGAGATGGATCACGAGACAAACCCGCCAAAACCTGGGAAAATGACCAAACTCCTGAAGAAAACAGAGAAAGAGCATCAACTTCATCAACTCCACTCATATGAACTTGAGGAGAGTCCTCAAAACGAGATGTCAAGGGAAAAGTCGTATCCTCGGACCCCTCACATGAGACCCAATCCAAGGGCCTGGCGGGGGGAAAATCTCCCAAGAGATACAGATATCCTTCTCCCTCCTCATCCCAAAAATTGTCTTCCTCGCCTTCCCACACAACCAGCTCCAAAGACGTACTCAATTCCCTATCTTTCTTATCATCCAAGCCCAACTCTGCCAGTGAGGATTGGGCTAGAGCAACAACATAACTTGGCTTAAGAAAACCCCACCGGAGAAGACCCCTTATGCCAAAATCAGAACTTAACAAAACGTGAGTGTCCTCTGGCTTGATCTGGGCTACAGCCTTGATAGACTACGAACATTGAGCCACCCCTGGCCTCCACTGCCACATGACACGCTGAAGAGAACACCGGAAAACCAGAAGGCTCAAACGCCAAAAATGACCCACTTATAGAAAGTAGACATTTATTTTTTGGTTTTCTTTAAGAGGAATGCAAGACATTTAACTAGGTATTGAGTGAGAATATGATGGCATTATTCTCTATACTCTATGTTTACTAAATAAAATTAGATAATGTTAATAAATGCTTCTATATTATTGTTATTCATGTTTTCTACTTTTTCATCCTAGAAAAGTTGGTTTTGTCTACCATTTTAATTATTAACCTTTTTCTTCTTGGAAAATTAAATTGAGTGCTGGCAGTGCTGCTAGGGTACTACAGCTTTACTGTAAGTCTCTTATAAATTGATGTGACACTTCAAGTATCAATTACCATGTCAGTCACTAAACAATTAAATTTAGGTGTAAAATTTTGTTGCTTAATTTCTTTTCATCATTAAGATATTGCCACGTAAGTTTGTAAGATGATTGTAGTAAAAACTGTAATATTCCAAGTATTTTCCTTGAATTTTTTATGCTGTAATGATGACTTTAGAAAATTATAGATACATACATACATGTGTGTGTGATTGCTTTATTATTACATCCTGTGGTTAAGCGTAAAACATGAAACTTCCTTAAAAATGTAGTTTTAATGCTAAATCTTGTTGTAGTCCTGCTCAAAGTGGAAAAGCCAACATGTAAGATGCCCTTGAGCTTTTAGCCAACAAAGGTGCCATGTCAGTCATCATTTTTTACACCATATCATTTACTATCTCCTCGCCATTATATGAGAAAATAAAAGAAGAAAAAAAATGAAAAAACAAATACAAATGCTGTTCAATCGTTGAAAAGAACTGAATAATAAAATGAAATATTGTCCATCTACTATTTTGTTCCTCATGTTTGTTTATTATATATTCACAGGGAGAAAATCTCCACAGAAGGATTATTCCTATACAATGGTGCTGCTTTATTGCCACATCCGTCTAAGGTATCTTCTTAATTACCTTGTTTTATAGAGGGAGAGCCAAAACCCTTCCAGGTCGGAACTCTTCCTCCATTCCTTCCACCATTTCACAATTTTTCTTTGTATTGATTTTTTTTAATAAGTAACCCAAGGTGGTGGTGGGGGGGAACAATTTTTCTCTGTTTTATTATGTACAGCATGGGGTAAAATCAAAAATTTGATGGCAAAATTGTGATTCCCCTTCCCTTTATTCTTCAACCAAACAACCAGTGGAAGAGGTCCTCCTTCCTCCTTCTCCTCTCCGTTGTCTTTTCTGTCTCCTATCAAACATTGGTTTAGTCTGGGCCATTAGATTTTATACAGTAAATACTTGTGCTAGGGCTTTAATGTTATTTATGCCGAGCCATTCTTTTTGGCAACCAATTCTTTTTAAATTTGTATTTAGTAGAACACACTAGAGCAGCTTTTGTTTTGATGTTACTTTTACAAGTTTTATCTTGCCTATGCTCGAGTTGCAAGAGCCTAGTTTGGTTCAGGCGTGCATAGGGATGGGGTCCCCTACTGGTGTGATTGGTCTTCAATGTATGTTCAGTGTTTTTAGTAAGAAAAAAACTAACTATAAAAGAATTTGAATTTCAGTATCCTTCCATTTTAGAGGTCAGTAAAAGGTCTTGGGTACTTTAATATTTGTTCATGTGGTTTTGGCTTTAATTTGAGCATTAAAGATAAGTAATTCAGAAATAATAATTGCCAGGCATTGACAGGTGGAGAGGATGCTTATTTTGTTGCTTGCCAGAACTGGCTAGGTGTGGCTGATGGAGTTGGCCAGTGGTCACTGGAAGGTATTCATTTCATGATATGTACTTTTGCAAAAGGCATCCAAGCTCATCTTCTTTCTCTCTTGTATTTACCACTAAAGAAGTGGCTGAATATTGATTTCTTTCATTTTTTTTAATCCATTTTAGATACTTCACTCAGACTGAACGATGACATTACAAATCTTACTCCCCCTAGGTGACCATCTCCTAAATTTAATTGCACTCCGTTTATTTTCATCTCTCTTGCACACAAAAATTGCATACTGAAAAATATTCTAGTCAAACTTTTTATCGCGGCTTTTACTTGATTACTACTATGTACTTTCCCTTATTATTTTTTGGCCTTGCCTTCTATATCTTATTCTTGCCTCGAGTATATGTGACGACCAACTTATAATGAAACTTATCAGTGGCTGATGCTAACCTAATTCTATAAACTATCTGAGAATTCTATCAAAAAATCCTACAATTATTCATTGTTAAGAAGAGATTCCTTAATTACGTAAAACCCAACTTATAATGAAACTTATCAGTGGCTGATGCTAACCTAAGTCTATAAAGTATCTGAGAATTCTATCAAAAAATCCTACAATTATTCATTGTTAAGAATAGATTCCTTTATTACATAAAACCCCCTGCTCCCTTTTCTGCCCAAACAAGAGAGAGAGAGAGAGAGAGAGAGAGTGAGATGTACCTTCAAACATTGCTTATTTGAGTAAAATGAAATATCACATGCTTCCATTTGTTATGTCTAGAATTTGCAGTGGTTTTAAAGGTAAACCTCAGCCAACTAATTATATGAAGTTGGTAAAGTAACCTTTTTTTTTTTTTTCCTTTCTCTCTCTCTATACTACAAGTGGAAATAGCTGGTTACTTCAGTTGAAAACTAGGAAAATAAGAAATATCTATTTGAGTAGACATCATATGTTAATATTCTCAATATCACTACCTCATTTTGTGAAAGTCATCACTTTTTCTTCTTCTCTGCCTCATTTGAGGTAAAAATATAGTGTGGCTATTGTTGTATTTATGTGAAGCACTCATATTGGGTAATATGTTATGCCTCATATTACTTATACAGTTCTTTGTCTTTACATGTACATTACTTAAGTACTTTTAATACTCTAATATGTCATGAAGGACCCGCATTGTCATCCTTCAAATTCCGAAGCATGTTGTGTACTATCAGAACCAGGGATGGAACCACGAATTTTAATGTTTGGGGGAGGGGGAATTAATTGTTTTTGAGGGTTTACCTATAAAAATATGTATTTTTGAGGGATTTTTTAAATTTTCTTTGGTGGGGGGGTGCTGTATAAGCTAGTTCCTCTTATTTCTTTGCCATGGATATCTCAACTAGATCAGTCCTCTACACAAGAATTTACCAGAATCTTTTGCTGCTTTTACTGGTTGGAAAATTAATCTTACCCTCTGATTAAAAGCTAAAACCTTGCTGGTATTTGATCAAACAAAACAGCATTTGATCGAAGAAAAAAATATATTTGACAACTTTTTGAAATCGACATCTTTCTCCTGACATACTCCTTCCATCTCAAATTATATATCTTAGTGCTAAATGTTATGATTATCAATAAAAATGAATAAATAGAGTAATCTTTCTGTCTTGGTTCAAATTGCAATACATAGGTTCCTCATCAGCACCACACCCTTGTGTATCACATTAAGAATTCCCAGCTTGGGCTGGAACAAAGTTTCAGATTTCAGTGCATTAACCTCACAATCAACCTGGTCAAAAAATGTTGGCTAATATATGGAGATTATGTGTGTGCATGTGCGTGCATTGCACATGAATCCTGATAGCTACCATAACTCCACAGCACTTTTCCAACCACCTAAGCCAAGGCCTAAAGGCTAAAATCTGTCTCAGATGATGCAAAATCTCTACTAAATCATTTACATTCTTCTTCTATCTTGTTCTTTAGGGATTAATGCTGGACTATATGCCCGGGAGCTGATGGAGAACTGTCAAAAGATTGTGTCAGATCCCAAAAGTGCTCCAGTGACCAAACCAGAAGAACTTCTTATTAGAAGTGCTGCAGAATCACAATCTCTTGGATCATCTACTGTTTTGGTCGCTTACTTTGATGGTCAGGTATTGATTTCCCCATACTTTAATACTTTAATCTATGCCTATGTTATGTTGAGTGTCAATAGATTTTAGATGAATTTTGCAATTTATTATCTCTTTGAGGATCTAAACAAGATATGCTTGTCAATTCTTACTAGAGATCCTCTCCCAATGCAGAGAAAATAATGTGTTTGATTGTCAACTCAAATTCAGTGTAAAACCTATTTTCTTTCTTTATTTGGCTAACTAACGAAAATTTATTAAAAGAGATGCCAAAAGAATATGTGGGCACGATCCTTTTATAAGGACAAAAAAAAGGGGTGGGGGGAAAGGAGACAGAGATCAGCGTCTGAAATTGGTGGTATGAATTAAACCCATAAAGGACCTGCAGTTTACAAAGGATGATGAAATTTGAAACAAAAAAGAAAAGTATCTTTGAGGGAAGCATATTGAATTTCTTTTTTGACAACGAAGAGCTCCTTCAAAGCAGAGGGCCACTTCGTGTACCCACTCATATCAGATAAATCTTGGATTTGTGCAAAGCTCTTATTCCACATGGATCAGGTAATACTTTGACTTCATTGGTGGGTTGGCCTCAAGAAATTGTTTGCACTCAAGGGAATTCGAACCTTAGATCTAATGGAAATGCCAGCAAGACTAATGCCCTTACCACTTGAGCCAACCCCATAGGGTTTAGCATAATGAGTTTTATGATTGAGCTTTATAAGAGCATCCAACCCAAAAGGTTAAGCTGGTAGGTGGAGAGGTCCAACAAGTGCATGTACCCATGATTAAGCACACACCTAAACAATGTGGATTCCTTAACATCCACTCCTAAGTCTAGACCCCAACAGAACTTGAAACCATGACAAATAGGTGCCATGAACAAGCCAAACAAAGACAAATGAGTCCAATAATCCATCCAAAACTGAAACAAAGACTAACAGGCCTGACACATGGATTGCAAGAGCAAACAAATTGGGCTCAGTACCATTACGAGTATCCAACTCAAAAGCTTAAGCTAGTTGGTGAAGTCCAACAAGCAGATTTACCCATAATCAAGCACACATCAATCCAATGTGGGATTCCTTAACAAGCTCCCCATCATCAAAGTTCCCTACTATGAATCTCTACTTATGCTCCACAGGATACAAGCTGGAACTACTTCCCATGCCATAGCATTCCTTCCACCCTCAATTCTACCATTCGAACAAGCCATCACCTCTACCACCGAGTTTGTATGTGCAAAGATAGAACCAAATCCCAGAGTTTACCCTTCGCAAGATTGCAGTGTCACAGTAAATAGTCAAATAGTTCCACAAGCCTTCTTATACATAATACACCTCCCAACAATGAAGGTTTTCCTCTTCATCTGGTTCCTCTCTTTAAGGATATCATCAATGGTGGCATTCCAAACCAAGAAAGACATTGCAGATGAACTCTCCCCTTACCCTTCCACAGGAAGCAACTTCCCCCTAAACCAAACAAAATTTTGTAAATGGATTTAAACTCAAACTATGATCTCTATTTGGTTTCCAATGCTTAGAAACGAGAATTAAATGAGAAAAAACATCATGAAACTTTGCATAGAAACACTCTCTATATGAAAGCACATCATGAATAGTCAGCTGTTACTAGAGGAGACCATTAACTAATGCAAATATAATAGGATGACATTGTTTAGTTTGTCTTATAAAGCATTAAGGTATCGGTTTATTTGCCAGGATAAGGGAAGCTTCTGGTTGTTGAGAAAGTAAATTTTATTTTATTGGTGATGGGGATTTTTTTTCCTTATTTCCATTGTTTTTAGAGTTAAGAAACATTTATAATTTAATGCTTCATGAAATCTTTTTGCAAGGCTGTAAATCAACTTGTACAATCTGAATTTATAGGTTCTCCAAGCGGCCAATATTGGGGACTCAGGATTTATAGTAATAAGAAATGGAGCTGTCTTTAAGAGATTGTCTGCCACAGTTCACGACTTCAATTTTCAGATACTGATTGAGAGAGATGACGATCCCTCAGAACTCATAGAGGTACATTGGATCAAAGTC
The DNA here is from genome assembly GCA_006937295.1 of Carpinus fangiana. NCBI lineage: Eukaryota > Viridiplantae > Streptophyta > Magnoliopsida > Fagales > Betulaceae > Carpinus > Carpinus fangiana. The sequence goes on from CM017322.1 coordinate 21,422,801, forward strand.
TGGTAGTCCGACCAAGCCTTCTAAATTGTGTACACATAATGTTTGACAAATCCATTAGAAGTATAAATGAATTAATGCACTATTACTTCAGTATATTATTCCAACTCTTCATGAAATTTTGTGTTTTACTTGAACATTTCTAAGCACAAGTTGAACGGTTCAAAAGTTATGATAGAACAAGAGAGGTGATTGCTGAAATGTATGTTTATGTTTCAGGGATACACAATTGATTTATATGAAGGAGTTTTGGTATAAAACATGTCTGTTTCAGGGGTACAAAATTGATTTGTATGAGGGAGACGTGATTATCACTGCAACTGATGGCCTTTTTGACAACTTGTATGAGCAAGAGATAGCTTCCGTTATATCCAAGTCATTGAAAGACAATTTGAAACCTCAGGTGCGCATTATCAACACTATCTTTCCAGTCAACAAATGGTAAAAGGAAAACAAAAAAAAAAAGGAACAAGAAAAGGAATTGATAAACATCAGTTTCAGCATGCCATATGCACTGCACATAATGGTGGTTGTTATATGGATGAAAGCATACCATTGCTGTTCTTTCTATAGTTGTGCACTGGAGGTTCCATATTTGCTGCAATTTCATTTCATAAAATATCAGAGAGCACTCTCCTTGATGCTTGGCCATTCAAAATTCTAATACAAGTTAAGCACACTGATCTGAGGCAGGAATCTAAGCTCCAGCTTGACCTAATACAACCCATGCATGCTAACAAACATAGAGAGTTTAGGCCTTTGTTTATTAACAACCTTGCAATGCTTTCTAAGATGCTTATTCTTGCGGCTCAGGATATAGCGGAATACTTGGCCACAAGAGCACAAGAGGTGGGGCAATCAACATGTGCAAGGACTCCATTTGCAGATGCAGCCCAGGCAGCAGGGTGTGTGGGATATACTGGTGGCAAGATTGATGATGTGACAGTCATTGTGTCATTGGTACAAAGAGATCCAGCTCTCACTCACAGTAAGTTTGCTTTAATTTGTATCATTTTTTTAAAAATAAAAAATAAAATTGCAATCATGCTGCTATTCACTTTAGCTGCTTGGTACAGAAAATCTTAATTATTGCATGAATGTTAGTAAGTTCAGATTTTGCTTCATTAACAGGCTGAGACTCTTTTTAGACCCTTTCGACTTTGGCCACTGTAGATATTAAGTCGGCAGTGTCATCATATTGCAGAGACAAAGGAACTCACCCAATTGGAACAACTTTGAATTCGCCGTGGCGTTTTCTGTCCCTGAATTAATTATAGGGTTAAAACTCTTGGTTTGGGGTGTGGTTAAAGGTAACCTTAAAGACAAGGTGGTTCTCTTTGATTTTAGGCTTTATTGCTATTGATATCTATACTGGAAGCAATTACTGAGGCTTGGATTTCTTTAAAATGGAAGGTCTATACATGGCACAATGTGCCTGTCTGATTTGTTTGGATTCCATAGATCTTCCCAACTCTCTTCCCCAGTCCTTTATCCCCATTGAGGGAGTTCTCTAGCTTTGCATGTTAACGTTCAAGTATTCCTGTGTCCATAGAAGTTCAAGAAACTGTATAGACATGTTGTTGGTTCAACAGTAAAATGTAATTTATATAAAATCCTATATAGACAGAACTTAAAAGTTCCCTTCAAATTTAACTTTGCATGTTTCAGTTGCCACGGGATTCTTCTGTTAAATACTTGCAGTCGCCAAATGAAAGTAAAATTTACGGTAACTACGCACTGTTGGGGAGTAGAAACATTGCTAAAATTTAGGCAATACCTGTAACCTTTCCCTGTCTTCTAGCCCTGGTAAGGCTTGAATTTCTTATGAAAACAAATTAGTTTGACTTTAGATCGCTGCAAATCAAATCTCTTAGCTTAAAGCTAGTGGTTGTCCATATATGCTTGGTCAAGTGTAATCATGGGTTTCTCTCTATCCTTATATATCTCACTCAGATTATCTTGGGCTATATCTTGGGCTAGATCTTTTAAATGACATTATGAGTTCTCTATGTGGCCTTTCTGTTCTAATTTGGTTTGGTTAGACCATATTAAAAGCTTTTTCTTGAATTTAAATTTCCTTGTTTGTCTGACTAAAAGATTGCAAGTGAGAGAACGCAAGAATGACCATATTATAGAAGAAAGATGATAATTGAAGAGGTTTCCGAGGTGCTCATTGCAGACATGAGCTGAGGTATTTAATCCAAGTCCAAAGGAGAATCAAAATCAATGGGAAAGAGTGGTGCTGATTGCGGGTGTCAGCTAGTTCAGCGGGCAAGGATTCTTGTTATGGTATGAGAGCTTTGTATTTCTGCCATACACCAGAAGAAGCTGGGATAAAGAGATGGTTAAGAGTTAAGGAATATGTATATTCAGTTATTCAATATATTTTGTATTATTGTTAATAAATTTGAAGACGTTACATTAACATCTCATAAGGCTCCTAGCCATAATATAGAATCATAGATTCTTTTTTCTTTTATCTCTTCCGGGTTTTTTTGTTTTTTTTTTTCACTCTCTGGCGTCACATAAATGACTTCAGTTGTCCGTGACAGGTGGTAGTGGGATGAATAGGTAATTTTATAAGTGGTAAGCGACTTGTGTTGAACCAACCTTATTGACAAAGTAATTCTATTGGTAACCTCATTTTTCTCTTAGTTCTTTAAAGTTTACGTGGCATGGTCATCTCAATCAACAAATTAATTTTTAGGCACCAAATGATAAGGGATTATACCATATGGGCTTTTAGAGTACTAACAATGGTTAACTAAAATCTATTTTCGTTAGTATAGCTAACCGGTTTCCTAAACCTCAATCATTAGCTTATCTAAAATTCTATCTATTTTTAATTTGACATGACCAATTTAAAATAATGGGTCGTGTATGGTTGACAGTTGACACAACCTGTTTACTTACAAGGCTTAGTGATACGACTTGACTCGATCCGACATGTTTGAAGAAAAAATAAAAAAAAAAATGTATTGGGATTCAATAAAATTCACAAATTAAAGTATGATAAAAACATAATAGATGTAATTGTTAACAAATTGGCATTCAATAAAAACATTTACAAAGATTAGCAATTTTTAACTCAATCAATGCAAATAATGAATTTCAAAGTATAAAGTTTACATGACAAATATGTTAGGCTTTTAGTTTAGGTGTTTTATAACGGGTTAGGCGGGTTGACCTGCCATAAACAAAAATAAACGGGCTGACCCAATTATGACCCAAATTAATTTAGATCAAACCCAAACCCTGCAACTTCGTGTAGGGTTTGTAGGTCGTGTCAAAATTATTAGTCTTAAGTATGTCCTTTTGTGCCTTGGAGTGGGCCTAAAGAGAGTATTGCTACCGAACATTTCTTGACCGATCTGTCCTTGAAGATTTCTTCACCGATGGACTTGCCCGAGAGTGAGCAGAAGAGTTAATTAGGAAAAGAAGAAGATGAAGGGAAAGAAGAGCTTCGTTGGAGAGAGATAGAAATGAAAAGAGAAAGAAGAAAAGAAGAAAAGAAGAAGATTAAAGAAAGAGAGAGGGAGAAAGAGAAAGTGCTTCGATTTTATAGATAAAGCTAATTGGCGCCCTCCAAGAAAAATAGGTAAAAATTAAAAAATAAAAAGGAAGTAGAATAAGAAGACCTACCTCTAGCATTTTGCTGATGGAGACTCCAATGCATGTACTCCCTTAGCCAAATCAATTGGCAACAAAATTCTTTATCACAAATTGCGTGTTTGAGATTACATTGAAAAATAAAACTTTTAAAGCTAGAATGAGCTTTTAATTAATTAATTAATTTTTTTTCATATTTAAGCTTTTATAAAAGTGTGTTTTGGCTGTTTTGTAGAGTAAAAAAATTCAAAGAAATGATCAATTTTATTTGGTGGGATAGAATGAAATAATCTAGTAGAAAATGACCTGGCCATCTGATTTTATTCGGGTTTGTCCGAATGTAAGGGTACAAGTCTGAGAAAACAGACAATACTGACCGTCCGATCAAGAACCAGTTCAGAAAAATTAACGAATTGTTGATGTACTTGTAGTACTTGATCAAAACCCTAGCTAGTTCAAAGTTGCATTAGTGGTGAGGCATTATGGATCCTATTATTTACATTGATTGGTGTAGCTTGCGCCACGTTGCATATATATGATGAGATTGGAACAATACAAATAATTTATGTAGTAGTGCTGTGGCTGTATTTTGGTCTGTGCATGACTTCAATCATTGTAATTTATATTCATGGATGAACAACTCAATCAAAACTATTAACCAACTTGGAGGTCTCACACGCACTCTAGCAACAAAGTTTTTACTTGTTTCAATTTTGAGTTTACTTGTTTTCGATCAACTTTTCATTTGATTAAAGTTTTAGTTTCATTGAAATTATGCATTGTTTTTGTAAGTTTTTTTTTTTTTTAATGGATTTGGTTAGTCATTTTAGATAAAAATAAAGAATGGCTAAGCTATTGTGGATGCTCTTACAGAGTAAGAGAGGGTGATGTATAGCATTACTCGTTAACATAACTTCATATTTTTTTTACAAGAAAAATAGGTAAAAAATAAAAAATAAGAAGGAAGGAGAATAAGAAGACCTACCTCTAGCATTTTGCTGATGGACACTCCAATGCATGTCCTCCCTTAGCCAAATCAATTGGCAACAAAATTCTTTATCACTAATAGCATGTTTGAGATTACATTGAAAAATAAAACTTTTAAAGCTAGAATGAGCTTTTAATTAATTAATTAATTATTTTTTCATATTTAAACTTTTATAAAAGTGTGTTTTGGCTGTTTTGTAGAGTAAAAAAATTCAAAGAAATGATCAATTTCATTTTTATTTTTATTACATGTAATATGCCAAAGTGTCCATCCAACAAGTTATCTAGTTTCACTTAAGACATAGAAAGTTAGAAACATACACAATTAGATTCACATGTCATACTCCGCAAATTATGTGCTAATGTGCTCGTGTCAGATCATATCAAACATGTGAATTGTCAAATGCCTAAAGTAAATAACCAAATTTAAAAACTCAATTATCGGGTCATGTGTTCAAAGTTTTAAGCTCACCAATGAAAATCAAATTACAATTTTTCATATCAACCAAAATTTTAAGAAAAACATGAACATGTATTTTTTTTTAAAAAAATGTGATAAAATGTGTGTAAATGTCTCACATACCCCCAAACTTAAATTACACATTATCCCCAATGTGTGTATAACATGAAAAAATCTTACCCGGGAGATGGACAAAACTGCCTGGAATAGCATGGCTCATAGCACACCCTTAAACTTGAATTGAAGCACACTTGTCCATGCAAAACAAAACACTAAAATAACAATGGAAAACAAAAAGAAACTAATAATAAAATAAAAATAAAACAAAAACAAACAAAGAAAGAAAGAAATAAAAAGGATATGCTTGGGGGTGCCTCCCATGAGTGCTAATTAAGTTTAATGTCTTTAGCCAGACTGTTGATAGTAGCTTTAGTACTACTACTCTGGGGAGATGTATTTGAGTTCTGTTGAATGGGGCTCCAGTGCTCTTGGTAATACTGCATATTGTACAGACTGAAGTGCCAAATCTTCATCTTTTGGTGCAAAGTTCATTTCGATGCATGGCTTCACTCTGTGTCCATTCACCTTGAATCTTTGATTCTTCTGTGGGCTATGAACATCCAAAGCTCCATGAGGAAATACTTCGGTGACAACACAAGGGCCAAACCATCTAGACTTGAGCTTACTAGGGAAAAGTATCAATTTCGAATTATAGATCAACACCTTCTGTCGCACATGAAACTCCTTCCTGACTAGCTGCTTATCATGATATGCTTTGGTTATTTCCTTGTAAAGCTTGGTGTTCTCATATGCATCATGCCTCAATTCCTCAAGTTCATTCAGTTGCAACTTTCTCTTGTCACCTGCTTGTTTCATGTCGAAATTGAATTTCTTGATGGCCCAATATGCTCTATGCTCCAACTCCATTGGTAGGTGACATGCTTTCCCAAAGACCAACCGATATGGGATATTGATAGGGGTCTTGTATGCAGTCCTATAGGCCCATAATGCATCATTCAAGCGCAAAGACCAATCCTTCCTACCGGTATTCTCTGTCCTTTCTAGGATGCTTTTGATCTCTCTGTTGCTTATCTCCACTTGACCACTGGTTTGAGGATGATATGGAGTGCCAACCTTATGTATGATTCCATACTTCTTTATTAAAGAGGAAAAAGGTTGGTTGTTGAAATGGCTACCTCCATCACTGATTATTGTCCTTGGAGTCCCAAACCTAGTAAAGATGTTGTCCTGCAAGAACTTCATAACAACTTTGTGATCATTAGTTTTGGAGGGGACAACCTCGACCCATTTAAACACATAATCCACACCCACAAGAATATATAAATAAGCATATGAGTTAGGAAATGGACCCATGAAGTCAATACCCCACACATCAAAGAGCTCTACTACTTGAATGTTTTGCAATGGCATTTGATTTATGGATGAGATGTTACCTATCCTCTAGCATCTATCATAAGAGCTGTAAAACCAAAAGGCATCTTTAAACACATTAGGCCAATAAAAACCAGATTTTAATACCTTAAGAGTTGTTCTCTTGGCTCCAAAGTGTCCTCCACAAGCAAGCTGATGACAATGCTGCAAGATGCTTATGTGTTCCTCCTCTGGGACGCACCTTCTGATGATTTGGTCAAGGCAAAATTTGAAAAGATAGGGGTCATCCCAATGGTAATGTCTAGATATAGACATCAACCGCTTCCTTTCTTGGCTAGACATACCTGGAGGAAAAACCTTAGCAGTTATATAATTAACAATATCTGCATACCATGGAAGTTTGGCATCTACTGTAAATAACTGCTCATCTGGGAAGTTTTCACTCAAAGGAAGCTCATCTCCTTCTTTTCATGAAGTAACCTCAATAGGTGATTTGCCACCACATTCTCACTACCCTTTTTGTCCCTAATCTCAAGGTCAAGTTCTTGTAGTAACAGTACCCATTTGATCAATCTAGGATTTGCATCTTTCTTAGCAAAGAAATATCTCAAAGAACCATGGTCAGTGAATACAATAACCTTAGAACCAATCAAGTATGACCTAAACTTCTCCAAAGCAAATATGACACCTAACAATTCTTTCTCAGTAGTAGAATAATTTAGCTGAGCATCATTCAAAGTTCTAGAAGCATAGTATATAACATGAGGTACCTTATTGATTCTTTGGCCTAAGACAGCTCCCAATGCAAAGTCACTAGCATCACACATGAGCTCAAATGGAAGGCTCCAATTAGGTGCCATCATATTATGGGTGTAGATGTGAGCAGCTTCTTCAAGATTTTGAAAGCTTCTATGCATTCTTTAGTCCATTCAAACTTGAAATCATTGGCTAGCAGTGCATAGAGGGGTCTAGAAATCTTGGAGAAATCCTTGATGAATCTTCTATAAAACCCAACATGTCCCAAAAAACTTCTTACACCCTGCCATCATAGGAAGAGGGACTTTCGTGATGATGTCAATTTTGGCCTTATCCACCTCAATGCCCTTGCTAGAAATGGCATGACCCAACACAATACCTTTTTGTACCATGAAGTGGCACTTTTCCCAATTGAGCACTAAGTTGCATTCTTCACACCTCTTGAGGACAATCTTCAGATGATTGAGGCATTCATCAAAATTAGAGCCAAAAACACTAAAATCAACCATAAATACCTTAACAAATTTCTTCACCATGTCTGAGAAAATGCTCATCATGCATGTTTGAAAGATGGTTGGTGCATTGCATAATCCAAATGGCATCCTTCTGTAAGCAAACATGCCAAAATGACAGGTGAAGGTGGCATTTTCTTGATCCTTTAGTGCTATTGCAATCTGGTTGTAGCCACTGTACCCATCCAAGAAGCAATAATATCTATGGCCAGCTAACCTCTCTAGCATTTGATCAATGAAGGACAGAGGAAAATGATCTTTTCTAGTCACCTTGTTCAGCCTTCTGTAGTCAATACATACCCTCCAACCAGTGGTTATTCTTGTAGGTACCAACTCATCATCTTCGTTTTTCACCATTGTGATCCCACTCTTCTTTGGTATTACTTGAGTTGGACTTACCTATTTACTATCTGAGATAGGGTAGATAATGCCAACATCCAACAATTTCAACACCTTAGCCTTGACTACCTCTTTTATGTGTGGGTTGAATCTACTTTGTGCATCCCTGGTTGGCTTTGCTTTTTCCTCAAGGAAGATTTGATGCATGCACTTGGCTGGACTTATCTCATTAATGTCAACAATTGTCCATCCTAAAGTAGTTTTATGCTCTCTAAGAACTCTCAACAGCTTCACTTCCCCCAAACTTAGGTTTGCAGCAACTATCACAAGTAGTGTCTGGTTCTCTCCCGAGTAGGCATTTGTCAAATGCTCTGGCAATTGCTTCAATTCTAATTTTGGTGCCTGTACAATAGAAGGGACAAGAGTAGTATTAGTAGGCATAAGAGTCTCAAAGGGAGGAATGTACATACTTGGATGTGGTGGGGAGGCCTCAAGGAGGTACACAACTTCAATGATGTCATTAGTAACATCTTCAAAATCTGGCTCAATGTCCTGTCCTATGAAACTGTGAGAAAGGGTGGCCTCCAATGGGTCTATGTGATGGACCTGAAAAAATTTCTCAACAACATCTTGAATGATACATACATTAAAGCATTCCAAATCATCTTGGGGTAATTTCAATGCATCAAATATTTTAAATTCTATCTTCTCTCAATTTACCTTCATATTCACAGTACCCTTTTTCACACAAATTTTAGTATCGGTTGTTCTCATAAAGGGTCTTCCTAAGATGATAGGCAAAGGCAATGGCATAGGCGATTCTTCCATATCTAATACAATGAAATCAACAGGTAAAATAGATTGACCTACCTTTACCAAGACATCTTCTAGTATACCTTTTGATCTTTTGATGCTTCTGTTTGCCAATTGTAAGGTAATTGAAGTTGGTTGAAGCTCCCCCAAACCCAATATCTCATACACAGTGAATGACAACAGATTGACCCCTGCTCCTAGATCCAGTAGTGCCTTTTCAAAAAGATGGACTCCTATCGTGCAAGGAATGGTAAAACTATCTGGATCGTTCAGCTTTGGTGGTAATTTCCTTAAAAATACCGCGTTTACCTCTTTTGTTAAACCACTACTTTGTGCTCTTGAAACTTCCTTTTATGAGTGTAACAATCCTTTAAAAATTTAGCATATGATGGAATTTGTTGAATTGCATCTAATAAAGGAATATTAATTTCTACTTTTCTCAAGGTCTCAAAAATATCAAGCAGTTGCATTTCTTTCTTTGGCTTTACTAACCTCTAAGGTAAGTATGGTGCATTCACCTTCTCCACACTTACCTTTGATGTTAAGGCTTCATCTGAAGATGCTTGTGCTATCTCATCAGTTCCTATGATCTTGCCATTTCTGAGAGTTGTGACAGCTTTCAGTTGTTCAAGACCTCTTGGATTGGGTATTGTTTGGGATGGAAATTCACCCTTCTTCCTTTCACTCAACTCCTTGGCCATTTGTCCCATTTGTGCTTCTAGTCTTTGAATAGCTTAATCGGTCCTTGTATTGGCTTGTTGTTGTGTTGTCAAAATTGTTGTTGCGAGGCCACAAGTTGGAGCACAATACTTTCAAGGTCATTCTTCTTTGATTCCAGAGTTGGTTGGACTGCTTGTGGTGTAGCCTAGTAGTTACCTCCTTGTTGAATTCCTCTGCTGCCCTTGAGGATTCAGAACATTCTGATTGTTACTCCATGAGAAATTAGGGTGGTTGCGCCACCTTGCATTGTAGGTGTCGGAGTATGGATTATTCTTGGGAGGGTAATTGTTCTGTCCCACATAGTTTGCTTGCTTCTGATCAGTGAATGAATTCAAAGGGCAAGTCTTAGTGGTGTGGTTTGTTAAGTGCTAAAATATCCCTATTTTAGCTCCTTAATTTACATTTGTTAAATTCTTCATATTTTTATTTTGAGCAATTTTACTTTCTTTTTATGTTTTTTATGTTTTCTAGGCATTTTGAGGAAAATGAAGAAATTTTGGAAATTTGAGCATCAAAGGTCATTATGGGCATTCAACATTTTGTTATTGCGATCGAATGCAGGAGACTCAAGATCGAGCACATTAGCAATCGAGCTCCCAAGCCAAGAAATGAGCGCCACCTGCACTCATGCACGCAAGAAGAAGGATCGATCGTAGAAATGCGATCGCGTGTACCACACCTGCAATTGAGTGCAGTCGTGCGCCAGTGAGCAATGTGGCGGCTGGTCCTATTTTGGAAATAGGCTTAAGGTTTATTTTACTATTTCTAGGGTTTTTAGGTGCTTCTAGGGTTCTCTTAAACTCTATAAATAGGTTTGTAAACACAGAATTACACACACTTAATTTTGAAGAAGAGTTGGCGGCTCTTCAAGGAAGCGTTTTGATGTGGTAATTTCGTGACAAAATTATCAATTATAGAAATACCACTCGCAATAGAACGAATCCCGTATTCTATGGTTTTTAGGTGCTTCTAGGGTTCTCTTAAACTTTATAAATAGGTTTGTAAACACAGAATTATACACACTTAATTTTGGAGAAGAGTTGGCGGCTCTTCAAGGAAGCGTTTTGATGTGGTAATTTCATGACAAAATTATCAATTATAAAAATACCACTCGCAATAGAACGAATCCCGTAGGATAGGGCTATATTGAGGGTGTCAAACCTTAAGGACTGTGGAGGTTTTGTTATTAAATTCAAAGAATGAAATTTAACCTAATTAAGAAAAAGGGATTGATTGTTTGTGTAAAATTAAAGAGCATAAACGCAAAATTAATGGTGATTATATAAGAGAGAGAGAGTAAGGTACCGAGTTCACCGCCCTCCGCACAACAATGGTAACCATGTTCAATTCTAGAAACTCATGATTATGTATGTTATAAAAGACAATAAAATACATATTAAAGGATAAGAATAATTTATCTTCGGTTGGCACGGATTGTCCACCTAACCACTAAGATGCGGCACGACCCGTCTTCCCCAGGTATAAACTACAAAATTCCTTAATAAGTTTTATATGATTAACGGAATAGTATAACCCATCTTCGTCTACCTAAATTACTCTAAACTAAGGTGTAGTACGACCCCATCTTCCCTAAGCATGGTCTATCTAATCCTATTAATCATATGCATATTAAAACCATTGCATAACCATCAATCTTATGATCACAGAAGATAAGATTGATTGAGTTCAATACAGGCAAAATAATTTCTAAGACAAGATAAGAATTTCGCAAGTACCAAATTTGGAATTGAATAACAATTGCATTAAAATTAAGAACAGAATTCAAAGGTTGCAATCCTCATAGTTATGCAATCAACATACATATAATGAACTAACTAGAATCAAATACAATCACCATTATGCTTGGAGAGGGCTACATCGGTACCCCACAAAGGGGTTTAGCCGCTCATGCTGATGAATAAACTCCAAGGAATTTTTGTGCAATTTTTGCTCTAGGGAAATGGCCCCCTTTTACAATGTTTTAGAGCCTATTTATAGGGACTAGGAAACCCTAGAAACCCTAAAACCCTAATTACAATCATAGGTCAGTCTCCTAGTCCAACTGGGAGACTAAAAACTAAGTCCACGATGTCAAAAGGCGATTTCTGTGTTGTGCACACCCGAGTGCGATCTATCACAGGCTTTGGGCAATCGATCGCAATTGCGATCAATCCTAGACTTTGGGTGATCGATCGCAGGTGCGATCGATCACAGGTGCAGCTGTGATCGATCACAGCAGCTACAGAATGATGCCAACTTGTCCCTTTTAGCCCAATTTCCAATGGAACTTTTGCATTTGACCTGAAACACACAAACAAAACAAAATTAAACAAATAACAATGCTAAGGAAATAATATATGCAAATTAAGGGGCTTGAATGTGCAACATTCAGCGCTTATCACACCCCCAAACTTACATATTGCTAGTCCCTTAGCAATACAAAACAGAAAATAAACTGAAAAACATAAAGATAAATCCAGCTTTCGTGGGATGTAGGGTTGCATTTAGCATATGCAACAAGCCTTTTAAACCCCTAGGAATTCCCTAGAGGATGAGTGGAGTCTCGTGAGGGTTTTCCAGGAATGATACCCACAAACATTATGCACAGTTCATGTTATCTAAAAATTAAAGCATCACTTAAAACCATGATTCTCATTCATTAGCAAGCTTAAAAAGTTAAACTCCATCTTCTTAATGAATTGGAACTTAAAGTCTAATTACTTACAACCGGCAAGCTAAGGCATCACAAGCTCGAAACAGTGTAAAGTGAACTAGCACAAGATTATGAAGCTTCCAATTAATTTCAATATGCAATGTCTCAATATCTCAAGATTCACTGGAAGTCCTATCAGAATGAACACAATGGCGTGCTTTTCTTATTCTTTCTTTTATTATTAGGCTCTGCAGTGCTTAGTTCCCTTAAGCTTTCTAATTGACCCATGTAGTGAGTGTTGAGTCAATGACTCCCAAACCAGATGGTTTTAGGGCATTAGGTGTAAAGACACTCCTAAGAACTTACTAATTCAAGTCAAAAAGGCTATGAAACTAAACTAGCCATAATGTTAACCATATCAAAACTCCTCATCTTTTGACATGAACACTCAATGAAAAGCTTATCAATGATTATCATCATTTTTTTTTTATAAAGCTAACCAAATCAAATCTCTTCACCTTTTGACGTGAACGCTCAATGCTTTGCGGCAAGAAGCCCAGTTACTCAGTGAAAATCTTATCAATGATCATTTTTTTTTTTTAATTATTTTTTTATATGCATATGCCAATGTATTCAACCAACAAGTCATCTAGTGTTACCCAAAACATAGAGATATACACATTAAGACCACATGTCATACCCCACAAATCATGTGCTAATGTGCTTGTGTTAGAGCAGATCAAACATGTGAATTCTCAACTGTCTAAAGTAAGTAACAAAACTCAAAAATTCTATCATCAGATCATGTGTTCAAAATTTCAAGCTCACTGATGAACTCAAATCATAAATTTTTTAGGTCAACCAAAATTTTAGGACAACCTGAACATGCATTTTGTTTTCAAAAATAGGACAAGTGTGTGTAAATGTGTCTCTCATACCCCCAAACTTGAATCATACATTGTCCCCAATGTATGGACAGAACTGAAAAATAAGGTTAAGGGTATAGGAGTAACCGAATGAGCAGATGTGGGTATACCATACCCCTAAACTTGTATCCAAAAACACATGTCCTGAAAAAGAAGTTGATACTCCAACCAAGAAACAATCAAGTGCATACATTTTTGTAAAAGTGATGGAGGAAAGGGGAAAAGTGACATTCTTTCCCGAGTGCGCTTGATCGCACGTAAGTGCGATCCATCGTACTCATGCAGGATGGTCCGTGCGCTACAGCGCTCGCGCGCCTTCAGGCGCATGGCGAGGGAACGATCGATCGCCATTGAAATAGCGATCATTCGCTTCCTCAGTAGGTTTAGTGCTTTTGAGGGCATTTATGCGCTCGATCACCCGTGGATGGGCGATCGATCGCAAGAGTAGAATATCAATTCCCACGACATTGACTAAAAATAAGAAAAAATTGGAACAACAATGGATAAATTAACCTGGATGGAGATCATGTACCCTGGTGAGGTGAGGATTCAAGCGCACAGGGTTTGCGCTTGATCCTATGAGGTAATGCTCAAAGTAATTCTGAGTCTCGAAGAATCTTACCTCGATCCTTCAGAAGTCCAATCAAGCTCTTCCATCCCTTCTTCTTTATGATCATGTAGCATTCCACAAGGAAGAGAAATCTCCTTACTATTCTGAGGCTGCTTCTTTCAGATAAAAAGTCTTGAGTCTCCCCATGGCAATACTCTAGATGTTTTTTCCGAACTGGTCCCATGATCAACCTTTTGTCACTGTAGGGGTCCACGAAAACTGGGACAACCTAGGAGCTTGCTGAAAAATTGTCCACCCCAATGAAGTCCACTTCAGTAACCTCTGAATGAGATATGTCCCATGTGGGGTTGTCATCAGATGGGGGAGTACTTGAAGTCAAGGGCATAGGCTCTGGTGGGTTTCTCCATGATGGAGCTTCAAATAGAGACGCAGGCGGTGGGTCTTCAACCGTTTCTCCAATGGCATCCAAGAAGAAACAAGCCTTTTGATTAGGTGCATTCTGGAAGGCAGTGAAAATGTTCAGCCTGATTTTCATATTTCCAAAGGAAATCTTCATCACTCCAGTCCGACAGTTTATGCATGCATTGGCTGTTGCAAGGAAATGATGCCCAAGGATGACATGAATTTGCTTCTCCGGATAAGGGACAGGTTCTGTGTCAAGAACTATGAAGTCAACTGGATAGTAGAACTTGTCCACCTTGATAGTGACATCCTTCACAATTTCTCGGGGTTTCTTGATGGATTTGTCAGCCAGTTGCAAGGCAGTACTAGTCGATTTTAGTTCCCCTAAGCCAAGTTGCTGATACACTGAGTATGGAATCAAATTTACACCGGCTCTTAAGTCAAGGAAAGCTCTCTCAATCTCAGTGTTTCCAATGATGCACGAAATTGTAGGTGTTCTAGGGTCCTTGAATTTGGGAGGAGTGTTGTGTTGAATCAAGGAGCTCACTTGCTCAGTGAGAACAACTTTCTTAGGAATATGCTTTTGATTCTTCCTTTTTTGAGTGCGCAAGTCCTTGAGAAACTTTGCATAGGCTGGAATTTGCTTGATGGCATCTAGGAGTAGGATGTTGACCTTAACCTGCTTGAAGGTTTCCATCATGTCTTGTATCTTCTCTTCTTGTTTCCCGAAGTGGGAGGGTGCTTTGAGACGCTCTGGGAATGGAGCTTTAGGCACATATGGTATCTCTAGAGTGGGGGCGGATGGAATAGATACCTCAATGTTTACTTGTTTACCCTTGTCCTAATGCATAGTCAGTGGGGTCTCAAGTTGCTCATCCCTCTTTTCTTCCAAATGATTGTCTACCACTCTTCCACTTCGCAATGTGGTAATAGTTTGAACTTGCTCCAGATGAGAAGTGCTTCCTTCTATCATGTATAGTCCCTTAGGATTTACCACCGGCTGACTTGGAAGCTTCCCTTCTTCCCTCATGTTGAGGGTATTTGCCATTTGCCCCATTTGAGTCTCTAGTTTGGCGATGGATTGAGAGTGGGAATTTACTGTCTGATTCATCTCGCGAAACTTGTCGGTCAACTCACCCAACCTGCAGTTAATCTCACCCAGCATGTTCAGCATTCGATTTTCAATATTAGATTATGTCCGGGATGGTGGGGTAGCCTGGTATTGCTGCTGTGGAGGCTGGTATGTTGAAGATGGTTGATAGGGCTGCCTACTACATTGAGCTTGATTGTGCTGCCCTGGGGTTGAGTTTCCCAAAGTTAGATTCTTCCAAGAGAAATTGAGGTGATTTCTCCATCCCGGGTTGTAAGTGTTGGAATACGGATCATTACCCGGTCTAGAGAAGGCTGCATTGACCTGCTCATTAGAAACATCAGTGTAATTGACAGCAATAGGACAGTTATTTACCTGATGCATAGTGCTAGAACAGAATGAACATGGTTCAGGTTGGGTGCTTATGTGAGCAGCATTAGGAGCAAAGCCAGCAGTCAATAATTGGTCCAACTTCTTGGTGATAGCATCAACCACTTGAGTGGCCATGTTTGCAGAAGGCCCTACTTCGAAAAGACTCTCCGTCTTTGGTGCTTTAGGTGCGGGATCTCTCCGTCTATTGGAAACCTGCTGACGAGAATTTTTACTCAAGTTTTCAAACATAGCCCATGCTTCATCTTCACTTTTTAACATAAATGTCCCCCCACAAGATGCATCTACCGTACTCCTACTAGACTCAATCAGACCATCATAGAAACTCTGCACTAGCTGCCATTTGGGGACAGCATGGTGTGGACATGATCTAAGTAAATCCTTAAGCCTTTCCCACGTCTCATGTAATGGTTCACCCGCATACTGGGTGATACTAGTGATGGCTCTCCTAGTGTCATTGGTCCTTCCTATGGGGAAATATTGCTTGAGAAAAACTTGTTGTAGTTGATCCCAAGAAGTGATAGAATCAGGCTCTAAGGATTGGAACCAATGTTTGGCTTTATCTTTGAGGGCAAAGATAAAGAAACGCCTCTTTAAGGCATCCTCGGTGAATCCCATCAATTGAATAGTAGAACATATTGTTTGGAATTCGCTGAGGAAGTCATAAGGATTCTCATGGGTAAGCCCTAGGAAAGTCGGTAGACTTTGTATGGTGCTAGGCTTGATCTCATAGTAGGTTGCCGTAATGTCCGGCAACCTGAGACATGAAGGGGTAGTGTATGTGGGTGGAATGTAGTGATCTTGCAAAGCTACGTGAGGGGCACCAGCCATGGTGTCAGTGATGGGCTCTTTAGGCAAATTAGATTTCCTTTCGGCTCTAAGTTGTCTAAGAGTGTGTTCTATGTTGGGGTCACAAGTGATTAAGGGCAAAGACAAAGATCGGCGACCCAACATAAACTAAACCAAAAAAATAAATAAATAAATAAAAATAAAGACAAAAACAGGAAATAACAAAACTAAAAATTAAAATAAAGCTGAAAATAGGAAATAACAGAAACTGAAAATTAAATGAAAATTAAAACTGAAATAAAAGCTCACAAACGGCCCTTAGATGCACTAGAATGAGGCTGCAGCAGACTCTGGCAGGAGTGCGCACGATTGCCCCAGGAGGTGCGATCGTTCGCACTGCCGAAGGGGGGAACGAAAGCAGAGGCTGAGGTTCGATCACAGCTGCGTGTAGAACTGCGAACGATCGCACATGGGCTATGATCGATCGCAATTACAGAAGCTTGCACTTGCAGAGCTGAACGTGAACTTGAAAAAGAAATTAAACTGCGAAAATTGAAAATAAAGAACCTGCAGAGCTGAACGTGAACTTGAAAAAGAAATTAAACTGCGAAAATTGAAAATAAAGAAAAACAAAACAAAAATAAAGATTACGCTAAACGTAATCCTTAAAAATTAATAATGAAACCGTTAATAGTCCCTGGCAACGGCGCCAAAAATTGATGTGGTAATTTCGTGGCAAAATTATCAATTATAAAAATACCACTCGCAATAGAATGAATCCCGTAGGATAGGGCTATATTGAGGGTGTCGAACCTCAAGGACTGTGGGGGTTTTGCTATTAAATTCAAAGAACGAAATTTAACCTAATTAAGAAAAAGGGATTGATTGTTTGTGTAAAATTAAAGAGCATAAACGCAAAATTAAAGGTGATTATATAAGAGAGAGAGAGTAAGGTACCGATTTCACCGCACTCCGCACAACAATGGTAACCATATTCAATTCCTGAAACTCATGATTATGTATGTTATAAAAGACAAGAAAATACATATTAAAGGATAAGAATAATTTATCTTCGCTTGGCGCGGATCGTCCACCTAACCACTAAGATGCGGCACGACCTGTCTTCCCTAGGTATAAACTATAAAATTCCTTGATAAGTTTTATATGATTAACGAAATAGTATAACCCATCTTCGGTTGGCACAGATCGTCTACCTAAATTACTCTAAACTAGGGTGTAGTATGACCCGTCTTCCCTAAGCATGGTCTATCTAATCCTATCAATCATATGCATATTAAAACCATTGCATAACCATCAATCTTATGATCACAGAAGATAAGATTGATTGAGTTCAATACAGGCAAAATAATTTCTAAGACAAGATAAGAATTTCGCAAGTACCGAATTTGGAATTGAATAACAATTGCATTAAAATTAAGAACATAATTCAAAGGTTTCAATCCTCATAGTTATGCAATCAACATACATATAATGAATTAATTAGAATCAAATACAATCACCATTGTGCTTGGAGAGGGCTACATCGGTACCCTACAAAGGGGTTTAGCCGCTCATGTTGATGAATAAATTCCAAGGAATTTTTGTGCAATTTTCGCTCTAGGGAAACGGCCCCCTTTCACAATGTTTTAGAGCCTATTTATAGGGACTAGGAAACCCTAGAAACCCTAAAACCCTAATTACAATCGTAGGTCAGTCTCCCAGTTCAACTGGGAGACTAAAAACTAAGTCCACGCTATCAAAAGGCGATTTATGTGTTGTGCACGCCCGAGTGTGTAACTAAACTCTTTAGTAGGGCTAGATTGAAGCCCTAACTATGTTCCTTTAATATATCAATATTGGCGCCTTTGTGATAATCATATTGTGATGCTTAACTTGATTATTTCTTGCTTAATTGAATTTCTCATGTGTGTGATTGGCCATTATATGGATGTGGTATGGACTAGTTGTTTAGGTCAATTTGGATGACCGAGTCCTAGGCTTAATAGAGTAACAAAAGAATTTAGTCATGGGTTCTTGGGGTAATCAACAAAAGGAACCGGGAGTATGCACCCATGCCCTAGGCCTTGTGTGTTTGTCGATTTTCATAGATCTATGCTTTCTTAAAGAACAACTTAGTATACACCTGATAAGAGCCAAATATTGCATATTTGGACCCCTTAATTTACATTAGTTAATCCTTTAGTTGTGTCGTTATCTAACGCTTTGTGTTAGATTTGTGTTTTAGTGTTTTGTAGGTTGCTGAAGAGAAACTGCAACTTAAAAGGGGAAAATTGCAAAGTCTTGGAATAAAGCATACTTTGAGAAGAACTAGAAAATGTGGTTAAGTTTGACCAAATCAAAGAAACGATAAAATCAGAATTTCCCAAAATAAAGATAATTTCTGATTGGATTCAAATTTAGATTCTGCACACGTTTCAGTGTTTTGACGTTTAACTTTCTGCTCAAATATCGGATTAAGGTGATTCAAATGGCAGTGGAAATCTAGCTCAAAATGATACAATTTATTGTGAAATAGGATTTTCCTAATTCGGACGTTTACTATGCCAAAATCATCCCACAATATGAGAACGTAAATCTGAGCGAATCTTATCCTGATTTTAGACTTCTATTTTGACTGGGAGACTAACCTCCAAATTATCTAGGTTTACTTGGGCTTCTAGGACTTATCTAAAACTATAAATAGACCTCTTTGCATTCAAGAAAAGGGAGGAAGCCTGGAGACAAAAATTCACAACTTTTCTCTTTAGTTTAGTTTTTTGTTAGGTTTAGGTTTTAGTTTTCATAGTCATGTGCAACTAAATCCCCAACTAAGGTTGGGGATGAAGCCTCACCGTTGAAGAACGACATTGCTATTATGTAAGTTTTTATTGATACAATTTTATTGAGTTTATTATTTTAATTGTTTTACTCCTAATCAATTATGTGGAGTGATTCTTGGATATCTCTTGTGATTTAAGGATACATGTGATGATTTGAGATAATTTCATATGATTGATTGCTTGGTTGTTACCTCATAAAAATTGGATATCCCTTGTGATTTGTTCTATGGATACGTCTGGTATTTCAATTGAATTTGGATTCTTTTTGTGATTTAATCAATGAATGGATACATGGAATGGTTTTGATTAATTCTTTGAAGCGTAGTAAAACATATCTAACATTTTAATTGTGAGAACTTCAGATTGATATTGATGAGCATAGAGTATGTTGTTATGATGCGGTGAGTGTGAATTCCCAAACCTTAGTGCCTTTATCTTTTGAGTCATTTATTTTATGTTTAGTCTCTTAAATTTAAAAACGAAATTCAAGACCCCTTTTGGAACTAGATTATGATTAAATTACTTTTAAGTTTAAATTTGCTTTCAAGAACACAATTCCCTGTGGGTTCGACCTCACACTTGTACATCACTATATTGTACACGACTTGTGCGCTTGCTAGTACATTAAATTTGAGAAAGTTATAGTCAGTATGGCCTATGATGACAGGTTGGAATAACTCATGGNGTCATGTGCAACTAAATCCCCAACTAAGGTTGGGGATGAAGCCTCACCGTTGAAGAACGACATTGCTATTATGTAAGTTTTTATTGATACAATTTTATTGAGTTTATTATTTTAATTGTTTTACTCCTAATCAATTATGTGGAGTGATTCTTGGATATCTCTTGTGATTTAAGGATACATGTGATGATTTGAGATAATTTCATATGATTGATTGCTTGGTTGTTAACTCATAAAAATTGGATATCCCTTGTGATTTGTTCTATGGATACGTCTGGTATTTCAATTGAATTTGGATTCTTTTTGTGATTTAATCAATGAATGGATACATGGAATGGTTTTGATTAATTCTTTGAAGCGTAGTAAAACATATCTAAGATTTTAATTGTGAGAACTTCAGATTGATATTGATGAGCATAGAGTATGTTGTTATGATGCGGTGAGTGTGAATTCCCAAACCTTAGTGCCTTTATCTTTTGACATTTATTTTATGTTTAGTCTCTTAAATTTAAAAACGAAATTCAAGACCCCTATTGGAACTAGATTATGATTAAATTACTTTTAAGTTTAAATTTGCTTTCAAGAACACAATTCCCTGTAGGTTCAACCTCACACTTGTACATCACTATATTGTACACGACTTGTGCGCTTGCGAGTACATTAAATTTGAGAAAGTTATAGTCAGTATGGCCTATGATGACAGGTTGGAATAACGCATGGACAAGCAAGAAGGGATGTTGCGGGCCATTCTAGAATGATTGCCACCAGCTTCGGGGGCATCATCTTCTGTACCACTAGGGGGCAGCAGTGAGCAGTATCATAGTCTAGCTGAAGACGTTAAACTTAGCACTCATGGGAGGCACCCACAGCATATCCTTTATGTTTTCTATTGATTTTCAATTTATTGTTGTTTATTTTTAGTTTTTTTTTTTTTTTGTTTTCCATTGTTACTTTAGTATTTTGTTTTACAGGGACAAGTGTGCTTTGATTCAAGTTTGGGGGGGTGTGTTATGAGCCATGCTATTCCAAACAGTTCTTAATCTCCCAGGTCAGCTCTTACCATGTTATATACACATTGGGGACAATGTGTACTTTAAGTTTGGGGGTATGGAGAACACATTTACACACACTTTGTCCTAATTTTCCTTTGTTTTTGTTCAAAAAAAAAAAAAAATTGCATGTTCATGTTGTCATAAAATTTTGGTTGATCTAAAGAATTGTGATTTGATGTTCATTGGTGAGCTTAAAATTTTGAACACATGATCTAATGATAGAATTGTAAGACTGGTTACTTACTTTAGGCAATTGAGAATTCACATGTTTGATCTAATCTTACACAAGCACATTAATTGTGGGGTATGACATGATAGTCTGATGCGTATGTTCTTATGTCTTGGGTGAAATTGGATGACTTGTTGGATGGATACTTGGCATATTATATCATATAAAAAATGAATAAATAATTGATCACTAAAACATTTGCACTGAGTAACTGGACATCTTGCCTCATTAAGTAATGAGTGTTCACATTAAATTATGGCTAGTTTAGCTCTGTAGCCTTTTTGACTCGAGTTAGTAAGTCCTTAGGGGTGTCTTTACACCTAAAGGTCCCCGAGTCTTGTTCAGAGTGGAATAAAGTTGGGAGATGAACCGTGGAATTAATTACCAGTTAATTAATTATTGGGGCGTTACAGATAATAGCTGCAAACCTAAGTTTTGGGGAAGAAGATAAGCTTCTAAGAGTTCTTAGAGAGCACAAAACTGCTTTAGGATGGACTATTGCTGACATCTAGGGGATAAGTCTAGCCAAGTGCATGCATCAAATCTTCCTTGAGGATGAAGCAAAGCCAACCAAGGATGCACAAAGAAGACACATGAAGGAGGTAGTGTAGTGACCCAAATATTTAACGAAGCATGAGTGACTTAGTTAGAAGGTTAATTTGGACTTTGGGTCACTTGGATCAGCCAAAAGGGTATTTTGGGAATTTGTCTTTTAGTGCGGATGTACGCTAGGGTTGGTGGATGTACGCTTTTGTCTTTTAGTACGGATGTACGCTAGGGTTGGCGGATGTACGCTTTTGTCTTTTAGTGCGGACGTACGGTGGTCCACCACCGGATGTATGCTCTGACAGATAGTACAATCGTACTCTGTGAACAGTACAACAGACGTACGTGACACTATTCACAGAATCCACTGGGTAATACCTGATCGTACGAAAAAGTCTTTGGACCTCTGTGGAATAGTACCAGACGTATTCCCTTAGGACCAGACGTCCGCTACTTTTTGGCCCTCCTCGCCCATTTCACACCTATTCTGCCCCTTAACCCCTCTCTTCGCCCCTAGGCTATTGGTAGACCGTCTTGTGAGTGGTTGTAAGGTTTCGTGGGTGTTTTGGTGTTGCCGGAGGAGAAGCTCTTGAGGTTTTGCTTCAAGGAGGTAACGCTCAGTTTCCTTAACTTTTTAATACGTCATTATGCTGCTCGATTATAGTTTTATGTTGCTAGTTGTAGTTGTTAGCTTACTTATGCTTTAATCTTGCTCAGGTTAGCGTTTTAATAGCTTAGCATTGTTGTCCTTACATGGAGGTTTCGATCTGAGTTAGGAGGCCTTAGGTAGCCTTTGTTGGCCTTAGGAGTCGGAGATAGGCGGACAATGGAGAGAAAATGAGGTTCTCCCTAAAAGACATCAGAGTGGACGTACGGTTTCGTGACCGGACGTATGGCCCTTCGTGTCACAGTGGACGTACAGTCAGTGTGTGACAAGGAAACCCTATTTTCACCAGGCGTCCCATAGCTCCTATTTCCTTGATGTAGAGCTGTGCTTTAGTAGAAATAGGACTGATGATAGGTCTTTTCTCAGTATTTGAAGTTATGGAGCCTCAAGGGAATTACATGGAGGAGCTTTACGGCCTGGGTGAGTACAAACTCACATAGATGCTTTGTTGTTACTTTTCCTGCATTGCATATCTATTTTATATATATCAAACATGCATATTTTTTTGCAACTCTTATGAAATACATTTTTGAACTACGGGGAACTCTCTTTTGTGAAAATGTGTGTCTGTTAACAAGATAATAATGAGACTTGTAAAACTGTGCACGTAAAAGACTGATACGACTAATTGCATTGTATGACATGGTACATCGGTATGTGCAATATAATGGCCATGGGCTTACTATACGGGTATGCTTTATGGTCAATGTGTGCGTGTGTGGGGTCTTTGGATCCAATGATTCGTGACTAACGATGCAGCCATTCCCAATGGATGGTCCCTATAGGACAGACGTCATTAGCAGTGTGGGGCACCCGAGGTTGGACTCGATCGTGTCGCTAGTGTTACGTACGGTATGTTTTATGCAATGGCTGGAACATCAACATTGTACTACAGGTCCCTTGGGACAGCGTCAACCTTGCTGAGAATGGGTAATATCTCGGGTAGACCATATTTTTGAACTATTACTGTTACTCATAATTATAGCATATATTATATTATATATATATCACCTGCATGATAACTGCCATCTCATAATGTTGCATGTGTTTTATAAATAAAAGAATCCACAAATTAATGACGGGTACGTCATGTGGATTTCTACTCACGAAGTCGTCGGACTTACCCTTGTATTATTTTCCTTTTTCTCCATATGTACGATTATGCTGTTCTAGATAGTGGATATTGTGAAGCATCCGGTTCTCATGGAGGATTCAATCCAGGAGATGCTTGAGGACTTATTGCAAGCTTAAGCGGGTACTCATGGTAATTAGTACTTTTGAGTTATGTTGTAGACTTAGGATTTGTTGCATGCTTGCATGTTAAGGATTAGCATAGATCCATTGTAATGATGTTATGATTTCCGATGCTTTGATGATCTTTAGTTAGACACTCAGGTTATAATGATTAATGTTTATAGTATTTAATTACTTCCGCTGCTTAGTATCCTCTATTTTTGAGGAGTGGAGGTCCCGGAAGTCTTGTTCGGAGTGAAACAAGGCTGGGAGACGAACCGCTGAATTAATTACCAGTTAATTAATTCTCGGGGTGTTACAGTTGGTATCAGAGCTGTTGCTCTTCGGACCATAGGAATAGATCTATTAGGGGTTAGATCTGGATTCATTAGAGCTTTTTGCTCAGCGGAATATAGGACATGATCTATTAGGTGCTAGGAAATGATCTACCAGAGCATAGGATGGATTATATGTATGCAAGGGATACAGAGTTTTGATACCTATGATCTTGAGAATGTTGGACTTGAGGATTTTAGGGATTTGATATGGTATTAATGTCGGGACTATGACTGCTTTGATGATGCAACCTTGGAGATTTGGATTGATCTGCACTAAGATAGTTAGATAAGGTCTTAGGCTTAGATTATCCTTAGGTCTTTGGCTAAGGTGGTAGTAGTTTAGGCGCTTAGTATGGATAGGTTTGCAACTAGGTTTGACGTTTTGAGCGAGACTCGGCATAGCGCTTTGAAGTTAGGGCTGATGATCGTTGTGACTGCAGAGATGTCACCACATGACGTCATTGGAAGCAGCGATGGTAGGAGACCATCCCAACCTAATGAAAGGACGAGGAACGTTCTGGACACTACCCAAGCATTGGAAGTTGTGGCAAGTCGTCTTGTGGAAGCATTAGTTAATGTACGAGGAGTCCCTACTCCAAGTGGAAGCAAAGGTTGCTCTTTCAATGAGTTCTATGAGCATCATTTCCCTATGTTTAAGGGGAACCTGAACTCCAGAGAAGCAAGAGAGTGGTTTATGAGCTTAGAGGAGTTGCTACGAGTTATGGACTGCACTGAGGAGCAAAGACTCAAGTACGCAGCCTACAAGTTCTCTGGAGAAGCAAAGCGATGGTGGAAAGCTAAGAGGAACTCGTTAGTGATGGAATTAGGAAGCGAGGAGGCCATTCCGTGGACTCGATTCAATGAAGAGTTTTATCGGGAATACTCGTGGGGCTTAAGGAGGAGTACACCCCGAGAGTTGCATTCCAAGAAGGAAAAGAGTCGTTGGTGCCATAGGTGTGGCAGACTACATTTTGGGAAATGCAGATTGATGTACAAATTTAATTGTATTCGCTAATTGCACGAGTCATTTGTAATAGAGCGGTTATGCAGGTGCAAGGTCGAACCCATAGAGAATCGTGTTTTGTTAAAAACTAATTTTAAAGTGCCTAAACTAATCCTATCTTAACCTAGTCCCAACATCAAACAGGTAACGTGCGTAATATAAAAACTAAATTAAAATGCAATAAAATAAATATAAACGACTAAGGTCCCTAATCCACCTCACCACAAACTAATTAACATATAAACATGCTTAGCTCATACTCAATAACGATTACACTACTAGGCATATTCTGAGCGCTAACACATTGTTCATATTTTCGTCTATCGATAAAGCACATATGTATATCCTATTGTTGCTACAAAATCTTGTCGAACTAACCAATGCAAACACTGTTAAGAGGTCACAACAGATATTGGTCCGAAGATGAATCATCCGATGTATCTCCAGTTGCAACGAAAGTCGACATTTAATGATTTGCAAACAACAATCAACACATTTTTTTCACTAAAATGCATTGAAACGAATAAACATAAAATGAAATGACAGAATGATACGAACTAAACATGAATAAATGTAAACAACTCTATAGTGAAGGGAATAAGAGACTAAATAAAAGCAAAATAAAACATAAAATAAATAAATGACAATTTAGGAGGGATTTACAGTAGAAATCAAAGGGTTTGAGGCCCTAGGGGCGCCTCCCAAACATGCAAAATATGAAATACACAAAGTCCTATTTATAGACAAAAATTTAGTGTGCTGCCAGGTCAGGGGTGCGTTCGAACGTAACCCTACATGCGTTCGATCGTGGTGCTGTACGTTCGGTCACATGCGCATCGCCGTGCCGCGTGCGTTCCAGTGAAGGCGCTGCGTTCGACCGCAGTGCGTTCGAATGCACATAGTGCGGTCGAACGCAAGTAACTGCCCACGGCGCAAGGATGAAGCGATGATCGATAGGGCCTGCTAAGGCGACGCGGGAAACGCGGGCTGACGTGGCGNGTCTATCGATAAAGCACATATGTATATCCTATTGTTGCTACAAAATCTTGTCGAACTAACCAATGCAAATACTGTTAAGAGGTCACAACGGATATTGGTCCGAAGATGAATCATCCGATGTATCTCCAGTTGCAACGAAAGTCGACATTTAACGATTTACAAACAACAATCAACACATTTTTGTCACTAAAATGCATTGAAACGAATAAACATAAAATGAAATGACAGAATGATACGAACTAAACATGAATAAATGTAAACAACTCTATAGTGAAGGGAATAAGAGACTAAATAAAAGCAAAATAAAACATAAAATAAATAAATGACAATTTAGGAGGGATTTACAGTAGAAATCAGAGGGTTTGAGGCCCTAGGGGCGCCTCCCAAACGTGCAAAATATGAAATACACAAAGTCCTATTTATAGACAAAAATTTAGTGTGCTGCCAGGTCAGGGGTGCGTTCGAACGTAACCCTACATGCGTTCGATCGTGGTGCTGTGTGTTCGGTCGCATGCGCATCGCCGTGCCGCGTGCGTTCCAGTGAAGGCCCTGCGTTCGACAGCAGTGCGTTCGAACGCACATAGTGCGGTCGAACGCAAGTAATTGCCCACGGTGCAAGGATGAAGCGATGATCGATAGGGCCGGCTAAGGCGACGCTGGAAACGCGGGCTGACGTGGCGTGCAATCGAACGTGGCTTCTGCGTTCGACCGTAGTGCGTTCGAACGCAGGATGTGCGTTCGAACGCACCTGAAGAGGCTGAAATAGTATCTTTGCTTAATTCTACCCCTTTTGAACCACAATTCACACCAAGGACCTACAACACACTAAAACACTAGAACAACACAAAATATTAGATATTAACAAAGCTAAGAGCCTAACAAATATAAATTAAGGGGTCCAAATAAGCACTTTTAGGCACTCATCACATATCAAGGGAGAATTTGTGCTACGGATGTGGCAAGGTGGGACACTTCATTCAGAACTACAATAAAGCCAAAAGGAATGGTATTGGTCCACCTGGGAGGAAATGATGGTAGGGCAAGGGTTAAGCGTAACCATCCGAGCTGTTTAAGGCATGTGGGTTCGCCTTATTTTGTAGTCAAGGGCTGGGTTACTGGATGTTGCTCATACATCAGCCAGTTGTATTTTGCTTTGTACTTGCACTTGATTTAGGGTTTTGGACCTAAAAGTGTAACATTAATTAAGAGTTTTGTTAATGCATGGTGCTTGTTACGTGATGAGTGCCATTTAGTGCTTATTCGGACCCCTTAATTTATGTTTGTTAAGCCTTTAGCCTTGTTAATATCTAATCTTTTAGTTTGTTTTAACGTTTTGTGGTGTTGCAGGTCCTTGCATTCGAATTGCGGTTAAAAGCATGGAATTGGCCAAAATGCACATTTGGAGTCCTTGCCAGTGCGCTCGAACGCACTAGGTACGATCGAGCGCATTGCGCTAAAGCCCAGCAGAGCTAAAGCTGCGCTCGAGCACAGACCTAGCGATCGAACGCACATACGATCGAGAGCATAGGCTGCGATCGAGCGCATGCCTTGTCAGCCCATGAAGTGCACGTCGCCCTAGCCGCCATCGCTTCATGCCTGCGCCGTGGAATTCCAGAGCAGTTACGCGCGCTCGAACGCACACCTCGGGATCGAGAGCAGTGAGATCGAGCGCAACCCATGCAATCGAGAGCACCTGACTTGGCAACAACCCTAATTTTTGCTTATAAATAGAACATTTGGTATGGATTTTTATTTACATTTGGAAACGCTTGGAGGCACCCTCAGTGGCCTAAGTCCTCCTTGTTCATCACTATAAAACCTTCTAAATGTCATTTTATCATTTAATGCTTTTATTTGTTTTATTTTAGTCTCTTATTTCCTTCACTATGGATTTGTTTATATATATTCATGTTTAGTTCGTATTTTCTGTCATTTTAATTTAATGTATGTTTGATTCAATCGCAATCTCGTGACAAGATTGTGATTGGTTGTTGTTTATGGATCGTTTTTCGTCCAATATTCATTGTGATTTATCTGGGTAACATCGGATGGTTTAATCGAGTCCAATATCCGTTGTCGTCAACGACACATCGGATGATTCGATTTCGGTTCAACATCCATTGTGACCATTTATGGGTTAATACATCGAATGATTCGACTAGATTTTGTAAAGACAAAAGAACATGCATAGAGCTAGGCCGTACGACAGGTGTGTGTACTATCGTAAGAATAGGACATGCATTTTAGCCTAATTGTTTAATAGATGTGTGAATTAGCATGATTATATGTTGATTAAATTGTGGTGAGGTGGATTAGGGACCTTAGTCGTTTTTATTTCTTTGTTTTATTACGTTTAATTTAGTTTTTACTTTATGCACGCCACATGTTTGATTTTGGGACTAGGTTAAGATAGGATTAGTTTAGGCATTTTAAAGTTAGTTTTCACGAAACCCGATTCCCTGTGGGTTCGACACTCGCACTTGCACAACCATTTTATTGCAAACGATTTGTGTAATTGGCGAGTACTATTTTTGGTACAACCATTACGCTTTGTTGATGTGTCAATGATAAGATTTCTGATTTTGTTAATTGTAACATCCCACCCCAATGACACAATATTGTCCGCTTTTGGCTCCCCTAAACCAGACTTCCCAGGGGGTCACCCATCCTGGTACTACTCTCGCAGAAGTACACTTAACTGCAGAGTTCTGATGGGATCATTACCATCACGGCTTTAAAACGGGTTGTTGTCATTAAGGGTGGAAGTATACATATAAGCACATCCTCATCTTCATACCCAGGCAATGTGGGACGTCACAATCACCCCCTCTTAGGACCCAGCGTCCTCGCTGGCGGCCTCATGGGATTAGCCCACTCTTGGCATCCGTCCCAGCAAGCGTCCTCTAGTGACCTTCATGGGCTTGTGCACGCTCCCCCCATCTCAGGCTGGGCAATGGCTCTGATACCATATGTAACATCCCACCCCAATGACACAATATTGTCCGCTTTTGGCTCCCCTAAACCAGACTTTCCAGGGGGTCACTCATCCTGGTACTACTATCGCAGAAGCACGCTTAACTGCGGAGTTCTGATGGGATCATTACCATCACGGCTTTAAAACGCGTTGTTGTCATTAAGGGTGGAAGTATACATATAAGCACATCCCCATCTTCATACCCAGGCAATGTGGGACGTCACATTAATTGTCCATTAGAAGTATGTTAAGGCATTATATTTTTGGACTTGGATTCTAGTAAAGGGCAATTAGTGAATCTTGTACCCATAGATCTTGTATTGGATTACATGATTTTAGATTACTTAAGAGCTAAGAGATTCTGGAGAATCTTTATGTACCTAAATGGACTAAGGAGTTCTTGGGTACAGTTGTCTGTGGAGACAAAGGAGGTGACTAGAGCTGATCTAAGGGTTATGATTAGGCTGGCATAGTAGCTGATGCCTTGAGTAGAAAGGCAACGGTGGAGCTTACCGCTCTTGGTTATGGAATTCGCTAGGATGGGTGTAGAAGTGATAGATTAGGGTGCATTGGCACGCTTGTCTAACTTGGTGGTTGGATCAAGATTGCTTGCTTGAATTAAGGTCGTTCGGTTGGAGGACCCTAAGTGCACCAAGGTCAGGCAATTGTTAAGGCATAAGGGTTTTGCCTTAAGGATGTTGGGTTGCCCACCCATGAGTGTGTGTCAAAAGGTGAAGGACTAAGAAATGAGATCTTGAGCAAGACTCATCATTCCCCGAATACAGTACATCCTGGAAGTACCAAGATGTACAAGGATGAGAAGAAGGCAAAATTGGATTTTAGTGCCAAAAGACGGATGGTCAGTCGGAGCAGACTAACCAGATCATGGAGGATATGTCACAGGCTTGCGTGTTGGAATTCAAAGGTAGTAGTACCTACCTTTCATTGAGTTCGTTACAGGCGACTTTTGGAACGCCGCCTTAGGAAGCACTTTATGGATGTAAGGATTTGTCGCTTTTGTAATTGGATAACGTTGGGAGGAGACAACGTTGGGGCCTGAAATGATTCAAGTGCTTACCATCGGACAAAGGATGAGCGCATCCTAAAGTCGGCAGAAGAGTTATGCCGATAACCAGAGACGACCTTCGGAACACAATGTAGGAGATCGTGTGTTCCTCAAGATATCATCGATAAGGAAAGTGATGCGATTTGAGAAGGAAAGGGAGATTGGCATACATGGTTGCCTTACCCCCAGACCTGATAACTCTTTTCTCAAGATTATACTCTGAGAGTATACCTATTCCTATTTTGGTTGAAGGGATAGTCATGTAAGGAAAAAGTTTGTTTTCCTCTATAGGGTTATGGCTTGGATGCCCATCAACTCGGACTGTATGTGGAATTACTCAACTTAGGTGTTGAGATTGGTAAGGACTGGTACAGTGTAGGGAACACTGAGTATGATGTTGGTACATTAAGGTTCAAGGATTTTATTCATATGGTTAATTTCTTTTGGGTTGTGTGCCTATATGTTACGGTTTCGGGTAACCGTTACATTTGGATTCTCTAAGAGTAGTCGATTAAGGTAAAGTTACTTCCAGCTTGGAAGTATGGAATCATGTCAAAGATACCCATGGGCTTGGCTTGTTTTGGTGTATTTAGGAGTCGTAGGTTTAGCGATGATTGATATAGTGCGGGTAATATCGACTACGGCACCCTTGGTGACTTGTAAATGGATTTGCGACAACTCGTGAGGATGCCGACACGGATTGCTTTATATTGGAGGAAGGAGGTTAGTGCTTTAAGGATGAACGAGATAAGATTTTTCCAAGGACGAGGCTAAGCACGAACCTTGTAAAACTACGGACATTAAGGTTGTGCTGCTGTTTCTTCTTATGTTTTGGGGCTACGAAATTTCGAGGACGAAATTTTTATAAGGAGGGGAGAATGTAGTGACCCAAATATTTAACTAAGCATAAGTGGCTTAGTTAGAAGGTTAATTTGGACTTTGGGTCACTAGGATAAGCCAGAAGGGTATTTTGGGAATTTGTCTTCTGGTTTATCTTTTAGTTCAGACGTACGCTAGGGTTGACGGACGTACGCTCTTGTCTTTTAGTGCTGACGTACGCTGAAACGCTGGATGTACACTGTTGTCCTTTAGTACAGACGTACGGTGGTCCCCCACCGGACGTACACTCTGACAGATAGTACAATCGTACTCTGTGAACAGTACAGCGGACGTATGCCACTTTGGCGGACGTACGCGACACTATTCGCTGAATCCACTAGGTAATACCTAATTGTATGAAATGCCTTTGGACAACTGTGGAATAGTACTGAACGTACACCCTAAGGACCAGACGTCCGCTACTTTTTAGCCCTATAAATACCCCCTCGCCCATTTCACACCTATTCCTCCCCTTAACCCCTCTCTTCACCCCTAGGCTACTGGTAGACCGTCTTGTGAGTGTTTGTAAGGTTTCGTGAGTGTTTTGGTGTTGCCGGAGGAGGAGCTCTTGAGGTTTTACTTCAAGGAGGTAACGCTCGGTTTTCTTAGCTTTTTAATACGTCGTTATGCAGCTCGATTATAGTTCTATGTTGCTAGTTGTAGTTGTTAGCTTAGTTATGCTTTAATCTTTCTTAGGCTAGCATTTTGATAGCTTAGCGTTGTTTTCCTAGCATAGAGGTTTCAAACTGAGTTAGGAGACCTTAGGTAGCCTTTGTTGGCCTTAGGAGTCAGAGAATAGGCGGACAGTGGAGAGAAAATGAGGTTCTCCCTGAAAGACATCAGAGCGGATATACGGTCTCGTGACCGAACGTACGGCCCTTCGTGTCACAGTGGACGTACGGTCAATGTGTGACAGGGAAACCCTATTTTCACCAGCCGTCCCATAGCTCCTGTTTCCTTGTTGTAGAGCTGTGCTTTGGTAGAAATAGGATTGATGATAGGTCTTTTCTCAGTATTCGAGATTATGGAGCCTCAAGGGAATTACATGGAGGAGCTTTATAGCCCGGGTGAGTACAAACTCACATGGATGCTTTGTTGCTACTTTTCCTGCATTACATATATATATATCAAACATGCATATTTTGCAACTCTCATGAAATATATTTTGGAACTATGGGAAACTTTCTTTTGTGAAAACGTGTGTCTGTTAACAAGATAATAATGAGACTTGTAAAACTGTGCATGTAAAAGACTAACTGCATCGTATGACATGGTACACTGGTATGTGCGGTATAGTGGCCATGGGCTTACTATACGGGTTAGCTTTATGGTCAATGTGTGTGTGTGTGAGGGCTTTGGATCTAATGATTCGTGACCAATGATGCAGTCATTCCCAATGGATGGTCATTATAGGATGGACATCATTAGCGGTGTAGGCCACCGGAGGTTGGACTCGGTCTGTCGCTAGTGTTACGTACGGTATATTTCGTGCAATGACTGAGGCACCGACATTGTACTACAGGTCTCTCGGGACAACGTCAACCCTGTTGAGAAGGGGTAATATCTCTGGTAGACCATATTGTTGAACTATTACTGTTACTCATAATTATAAGCATATATTATATTATATATATATCACCTGCATGATAACTGTCATCTCATAATGTTGCATGTGTTTTATAAATAAAAGAATCCACAAATTAATTATGGGTACGTCATGTGGATTTCAACTCACTAAGTTGTCGGACTTACCCTTGTATTATTTTCCTTTTTCTCCATATGTACTATTATGCTTTTCTAGATAGTGGATACCGTGAAACATCCGGTTCTCATGGAGGATTCAATCCAGGAGATGCTTGAGGACTTATTGCAAGCTTAAGCGGGTACTCATGGTAATTAGTACTTTTGAGTTATGTTGTAGACTTAGGGTTTGTTGCATGCTTGCATGTTAAGGATTAGCATAGATCCCTTGTAATGATGTTATGATTTCCGCTGCTTTGATGATCTTTGGTTAGACGCTCAGGTTATAATGATTAATGTTTATAGTACTTTATTACTTCCGCTGCTTAGTATCCTCTGTATTTTAGGAGTAGAGGTCCTGGAGGTCTTGTTCGGAGTGGAACAAGGCTGGGAGACGAACCGTTAATTAATTACCAGTTAGTTAATTCTCGGGGCGTTACAGGTAGTCAAGGCTGAAGTGTTGAAATTGTTGGATGTTGGCATTATCTACCTTATCTCAGACAGTAAATGGGTAAGTCCGGTTCAAGTAGTACCAAAAAAGAGTGGGATCATAGTAGTGAAGAACGAAGATGACGAGTTGGTACCTATAAGAATAACCACTGGTTGGAGGGTGTGTATTGACTACAAAAGGTTCAACAAGGTGACCAGAAAATATCATTTTCTCTGCCCTTCATTGATCAGATGCTAGAAAGGTTAGCTGGCCATAGATACTACTGCCTCTTGAATGGGTACAATGGCTACAACCAGATTGAACTAGCATCAGAGGACAAAGAAAAGACCACCTTCACATGTCGCTTTGGCACATTTGCCTAAAGAAGGATGCCATTTGGATTATGCAATGCGCCAGCCACCATCCTGCAATGCATGATGAGCATTTTCTCAAACATGGTAAATTCATTGAGGTATTTATGGTTGATTTTAGTATTTTGGTTTTGATTTTGATGAATGTCTCAATCATCTAAAGCTTGTCCTCAAGAGGCGTGAAGAATGCAACTTAGTGTTTAATTGGGAAAAGTGCCACTTCATGGTACAACAAGGCATTGTGTTGGGTCATGCCATTTCCAGCAAGGGTATTAAGGTGGATAAAGGCCAAGATTGACATCATCTCTAGACTCCCTCCTCCTATGACGGCCAGGGGTGTGAGAAGTTAATGTAGATCAGGATAGCCTATCTTATCTTTTAGTCTTTTATTTGAATTAGGTTTCTTTGTTAGTCTTTTATTCTATCTTATCTTTAAGTCTTTTATTTGAATTAGATTTCTTTATTAGTCTTTTATTTGGTTTAGTTTTCTTTCGTAGACTTCTAAACTGACTTTATTTCATTGTTATCATAGGACTAGGAGTATTTGCGCTATAAATAAATGCTTAGAGCCTTGAGAATGTAGTTGTTGTTTATTATTGATATTGGTTAATGAGAATACTCAGAGTTGAGTTTATTCCTCTATTTTCCTTCAAAATACTAGAGAGTATCTAGATTTTCAAGAAGAGTTCTCAGATCTTTGATAGAATCAAGATCTAGAATTATCTATCTGTTGCGTATTTGTTGTTTTTCGCTGCAGCCCACTAAGTCACGCTGCATTAGTTGGTATCAAAGCTTAGGTTACTTGCCATGAATGGGGAGGAACAACCGTCTGGCAGACATGAACGAGGTATACGTGTACACAAAGACAACACGTAAGGAGCAACCGGCGATTCGTTTGCGGCACATGGAGGAGAAGTTTGGTGGTCTAACCGTGCGGAAGAAGGGGCATGCGCGCACCCAACACAGGGTCCCTACCGATCACTTAGCCAACATGGATGGTCCGTCATTCGTTGTCGTCAACCAAGACCGTGGTACACGAGGGTAGAAGACAAATTGATCGTTGAACATCGACAACACATGGAGCAATTCACGGTTTTGGGGGATCAAATCAAAGCCCTTGCTACCCAAATATTCAACATGTGTGGTCACAATGAGAGTGAATCTAGAAACCCGTTTGTGGAGCGCAGAATGCACGGACTTCAGTACCATGTGCAAGCTCATGTCCATCGGCAGGTGGACAGGTTCAAACTCGATAAACCAGAATTCCAAGGTTGCTTGTAGCCCAAAGGGTTCTTGTTGACACAAAAAATAAAAAATAAAATTCCACAAAAAGAAGCATCTAGGAAGATGGCAGAGGTGGCGCCTAGAGAGACAGCGAAGATTAGGAGTCAATCGGTTGTGGAGGAGGAAGATGGATTTATTGAAGAAGATTGCTCAATAGATTGGGCATCTCCACCAATCCATGACACTTATCCTGACGAAGAGGTGAGTTCTATACACCAAGTGCTTGTTGAAGGCCCTAAATGGGAAGTCTTTGATTTGGAAGTTGATTTCCTTGGAGTAGATGCTATCTTGTCAAGACCTTTTAACCAAAGTATTGATGAGATCTATGGGGCAGAGACGACTTTTCTATCAAAGAGTGAAGTGGTCTTTGTGAATTCTTTGGGAATTCTCATGGTTTATGAGAAGGGCGAAGCACAAGAGAAATACGTCAAGTCTACACATAAAAGT
Organism: Carpinus fangiana; assembly: GCA_006937295.1. Taxonomy (NCBI): domain Eukaryota; kingdom Viridiplantae; phylum Streptophyta; class Magnoliopsida; order Fagales; family Betulaceae; genus Carpinus; species Carpinus fangiana. The sequence continues at coordinate 21,457,987 of CM017322.1, forward strand.
AATGTGTGGGGTTTTCACGACAAACATCGAGATATGTCGATGATGAAGAACATCGCATTTACTGTGGGCTGTTGTCTTGTCAAGATCTTGAGGAAGGGCGAGTGCAATGAGTTGACTGGGCATTTGAAAGACCGTGGAAAGAACCAGCCGAATTTGAGGACAAATTCTCTCCAACCTGGGGAGGATGATGTAGATCAGGATGACCTATCTTATCTTTTAGTCTTTTATTTGAATTAGGTTTCTTTGTTAGTCTTTTATTCTATCTTATCTTTAAGTCTTTTATTTGAATTAGGTTTCTTTATTAGTCTTTTATTTGGTTTAGTTTTCTTTCGTAGACTTATAAACTGACTTTATTTCATTGTTATCATAGGACTATAATCTTAGGGCTATAAATAAATGCTTAGAGCCTAAGAATGCAGTTGTTGTTAATTATTGATATTGATTAATGACAATACTCAGAGTTGAGTTTATTCCTCTATTTTCCTTCAAAATACTAGAGAGTATCTAGATTTTCAAGAAGAGTTCTCAGATCTTTGATAGAATCAAGATTTAGAATTATCTATCCGCTGCGTTTTTGTTGTTCTTCACTACAGCCCACTAAGTCACGCTGCATCAAAAATTTTCTTGAACATGCCGGGTTCTATAAAAGATTCATTAAGGATTTTTATCCAAGATCTTTAGACCCCTCTCCAAGATCTCACAAGTCCATTAGAAGATTCTTTTGTTACTCTATTAAGCCCAGGGCTCGATCATCCAAATTAGCTTAAATAACAAATCCATACTACATGCATATGTTTGCCAAACACATTCATATAAGGAATTCAATAAAACAGAAATTAATCAAGTTAAGCATCACAATATGGTTATCACAAAGGCGCCAATATTGAAATATTAAATAAACATAATTAGGGCTTCAATTTTGCCCTACTAAAGAATTAGTTACACATGAGTTTGATTCTAAACATCATCATAATAGTAAAATAGAATGGAAAGAATAAACCTGAAAAACGCTTCCTTGAAGAGCCATCAATTCTTTTCCTAGAGCATGTGTGTCTTTTTTTTTGTATTTACAAGCCTATTTATAGAGTTTAAGGGAACCCTAGAAGCCTCTAAAAACCCTAGAAATTGTAAACATAACCTAAGGGCTTTTTCCATAATAGGGTCAGCCGCCACACTGTTCTTGACGTGCGAGTGCGCTCGATCGTACACATGCGATCGATCCTCCTTTTAACACGCGCGTGCGCATGTTGCGCACGATCCATGGCTTGGGCACTCGAGCCTAGGTCTCCTACGCTCGATCGCTCTGACATAACGCGGAATACCCGAAATCACCCTTTTATGCTCCAATTTCTAGAATTGATTCATTTTCTTCAAAAACTAGTAAAAACACAAAAAACGCAAAAAGAAAGTAAAATAGAACAAAATAGCACAACTAAGAAATGGAGAAGCGTAAATAAAGGGGCTAAAATAGTACTTCTCACCGCTAGTGTTACGTACGGTAGCATACAATATCCGGAGCACCAGTGTTGTATTACAGATCCCTCGAGACAGCGCCAACCCTGCTGAGAAGCGGTAATATCTCGAGTAGACCCCCTTAATTTACATTAGTTAATCCTTTAGCTGTGTCGTTATCTAACGCTTTGTATTAGATTTGTATTTTAGTGTCTTGTAGGTTGCTGAAGAAAAACTGCATCTTAAAAAGAGAAAATTGCAAAGTCTTGGAAAAAAGCATACTTTGAGAAGACCTAGAAGATGTGGTTAAGTTTGACCAAATCAAAGGAAGGATAAAATCAAAATTTCCCTAAATGGAGATAAATTCGGATTGGATTTAAATTCAGATTTTGCACATGTTTCAGTGTTATGTAAGTTTTTATTTATCTGATTTTATAGAGTTTATTATTTTAATTGTTTTACTCCTAATTAATTATGTGGAGTGATTCTTGGATATCTCTTGTGATTTAAGGATACATGTGATGATTTGAGATAATTTCATATGATTAATTGCTTGGTTTTTAACTCATAAAAATTGGATATCCCTTGTGATTTGTTCTACGGATACATCTTGTGTTTAAATTGAATTTGGATTCCTTTTGTGATTTGATCAATGAATGGATACATGGGATGATTTTGATTAATTATTTGAAGCGTAGTAAAACATATCTAAGATTTTAATTGTGAGAACTTCAGATTGATATTAATGAGCATACAGTATGTTGTTATGAAGCGGTGAGTGTGAATTCCCAAACCTTAGTAACTTTATCTTTTGTTTTCTTTTATTTAATTTATGTTTACTCTTTTAAATTTTCAAAACCCAAATTTCAAAACCCTTTTGGAACTAGATTAGGATTTAATTAGTTTATATTTAAATTTGCTTTCAAGAATACAATTTCCTGTGAGTTCAACCTCGCACTTGCACACCATTATATTGCATACGACTCGTGCGCTTGTGAGTACTTTTATTTTGTAAAACAAATTTTGGTGCCGTTACCGGGGAATTGTTCAAGTTTTGAAACCAATTTATGTCTAAATTGATTTTATCCTTTTACTAGTTATAATTAGGATTTTATTTTTCTGCAATTTATTTTTATTTTATCCCTGTTTCTTATAAAAATAAAAAAAAAATAAAAAAAGAAAGAAAGAAAGAAAGAAAGAAAATATTTCTTTTCTTTTTTGTTTTGTTTGTTGTTTTTGGCTTAATTTGCAGGTTCTACCTCATTCTTTGTCTGCACATTGGCGCGAGTGCGATCGAGCGCAACTGCAGTACGCTCGAGTGCACTACCGCAGCCGACAGCACTAGCATAGGAGCGCATCACATAGCAAGCATCATCACTGGCGGATCAGCGCACCTGCGCTCGATCCCACCTAGCCTACGATTGAGTGCAATCACAACAAAGGCAACAGTTCTGTAGATTTTTGCCAAAATGTATTTTTGGTCCGTTTTGTGAGTTTTAAATTTTAGTTTTATTTTCTTTTAGTTAGTTAGTTGTTTTTAGTTTATTTTCTTTTAATATAAATAAAAAAAAAAAAAAAGAGATGAATAATGTGTATGAGGAAAACAAGTGTACAGATCTACGAGCTGAGTTCAAAGACATACGTGATAAAGTCGACCAACTCATAGCAGCCAGATCTACCCCGGCCCATGTTTCTCACACATACACACCACATAAACCATGCTCATATTGCTCCAATCCTTATCATAGTGATAATAATTGTCCATCCTGGGGACAATTTTCTAATTTTTCATATGAGCAGATGAACACCAGTTTCTCCAATCCAGGATATGATTCAAATTCCAATTTGTACAACCTGGACTGGAGCAACCAATCAAATTTCTCATGGTCAAATCAGACGGCAGGAAATTATGCTCCCTAATATCAGGAATTGCGCCATTCAGACTATCTGCAGTTCAATCATCCAGCTCAACCATCTGCTTACCAAGTGCCACAGCATGCACCAAAGACTTCACTGGAAGACACACTTCAAGCATTCATACAAGCAAGCTCCCAAACCAATCAAGAGTTGAAGAATGCCACTCTGGCCAACAGCAGAGACATACAAGAGCTGAAAAGTTCTGTTGCCAGGATAGAAGGACAAATCGGTCATCTAGTTACTGAATTAAATAGAATAGAGGAAGAAGAGCTTCAAAGTCAATTGATGATTGAAAGGCACTACATGAGTGATGAGGATGATTCTGAAAATTCTTATCATGAGCATGCCCTAAGTCACCACTACACCTGATGTGGATGAAGTCGTGGATTATGAAGAGGAGCAAGTTGAGCACAATGAGCGAATTGAGCACCATGAGAAAAGTGAGCCCCCAACAGATCCTAATCTGCCCAGTGACATGGAAGTGAGTACTAAAGCTCCTGCCTGCATCACCGCCCCTCTTGAGACACATCAAAAGCCCAAAGCTTCATCTCTAGAATGTCTCCTAGAGCCATCTTATATCAAGATACTCAAGGATCTTTGCACACAAGTGCAAAAATCTAGGAACCACATTCCTAAGAAGATCCTTCAAAGCAAGAAATTCTATATAAGATGGCAAAATATCCTTTCAGAGGGGTATGAAGTTTTGAAGAATGGTAGAAGGGATTGGTTGGACATCGGTATGATAGGGGAAAGCGCTATAAAGGTTTTTTCCTCCAGTTTAATTTTTGCACTTCACTCAACAAATTCTTTCTTTCCTTTTTCATTATATGTTTTTAGTTTTGTTTTTGTTTCTAACAGCAATTAATCTTTTGATATTTTGTTTCTATATTGCTGTTAGTTTTGTTGACAGGTGTTTTGGTGTTTAAGTTTGGGGGACTCCCTGGCCTTTTCACACCTTGACGTTTCCTTACTTCCGATAATGTATTTCTATATTACACATTGAGGGCAATGTGTATTTCAAGTTTGGAGGTATGGAAAAATATTTTTGTTTTTATTTGTTTTTTTGTGTTAAAAAAATTGAAAAAAAAAAAAATAAATTGTGTTATGTTTTTGTCAAGTTTGAGTTAAACTGTGACTGTGATTTGCATTTGATTAGCTTGATTAAAGGGTTAAACATATTATTATGTCAGTAGGTGTCTGAGTCTTTTGACTCATTTTTGGATAATTGAGATTTCACTTGTTTTAAGCTAAATTTTTATGAGCACATTAGCATGTTTTCTGTGAGGTATGATGTTTGAGCTTAAGTTTGTTCTTTTTGAGATTTGTTGGATGACTTATTGATGAATAACCATGGCTTGCAAAAAAAAAAAAAGATCATTTTGAGTTTTTCACTAAGTAACCAGACCTTTTGCCTCATTAAGCATTGAGTGTCCGCGTCAAAAGGTGTGAAGTTTAAAGTTGATTGGTGGTATGGTTAGCTTGGTTAAGCCAACCTTTTTGACTTGAGTTAATAAGCCCTTAGGGATGTTCACATCTAGTGCCCTAAAGCCAACTGGCTTGGGAGTCATGGGCTTAACACTCGGTATCAGGGTCAATTAGAAAGCTTAAGGGAGCTAAGCATTGCACAGCCTACATAAAAAGAAAAATATATATATACATGTTTATCTTGCCTTGGTTGTTTCATCTGTTTGGGATTCTTACAAATTTTGTGGAACTTGTTTTGAGTTTAAACTGAAAGCTTCATGATTATATGCTAATTTCACTTTGCACTTTTCAGAACTTATGGTGTCTTGATTATCCATTTATGAGTTATTTGATTTTGGATGCCCGTTGATGGTGATGATGGTGTTTGTCTTTTTAAGCTTGCTTATGAACAAGAACCATGGTTTATGTGAAACTCTTTCTTGTTAACAACATAGTACTGCAATGTTTATGGGTATCATTCCTGTTAAATCCTCACGAGACTTTACTCGTCCTCTAGGGATGCCTAGGGGTTTAAAATGCTTGCTGCATAAGCTAAATGCAATTGTCTCTCCCACGAAAGAGGATTTATGTTATTGCTTTCAAGTTATTTTTTGTTTTGTTTTGTTAAAGGACTAGCAAAATGTAAGTTTTGGGTGTTTGATAAGAGCCAAATATTGCATATTTGGACCCCTTAATTTACATTAGTTAATCCTTTAGTTGTGTCGTTATCTAACGCTTTGTGTTAGATTTATGTTTTAGTGTCTTGTAGGTTGCTGAAGAGAAACTACATCTTAAAAGGAGAAAATTGCAAAGTCTTGGAATAAAGCATACTTTGAGAAGACCTAGAAGATGTGGTTAAGTTTGACCAAATCAAAGGAAGGATAAAATCGGGATTTCCCTAAATGGAGATAAATTCTGATTGAATTCAAATTCAGATTCTACACATGTTTCAGTGTTTTGATCAAAACTTTCTGTTCAAATATCGGATTGAGGTGATTCAAATGGCAGTTGAAAGATAGTTCAAAATACTACAATTTATTGTGAAATAGGATTTTCCTAATTCAGACGTTTACTATGCCAAAATCATCCCGCAATATGAGAACGCAAATTTGAGCGAATCTTATCCGGATTTCAGACTTCTATTTTGACTGGGAGACTGACCTCCGAATTATCTAGGTTTACTAGGGCTTCTATGACTTCTCTAAGCATATAAATAGATCTCTTTGCATTCAAGAAAGGGAGGAGGCCTGGAGACAAAAATTCACAGCTTCTCTTTAGTTTAGTTTTTCTGTAGTTTAGGTTTTAGTTTCATATTCATGTGGAGCTAAATCCCCAACTAAGGTTGGGGATGAAGCCTCACCGTTAAAGAACAACATTGTTATTATGTAATTTTTTATTTATCTAATTTTATAGAGTTTATTATTTCAATTGTTTTACTCCTAATTAATTATGTGGAGTAATTCTTGGATATCTCTTGTGATTCAAGAATACATGTGATGATTTGAGATAATTTCATATTATTAATTCCTTGGTTTTTAACTCATAAAAATTGGATATCCCTTGTGATTTGTTCTACGGATACATCTGGTGTTTAAATTGAATTTGGATTCCTTTTGTGATTTGATCAATGAATGGATACATTGAATGGTTTTGATTAATTCTTTGAAGCGTAGTAAAACATATCTAAGATTTTAATTGTGAGAACTTCAGATTGATATTAATGAGCATACAGTATGTTGTTATGAAGCGGTGAGTATGAATTCCCAAACCTTAGTAACTTTATCTTTTGTTTTCTTTTATTTAATTTATGTTTAGTCTTTTAAATTTTCAAAACCCAAATTTCAAAACCCTTTTGGAACTAGATTAGGATTTAATTAGTTTAGATTTAAATTTGCTTTCAAGAATACAATTTCCTGTAGGTTCGACCTCGCACTTGCACACCATTATATTGCACACGACTCGTGCGCTTGCGAGTACTTTTATTTTGTACAACATAGACTATATTGTTAAACTATAACTGTCACTCTCTATCATATATGCATATATCATATATCTATATCATACCTATGGAAAGGTGTCATAATGGAACTGTTGCATACTTTATAAAATTATAGTTCATTGCTAAAATGGCATAGGCATTATATGTGTTAATATTCACTAAGTCTTTAGACTTACCCCATTATTTTATGTTTTCCCCTCCATTATGAATAATTGCACGGTTTAGCTATCCTAGACAAGGATGTCGTCGAAGCCGACCTGGGTGATTGCACAGGACCTGATCCGAGTCATTTTTTATGATACAGACTCTGTTTAGTTCAAGTCCCATGTAGGATGACGAAGGAATCACCCGTGCTGACATGATTGAGATTTTGATCTCATTGGCTTTACTTAAGCTTAGAATTTGATATGTTGATCTTTTGTTAAGACAATGATATTATGGGTTGTAATCCTTTTATTTTGATGATGGTCTAATGACCAATACATTTGGAAACTACTTTTATATTTTGAGGTATTATGTTTACTTTGGTGTATAATTGTGTGGTTACTTATTCACTGCTCTGTATTTCTTATAGTTTAGAAAGTCTTCCGCTGAGGTCTTTTGTTCATGAGAGGTTGAAATTCTTGAGTCTTGTCCCGTGAGGGATAGGGCTGGGAGACAAACCATCACAGGACAAGATTTAGAGATTTCAACCTTTCATGAACAATTGATCAATTACCAGTTAATTGATTTGCCCATCGGAATCGTTACATCTTATCAGTGAACGACACCCGACCAAAGTCGAATCTCCATTAGTGGACACTTCTGCAAAAGAAGACAACAAATAATCATTTCAAGTACGATGTCATGATCAGTTTCTCAAGGAATATGTCCATCGACCAAGTTCGAGCCTACAATCAATTGCATCATCCGTTTTTGCATTATTTTTTCTCCTTTGGGCAAATTCTAGTGTCTCATTTCATTGAGGCCATCAAGCAAAGAACAATCTTTATTGTTAGGGAAAAATACATTTTACCCCTATGAAGTATCCACCGATTTTCACTTTTACTTCCAAAGTTTAAAATGTGACACTTAACCCCCCCTAAACTTTCAAATTGTGGCAATTTAACCCATTTGGCCTTTTTATTCCCAAAATGCCCCCATAACATTTTTTTTTTAAAAAAAAAAAATCCAAAAAAAAGAAGAAAAAACAAAACAGGGTGGCCGGCCACCCCGTTTGGCCAGGGGGTGGTTCGGCCACCTCCAGGCCAGCTATCTGGGGGCGGCCGAACCACCCCCAGTGGCCCAGGGGGTGGTTCGGCTGCCCCTTGGCTTACATTTCTGCGTCTAAACCCTATCAATGGGCCTCTAGGGTTTTTCCCGACATTACTAGAACCTCAAACCCTTCCACACTCAATCTCATCCGCTTTTTCACCTCCACCGATGACTCAATCTCCTCTGTCGATCATAATCCAAACCCAGTTCCCGATCCGGTCACGGCGTTCAACGCGCTCCAGTTCTTCCGGTGGGTCGAGCGGGCCGGGCTGGTCCACTGGGGGTGGCCGAACCACCCCAGGCCAAACGGGGTGGCCGGCCACCCCAGCATATATTTATATATATATTTTTTTTTCTTCTTCTTCTTTTTGAATTTTTTTTTCTTTAAAAAAAAAAATATGATGAGGACATTTTGGGAATAAAAAGGCCAAATGGGTTAAATTGCCACAATTTGAAAGTTTGAGGAGATTAAGTGTCACATTTTAAACTTTGGAAGCAAAATAAAAATCGATAGATACTTCATGGGTAAAATGTATTTTTCCTTTATTGTTATATCAGAAAGAAAAAGAAAAAAAAAAAAAAAAAAAGGTTCATGTGTTTCTAGAATTAATTTAACAGAAAGAGTAGTGCCTTTAAATTGGTATGGGACCCTTTACACAGCACGCTCCACAGCCTGGTGTAGTCATCATCTTCATGTTACTATGTCTGATCCATCATCAAGTTGTGAAGGAACCCACATCGTTGACAATTAAATTGAGAGTTTTCATGGGAAATTTTGGATTCGGATTGCCAAAAGGTGGCTCTGGCATGCAGTTTTCTTTGACACTTTGACCAAATTTGACTTTCCAAAGAATCCCATTATTGCTTTTGGGTCCCTTCAATACAAATTACATCTGGGATTCACAATAATGACGATTCCCATGCCTGGCAAAAGAAATAACAATAATATATGAGAGAGAGAAAGGATATGCTGCCTCCATGGCTCATAATATATGGAGAAGCAAGTTACCATAATCATTAGGAAAGATTCACTCGTTGAAAAGGTTTGTGGCCTTTATTCTTTCTCCCTTTTGAATTTGGAATGTGCAAACCAAATATTCTAAGAACTAAAATAATATTTTTATGTTTGGTTTCATTAAGAATTTGGAAAAAATTCTTGAAAATATTATGACAAAATTCAGTTTACCTCCCCTGAAGTTTCAGGAGATTTTTAATTTGAACCTCAAAGTTTTAAAATTGACAATTTATCCCCCTGAAGTTTCAAAAAGTGACAAAGTGAACCCTCTTGTTAACTTTTCTGTCAAATTAAACAGAAAATGATGAAATGACATAAATGCCCTCAGGCTTTTTTTTAAAAAAATTTCATCTAATTTGACGGAAAAGTTAACGGAAGGTTCACTTTGCCACTTTTTGAAACTTCAAGGGGGTAAACTCCCAATTTTAAAACTTTGGGGTTCAAATTGAAAATCCCCTTAAACTTCAGGAGAGTAAACTGAATTTTCCCCAAAATATTATTACCGCGTTTAATTTATTCTTATAAATTCTTTGTCACATTAATCAACGACCCAGCACTTATTTTTTAATCATTAATTATTCTTTTTAAATATTTAAATTGTTCCATGTCATTAGAAAATTATCTCATGATAGAGTTCATCATTCGAGTCGATGACTCGATGGTGTATGGAAAGAAGACCATAATGAATATTTTTAGAGGACAAACCATAAAAATAATAATATTTTTAATTAACTTGACACTTCAAATTCTCAACGGACAAGTTAATTAAAATTCTAATAAATAATATTTCAAGAACAAACCATATACTTTAAGCAAAAATAATGTGGTTACAAAAATAACCACAACGTACATCCAAACTGCAAAGAATGAAGATAATTAATTTATATCTCCTTCCTAAAATTATATGGGAGTTTTCTAAAGATGCATGTTTTAAAGAAATAAAATAAAAGATGGTAATATTTCTGAAATACCCTAAGGAAAGAATGAAAAGATGGGAATATGATTATCTCCGGTTCAAATGAATGGGAAATTAAGTAACCAATTAGTTATATTAAGATGCATTATTGTCTTTTCACTTTTTTAGGAAACAAAAATATCATTCCAATATAACTAACTGGATATTTTCCAGTTCAATTAAACTAGAGAGAATCATAATTTGAAAAGATAAGGGAGGGGTAGAGAAAAGATGATGTTGCATTAGTTTTTTCATTGAATGATATTAAATGAGGATAGATACATTTTCCCTTTTTTATATATTTTTTTTAGGATTAAATACCTAATACTTCCCTAGAGTTTCACAACTTTATTTTTTTCCTCCCTAGGGTTTGATTTGTATCATAGGAAGTCCCTGTGATTTTGATAAAGGATCAAATTGGTCCTCATGCTAGTTAACCGTTAATTGACTTAACGGAAGTCCATGTGGACGAATGAAAATTTGACACCTGGCACAAGTAGCCACATCGTCATTAACTTAATTAAATTTTTTATTTTTTTTTTAAAAGAAAAAAGACAAAAAAAAAAAATCGTAGCCACCCCATTTTTTTTTTTTGTCTTTTTTTTTTTAAATAAAAGATTTATGTAGGTGGCCACGTCGTCACTGATGATGTGGCCACTTGTTCAAAGTATCAAATTTTCATTCGTCCACGTGTCAATCCGTTGAGTCAACTAATGTTCAACTGACAGAATGACTAATTTGGTTCTTTATCAAAACCACATGGACCTCCTGTGATAAAAATCAAACCCTAAGGGAGAAAAAAATAAAGTTGTGAAACCCCAAGGAGGTATTAAGTATTTAACCCCTTTTTTTATTTGTTTTTAATTCTTTTGAGGTAGGGATAGATACTCTTCTTAGTCATGGAGCATCAACATCTTAGTGTATATGTCCAAAATGAAAAACATAGCTATGATAGAGAGAGTGAAAGATGAGGGAGGTGTAGGCATGAAATGAAAGTTGTATTTTATTCTGTTGGCTAAATGCTACTGTAAACACGTCAAAAAAATCTCATTTTTGTGTAGTGAGATTAATTGTTTTCTTAGTCATGAAAGTGCAGATACCGACATTTCTTCATGGGATCAAAACCCTAATCAATGTCGGAACTAGGAGTTCCATCTACATGAAGCAAAGTCATTGTCAAATTTATTGTGGTCTCATGGCATGTTCCTCTGCAAGTTTCACACTTACTAAGAGGCTTTTTTTCTTAATTTTATTCTGGCAAGGTCATTAGAGCACCCAACTACTCTCTTATGGATCGAGATCGAATTTGGGTTCAGACCAAATGTTTAGTATGTACTTGACCTTCAGGAATAAGTGTGCAAAATAGATTAAGAGGCCTAAAAAAAACCAAATTTAGTTCAGTCTTAAATAGTCACATAAAATCAAAACAAAACCCACAAAATCAAAAGCAGAAAACAAGAACAGGAATATGGAAAGGAGTTCACCGCCACACCACAAAAGTACCTGAAAACAAATATATAGGTAGTAGTTTCCGTAAAATAGATTCCTTCATCCAACCAACCAAGAAGTTTCCTTTTTTTCCTTTAGTTGCTTTGCTTCCTCTGCATTATTTTATGAGAAATTCATGGATTTTACTAGTTTATTGCACCAAAGCTTAGACCTTAATTGTTTGGCAATGGGCGCGCATGTATTGGGGTTTTTTGTTTGGAGTTGATTAATTAGTGTGATATAAAGTTGAAGAAATTTTGAATTTTTTGTTTGAAAAGTGAAAATGTTTTGTTTTGTAGTATTTTTTTGTTTAAATAATAATAAAAGTAATACGAAGTTATTAATGTAATATAAAATATAAGAATGTTGGGAAGTTAAAAAATAAAAAAAGAGAGAGAATTGGCATGTTTTTGGTCAAACAAGGCCTAAGAGTTCCATGAATACTTTGCAGTGGATCAAGAAATTTGAGAGAGAAGGTTCTCTAAGATTTTCTTTTGAGCGAAGTTTGGAAGAGATCGAATGCAATGAGTTGATGTGTGTTGCCTGTGCATGCTTTGATGAATGAAGGAGAACGTGCGCTTTGGTGAGTGAGAGAACTTGTGCGTGTGTTTTGACTGTAGGTGGTTTAATTCACTCAGGCTCAACTAGATAGTTTCTAGGGATTTAAATTTTAAAAATTAAATATCTAGATAATAGATGAGATATATAACATGGATATTTGCGTGTGTTTCCAAATGTAAGTAGAATTGAAATAACTGAATGGCAGTTTTTCTTTTTTGGTAAAAAAAAAAAAAAAAAAATTTGAAATGTGATAATGGGTAGTTTTGTATGCAGGGCAATATTTTAGGTGATGTACGTGTGGTTTATTAAACTTTTGGAGAGTCTATAAATTTTTGAATTATAAGAAATCATTTAGTTTTTATCTTGTATTGTTAGATACGAAATTGTAGCGTCACACATTGTCTGGGTGTAAAAAATGAGATGTGTTTATATAGAACATGCTCTGATATTTAAATGGTATGAGGCGTTTTAAGGTAAACCCAATAATAAAATCATACGGGCTTAGCCCAAAGCGGACAATATTATATTATTTAGGACGGGATGTTATATACGGTATTAAAGTCGAAACCCCCTCCTAAGATGGAAGAATGTGCACAAGCCCATGAGAATCGCTAGCGAAGTTGTTGGGTTCCAAGATGGGGTGATCAGCGTGGCGTACATTCCATTGTTACGAGAATGTACTTATATAAAGCATCCTCGTACGTTCCATTGTTACGAGAATGTACTTATATAGAGTATTCTCTCTCTAAATGGTATGAAGCTTTTTGGGGTAAACCCAATAATAAAACCATGCGGGTTTGGCTCAAAACGAATAATATTATATCATTTAGGGTGGTATGTTACTATAATACATCTACATGTTAGTCTCTCTAGCTCCTTTAGAGCATTGCCAATGGAGGAGCCAAATTTTTATTCAAAATAACTCCTCAAAACTAACTTTATCTACTTTACCTAATGAATTTTTAAATGCATCTTACATCCGATTAGTTATATTTTTATTTATATCATTTAATTATTATTAGTTTTTATTTTTTATAAGGATTGTATTTTTCCTAAATATCCTATTTTTCAACTTTTAGGAAAAAAGATATGTGGAGAGTGAAATAATATGAGAAAATATGGAAAATGGGGGATATGGAAGAGAAATAGTGTGAGAAAATTTTGGGAAAAGAGAAAACAGGTGAGAAACAATAAAAAAATGGAATGGCTCCTTCAAAAGTGCCACTACATATAACTTTTTTTAAAAAAAACTTATTCAATAAAATATCTATTTTACCTTCTTCTTTTTTTTTATTTTTTTTTTATTTTTTATGCTTCTCCAATGCAGAAGGTATTTTACAAATTTAAGGAATCATTTTAGATAAAAGGAATCATTTTAGATAAAAGTATCATTTGGCTCCTCTATTGGGAATGCTCTTAGGGCATTTACAATAGAATAGCTAATTTTTTATATAAAATAGCTCCTCAAAACTCAATTTATCTAATTTAGCTAATAACTTTTTAAGGGTCTCCTAGATCTGATTAGTTATATTTTTATCTATATCATTTAATTTTTTTTTTATTTTTTATTTTTTATAATGATTGTGTTTTTCTTAAATATCTTATCTTTAACTTTGGAGAAAAAAGTGATGTGGGGAGAGAAATAATAGGAGAAAAATTTGGAAAAAATGAGATGTGAAAGAGAAATAGTAAGAGAAAATTTTGAAAAAAGAGAAAACAAGTGAGAAACAATGAAAAAAAATGTGGGAAGAAAATTTTGGGCGAGATAGTGGGAGAAAAAAAAGACGTGAGAAGAAAATTTAGGAAAATAGCTCTTTGAATAGTACCGCTACATGTAGCTTTTTTTTTAGCTCATTTAATAAAATATCTATTCTACATTTTTTTAACTTCTCCAATGTAAAGGGTATTTTATCAATTTAAAGAGTTATTTTAGATAAAAGTATCATTTAACTCACCCATTGTGAATGCTCTTATAAAGGTAGACATGGTTTAAGTTAAAAATGATTTTCTTTGTTAAAACCCATTNATCCTACATCCGATTAGTTATATTTTTATCTCTATCATTTAATTTTTTTTTTTATTTTTTATTTTTTATAATGATTGTGTTTTTCTTAAATATCTTATCTTTAACTTTTGAGAAAAAAGTGATGTGGAGAGAGAAATAATAGGAGAAAAATTTGGAAAAAATGAGATGTGAAAGAGAAATAGTAGGAGAAAATTTTGAAAAAAAAGAAAACAAGTGAGAAACAATGAAAAAAAATGTGGGAAGAAAATTTTGGGCGAGATAGTGGGAGAAAAAAAAGACGTGGGAAGAAAATTTAGGAAAATAGCTCTTTGAATAGTACCGCTACATGTAGCTTTTTTTTTAGCTCATTTAATAAAATATCTATTCTACATTTTTTTAACTTCTCCAATGTAGAGGGTATTTTATCAATTTAAAGAGTTATTTTAAATAAAAGTATCATTTAACTCATCCATTGTGAATGTTCTTATAAAGGTAGACATGGTTTAAGTTAAAAATGATTTTCTTTGTTAAAACCCATTGTTACGAGAATGCCAACAAGTAGGAGAAAGACTTCCAATCCAATGGGAGAAGTCTTCAAACTCAAGGAGATCGAGGTGAACTTGGATGATATAAGAATTAGTATAAGGGTAGTGTTGCTCCTAAACTATACTATTCTTCTTAGATAACGACATATTGTCCAGTAGGAAAATAAGGGATTAGGTATCTGTCCCAATACTCTTTGTTCTAAAGCAAGACTCCTAATAGGATTAATAAGGACTTGTCTTCGTGTAGGTTGAGGAATTAGGTATTCCAATTCAAGTATAATTCTTCCATTTAACACACTACAAAAAACCTTAGAGTTAAAGACGTTCTAACGTTCCCACCAAGGGTCATTTCAATGGTAAAACGACCCCTCCTTCTGAGAGGGGTCGTTTGAACAGTGAAAGATCCCACTCAAAAGGTCGTTTTACTGTTGAATGACCCCCCATATAGTTTATATTAATACCCACGGGCGAGCAATATAGCTAACAAGAAATTATCTTCATTTAGCTCTTGAGTTGATTTAGAAGGTTGGGATACCTCGAATATCTTATTTATTTGTCACCATAGGTAAACTTAGAAAACTAGATTATGCAACTTTGTCTATTTCCATATTAATAGAAATTTCTTAATTCTAAACCAGTTTGAAGGAAATTTCCTCAAACCAATTTTAATAAGTGTCAAATGTCATCTCTTACATGTTTTTTTTTTTTTTTTAATATTCTTAATTGTCATTTATTGTCATTCTACAAACCTAGGAATCCAAATATTAATTTTTGAGAACCTCAAAAATATTGAATGACACTTGTCACTTATTAGAGTAGGTTGAGGAAAATTTTCGGAAATGTGTCCTTTCCAAACCCATCATACATTGACAAGCACAAGCCTATAACACCCACACCGTCCACCATGGGTTGCCACAACTAATTTTAAACTTAGGAAACTAGATCTTGCAACTTTGCCTATTTCCAAACTGTAAAGGATACCTCTCAACCGAACTCTCATCCACAACATTTGAATTCAAAGTGACAATTAGATAGACTCATAGATGATCTAGATCACTCATACAGATCATTATGAGATTAGATAAGATTTCGTTTATATTTATTCAAATACATAATCATCCAAGATAGATTGTAAAGTTGTTAGATCTCTTCTATAAATACAATAAGCCTTAGCTTCATTAAGCAAGGCAGTACAGCATATTATATCTTTCACATGGTATCAGAGCTTTAACGTGACTAACGTCTCACTTATGGCTGTCTCTTCCCCTGTTGCTTCTTCATCTACAACAATTTCCAGCACCACCACTACCCCATCCAACCTCCCTACCACCCTTCACAGCCTTCAAAATTGCTTTCCCCACAAACTGAAGAATGACAACTATCGCATCTGGCGAACTCAAGTGGTTCCTCAACTCAAGGGTGTCAATGTATTTGGCTACGTTGATGGTTCCACTCCAGCTCCATCAAAAACAATCTCTATGATTTCTGAAGATGGTACTCTTCATGATGCCTCAAATCCGGAATATCATCATTGGCATCTCCAAGATCAATTAATTCTTGGTGCTCTTATTTCTTCTCTCGAAGAATCTCTCATCACACACGTGATGACATGCCTTACTTCTTGAGATGTCTGGGTTACACTCGAGCGTATGTTCCTCGCACAATCTCAGGCTAGTTTTCTGCAAAAACATCTCCAACTAACAAATTTGAAGAAGGGAAATTCTTCAATCACTGAATATTTTCACAAGTTTACCGGACTCGTGGACACACTTGCAGCTATTGATAAGCCCCTCTCTGATGTTGAACTTACCTCTTTTCTATTAGGAGGTCTTGGCAGTGAGTTCGATCCCTTTGTCACATCTGTAACCACTCGGGTGGATCCTTTCAAGATTGAGGAAATCTATGGGCATCTCCTTGCGTATGAGCAACGTATGGAAATTAATCAACCTGCTGTTGATATATCCATTGGTAGTGCAAATTTTGCTACCAAACGTGGGCTTCCCCGTGGAGGACGTGGAGGTCGTTCCCACTATTCCCACTTATCTGGAAGAGGTTTTCCCACAAATACCTTTTATGGCAGAAATTTCAGGGGCAGGGGGCGTGGAAGAGGCCCCTCAAATTCGTTCTACACCACCAAATCTATTTGCCAGATCTGTCGTAAGCCTGGCCATGAGGCCCCTGACTGCTATCGTCGCTTTGACAACTCCTCTCCACATGATTCGACTGCCTTCATGCAGCCTCAAGCCCACTATGCTTCTCAGCATGCACCACCAGATCAGGCCTGGTATCCAGACTCAGGTGCTACTCACCATTTAACACCCGATCTCAACAACTTGACGTTGAATGCAGCAGAATACACTGGGTCAGATCAAATTCGCATGGGTAACGGTAATGGGTTGGCCATTGAGCACATTGGAGACCTCAACTCACCTCACCCACAACATCTTTTCTTCTACGAAATGTTTTACATGTTCCACTAATAACCAAAAATCTTCTCTCAGTTCACAAATTCACTCTTGAAACAAATACTTATATTGAATTTCATCCCTGGTTTTTTCTTGTCAAGGAGCAGGGTTCGGGGAAAATCCTTCTTCAAGGGCTGAATGACGGAGGCCTCTACAAGCTTCCCCCATCCATTTCGCCCAACTCCACTCCTTCCCGCTGCAGTCCGTCGTCTTCTTCACGTCCCAGCAGATATTTGCGTCGTCATCAACTCAATCCTTCCAGTGCATCCTCAGCTTTGGTTGGAGAATGCACGTCACTTGGCACTTGGCACTCACGCCTTGGCCACCCAGCTCTCCGTATCTGTACTAGAGTCCTATCCCAGTTTAAATTACCTGTATTCAAGAATAATGCTCCTATGATATGCCCTGCTTGTCATATTTCCAAGAGCAAACAACTCTCTTTTCCTTTATCCCTTACCCGTGTTAACCATCCATTAGAGTTGATATACACTGATGTTTGGGGCCCATCTCCTATTTGTTCATCTGCTGGAAACAAATATTATATTTCTTTTTTGGATGCTTACAGTAGATATACTTGGTTATTTCCCATGTCCAATAAAAGTGATGCATGCAATATCTTCCTTCAATTTCAAAAAAATGTGGAACGGTCCTTTAATACCAAAATAAAAATTCTCCAATCTGATTGGGGGGGAGAATTTCGCTCTCTCTCCAAAATTCTGAAACAAATTGGCATCACACATCGTCTCTCATGTCCCCACACTCACCAACAAAATGGTGCAGTGGAACGAAAACATCATCATATAGTTGAAACGGGTCTAGCTCTACTCTCCCATGCTCATGTTCCTCTCCATCATTGGGATGATGCTTTCCAAACGGCTTGTTACCTTATCAATCGCCTCCCTACTCCTACTTTAAATAATTCATCTCCTTATGTTATTCTTTTTCAATCATCCCCAGATTACACCCTTCTACGTGTTTTTGGGTGTGCATGTTGGCCCAATTTACGTCCGTACAACTCTCACAAACTGCAACCCCGTTCCACTCAGTGTGTTTTTCTAGGTTACAGTCTTCATCACAAAGGATATAAATGTCTCAATATAAAATCCGGTCGTCTATATATATCTCGTGATGTCGTTTTTGAAGAATCAATTTTTCCATTTCAATCTCACTCTAACTCTCCATCCAGCATATGCTCCACCAAACCTATCATCACTCAGCCCATTGTATCCTTTCCAACTCCTTCTTTGGCCCAAACCCAATCTCATCCAACACCCAATGTCACCTCATCAAGTCCACAACCAATCAGCCACGTGAGCTCTTCTCCACCCCAAACAACATCACCTCTAGAAAATTCCTCTTCTCTTATCCCATCTCCATCCTCATCTCCAACCAACACTTCGTCCTCTTCTCCTAACCTACCTCAAAATCATCACCCCATGATTACGAGAGCCAAGAACCACATCTCCAAACCAAAAATGTTTCACGATGGCACTACCCGACACCCCATTGCTCATGCTTTGATTGCTGCAGGTGATTTATCAATCACAGAACCAACGTGCTTCTCACAGGCTGTAACGGATCCTAATTGGAGGAAGGCAATAAACTCAGAATTTGATGCCCTGCTCAAGAACAACACATGGCGCCTAGTTCCATCTTCACAAGCTCATAATTTGGTTGGCTGCAAATGGGTTTTCCGAATCAAGAGAAAGGCCGATGGATCAATTGATCGCTACAAAGCTCGATTGGTTGCGAAGGGATTTCATCAACAAGTTGGTGTTGATTACTCAGAGGCCTATAGTCCAGTCATAAAACCCACTACGGTACGTCTGGTGCTCTCTCTTGCTCTCACTTCTGGCTGGTCTATTAGACAAATAGACATCCAGAATGCCTTTTTGCATGGGCTCTTAACAGAGGAAGTGTATATGTCCCAACCTCCGGGTTTTAATCACCCATAATTTCCAAATCACTTATGTCGCCTACAAAAGGCTCTTTACGGCTTGAAGCAAGCCCCACGTGCTTGGTTCTCTAGATTGAGCTCCAAATTAGTTGAATTCGGTTTCAAGGCCTCTCAATCTGATTCATACTTATTTGTGTATACCTCTGTTGAATTGATTATGTATGTCCTAATCTATGTTGATGATATAATCATCACAAGTTCAAAGCCAGAGGCAATTGATGGTTTGCTCAGCCATATGGATTCAGCCTTTGCAGTAAAGAATCTAGGTGATTTAAATTTTTTCTTGGGTATTGAGGTATCAACGAGTTCAACAGGAATTACACTATGTCAAAGGCAATATATTCTTGACATTCTCAAGCGCACCAACATGACTGATGCTAAGCCAATCTGCTCCCCCATGGCAACCACTACTCACCTATCCGCGTTTGATGGTGAGGTATTTGATGATCCCTTTCTTTACCGCAGTACAATTGGGGCTTTCCACTATCTATCCATTACCAGACCAGACATTGTGTTCACCGTTAATCGTCTTTCTCAATTTATGCACAAACCATTGGTACCACATTGGCAGGCTGCCAAACGTCTTCTGAGGTATCTCAAGCAAACTGTTAACTTTGGGTTACAAATTCAGAAATCCACCTCCAAGGTCCTGCAAGCATTTTCTGATGCAGATTGGGCTGGTTCTCGGGATGATCGACGCTCTACAGGAGGTTATTGTATTTTCTTAGGAAAAAATCTCATATCTTGGAGTTGCAAAAAACAAGTCACAGTTGCAAGATCCAGTACTAAGGCTGAGTACAAAGCATTGGCAAATGCAGCTGCTGAATTGGCATGGCTCCAGTCCTTACTAATTGAACTTGGAATCAAGGTTCCTATCCCTCCTGTGTTGTGGTGTGATAACATTGGTGCCACCTACCATTCCTCCAATCCGGTCTTTCACTCTCGCACTAAACATGTGGCTATTGACTTTCATTTTGTCAGAGAGATGGTAGCTTCGAAGACTCTCAATATTCAGTTCATATCCAGCAAAGACCAAGTTGCGGACATCTTCACCAAGCCCCTATCTTCTCCACGTTTTACTGCACTACGGGACAAGCTCCGAGTTGCTTCACCTCTGAGCTTGAGGGGGCGTGTAAAGGATACCTCTCAACCGAACTCTCATCCACAACATTTGAATTCAAAGTGACAATTAGATAGACTCATAGATGATCTAGATCACTCATACAGATCATTATGAGATTAGATAAGATTTCGTTTATATTTATTCAAATACATAATCTTCCAAGATAGATTGTAAAGTTGTTAGATCTCTTCTATAAATACAATAAGCCTTAGCTTCATTAAGCAAGGCAGTACAACATATTATATCTTTCACACAAACCCATCACACGTTCACAAACACAAGCTAATACTCGCAAGTGTACGAATCGTGTGCAGTAAAGTGCGCGTGAAAATGCGAGGTCGAACCACAGAGAACGGCGTTTTGTAAATAAAAACTAATACAACTCCTAAATTAAACATATCTTAACCTAGTCCCAAAGAGGGTTGATTTCAAACAATTTAAAAGTGTAGAAATTAAATTAAACTGTAAATGTAAGGATAAAAATAACTAAGGTTAAAGATGAACCTCACCCAATAAGAATAAGCTAAATACATTAAACACTCATTTTCCGTTTTTTTTTAACTTTAAACCCTTCAACACACTCTATTGTGGAAATTGACACAAGTCAAACCGAATAATGGGTTTACCGTTAAGGAGCTACAACGAGTATTGATTATGGATAAAATCATCCACTGTATCCTTGGATCACAGTGGATATTGAATCACAACCAAACACTTGTTGTGCACCCGGCTTGGAACACATCACTGGACGACTATCAATGCATCAACACACACAACCATTCAATTATTTGTCACAGAAATTAAATGACGAATGCGGAATTGAATAACGAAAAATAAGCATAAAATGTAAAAGCACGAAATTTAAACTAAGGGTGAGGCTTCATCTTCAACCTAAGTTGAAGATTTTAGCCACCCATTGAACAACAAAACATAAATGAATTGAAATAATGCATTAAAATTAAATTAAAA
>CM017322.1:21481223-21497212 GCA_006937295.1 Carpinus fangiana
TCTTATAAAGGTAGACATGGTTTAAGTTAAAAATGATTTTCTTTGTTAAAACCCATTGTTACGAGAATGCCAACAAGTAGGAGAAAGACTTCCAATCCAATGGGAGAAGTCTTCAAACTCAAGGAGATCGAGGTGAACTTGGATGATATAAGAATTAGTATAAGGGTAGTGTTGCTCCTAAACTATACTATTCTTCTTAGATAACGACATATTGTCCAGTAGGAAAATAAGGGATTAGGTATCTGTCCCAATACTCTTTGTTCTAAAGCAAGACTCCTAATAGGATTAATAAGGACTTGTCTTCGTGTAGGTTGAGGAATTAGGTATTCCAATTCAAGTATAATTCTTCCATTTAACACACTACAAAAAACCTTAGAGTTAAAGACGTTCTAACGTTCCCACCAAGGGTCATTTCAATGGTAAAACGACCCCTCCTTCTGAGAGGGGTCGTTTGAACAGTGAAAGATCCCACTCAAAAGGTCGTTTTACTGTTGAATGACCCCCCATATAGTTTATATTAATACCCACGGGCGAGCAATATAGCTAACAAGAAATTATCTTCATTTAGCTCTTGAGTTGATTTAGAAGGTTGGGATACCTCGAATATCTTATTTATTTGTCACCATAGGTAAACTTAGAAAACTAGATTATGCAACTTTGTCTATTTCCATATTAATAGAAATTTCTTAATTCTAAACCAGTTTGAAGGAAATTTCCTCAAACCAATTTTAATAAGTGTCAAATGTCATCTCTTACATGTTTTTTTTTTTTTTTTAATATTCTTAATTGTCATTTATTGTCATTCTACAAACCTAGGAATCCAAATATTAATTTTTGAGAACCTCAAAAATATTGAATGACACTTGTCACTTATTAGAGTAGGTTGAGGAAAATTTTCGGAAATGTGTCCTTTCCAAACCCATCATACATTGACAAGCACAAGCCTATAACACCCACACCGTCCACCATGGGTTGCCACAACTAATTTTAAACTTAGGAAACTAGATCTTGCAACTTTGCCTATTTCCAAACCCATCACACGTTCACAAACACAAGCATGTAACACCCACTCCGTTCTACAACTAGTTTTATTGTCAGCTTTTCCGATTGCCTTAACCGCCGTGGAGGTCCCCACTAGAACTATGGGTGGAATGCTATCAAGATTGAATTTTCTTTTTTGTATCTTGGATTCTTATTTTCTATGTCTTTTGTATCTGTATTGATTATCTATATTTTTTTTCATACTCATCTATAATTTTTTTTAAAAAAAAAACAACACGACTTCAAAAGGCTAGTTTTAATAACCCCTCAATGGATCAGAACAGCGCAGCTAAATTTGTTTTTATTTCTTTTCCTGTCGTGTGTTGTTTTGTTCTTTTTATGCTTATTAAACTACTTGTAAAACCGAGTTGATCTTTCCGGCCGCCAAATTGAGGCAGCCAAGCGTTAGTCATTGTGCTCTTTTTTCTTCTTTTTTTTTTTCTCTTTTTTTTTTTTTTAAAAAAATAATAATAAAAATTAAGAAGAGAGATGTTATAAGGAGAATTCAAATTTGAGGTCTTAACATCAAATTTGAGATATTAGCACCAAATTTAGGATGATCGAATCCCTTATAGGTGATACCATCCCTGAATAGTTAACTTTTCACCCCTAAAGTTTTAGTTTTGAATTAAAAAACAAATTTTGAGGCATTAATAAAAACTAAATATTAACTCATAGAAATTTAACTAACAAACAAAAAAAAAATAACAAAATCTTTTTTTATTATTTTTTTTTAATATGTGTCCTACGCTAGGCAACCAAGATTTTGCAGCCACATAGCAGGACTCTGTAAAATCGAAGGAAAAAGAAAAAAGAAAGAGAAACAAGAAAGTGTTAGTTTGTTAACCTTTCTTAATATGTGTTTTTTTAAGGGGTGAAAAGACCACCGGCTAACAGCGAACGGCTAACTATATTAACTAACCGCTTTTGAAGATGGTTAAAAAAAATCGCAAACTTTTATAGTTAATGGTATATATATACACATACATACATACACACAAGAAACAATGTGTTTTGTTTTGTTTAAGTTTTTTCTGTTATTTTATTTTGTAACTTAAAAAAAAATTTAAAATTTCTTTTTTTAAAAAGCGGTTGTAGTTATTAAGATTATTAACTGCTAACTACCAATTAACTACTTAAGTGGTTAGTAAATTTTACTAACAATCTTTTTATCCTCATTATTTTTCTGTGTTTTAATGTTATATAAGATAAGAGTTTTGAGTTTAGTGTTATGTGAGAAATGTTATTTTTAATATTTTGACATTTTTAGAAAAGAAAAAAAAAAAAGTAAAAAAAAGAAAAGAAGAAGTTAGCAATCAAACACTATTAGAAGAAGAATCTAATCATAAAATCTCTCAGCGAGGCCCTAGGCTGCAGCAACGGCCAAATAAATAATGATTTGATTAACATCAAAACATGATAAGCATCCTTAATTATTTCAAGGTTCAAATGCTTTGTTGGGGGCCTTATTTACTTTTGGCTTTGAAGTCGTTGAGTCTACTGTAGTGATGGAACCGACACATAAACCGCTTTCTTCAACATGCCCTTTCGGCCATCCCATGATTTGTGTATTCAATATATATATACTTTTTAGCTTTCTTCCCATGAAAATAAATTCAAAAACCCCATTTTTTGTAGCTCTTTCCTTATTCAATAAAAATAAATAAATAAATTCTAAAACCCAAGATGACATTTGTTTTGCCTTACTTGATTTCGCTATTTTTCTTGTTCTTTTATTTGTTGTGTTAAAGTTAGTAATTTGTATTCGCATGTTAAATTTGCATTGTGTTAACTTACACGTCAACTCGAATACATTTTCCTAAGAGATAACTCAATCGGTTATACATCTTCTTATGAGATAACTCAATCGGTTAGAACCATATCTAATAAAGTTGAGGTCACTAGTTCAAATCCTCCTCCCTCTCTGTGTGGACATGTCAAAAAAAAAAACTCGAATACATCTAATCTAATTAAACGAGTCAAATTTCCTCACATGACTCATTTAAATAAGTAGCTAACACAATATGAACTGCATAATCCGTTTAATAACATATCATGTTGAGTTGACCGTACTCGCATAATCCATTTAATAAATAGGCCTTGTTGGGTTAATCGAAACATGACCGGTTTTGGACTTGCATATGAATTTTAGCCTTTTAGTTTTTTTAGTGTTTTTTTTTTAAAACAAAATATAATTTAATTTATAAACAATATGCAAGTTACCTATGGGTTAATTGGGTTGATTCGAAATCGATCCATTTATAGTTTATATAAAATTGTAACTTGCTAATTTTATATTGGATTCGTGAGCCAAGTTAAAAATTGTCATGATGCCTAAAGATATATATTTAAGAAGATAAAACTTTTAGATTCCAATTTATTTATTTTTCCTTAAAAGCATGAACTTTTTGCTTGGCAATCATATCAGCTTCAATAACGAGTAAAATATTTTAAACTATTACGAAAATCTGAATTAAATTTAAAATAATATAAATATAGAAAAATGTAGGGAAAGAGAGGGCTCCGGAACATGGTTGAATGAGGCCACGCCTGCACCGAATGGGAGGGAGTAGTGTCACTGTCGACCACATGTGTGGTCCTATTGGCCACTTCTCAGGGTGACGTTGGAATCATTGGGTTGCCACCAGTCAACACCTTTCCGCTCCGCTAAAAGTTCTAAAGCACCGGACCCACACTGCCAGCAGCACAATATTATTAACTCAATTAGGGGTGTCAATTTAGTCCGATTTTTTGATTTTTGGCTAAAACTCGAAATCGAATCGGGGTACTTCGAGTTTTTGTTTGGAAACCGGAACTGAAATCGGGACCCGATTACCAGTCGATTCCGATTGTACTCGATCTGGTAACCAATTTTTTTTAAAAAATTATTTTTTAGACTTATTTTAAGTATTGAGCTTAAAAAAATATAAAAGATGTAATCCGAGACCGAGTTGTTCATCTTCCTCTCTTTACTCTTTCAATTACCCCGTCTGCAAATGTCGCAAACTTCAATAACCTTTAACGCCAGATCAATTTCAAGAACCCAACAATATATATATATTTATTTATGAGCTTTTTGGGTTTCTAAATTTGGAGCTCAGCCTAGTTGCTTGGAATCCATATTGCATGTATTGCAATTCGTTTTTTTTGATTTAATGGGCAATGTATTTAAATAGAATTACCTAAAATGAACGTCGAAAATCTACAAGTTACATGAAATCCACCGCTGGAAGATATGAGCAGAAACTAAATAGGAAAATATATATTCCACAAATTTTGAACCTGAAGTTGGAGCTTTGCGTTTATGCTCTGGTTGGCTGCCGAGAAAGTACGGGAAAAGGAATTGGGCGACGACGCAAACGTGAGGATGAAAAAATTAGGGCAGAGGGGAATTTGCATTGTAACTTAAAATAAAAAATACAAAATACAAAAAATATATATTTAACCCGGTTTTCGGTAACCCGGTAAAAATCGGGTACCGGAACCGGGGTACCCGGTTTTGGTTTTTCCAAACTGGAATCGGAACCATAACCCCGGTTTCCTGGTTTCCGGTTTCTCGGTTTTCCTGTTTCGGTTCCTTGGTTTTTTTTGACACCCCTAAACTCAACCCTTATGTACAAATTTACAATTACAAACAATAATTCAACTCACAAACCTTATTACCTTAATTCAAATAAATATAGATGATAACCTTAACAAAGGTTGTGAAATATTTTCAAACTTGAGTCGTATTAATCAGTAGCACTGTAGTAGTAGAGACTGTAGAGTTCATAAGGAATAGTTCAATCGGCTGTGAACCACGTTTAATGAAATCGAGGTCATTAGTTCGAATCCTCTTTTTCTTTTTTATTTTCAAAAATGACAATTAGGATATTTCACATCATTTTACGACGGCAGATAAGATTATACATCTGCTTTCACTCCATGTCATACTGTTACAGTAAATTAATTTAATCACTTATAGCCACAAAATTTGTAACCTTCCCTCATCTTCATCTTCCTTAGCCACTTCACAAAAGCCACTTCACAAAATGAGACCGTCAAATTCTTGCAAAATGCTCTCAAATCGTGGCTAGAAAGATGAAAATAAAAGAAAGTTACACACATAGTAAAATTTTGAGAATAGAAGATATTGTGTTAATTTACTGTAGCAGTATAACGTAACAAAATAACGAATTTTGTTAAGTTACCTAACGTAAATTGATTTTAGAGAGTAAACTATTATTATGGCCTACTTGAGGATCTATAAATTATTTTTATACCATATGAAGTGATTTGTAATTTAGGCTAACTACGTGGACTTATAAATTACTTGTTATAGCATAGGAAGTGATTTGTAATTTAGACCAATTATATGGACCAATTTTACATTTTAATTAATTAATTAATTCGTATCAAAAAAAAAAAAATCTTTTTTTTAAAAAAAATCTTTTTTTTTTGAAAAAATCAATCAAAAGAATCATTGTTAATCATTAATATATATTTTTTTTAAAAAGGATTAGATCGAGATTATAGGAAAATAAGCTAATGACCCGACATGACCATTTGACCAATTTGATAAACTGAATTGACTCAAACATGATCGGATTAATGGGCTACTTTAATTTTTAACTTTAGGGTTTTACTCAAANAGCCACTTCACAAAAGCCACTTCACAAAATGAGACCGTCAAATTCTTGCAAAATGCTCTCAAATCGTGGCTAGAAAGATGAAAATAAAAGAAAGTTACACACATAGTAAAATTTTGAGAATAGAAGATATTGTGTTAATTTACTGTAGCAGTATAACGTAACAAAATAACGAATTTTGTTAAGTTACCTAACGTAAATTGATTTTAGAGAGTAAACTATTATTATGGCCTACTTGAGGATTTATAAATTATTTTTTATACCATATGAAGTGATTTGTAATTTAGGCTAACTACGTGGACTTATAAATTACTTGTTATAGCATAGGAAGTGATTTGTAATTTAGACCAATTATAGGGACCAATTTTACATTTTAATTAATTAATTAATCCGTATCAGAAAAAAAAAATCTTTTTTTTTTTAAAAAAATCTTTTTTTTTTGAAAAAATCAATCAAAAGAATCATTGTTAATCATTAATATATATTTTTTTAAAAAAGGATTAGATCGAGATTATAGGAAAATAAGCTAATGACCCCACATGACCATTTGACCAATTTGATAAACTGAATTGACTCAAACATGATCGGATTAATGGGCTACTTTAATTTTTAACTTTAGGGTTTAACTCAAATAAGTAAATCTCAGCAAAATTTGAAATTGGTTTGAAGATCCGCGGATTGGAATAACTAGACACATCCTCCCGACTTGAGTACTCCATGTCTGGCCTAGCATGCCATCCTCGATCTTGTTGCATACGTGCATGACACGTGTAGGGCCATCTTCATTACACCCTGCCCACATGTCAAACCCCCTTCCCCTTTTGATAAAGCCAAGGATCTCTCTCTCTCTCTCTCTCTCTCTCTAACCCCCCACCTTTTGATAAAGCCAGCACACTTTCTCTCACTCTCTCTCTCACACTCACAGAGTGTGAGTCCTCATAGGTTCTTCAGAAAACCTGTTTCAGACTTCCCATTTTCAAAGACTCCTATCAATCCATCATCATTCATATTCTCACTTACCCTATTTAACGCACCCACCCTTCCCACGTTTCTTCAAAGCCTCTCTCTGCCATCTCTCTCTCTCTCTCTCTCTCTCTCTCTCTCCGTGTGGAAATAGAGAAAATGGCAGCAAAGTCATCCAACCTTTCTCTTATTCTTTGCTTGTTGGCCATCTGGGCCGTCGATTATGCCCAAAGTGCGACCTCACCGCACGCGCCAGCACCGTCCGTGGACTGCTCCAGCCTGATCCTGACCATGGCCGACTGCCTCTCCTTCGTCACCAACGGCAGCACCACCACCAAGCCGGAAGGGGGTTGCTGCGTTGGCCTCAAGACTGTTCTCAAGGCTGACGCCGCATGCCTCTGTGAGGCCTTCAAGAGCAGCGCTTCTCTCGGTGTCGTCTTGAATGTCACCAAGGCCTCCTCCCTCCCCGCCGCCTGCAAAGTCTCCGCTCCCGCCGCCGCTAACTGCGCATGTCAGTCATTTTTTTTTTAAAAAAAATTTCCCTTTATTGCTGTTTGTTATCAAGGGAAAATGACATTTTCCTGAGAAAATTTTCTGAGATCCAACTAATCATTTACTGTTATTGTCATTTTCTGAAGTGGGAGTGAGATTAGTGAATTAATTATGTGGGTTTTTGTTGTTTTGCAGTGTCCTCGACTCCTGCTGCTGCTCCTGGTATGTTTTGATCCTGATCTTGATTTCTTACAAGGATAATCTGTGTGGGTTTCGTATTATTTAGCTTGATTAATTATATGTAGAAAAAAAAAGGGGGTTCATATTATTTATATTCGTGGAAAAGATAAAGATGAGATGTAAAGGACTCATAATGGCATTACAATAATTGTTTGCTCCCCACCAAATACCGGATCACTTGGCGACTGAAAAAAAAATTGTCGGAGGGATAAAGACGAAGGACTTCCAACGCTCCCTAGGCTGGTTATTTTTAAAGTCATAAAGACTTTTATTATTATTATTATTTTTTATAAAAAAAAAAAATCTTGATTGCAACTTTTAAGCGCATTCTTTAATAAATAAATATGAAAATACATAAAGTTGTTTTGTTGTTTTGTTTTGGATAAGGTAAGTATTTGTGTTGAGTAAATTTTTATTTCATAATTATTATACAACATTAATCGATGTGGTAGTTTCAATCCAACATGGTTAAAAGGGTTGGTTGAGATTAATACTTCAGCATTAAAAATGTTGTTTAAAGCATTGCTCATTTGTATCATCCAAATTTAACAGTTTCAATTGACCCTTATATATATATATATATATATTAACATAGATTGATTCAAGGGTCGGTTTGGACTCCTACACTACTATGGTAGTAGTTATAATAGATAGAAATATAATTTCTAGCATTAAAAGTCCAAATACCATAACTTTTATAGTGTTGTCGAATGTACAGTTTTGTTCTTATTGTTTATTATCATTATTAGCGCCAAAAGTATTGCTAATCCAAAGATTAGTTAAGATTGATATATTAGCATTATGTGATAGTTGTAGAATAATAATAATCATACTCATATTTTAAAGTGGGATTTGAAATTTAAAATTGCTTTTAGTGTAATCTAGAATGTGCTTGTACCAGTTTGTGATCATATTTGTTGTTTGTAGGTTCAGATCTTTCACCGAATGGTACTCCAAATTCTGTTGCTGCACCTCCACAGACAGCAGTAGCAGGGGGTGAGGTATCCCCATCTCAAGCCCCAGGGATCTCAGCTTCTTCAGTGCTCTCCACTTCTGTTGGATTCCTACTTGTTGCCTCAATGGTTGCTTCATTTTCTAGTTTCTGAGGCAATGGCAGAGAGTCAATTTTGAGAGCACAGGAAATGACACGATGAGGGAGAGCTGTCCTTGTTTATATATCAATTGAGACTCTGTATTGCACATTAGTTTGAAAAACCTACTTGAAGGTTTGTATTGTTTTATATAATATTATTGTCTATCTATTTATGATTTTATTAGAAGTCGGTTAAAAATTGTGCGAATTTTTTGGGCGGACGGAAATTTTTATTTATTTATTTTTTTTTAAACTTATGTTTTTGAAAAAACATAATTTTTATTTTTTTAAACGAAAATTTTCAATTTTTTAATTTTTTTCTTATAAAAAGGATTTTTTATATATAAAAAAAAATTGGCCAATCCTAAGATATATATATTTTCAGTTTTAGTTTTTTTTTTTTTTTTTTTTTCTAGAATTTTAATATTTTGTTTCTTAATTTTACTAAGGGTAGTTTCGTCATTGGGAAACATTATAATGTTTTGGTAGTTTGAGAAATACATTGTCACAATTGAAAGTTTGGAGGAACATTATCATTTATGTGGTAATTTAAGTGGGGTATGTGAATTTTTTCATAAAATATAGGTGGATAGTAAAATGGAGGGGAAACTTCCCTTTATACTTTTGAATTACGTATCGTGTAATTTGCAATTTGACATATCCCGAACTTTCTAACCTTTCAATTTGGACTATTGAATTTTCAAATGCAATCAATTTAAACTTCTTTGTCAAATTTTAAACGTTAAAAGTGATATAATAACGTTTATATTCCTGATTTTTTTTATAAAATTTCAAATTTACCTTTAATTTCAAATTAATTTTATTTTAGAAAGAAATATTATAAAAAAAAATTCAAGGTGACTCATGGTTGGGCCACCTTGTGGTCATTTTTTTTCCCCTTTTTTTTTTAAATTTTTTTTTAATAAAAAGAAAATTGAAGGGTAATTTTGTCTTTCTAGAGGTTTTAATGGCAAAAATTGACGGAATGATTCAAATTAATTGCAATANTGTCAAATTTTAAACGTTAAAAGTGATATAATAACGTTTATATTCCTGATTTTTTTTTTATAAAATTTCAAATTTACCTTTAATTTCAAATTAATTTTATTTTAGAAAGAAATATTATAAAAAAAAAATTCAAGGTGACTCATGGTTGGGCCACCTTGTGGTCATTTTTTTTTCAGTTTTTATTTTTTTATTTTTTTTTAATAAAAAAAAAATTGAAGGGTAATTTTGTCTTTCTAGA
Source organism: Carpinus fangiana (assembly GCA_006937295.1). Taxonomy (NCBI): domain Eukaryota; kingdom Viridiplantae; phylum Streptophyta; class Magnoliopsida; order Fagales; family Betulaceae; genus Carpinus; species Carpinus fangiana. The sequence continues at coordinate 21,490,927 of CM017322.1, forward strand.
GGTTTTAATGGCAAAAATTGACGGAAGGATTCAAATTAATTGCAATCGAAAGTTCAGGGGTTCAAATTGAGAGATTTCAAAGTTTGGGTTATGTCAAATCGTGTGATAATTTAAGTGTCTAAAATGAAGTTTCCCCTAAAATATAAATAGGGCGAGACTCATCATATTTGCCTTCTTTTATCTATGTTTCTCCATCTCAAAGTTAAGCGATTTTGTCCTAGAAAAAGGTTCATCTAAAAATCAAAAATAGGGTTATCTATAAATTGGATTAAGCCAATCTAAAAAAGCTCATAAAAAATAGCCCATATAAATTAAATCCATAGTTTTGAGAAAAATCTCCTATCTCTATTATATGAAAATCTATACTTTCGAAAATCTCTTTCTATAAAATGTATAATAATAATTATTGCTGTCGAAATACCCCTATTGAACTTAGTCTTTTCACTTATTATGCCCCATATGTGAGGGTTGTGGGATCACAAGGGATCATGATTCAACCTGTGGTTGCAAGAGGAGCCTTACATTGATGAGTCTATTTCATCAACTCCATCTTCTGAGCCTCGGTGCCCCATATGTATATAGCCATGTACCTTCAATTAGTTTATATTGGACAATAGCCACTATATGGTCATAAACTCAATAAAAAAATTATATTGAGCAATTGACCAATAAATGGTCATGCACCCCAAGTGAGATTAGAGTGAGCATTGTTAGAAATGAGAGCTAACTCAATCCATAAAACCTTTGACTCTTAATTATGGTCGGTCCCACTTCAGAGCTAACCAGTATAATTGCAGAGACAACATTAGCATGTAATGGGCAATTGACCTTTTATTCAGGCTTTATTTTTGGGCCCCAATTAGTCCTACCCAAGCTGATAAATAATAAATTAGCCCTCACAATCAAGGCCGTGGTCTGCTTTTGTCTAACAGAGGCAAACACACACACATAATATATATATATATATATATATATTTATTAAGAAAAATATTAAGAACATATAACTCTTACAACACAGAGTATAAGTTCTTAGATCATGGAGCGTAACCTTTGATAAATCATAGCCACATGCTATAAGGTTACAAAATCATAGATACAATCAAAATTTCTTACAATCTAGTACTATCTACGACTTATGCTTTCCCTAACCCATGTACAAATACAATTATGAAGCACATCTACAGCATATCTATTTTGAGTAGACTAGATTTAGGACATGGTTAGCACGTATGCCAGCCGTAAGAGATAATCTCCCACATCGATCTACTCCTCCTCGACCCAAAATGCCAGGATAAAACTCACGTCTTCGACTCAAAGGTCAGGATAAAAAATGAAAAAAAAAAAAACTCAAAAACAACAAAAACCCCAAAAGCAAGTAGTAATGGAGGAACACAACATCGTAGATATTCTGGAAAGACTCGCATTGGTTGGTGAGGACGAGTAAATCTGAGTTTGTAAAACTGGATTATACAAACTAGATCTAAACCAAAAACACTCGAAACGGGAGCTGAAAGAGCCTACAGAGAAGATACTGAGCACTGTGTTTTCCTTCTCTGGTGTAGTTTGGAAAGAAGGAGAGAAGCAGGTTTTCTAGAGAGAAGGTAGAATCTCTAGAAAATCTCTAGACAATGCAAGAATTGCTAATTACAAGTTAAGGCTCCAGACAACGATGTTTGAGCCAACTAGACAGAGTTTGCCGAGGCAAACACATATTAAAACAAAGGGTTAAACACCCTTTTCCCTTTATGTAGTTTAGTTTAACGACTTTATTTTTACTCACTTTTTAGGTTTCATTTTTGTTGGGTCATGGATCAGCCTCTTAAAGGCCTAACAAGCCTCAGGCCCAATCCAAGCGAACCAAGCCCGAACTTAGAGAATGTCTGAGACCATTTACTCAGAGCCTAGAGATGTCTCGAACTCGTATGTGTCTGAGACCATTAACTCACTTAAGGGCACGTTGGTCTTGGTATCGAGGGTAAGTCAGACATTTTGCAATCCATATATCTACGCGCTCTCTAAGTAAGTGAGTAATCTTATCTTGAATCCAAAAAGGTTATCAAATTTGATTTAAAATAAGAATTAGATGTTGATATTCAAATACACACATGCTATCCAAAGATCATGGATATTCAAATTTGATGTTATCTACAACTACCAAATCTTACGATCTTAGTCTCTTAAGATCTCGGAAAGATTGACAACTCATATCCCACAACAATAATTGCATAGTAGAAACGAAGAGAAGAGGAAGTCATTGGTTATGGGACTACTTTTGCTTCATGCCTATTAAATACAAGTCACATCTCAACATTTGGGTAGTCGCAACTATTGCTATCTCTGCTTTTTGTTGCTCATATTTCTCTCCCTCAAATACTGACTTAGGCATTAAAGCTTCCCCTCCGGCTTCTCGTCAGTCGCTCTGATCCTCTTTGTTCTTTTTCTTGTGCAGTCTGACCCTGTCTCGACTTGGCAGGTGTGCCACATCATCATCAGAAAATGGTGCATCAGTAGTTTGGCGCCGTCTATAGGAACCGATTTTCATCCATTCTTTCAAACAATCTGAAATGGTGCAAACACGTTCGTCACTCCGCTAGCCAGGGATTCCGTTTGGTGCTCTTGGAGCGTCTAACAATCAAGACATGGTAAAGCTCATAAGGCGGATGACCGAGTCAATGGAGACATTGAGGAAGCAAAATGAAGATCTCAACATGAGGCTCACGGTTGCTGAAGGCCATAATGACCGAATGGACTGTGAGGGTGAAGAGAAGCGACGAGAACAAATTCGCAAGGGCAAGCAACCAATAAACCACTATTAGGATGATGGAAGCTCAGCTTAGGGCGGCTAGGAGAGGTCTCTTCATGAGAGGGCTTGCCAGGAAGAATCTCATCCTGAGAGAACTCTTCATGAAGGGTTTCGTAACAGTCAGCATAAAGAGGATCAGGTTAATGCTGAAGTGGAGGATCGCAAGAAGAAATATGAAGAAATGTCTCGTTGAATGGTTGGCAATGAAGGGAAATTTGTAGTAGGAAAACTTATGGAGAACACTAATCTGCCATTCACAGATCGAGTGATGAGTTTTGCCCTGCCTGATAAGTTCAAAATGCCATGGGTGGACAAATATGATGGCAGTGGAGATCCTGCTGAGCATGTGAAGAGTCTTCGAGAACATTTCATTCTCCATGGCACTCTTGATGAGATCTCGTGTAGGGCTTTTCCCCTGACCTTGACAGGAGTAGTGGTCATACCAAAAATAGTATTCGCCCAATTGCACTAATCGTTTGCAGTTTAGTGGTTGTGCAAGTGCGAGTGTCGAATCCCACAGAGAACCGTGGTTGTTAACAGATTAATCTAACGTCTAGGTTAGTATCACTTTAACCTAGTTCCAAGTGGGTGATTTTGTGTCAACAGAAATGTAAAGTAAGTTAATGCAGTAGAGTAAACAAATAAACAGCTAAGGTTAAGGATTTCACCTCACCATTTCAAGAACGCTAATTAAATACACTAAGCTAAAATAATCCGCCTATCGATTAAAACAATACTTAGTCTTTTGCGCCTATCGAAGGATTCAAAGAATCCGTTCATTTGACAAAAGACAAAACATGAACGGGTTAGGTCCAAAGGATCTAAAGTGAAAGTGATTTAACACTAACTACAATGGATAAATGAACGTAACCCGAACGATGAAATGTATCCATCGGACGAAAAACTAAGAATAAACGACTACGGCACAATCTCACTTGGTTGTGTCACTCAACCAAGTTCGAAACGACAAAGCTCTAATAAAATGACGGAAATAAATAACTTAAGCATAAATAACAAACATAGAATCAATGGTGAGGCTACATCCTCAACCTTAGTTGAGGATTTAGCCTCCCATGTGCAAAGGAAGCAAGAAAAAAAATAAATAAATAAGTGCTACAAATAAATGGGCAGAGCATGGGCCTAAACAGTGGCAAAATGCTCTTAAAAACGTGCCTAAAACAAAAGCTCTCGTAAAAATACACTAAGGGGCCTATTTATAAAAAAACTGGTGTGCTGCCAGGTCATAGGGCTGCGTTTGAACGCAGGTCATGCGTTCGATCGCACTGATACATGCGTTCGATCATACACCCTGCGATCGACTGCAAATAACTGCCACGGCGCCAGGCTAGAAGCGATGGAATTGTAGAGCCGATTAAGGCAATAGCATGAGACGTGGGCTGACTGGACCTGCGTTTGAACGTGCTCCTTGCGTTCGACCACAATTGCGCTCGATTGCACCAAGTGCGTTCGAACGCACTGGCAGGAACTCCATGACATCTCTTCAAGTCCATTTTTGCCTTTGGTAGTCATGTGTTGATGCAATGACCTGCACACCATAAAACACTAAAAACAACTAAAAATGTTAGATATTAACAGTGCTAAAGGCTTAACAAATATAAGTTAAGGGGGTCAAATATACAATATTTGGTCCCGATCAAATACCCCCAAACTTACATTTTGCTAGTCTCTTAGCAAAACAAAAATGAAAAACATAATTAAAACATAGGTCCGCTTTCGTGGGAGAACGGTTGCATTTAGTGTATGCAACAAGCCTTTTAAACCTCTAGGGATTCCCTAGAGGACGAGTGAAGTCTCGTGAGGGTTTTTCAGGAATGATACCCACAAACATTGTACAACATTTTATTCTCAACAATGCAACAATATAACAATTATGGTTCTTATTCATGAGCAAACTTAACCAAACAAACACCATCTTCACAATTTTCAGGGAATTATTAATCAAGCTACAAACATGACATTATGAGACATCACACAATTCAATTCTAGTGAAAGTGAATTTAGCACATAAATATGGGACTTCAAAACTAATTTTAGTCATGCATGCTTCGACATTCAAAATTCATTAGACTACCCATTAGACACAATAACCGAGTTTTTTTGTTTTTTAATTTTTTTATTTTCTTGGCTCCCTTAAGCTTTCTAATTGACCTATGTATCAAGCGTTAAGTCAATGACTCATAAACCAGAAGGTTTTAGGGCATTAGGTGTAAAAACACCCCTAAGGACCTACTAACTCGAGTAAAAAAGGCTACGAAGCTTTGCTAACCAAGTCTAACTTCTCACTTTTTTACGCGAACGCTCAATGTTTAATGAGGCAAGAGATCCGGTTACTGGGTGAAAAGCTCAAAATGATCATCATTTTTTTTTTTTTTTTTTACAAAAATAAAGGTTATTCTTCCAATGGGTTACCCAACTGCATTCAAGCTTACAAAACTAACATGACTAACGCAGAATTTATACCCCACAATTTACGTACCAATGTGCTTGTGAAAATCAAATTGAACTGTAATATCTCATGCCAAAGAAATTAACACAATTTAAATTCTCTTAACAAAGTGATCATATGTTCATTAGATTAAGCTCACAAAAGAAAATAAACCATAATTAAAATAAAATGCATAATCAAAAACCAAATGTGCACAAAAAATACCCCCAAACTCAAAATATGCATTGTCCACAATGTGCGGCTATAGAAAATACAAATGTAATGCAAGGGGTGTAAAAAATAACCAATACGTCATAGAGATGTCACTGAGCTGGTGGTAGCCTGTCTAGAATGGCTCGCAGCATGTCCTGGGTCTCGAGCCTGTCCTGGCATGCATCCCTCTGTATGTTCGCAATCTGGAATCGGATGTCTACAATCTGGAATCGGATGTCCTCCAGGGTATCCTGCAGAGCAATAAAATCAGCAGCTTTGAGAGTGATCGTCTCCTCATACTCTTCTTCTTCTTCTGGTTGCTCATCATGTTCTGCCGCCCTCTTTGGCTCAGCTGTTCTCTCCTGTTCAGCTGCCATCTCATGAATGTCCATGGGCTCTGGCTCTAGCTGTGGCTCTGGTGCTGCTGCGGCTCTAGGCATGTGGAAACAACTCTGGTTGTAACATCCCTAGCCCCAAAAGGGTTAGGTTTGTTAATCCTCTTTCTTACTTGCAAAGATTCCATAAGGTTTATCAATTAATAAAAGACTAGTATAAAATGAATGCATGAAACTCTAGAATATCATATCCTTAAAAATAAACCAAAATATTCCTGCTTAACAAAAATATGTCTTGCAAACAATAATAGCGTTCCTTATTAAAAATAATTCCACCAATCTCTAAAAGAAATTGTGCCAACGCACTTATTAACTTGACTATGTGAATAACAAGAATTTCCTAAACACGCCCGCCCCCATTCCGGCCTCCTAAAGCAACCTGATTAGCACCTGAAACAAGAAATAAAACTGATGAGCCCAAAGGGGCCC
>CM017322.1:21512893-21554817 GCA_006937295.1 Carpinus fangiana
AAAAAATTGTATGGCTAGTTTAGACTCCGTAGCTCTTTTGACTTGAGTAATTAAGCCCTAGGGATGTCTCTACATCTAGTGCCCTAAAATCGCCTGGTTTGGGAGCCACTGGCCCAACGCTTGTTACATAGGTCATTTAGAAGCTTAAGGGAGTTAAGCATTGCACAGCCTACACAAAAAATTTGCATCTTTCAATTCAAGCCTTGGTTGTATTTATCACATTGTTTTCCTTTGAATTTTGGGATACACGTCTTTGGAGGGTAATTGAAACTCCATGATCTTGTTGTTAGTTCACTTTGCACTTTACGGAGCACGTGTTGTCTCAATTTTCCAACCTTGAGTGAAATGATGTTTGGATGCCTTGATGATGTGGTTCATATGTTTAACATGTTAAATTTGCTAATGATATGTGAACCATGTGTTTGTGTGAAGGGCTTTGTCTGATTAATAACATAGTGCCAATAATTGTTTGTGAGTGTCATTCCTGAAAAACCCTCACAAGACTTCACTCGTCCACTAGGGAATTCCTAGGGGTTTAAAAGGCTTGTTGCATACGCTAAATGCAATCGTTTTTCTCACGAAAGCGGATTTATGTTCTTTGTTTTTATTTGTGTTTTTAGTTTTGTTTTGCTAAGGGACTAGCAGGGGGTATTTGATCGGTGTCAAATATTGTTTATTAGACCCCCCTTGACTTATGTTTGTTAGGCTCTTAGCTGTGTTAATAACTAATGTTTTGTATAGTTTTTAGTGTTTTGTTCTGTGCAGGTCATTGCATTAAAACACGGCTAGCAAAGGGCAAAGAGGACTTAAAGTGAAAAAGTTGATTCCTGCCAAGTGCGTTCGACTGCACTTGGTGCATTTGAACGCACTCACGGTCGCACGCAGGCGCCGCGGTCGCATGCATGCCCAGCCGGCCCTAACGGTTTTCTGCGGTCGCACGCAGGCCTAGTCAGCCCTAGCCGCCACAGCAGTTATTTGCGGTCGACCGCACACCCTACGTTCGACCGCAAATAACTGGTGCATTCGAATGCAGGTAGTGCGTTCGAACGCACTCCAGTGACCTGCCAGCCTATAAATAGGCCTCAATGTATCATTTGTTTTTCACGTTTGGGAGGTGCCTCTAGGGCCCAAAACCCTCTGTTTTCCACTGTAAATCCCTCCTAAATTGTCGTTTATTTAATTTATGTTTTATTTTACTTTTATTTAGTCTCTTATTCCTTTCACTTTAATTTGTTTATATATATTTATGTTTAGTTCGTATTATTCTGTCTTTTAAGATTTATGTTTATTCGTTTCAATGCATTTTAGTGACAAAAGTGTGTTGATTGTTGTCTACAAATTGCCAAACGTCAACACCCGTTGCAACCGGAGATACATCGGATATTCGTTTGCGGACCATTATCCGTTGTGACCTCTTGTAATAGTGTTTGCTTCGAGTAGTTTGACAAGATTGTGTGACAACAATAGGATATACATATGTACTTTATCGATAGACGGAAATATGAACAATGTGTTAGCGCTCAGAGTATGCCTTGTAGCATAAATGTTTAATACATATGAGCTAAGCATGTTTATATGTGAATTAATTTATTGTGAAGTGAATTAGGAACTTTAGTTGTTTTTATTTCTTTATTTTATTGCATGTTAATTTAGTTTTATTTTCTGCGCACCATGTGCTTGATATTGGGACTAGGTTGTGATAGGATTAGTTTAGGCACTTTAAAATTGGTTTTTAACGAAACACGATTCTCTGTGGGTTCGACCTCGCACTTGCACATCCGCTCATATTACAAACAACTCGTGTAATTGGCGAGTACAATTAAATTTGTACATCAGTTCTTCTTACAATGGAGGGTAGATATAGTATGACCATTACCTCATGTAAGGAGGGGTGTTCGGTTTGGAATGGTAGAAAGGGAGACTGGTGATGAGTGCCAAATATTACATATTTGAGTCCCTTAATTTGCATTTGTTAAGCCTTTAGCTTCATTGTTTTCTAATGTTTTTGTTAGTTTTGATATTTTTAGTATTTTGTAGGTTGCTAAAGGAAAACTGCACTTTTAAGGAGAAAAATACAAAGTTTGGAAGAGAGCCAAGCCAAGCCAATTACCAAATGAAGAAGTCAAGCACATGAAACCCAAAAAGACAAAGGAAAAGAAAACCCAGAGGAGATTTTTCTCATGAATTGTAAAGCCATGAGTGCGACCCATCCAAAAGAATGAAAGAAATAAAAGAGAAGAAAGAAGAACCATGCGTTGGTGGGACTAGGCAAAACAAACAAAGAATAACATGGGCCCACATGCAAGAGAACAAAACAAAGAAATAAAAGAAAAGAAGATTAAGCCCATCAGATACTTGTGAAATGAAAGAAATAGAAAGAAGTAAGACGATGACGTGTGTGCTGCAGAGTTAAAAGAAAAGAAAGAAGGGTTTTTACTCTTCTATATATATAGAAGACACATGGACTGATGGGGGACCGCCGCAAAAGCCAAAAAAAGATAAGAAAGGAAAAAAAAAAAAAGAAAAAAAGAAAGAAACCGTCCAAGGGGTTGCTAAGTGATGTAGATTGGACTTATCGTCAATCTGTCTATCTTATCTTTCATTATTGTATTTGAATTTCATATTTTATCTTTATTAAGTGTTTATTAGGTTTAGGGAGTCTATAATTCATATTTTATCAAGTTTAGGGTTTTGGGCTATATATACATGTTTATAGCCCTCAGAAAAGCAGTTGTTGTTTATTTATTAATATTGATTAATGAAAATACTCAGAGTTGAGTTTATACCTCTTTTTCCTTCAAAATGCTAGAGAGTATCTAGATTTTCAAGAAGAGTTCTTAGATCATTGATAGTCTCAATATCTAGAATTAGTTATCCACTGCGTATTTGTTGTTCTTCGCTGCAGCCCACTAAGTCAGGCTGCATCACTAAGGCCAAAAATTTGAGAGAATAGGAGCAAAAAGGCTAGGGTTTTCTAGTTTTTGGTGGCTTTCAATTGGAATTATATCATTGTAAGTGTCTCAATTTCTATGGATTCTCATTTGGTTGTATTCTCTTTTAATTCCATGAGAGGCTAAATCCCCAACTAAGGTTGATGATGAAGCGTCACAAATGATTAGCAACAGACAATTTTCATGTAGATTGATACTTTTCCAATTATATGAATTATATTTTTCATTGTTCTATTTATATTTTTTAATTAATTGTTGATTACTTTTAATTGATTGTGATGTAGATCAGGACAACATCTTATCTTTTAGTATTTTATTTGAATTAGATTTATTTGTTAGTCTTTTATTCTATCTTATCTTTAAAGTCTTTTATTTGAATTAGGTTTCTTTGTTAGTCTTTTAGTTGGTTTAGTTTTCTTTCGTAGACTTCTAAACTGATTTTATGTCATTGTCATCTTAGGACTAGGAGTCTTGGGGCTATAAATAAATGCTTAGAGCCCTAAGAATGTAGTTGATTATTATTGAGTTTGTTTAATAAGAATACTCAGAGTTGAGTTTCTTGGTTATTTTCCTTCAGGCTTTAGATAGCATTTATTGCTTAGAGAAGATTTTTTTTGATTTTGTGATAGTCTCACAATCTTAGGAATATTTATCCCTTATGTTTACTGTTTTCTTTATTATATTTGTTCTAACCCTACATCAGTTGGTATTAGAGCCCGGTCTCTTTCCATGGCGCCAGTCACAAGGGGAAGGGCTAACCGCTTTGCACACTTGGAGGACGTGAATGATCGCGAAGAACCAGTTAGAGAAGAACCACCGGCAACCTATCAAGCACACTCGGAGGCACAATTTGCGAGCTTGAGGGAACAAATTGCAGCCCTCACAAAACTATTGTCCATCGAGAGTGATCGAGACAGACGTCGGCATATACCCTCACCGCACGAATCGGAGGAGGAAGACGCACGTGTAATAGAAAAAATAAAAAAAATCGACAAAAAAAAGGTGCTTAGAGTGGCGGTGGAGATTAGGAGTCAATCGGTTGAGGAGGAGGAATATGGATTTATTGAGGAAGATTGCTCAATAGATTGGGCCTCTCCACCAATCTATGACACCTATCCCGAAGAAGAGGTAAGTTCTATACATCAAGTTGATTTCCTCGGAGTAGATGTTATCTTGTCAAAAACTTTGAATCAAAGTTGTGATGAGATCTATGGAGCGGAAACAACTTTTCTATCAAAGAGTGAAGGGGTCTTTGTGAGTTCCTTGGGAATTCATATAGCTTATAGGAAGGGCGAAACACAAGAGAAGCACGACAAGTCTACATGGCAAAGTGGTGTGTGGGGCTTTCATGACAAACATCAAGGTATGTCAATGATGAAGAGCGTCACATTTATTATGGGATGTGGCCTTGTTGAAATCTTGAGGAAGGGTGAGTGGAATGAGTTGACTAGGCATCCGAAAGACCGTAGAAAGGACTAGCCGAATTCGAGGACGAATTCTCTCCAACCTGGGGAGGATGATGTAGATCAGGACAACATCTTATCTTTTAGTATTTTATTTGAATTAGGTTTATTTGTTAGTCTTTTATTCTATCTTATCTTTAAAGTCTTTTATTTGAATTAGGTTTCTTTGTTAGTCTTTTAGTTGGTTTAGTTTTCTTTCGTAGACTTCTAAACTGATTTTATGTCATTGTCATCTTAGGACTAGGAGTCTTAGGGCTATAAATAAATGCTTAGAGCCCTAAGAATGCAGTTGATTATTATTATTGATTTTGTTTAATAAGAATACTTAGAGTTGAGTTTCTTGGTTATTTTCCTTCAGGTTTTAGATAGCATCTATTGCTTAGAGAAGATTTCTTTGATTTTGTGATAGTTTCACAATCTTAGGAATATTTATCCCTTCTGTTTACTGTTTTCTTTATTATATTCGTTCTAACCCTGCATCAGATTGCTTGGTTTATTTGCTTAAATATTGGATATCCATTGTCTTTCATTCAATGGATACATCGGATCTTTTGGTTTAATTTGGATATCCCTTGTGATTTGTGCGAAGCACAAATACATTGGATGATTTAAACTTAATCGGATATCCTTTGTGATTTGTACAAAGAATTGATACTTTGGATGTTTTGATACATTTTTCATGCAAAAATATAACATATATAAATTGTGTTGTTCGACACTTTGAAAAATGTCGATGAACATGAAGATTGTTGCTATGAGTTGTGAGTGCTGATTCCAAAAACCTTAGTATTTTATCTTTTAATTATTTCATTTTGTTTCAGTTAATATTTTCAATTTCAAAATCACACAAATTTCAGAACTAGGTTAAAATAGGATTAGTTTCGATAGAAATCTATTTTCACGATGCAATTTCCTGTGGATTTGACCTCGCACTTGCGCACACTATATTGTAAATGACTAGTGTGCTTGCGAGTACATTTAAAATCACAATAAGTTTTTGGCGCCGTTTGATTTTTGTTTAAATTGATTTTGTTTTTCTACTAGTTTAGTTAGCCTTTTTGTTTTATTTTTCTTTTTGCAATTTTATTTTATTTTATTTGTTTCTATTTGCAATTGCCAATAAAAAAATTGAAAAATAAAAAGAGAAAATTTCAGGTGTTTTATTTGTTTTTGTAGTCTGTTGAATCACACCTTACCTATGCTCGAGCGCATCTCCGAAAACAACATCAGTAGACCGGCAGCAGCTGCGGGAAAAAAAAATTGCCAATTTTTTGTTGGTCCATTTTTGAGTATTGTGTTTTTTGTTTTTGCATTCATTTTGTTTTATTGTATATTTTTTTTTCTCTATGATTATTTTGTTTTTGTTAGTTAGTTTATTTTATTGCTTTTTCTGTGGTGTATGCTTGGTTGGAGATCACTGAACTTAGAGTTGATACCTTTAGATCCCGAAATAGAAAGAACTTTTAGGAGAAATCAGAGAGCACTTGTTGAGAGAGAGACAATTGAGATGGGGGATAATGCAGCCAGAAATGCGAACCAACCAGAGAATGCAGATCGTCTTAGGGGTGAGAATGAGTAAGCTAGAGCTTGGAATGTGGACTACACTACATCCCTTAGGGATTTGTTAACTCCCATTCATGTATAGTGTTGCCACTAACCAATGCCACCCATTTTGATATGAAGTCACATGTCATCCAACTCCTTCCCTCATTTCATGGCTTGGATCTTGAAAACCCTTACAGCCATCTGAAGAAGTTCAAAGATGTTTGTGCCACATTCAATTTCCAAAACTTCTCTGAGGAGTCGGTCCATCTTAGACTTTTCCCTTTTTCTCTTTTATGATAGAGTTAGGGCATGGTTGGATTACAACACACCCAGGTCTATTATATCTTGGGAAAGCTTGTTCAGTAAATTCTATAATAAGTTTTTTCCCAATGTCTAAAGTAAATGAGTGCCGAAAAGAGATTAGTTCTTTCACTCAGGAGGAGGATGTGAATTTTTCTAAGAGTTGGGAGCATTTCAAAGAGTTGTTGATTAGATGCCCTCCACATGGATATGAGATGTGGAGACTCGTTCAGTTCTTCTACCAAGGGTTGACTCAACCCAACTAGCATGATTGAGTTTATGAATTGGGGGGGGGGGGGTCATTCCTAAGTCTGATGGGAGATGAAGCATACAAGGCATTGGACAAGTTGTTTAACAACTCTCAATAGTGGGATTTTTCAAGCTGTTGGGACAAGTCCGTTTGTGCTCCCAAGAAAGGAGGCATCTATGAGATTATGGAGGACACCGACATAAGTATAAAGATAAATGCTCTCGCCTAGAAGGTCAACGCTCTCGCTATGGGCCAGTCCATCAATGCTGCCAACACATTTAATGTTGATAGCTGTTCCATCTATGCTAGCTCTTGCCGAATATCCCATGGAACAAGTGAATGCTTTCAATGACTATCGAAAGTAGTCAAATGGACTTTACTCCGAGACCTACAATCTAGGGTGGCGAAACCACCCTAATCTTTCATGGAAGAAAAACCAATTGGTGAATTAGGGCGGAGCCTCTCATCAAGCTCACAATCAATACTGTAGTGACCTAAATAATTAACTAGGTATAAGTAGCTTAGTTAAGAGGATGAATTTCGGCTTTGGGTCACTAAAACCACTTAAGGGACAATTTGGACTATAGCACAGACGTACGCTAGGTCAAGCGGACGTACACCGCTGTTTTTAGTACGAACATACGTGTGGGGACCACTAGACGTACGCTCTACAAATGGTACATCGGACATACGTGGGACCACTAGGCGTACGCTACTTTTTGAAATACCCCCTAGTTAATACCTTAATATATGAGACACCTTTTGGACTGCTGTGCAAAAGTGCCGGACGTATGCTAGGGTTGGGCGGACATCCGTTACTTTTCTAAGGAGTTAGTAGAGAACCTCAGCTATAAATACACCTTACCCCTTTCAATTCTTCACACTCTCAAAAGTCCCCAGGCTGCCAGTAGACTAATTGTGAGTGTTTGTGAGGTTTCTTGATGTCGGAGGAGGAACTCTTGAGGTTTCGTATCACGAAGGTAACGCTCGGTTACCTAGCTTATTATTACATCGTTATGCTGCTCGATTGTTGTTTTGCATATCTAGTTGTAGTTGTTAGTTTAGTTATGCTTTAAATCTTGTTTAGGTTAGCGTTTTGTTAACTTAGCGTTGTTACGTTGTATGGAGGTTATAATCAGAGTTAGGAGGTCATAGGGAGTCTTTAATAGCCATAGGAGACGGAGAATAGGCGGATAGTGGAGAGAAAATGAGATTCTCCCTGAAAAACCTTAGAGTGGATGTATGGTCTCGAGACCGGACGTATGGCTCAAAATGTCATAGTGGACGTACGGTCAGAGTGTGACAGAGGAACTCCATTTTTACCAGCCATCCCATAGCTCATGTTTTCCTTATTCTAGAGCTGTTTTAATAGAAATAGGACTAACATACAGTTTTTCACAGATTTGGAGAACTCGAATCAGTTGGATTACTTGGAGACGCTATTTGTCTCAGGTGAGTTTTAACTTACATAATGCTCGATGTTATTTTTTCATGCACTGCACGTCTATTTTGTGTACCCAGAAAACATGCATATTTTACAACTCTCATAGTTTATACTTGTTGCACATGAACTCTAGCATTTTTTAGAAAAATGTAATGCTAATATGTTAATAAAGTGAGACTTGTAAAATGAACATGCAAATAAAATACAAACAAGATAATTTGCATCATATGACATGGTACACCGATACGTACGGTTTAATGGTCATGGGCTTACTATACATGTTAACTTATGGTCAAAAGTGTGAATTATATGGGCCTTGGATCCAATGGTTGTTCGTGGCCGGCCCAGCCTTAACGAGCAGTCACTACAGGACGGACATCATTAGCGGTGTGGGCCACCCGAGGTCGGACCCGGTCGTACTGCTAGTGTTATGTACGGTAGCATGCAATGGCTAGGGCATCAGCATTGTACTATAGGTCCCTCGGGATAGCGCTAACCTAAGAAGGGGTAATATATCGGGTAGACCATACTGTTAAACTATGACCGTTACTTTGTATCATATGCATACTATATATATATCACTCATAATATAATGTAATGATGGAACTGTCATTTTCTTTATAAAAACATATGAGTTCATTACTAAACTGGCATGGGCATTGTTTGCATTAAAAATCACTAAGTCTTAGACTTACCCTTTTATTTATGTTTCCCCATCATTACGAATACTTGCATGGTTTAGTGGCACTAGGAGAGGAAGTCGTCGGAGCAAATTTGGGTGAATGCGCAGGATCTGATTCGGGTCATTTTTTAGGACATGGACCTCATTTGGCTTAGAACCATGTGGGAAGATGGAGGGACCGCTCATGCAGACATGATAGAGATTTTGATGTCATTAGCCCTACTTAAGCTAAGGTCTAGGCTGTGATCTGTTGATCCTTTTTGAAAAACAATGATGTTATGTTATTTATGGTTTGTATCCCTTACTTGATGATGGTCTGATGACCAGTACATTTGATGCTTATCTATGTGATAATGATGTTATTATATTTTCTCTAGTGCATGTTGTGTGATGTTTCAATTACTATCTCTCATTCCCATAGTCTTAGTAAAGTCTTTCGCTGCAGCTTTCTCATTACAACGAGAAAGGTTAAAATCCCTGAGTCCTGTTCCACGAGGGACAGGGTTGGGAGGCAAGCCATGGGATCAATGACTAGTTAATTGATTTGCCTATCAGGGTCCTTACAATTGGTATTAGAGCTTTGTGCTCTGAGAGACTATAGGATAATGAGAAAGAGAACTTAGGCCATGATCACACCAAAGATTAGGCTAGATAGATGGTTAGGACTTAGCTTGTAGATTTGGTCACTTGGCTCTAGAAGAATTGGTCCTAACTCTGCTCTTCGTTGCAGAGTGTGCCGCCCCGAAGGAACCCTACAACAGAAGCTAACACACTAGAGATCGGAAGTCCTGAGGGAAATGTTCACCCCGAGCTGGTGTATATCACTACATATGAGACATCACCCCTGAGAAGTCAAGTGATGGACGCGATTGGCCAGTTGATGTCGACCTTAGATTGTGATAGGGTTGCGAGATAGCCAGTTGAAGGGACTGGATGTTCTTTAATTTTAAAGGACTTTTGTAGTCATCACTTGGAGAGTTTTGACAGGAGAGGCGATCACATCTGCGCATAGAACTGGCTGAATGATGTGGAAGAGTTGTTAGCCATTCTTGGATGCACGAATGAGCAGAAGGTGGCTAATACTGTTAACAAGCTGACGGGAGAGGCCAAGTGTTGGTGGTAGGACAAGAAAGTTGTGCTCGTCGTTGACATGGGTTCAGAGACTGCCATTTCTTGGGTTGCCTTCAAGCACAAGTTCAACTGGCACTTCTTTCCCCGAGTTGTGTAGGAGGTGAAGGCACGGGAATTTTTGGATCTGGTCAAAGAGGGATGACTATGATTGAGTATATCGTGAAATTTTTGTAGTTATCGTGTTTTGGCATGTGCCTCATTCTGAATGAGAAGAAGAAGCGAAGAACTTTGAGAGGCATCTGAACTCTCGCATTCGGATCATGATGAGCTGTTTTGACATTTGAGATTTCTCCCAGTTTGTCAATCGGGCATCGATATATAAGGAGAGTCTGAAGGAGAATGCGGCGGCGTACGCAGATCAGAATAAGAGGGCTCAAGGACCTGGTACTTCAACTGAAGGGGTTGGGCCAACTAAGAGGATGGCGGTGGGGAGTTTTCCACCTCAGAGGTCACAAGGACGTTCCTCTGGTAACCCTCCAATTTTGCCACAAAGGAATTAGATGTCAGAGCCGTGCAAGAAATGTAACTGAGTACACTGGGGACCCAATAGGATGGCAACCAGGACTTGCTATCGGTGCGGCCAGTCGGTCACTTCAGCAAGGACTGCGTGGGCAAGGGAGTTACATAGAAACCCTTGGCGCTAGCTCGAGTTTACGCGCTTATTCCAAGAGAGCCGAAAGGAGGATCTGAAGTAGTGATAGGTACTGCCCCTATACTTGGATTTGAAGCTTCAATTTTGTTTGATTCAGGGGCTACCCACTTATTCATATATATTATGTTCGTAAGATTGTCTAGACTTGTAGTACGAACTTTGGAACCTGGTCTAGCTATAGGGAAAACTGTAGTCTGTAAGCATGTAGTTTGTGAATGCCCTGTTATCATTTGTGGAAGAGTACTTCCCGCAAACTTAGTTGTTCTCCCTATGTTTAGTTACGATGTTATTCTCGAGAAGGATTGGTTGGCGACGCAGTCGGCGGTTATTGATTGCGCTTAGAAGCGACACTTAAGCCATGGGGAGAAGGAGAAGTGACATATGTTGGATCGCGAGTGAGGTCTTTACCTCCAACGATTTTGGCCATTCGGGCCAGGAAGCTTATCCTCAGAGGAGGGCAAGCATTCTTAGCATTCGTCGTCGCTCCAGGGAGGTAGGAGAAGAAGGACTTGCATGACATTCCTGTGGTGTGCGAGTATCTAGATGTCTTTTCGACGAACTATTATGGGTTACCACCACAGAGAGAGGTGGAGTTTGGGATTGAGTGGGTGCCAGACACTAATCCTATTTCTAAGGCACCGTATAGGATGGTACTGTCAGAGTTGAAAGAGCTAAATGAAAAGCTCCAGGAGCTTTTGGATAAAGGATTTATTCGCCCTAGTACATCACCATGGGGAGCACCAGTGTTGTTTGTAAGGAAGAAGGACAGGCCAATGAGGATGTGCATTGACTATAGTGTGTTGAATAAGGTGATGATCAAGAACCAATATCCTCTGCTAGGGATTGACGATCTGTTGGATCAGTTGCAAAGGGCGCATGTGTTTTCCATGATCGATTTAAGCTCAGGCTATCACCAAGTGAGGGTGAAGGAAGAGGACATTCCTAAGATAGCCTTCAAGATTTGTTGTGGGCAACATCATACATCCGACATTTCAGCATACGTTCGAACTAAAAGACAGGAGCGTAGGTCTGCCAACCCTAGCGTACGTCCGGTCCAGAAGTCCAATTCCCCAAAATGCCCTTCTGGCAGATCCTAGTGACCCAAAGTCCAAATTAACTCTTTAATTAAACTACTTATGCTTAGTTAAATATTTAGGTCACTACATTCTCCCATCCTTATAAAAATTTCATCCTCGAAACTTCATAGCCCCAAAACACAAGAAGAAACAGTAACATCACTTCAACATCTGTAGTTTAACAAGGTCTGTGCTCAGCCATATCCTTGAAAAAAATCTTATCCCGTTCATTCTCATAGCACGAACCTCCTTCGTCCAATATAAAGCAATCCATGTCGGCATCCTCACGAGTTGCCACAAATCCATTTACAAGTAACCAAGGGTGTCATAGTCGATATTATCCACACTATAACAATCATCTCTAAACCCAACGATTCCTAAATACACCAACACAAGTCAAGCCCGTGGGTATCTTTGACATGATTCCATACTTCCTAGCTGGAAGCAACTTTTCCTTTATCGACTACTCTTAGAGAATCCAAATGTAACGGCTGCGCAAAATTGTAAAAAATAGGCACATAACCCAAAAGAATGTAACCATACAAATAAAATCCTTGAACCTCAATGTACCAAAATCATGCTCAGTGTTTCCTACACTGTACCAATCCTCAACAATCTCAACACCCAAGTCGAGTAATTCCACATACAGTCCAGGTCAATGGGTATCCAAGCCATACCCATATAGAGGAAAACAAACTCTTTCTCACACAACTATCCCTTCAACCAAAACAGGGATAGGTATACTGTCCAAGTATAACCTTGAGAAAAAGAGTAATCAGGTCTGAAGGTAAGGCAACTTGTATGCCAACCTCCCCTTTCTCCTCAAGTCGCATCACTTCCCTCATCGATGACATCTTAAGGAACACACGATCTCCTACTTTGTGTTTCGAAGGTCATCCCTAGTTATTGGCATAACTCTTCTACCGACCCTAGGATGCACTCATCCTTCATCCAACAGTAAACACTTAAATCAGTATCAGACCCAAACATTGTCTCCTTCCAACATTGTCCCGATATAAAGGCGACTGACACTTATGTCCATAAAGTGCTTTGTAAGGCGGCAATCCAAAAGTTGCCTGTAACGAAAGGTAGGTACTACTATGCAAGCCCGCGACATGTCCTCCAGGATCTGGTTAGTCCGCTTTGATTGACCATCCGTCTTTTGGCACTAAAATCTAATTTTGCTCTCCTCTCATCCTTGTACATCTTGGTACTTTCAGAATGTACAGTGTACAGAGAATGATGAGTCTTACTTAAGATCTCCTTTCTTAGTCTTTCACCCTCCGACACATACTCATTTGAAATGGGTGAGCAACCCAACATCCCTAAGGCAAAACCCTTATGCCTTAATAACTGGCTGATCTTGGTGCACTCAGGGTCCTTCAACCGAGCGACCTTAACTCAAGCAAGTAATCCTGATCCAGCACCAAGTTAGACAAGTGTGCAGACGCACCTTCATCCACCACTTTTACTCCTATCATAGCGAATTCAACAACCAACTAGGGTTGGGAAATTCCAAGAGTGGTAAGCTCCACCGTAGCCTTTTTACTCAAGGCATCAGCGACTACGCTAGCTTGATCATAACCCTTAGATCAGCTCTAGCCCTCCCCTTGTCTCCGCAGACAACTGTACCCGAGAACTCCTTAGTCTATCTAGGTACAGAAAGATTCTTTAGAATCTCTTAGCTCTTAAGTAACCTAAAATCATGTAATCCAATACAAGATCCATGGGTACAAGGTTCATTAATTGCCCTTAACCAGAATCCAAGTCCAAACATATAATGCCTTAACATACTTCTAATGGGCAGTCAACAAAATTAGGAATCTTATCATCAACACACCAACAAAGTGTAACAAGCATCATGCATTAACAAAACTCTTAGTTAATGTTACACTTTTAGGTCCAACACCCTAAATCAAGTACAAGTACAAAACAAAAGACAACTGGCTGCTGTATGAGCAACATCTAGTAACCCAGCCCTTAACTACAAAATAAGGTGAACCCACATGCCTTAAACAACTCTGATGGTTGTGCTAACCCTTGTCCTGCCATCATTTCCTTCCAGGTGGATTAGTACCATTCCTTTTAGCCTTGTTGCAGTTCCGAATGAAGTGTCCCACCTTGCCACATCCGTAGCACAAATTCCCCCTTGATCTGCATTTCCCAAAATGCAGTCTGCCACACCTACGGCACCAATGACTCTTTTCCCTCTTCGAATGCAACTCTCAGGGTGTACTCCTCCTTAAGCTCCACGAGTATTCTCGATAAAACTTTTCCTTGAATCGAGTCCACATAATGGCCTCCTCGCTTCCTAATTCCATCACCAGCAAGTTCTTTTTAGCGTACCACCATCGCCTTGCTTCTCCAGAGAACTTGTAGGCTGCGTACTTGACTCTTTGCTCCTCAGTGCAGTCCATAACTCGTAGAAGCTCCTCCAAGCTCGTAAGCCACTCTCTTGCTTCTCTAGGGTTCAAGCTCCCCTTAAACATAGGGAAATGATGCTCATAGAATTCCTTGAAAGAGCAACCTTTTCCTCCACTTGAAGTAGGGACTCCTCGTATGTTGACCAATGCTTCCACAAGATGACTTGCCACAGCTTCCAATGCTTGGGTAGCGTCCAAAACATTCCTCGTCCTTTCATTAGGTTGAGATGGTCTCCTACCATCGTTGCTCCCAATGACATCGTGTCATGGTGACATCTCTGCAGTCACAACGATCATCAGCCCTAACTTCGAAGCGCTACGCCGAGCCTCGCTCAAAATGTCAAACCTAATCGCAAACCTATCCATACTAAGCACCTAAACTACTACCACCTTTGCCAAAGACCTAAGGCAGATCTAAGCTTAAGACCTTATCCAGCTATCTTAGTGCAGATCAAACCTAATCTCTAAGGTTGCACCATCAAAGCGGTCCTAGTCCAGACTTCAATATCGTATCAAATCCCTAAAATCCTCAAGTCCAACATCCTCAAGATCATAGGTATCGAAATTCTGTATCCCTTGTATACATATCATCCATCCTAACACCTTATAGGATCGAGTACTATTCACTGAGTACGGCTTGAGGATTTGGTGTTAGGATGGATGATAAGGTGTTTGAAATTCTGTATCCCTTGTATAAATTTTGTATACATATCTGTTGTACTATTCACAAAGTACAGCTGTACTATTTGTGGAGCGTACGTCCGATGGGGGACCACCGTACGTCCGTACTATAGATAACAGTGTACATCCACACTAAAAGATAGGAGCGTACGTCCGCCAACCCTAGCGTACGTCTGATCTAGAAGTCCAATTCCCAAAAATGTCCTTCTGGCAGATCCTAGTGACCCAAAGTCCAAATTAACCCTTTAACTAAGCTACTTATACTTAGTTAAATTTTTGGGTCACTACAATCTTCATCAACACCACAGTGATGTGTCGAGTGCTCTCACCCCTTGCATTACATTGTTTTATTTTCTGTATCCACACACTGTGGACATTGTGCAATTTAAGTTTGGGGGTCTTTGTACACATTGTTCTTAACTATACAGTTAATTTTAAATTATGGTTTGATTTTCATTTGTGAGCTTAACATGATGAACATGTGATCACTTGATTAAGGGATTTAAGTTGTGTTACTTTCTTGACAACATGAGATATTACATGTTCAATTTGACTTTCACATGCACATTAGCATGTAGTTTGTGGGGTTTGAAATCTGAGATCAGCCATGTTTGGTTTTGATTGCTTGGAAACAGTTGGGTAGCTTATTGGAGAGATAACCTTGGTTTTTAATAAAAAAAAAAAAATTAAATATGATCATTTTGAGCTTTCCACCAAGTAACCAGACCTTTTGCCTCATTAAGCAATGAATGTTTGCGTTAAAAAGTGAGAAGTTAGACTTGGTTAGCTAAGCTTCGTAGCCATTTTGACTTGAGTTAGTAGGTCCTTAGAGCTATCTTTACACCTAATGCCCTAATACCATCTAGTTTGGAAGTCATTGGCTTAACGTTCGTTACATGGGTCAATTAGAAAGCTTAAGGGAGCTAAGTGATGTGGTATTTTTTGAAGCAAAAATTATCAATAATAAAATACCCCTCGCAATAGAACGAATCCCGTAGGATAGGGCTATATTGAGAGTGTTGAACCTCAAGGACTGTAGGGGTTTCGCTACTAAATTCAAAAGACTAATTTTAACCTAAATAACAAAAGAGAGTTGATTGTTTGTGAATTTGAAGTGTATAAAAGTAAACATAAGATTAAGAGTAAATATATGAGAGAGAGAAGTAAGGTACCGACTTCACCACAATCCACACAACAATGGCAACCATATTTAATTCCAGAAATTCAGAATATACATGTTATAAGAGAACAAGAAAATACAATATCAAGGGATAAGGATAATCTATCTTCGGTTGGCACGGATCGTCCACCTATCACTAAGATGCGGCACGACCCGTCTTCCCTAGGCATAAACTATAAAATCCCTTAATACGTTTCATACAATCAATGGAATAACATAACCCATCTTCGGTTGACACGGATCATCTACCTAAATTACACTAAACTACGGTGTAGTATGACCCGTCTTCCCTAGGCATGGCCTATCTTAATCCTATTAATCATATGTCTATTAAAACCTATTGCATAACCATCAATATTATAATCACAGAAAATAAGGTTAATTTGAGTTCAATACAGGCAAAATAATTTCTAAGACAAGAATAAAATTTCGCAAATATTGGTTTTGAATTGAATAACAATTGCATTGAATACTAAGAACAGAATTCTAGAGTTGCAATCCTCACAGTTATGCAATCAACATACATAAATTGAATTAAATAAAATCAAATACAATCACCATTGTGCTTGGAAGGGGTTATATTGGTACCCCACTAAGGGGTTTTAGCCGCGCATGGTCTTCTAAGCTCCACAGACAAGTTCTGAATTTTACTCTAGGAAACGGCCCCCTTTTACAATGTTTAAGAGCCTATTTATAGGGACTAGAAAATCCTAGAAACCCTAAAACCATAATTACAATTGTAGGTCAGTCTCCCAGTCCAATTCGGAGACTGAAAACTAAATCCATGCTGTCAAAAGGCGATTTTTGTGTTGTGCACGCCCGAGTGCGATCGATCGCAATTGCGATTGATCCTAGACTTTGGGTCCTGCGATCAATCATAGGTGCAACTGTGATCGTTCACAGCTACAGAATGATGCCAACTTGTCCCTTTTAGCCCAATTTCCAATGGAACTCTTGCATTTGACCTAAACACAAAAACAAAGCAAAATCAAACAAATAACAATGCTAAGGAATTAACATATGCGAGTTAAGGGGCTTGAATGTGCAACATTCGGCGCTTATCACTAAGCACAAAAAATATTTATAATAAAAACCTTGGTTATTGCATCTGATGGGTAGTCTAATGAATTCTAAGTGTCGAACCATGCATAATTGAGATTAGTTTTTGAAGTCCCATGACTATGTGCTAATTTCACTTTCACTAGAATTGATTCATGTGATGTCTCAAAATGCCATGTTAGTAGCTTGATTTATAATTTCTTGAAAATTGTGAAGATGGTGTTTGTTTAGTTATGCATGCTCATGAATGAGAACCCTGATTTTTATATTGTTGCATTTTTTAGAATAATATGGTTGTAAAATGTTTGTGGGTATCATTTATGGAAAACCCCCACGAGACTTCACGTCCTTTAGGAAATTCCTAGGGGTTTAAAAGGCTTGTTACATATGCTAAATGCAATCATTTCTCCCACGAAAGTGGACCTATGTTTCTTGTTTTAATTGTGGTTTTTTTTTTTTTAATTTTGTTTTGCTAAGGGACTAGCAAAATGGAAGTTTGGGGCTATTTGATGAGTGCCAAATATCATTTGTTTGACCCCCCTTAACTTATGTTTGTTAAGCTCTTAGTTTTGTTATTTTTTAATGGTTTTGCTAGTTTTAGTATTTTACTGTGTTGTAGGCCTGGGCATGAAAATGTGGTTTAAAGGGTGGAATTGAGCAAGGAAGAGAACTGGCCCCTATTAGTGCGATCGAGCGCACTCCACATCAACCCGACATCCCCGCATTGCCCTAGTTCATTGCTTCATTGCTGCGCCATGGGAATTCTTGAGCAGTTGAGAGCGCTCAATCGCACTACATTCTATCGAGTGCACATAGGCCTGTGATGGAGTGCACTGGTCGTACCAAAAATAGTACTCACCAATTACACGAATCGTTTGCAATAAAGTGGTTGTGCAAGTGCGAGTGTCGAACCCACAGAGAATCGTGTTTGTGTGAATTAATTCTAATGCCCAAACTAACCCTATCTTAACCTAGTTCCAAAAGGCAAACACTTGGCGTGCATGAAATAAAAACTAATTTAAATGCTTTAAAAAAAAGAAATAAAAACATTAAGGCCTAGAATCTACCTCACTATATTAAAATACATAATATCATGCTTAGTCATACATCAAAAACGATTACGGTACTAGGTGTATTCTATTGACTATTAATTAGTTCATACATCCGTCTATCGATTAAGCACTAATGCATGATCTATTGTCATTACGAAATCTTGTCGAACTAATCGATGCAAACACTGTTTTAAAAGGTCACAACGGATATTGGTCCGAAGACGAATCATCCGATGTATCTCCAATTGCAACAACTATTGATGTTTAACGATTTATAAACAACAATTAACGTAATTTTGTCACGAAATTGAATTGAAACGAACAAGCAAAATAGTAAACGACGAATGGAGTATTAAACTAAGCATAAAAATATGTAGACAAAAACAGGGTGAGGCTTCATCTTCAACCTTAGTTGAAGATTAGCCTCCCATGAGAACAAGAGACCAATTAAAACTAAGATAAAGCATTAAAATAAAATAAGTGATGATTTAGGGGGTTATATAGTGAGGAATAGAGGGCTTCTAGCCCCTAAGGCGCCTCCCAAAACGTAAAAGTACAAGAAATAAGGTAAGATTCTATTTATAGACAAAATAAATTGTGCTGCCAAGTCAGGGGTGGACTCGATCGTAGGCAGTGCGATCGATCACATCCCTGCTTGCGTTCAATCGTTGGTTATGCGTTTGGTCGCAGGTGCATCGCCGTGCAGTGTGTGTTTGATCATTGGCGTTGCGTTCAACCGTAATGCGTTCAACCGTAATGCGTTCGATCACACTATGTGCGATTGATCGCACGTAACTGCCCACGGCGCCAGTGTTGAAGCGATGGAGCATAGGGCCGGCTAGGGCAACCTGGGGATTACGGCTGACGTGGGGTGCGCTCGATCGTGGCCTATGCGCTCGCTCGATTGTAGTTGCGCATGATCGCAGATCTTGTGCGATCGAACGCACGTCCAGGGGCTTGATATGCATCTTGGCCATTTCCACACTTTTGACCGCAATTCGAATGCAAGGACCTGCAACACTATAAAACACTAAAACTATACAAAACATCAGATATTAACACAGCTAAGAGCCTAACAAACATAAGTTAATGGGGTCCAATATACAATATTTGACACCGATCAAATACCCCCAAACTTACATATTGCAAGTCCCTTAGCAAAACAAAAATGAAAACACAATGAAAACAATAAACATAAATCCGCTTTCGTGGGAGAAACGATTGCATTTAGCGCATGTAACAAGCCTTTTAAACCCCTAGGCATACAAACATAAGCTAAGGGGGTCCAATATACAATATTTGACACCAATCAAATACCTCCAAACTTACATTTTGCTAGTCTCTTAGCAAAACAAAAATGAAAATACAATGAAAACAATAAACATAAATCTGCTTTCGTGGGAGAAACGATTGTATTTAGCGCATGTAACAAGCCTTTTAAACCTTTAGGCATCTTTAGTGGATGAGTGAAGTCTCGTGAGGGTTTTTCAGGAATGACACCCACAAACAATTATTGGCACTATGTTATCAATGGACAAAGCCCTTCACACAAACACATGGTTCATACATCATAGCAAATTTAACATGTTAAACATACGAATCACATCATCCAGGCATCCAAACATCATTTCACTCAAGGTTGGAAAATTGAGACAACACATGCTCCAAAAAGTGCAAAGTGAACTAACAACAAGATCATGGGGTTTCAATCATTCTCCAAAGCCATGTATCCCAAAATTCAAAGGAAAACAATATGATAACTACAACCAGGGCTTGAATTGAAAGATGCAATTTTTTTTTGTGTAGGCTATGCAATGCTTGACTCCCTTAAGCTTTTAAATGACCTACGTAACGAGTGTTGGGCCAGTGGCTCCCAAACTAGGCGGTTTTAGGGCACTAGATGTAGAGACATCCCTAGGGCTTAATTACTCAAGTCAAAAGAGCCACGAAGCCTAAACTAGCCATACAATTTTTTTGCTAGAATTTCTCATCTTTTTACACGAACACCCAATGCTTAACAAGGCAAGAGGTCCGGTTACTCAATGAAAAACTCACTTTATTATGAATTTTCTGATTTTTTTTTTTAAAAACCAAGGTTTTCATCACATTGCAAACCTAGAAATCTCAAGACACACATTTCAAAGTTAAATCTCATACCCCACAGACCCTAATGCTAGTGTGCATGTGAAATATCGATCAAACAAGTGGAGTCTCTCTAATCCAACACATGAATCAAAAACTGAGATTTCTAACGATATGCAATGTTCAAACAAGTTAAACACACCAATGATATGCAATCCACAGTTTCAATGTAAATTGTGTCCAATCAACAACATAGCAACAAACAAAAATAAAAAATTTTATATACAGACAAAAACAAAACAAAACAACTAAATAAACAAACAAAACAAAAAGACAGAATGTTTGTCCACACCGCCAAACTTAAATGACACATTGTCCCCAATGTGGCAAGAAATACATTACAATGGGATGAGGAACCGACGAGTGCAAAGTCCAAGGCGTCCCCCGAACTTCAACATCAGAACACCTGTCAAAAACTAACAGCAATCTTTTTCTCAAAGATCAAACATCAAAAGGTTAATTGCTGTTAGAAACACAATAAAATAAAATAACAAAAAGAAAATGATAAAAATTAAAGTGCGGAAAATAAAAAAGAAAACATACCGCACCTTTCCCGCTCATATGGGTGTCCAACCAATCCCTTCCACCCTTTCTTCTTAAAAATTGGATATCCCTTTGGAAGGATGTTCCACCATCTTATGTACCCTAAAAGCTTGCTTCGAAAAATTCTCTTAGGACCACGATTTTTAGATTTGTGATCTTTGGTTCGTGATTCTTTGAAAATCTCTACATAAGATGGCTCCTTGAGACATTGAAAAGGTGAAACTTGTGGTGAATGATATGTATCGAGAGGGATTGTGACAAAGGAATGAGCTTCAGTACTCACTTCCTTGTCGTTGGACCAATTTGAAATTGGCAAGGGCTCAATCTGCTCCTCCTTTTCTTCTTCTCCATTCTCAGTTCACATCTCAGTAGTGGGATCCAATAAGGCCTGTGCTTGCTCAAGGAACTTGTCTAAGTTTAGATCATCCCCATCTTGAGTAAAACACTCCACCTCAGGGTCCTCTAGGCTTAACTCACTGACAGCATCATCAACAATTTCCTAACTCCCATATGTGATGGTGGCTTGGACATGCTCATGATGAGGATCGCTGGGGCAATCCTCATCAATCATGTACTGCCCTCTAGCCATCTCCTGACTTTGAAGTTCCTCTTCCTCAATTCTGTTGAATTCAGCAACTAGATGACCGAACTGTCCCTCCAACCTTCCAACTGCTTCAGTGTTTGCCATAGTGGCATCTATGATTTCTTGAAAAGGTTGGTTGACTATTTTCCTGAACGCCTTGAGTGTGTTCCAATGATTGTTTTTGCGACAAAGGAATGGTGGGTTGGCCGACTAGTTCCATGAATTCCTTAAGAGTTTATTCCAAATAAGATTTCTCAGGAGGATAGTCAAATGATGAAGGAACGGAAAATGGATTTTCGGACTGCAGATATTCAGGATGGTGCAGTCCTTAAGATTGGGGAGCAAGATTTCCAGTAGCATGAGCTTGCCACGAAAAATCAAAATGATTGCTCCAGTCTGGGTTATATAAATTTGAATTCGATTCAAACCTAGGACTGGAGAAACTGGTGTTCATCTGCTCATGTGAAAAATTAGAAAATTGTCCCCAATGTGGACAATCACCTAAACTACGGTAAGGGTTTGAGCAATGTGAACACGGTCCAAGTGGGTGAAAATTGGTAGGATTTGGTGTCTTACCGCTAGGGGAAACATAAAAATAATTGAACGGAAGACTCATGCTTCACCCAAACAGTTAAAAATATCCCACATGAAACAATTAACAATATACAAAAATAAAATGAACAATAACTAATAAAAAGAGACTAAACAAAAAACTAATAAATAAATAAACTAACAAAACAATAAACTAATTAAACAATAAAATAAATTAACTAAAACTAATAACAGAAGATAAACAAATAAAAACAGGAAGAATAAATAAATAATTAAATGAAAAAACTAACAATTAAACAAAAATAAAAAATTAAAACTTAGCTGTCTCGGGTCTACTGGTGCTGACTGCAGATATGCGCTTAAGCGCAGGTACCGTGCGATCGAGCGTGAACATAAAAATGTGGTAGTATGTTGCAAGTGCAATCAATCTCAACAAGGTACGATCGATCGTACTTCGCACTGCGCTCAAGCGACTAAGGATACGCTCGAGCGTTTGTCTAGGTCTTGAAGAAATATAAGGCAATTTGCTAATGCGTTTGATTGCAACAGAGGTGCGATCGATCGCTCAACCACACTGTGGAACTGACTTTCAAAATGCGCTTGCGCGCTATCGAAACTGATGAGTGCAGGTGCGGCAGTGCGCTCGAGCGCAATAGACTACGCTCGATCGCACTGACAGAATTTGATTTTCCAGAAACTTAAACAAACACCCAAAACAACCAAACAAACCTATTTTAGCTCCAATTTGATAAAATTGGAATCCCAATTTGAATCCAATCCTATTTTAGCTCCAATTTGATAAAATTCCGATTTAATCCTTTCCACATCTTCTAGGTCCTCCCAATTTGCCCTTTAAGCTTGGAACATTTCCAGAAACACTTCCTTTTCTTCCATGACCTACAAAAACACAGAAAACACAAAAAGGAAATAAAATGGAACAAAATAACAAAAACTAAGAAATTAACAAATGTAAATTAGGGGCTAAAATATGAATATTTTGGCACTTATCAACCTGGCAACACACTAAAACTTTGTCTATAAATAGGAGTCATTGTATTTCGTGAATTTCACGCTTGGGAGACGCTTGGGATGCGTTTGAGGCGCCCTTTGTGGCCCAAAACCTCTCCGTTCTTCATTGTAAACACTCCTAAACGTCAATTTAATTTAATGTTTTTATTTATTTTGCTTTAGTCTTTTATTCTTCATTATGTTTTTATCTACATGTGTTTTTATGCTTAGTTTAATACTCTGTTCGTCATTTAATTTTATATTTATTCGTTTCAATGCATTTTAGTGACAAAAATGTGTTGATTGTTGTTTGCAAATCATTTAATGTCGACTTTCGCTGCAACTGGAGATACATCGGATGATTCGTCTTCGGACCAATATCCGTTGTGACCTCTAAACAGTGTTTGCGTTGGTTAGTTCGACAAGATTTTGTAGCAACAATAAGATATGCATATGTGCTTTATTGATAGACGGATGTATGGACTAGTTAATAGCAAATAGAATACGCCTAATAGCGTAATTATTTTTATGTATGATTAAGCATGTTTATATGTTGATTAATTTATGGTGAGGTAGATTAGGGACATTAGCGTTTTTATTTCTTTATTTTATCGCATTTTAATTTAGATTTATTTTATGCATGCCACATACTTGATATTGGGACTAGGTTAAGATATTATTAGTTTAAGTATTTAAAAATTGATTTTTAACGAAACATGATTTTCTGTGGGTTCGACACTCGTACTTGCACATCCACTATATTACGAATGACTCGTTCAATTGGCGAGTACAATTAAATTTGTACGTATCACATAGGGCCTGCTAGGGCAACACGGGGATTATGGCTGACGTGGAGTGTGCTCGATCGTGGCCTATGCGCTCGATCGCAGTTGCGCATGATCGCAGATCTTGTGCAATCGAACGCTCGTCCAGGGGCTTGATATGCGTCTTGGCCATTTCCACGCTCTTGACCGCAATTCGAATGCAAGGACCTGCAACACTGTAAAATACTAAAACTATACAAAACATCATATATTGACACAGCTAAGAGCCTAACAAACATAAGTTAAGGGGGGTCCAATATACAATATTTGACACCGATCACGCACCCACTGACCTGGTAGCACATTATTTTTGGCTATAAATAGGGCCCTTTCTCATTTTTGTAAACATACATTTTGGAGGTGCCTTTCCAGGAGCCAAAACTCTCTGTTTTCTCATTGTTTGGCCTTCCATTCGTAGTTTATAGTGTCAGCCTTTATTTTTTAATGATTAGAGGCTAAATCTTCAACTAAGGTTGAAGATGAAGCCTCACCATTGATGTTTTACATGTTTTTGTGTTTAGTTTTATACTCCATCCGTCTTTTAATTAATGCATGTTCATTTCAATTCAATTACGTGACATAATTGTTATTGATTGTTATTTATGATTCATTAAACGTCCAACATTCGTTGTGTTTCAATTCGGAGGTACATCGGATGATTCTATCAAGATTAAATATCCACTGTGATCAACAATACAGTGGATGATTCTATCGAGATTAAATATCTGTTGTGACTCTTTAATTAACGGTAAATTCATCGAATGGTTCGAAAAGTTTTCGTAATGGCAATAGAGCATGCACAAAGCTTAATCGATAGACGGATATATGAATTAAGTAATAGCAAACAGAATAGGCAGAGAGCCTAATCATTTTGGATGTATGAACTAAACATGATAATATGTATTTTGATGTGGTGAGGTGGATTCTAAGACCTTAGTGTTTTCATTTATTTGTTTTTAAGTATTTAGATTAGTTTATATTTTTGCACGACCGAACTCCGAACTTGGAACTAGGTTAAGGTAGAATTAATCTAGACATAAGATTGGTTTTTGACAAATGCAATTCTCTATGGATTCGATCTCGTACTTGCACAGCACTACATTGACAATGATTCGTATGCTTGCGAGTACACTATTATTTGTACACCAAAATTTTTGAATCCTCTCCCTCTAGGTGACCTCTGGACCCCCTCTTCCAATGGCCTTTTCTCCTCTAGCTCAGCCTACAAATTGATTGGCAGCCTTAGAGTTTCCTCCTCCTCCTCCCCTCTTGAATCCAAGCCTTGGAACCTTCTGCAGAAACTCAATCTGAATGCTAGGCTGAAGCTATTTTTGTGAAAAATTGCTTGGGACATCATCCCATCCCAAGCTAGGCATAAAACTATTTTCCCTATTTCTTCTGCAAATTCTCTAAGTCCTATTTGCAACTTTGAAGTAGACTCTCTCTTTCATCAATTTTTTTGTTGATGCTTTGTTATCCTCTTTTTGGCCTCTTGATTCCAAGGCTTGGTCCTCTCGAAGCCTTCCTAGTTGGATCTAAGGCATCACCCTCCCTCACATCACCTTTGGCATCCCTCAATCCAATTCTCACCTATTTCAAATTTATGCTGCTGTTCTTTGTGACCTTTTATGATTTAGCATAAACAAAGCTCTTCATGAAGGCTTCATTCCTGATATCTCCTCTCTTGCGTCCTCCATCAAGAAGACTTCCTTGGCACATGCAGCAGCCTGGAATTCCACTTCCAGCAAGGTGGCAAAATCCTGGTCTCCTCCAATTTAAGGCTCTTTCAAGATCAACTTTGATACAACCATCCAAGACAATTTTTCTGCTCAAGCAACAATTTGTAGGGATTCAAAAGGGAACATCGTTAAGGCTCTCTCAGATCAATCCTCCTTGTGATGCAAACTTTGGAGAAGCTCTTGCTACCCTCCTTGCAGCCTCCTTATCAGTTTCTTTATCTTTAAACCTTAAAAAATTTACCGTTGAAGGGGACTCTCTCACTATCATCATAGCTCTACAATATCCCTCCATCACTCAAGATTGGCATATTGACAGAATTATCTCAGAGTCTTTGCTTATTCTCCTAGCTTTTTCCATTTGGGAGGCTAGGAAAATTAACAGAAGTGCTAACTTCTATGCCCATCATGTGGCATATTGGGCCGCGACAAGAGTTCACTTGAGCTGCATTCCAACTTACTTCCCTCCCTCTCCTTGCTTTCCTATTTGTCATGGCAAAGATCCACCTTTTTGCTTTTCTCCCCCTTGTGGGTTGTAATGTTCTCTTGTTTCTAATGCAATCTTTGTTACAAAAAACAAAAAAACAAAAAAATAAAAATAAAAAAAGAAAAAGAAAAAAGGATTGGGTTGGAAGCCATCGTTGCTTTCCCCCTCTTGATGATTGTGAAGCTTTCTTCCATGCTTCACCATTGTTGCACCCAGTGTAGTTACTAAAAAGTATGAAGCTTCCACCACTTGGGATCGTTGATTGGCGTGTTTGCCTTGTTCACTCATCTACACAAGTTTATGGGCTTGGTTACTTGAAGAAGGAAGTCTATCGAATGGTCGGTAAGAAAATGCACTACCTCCTTACTAAGGCTAGAGGTTCTCTAGGGAGCGGGTATCATCTAGTCTGTAACTGTGAGTCTTTGTATAGTGATTTCCAGGGTTTGGTTGTCCCGAAGTGGTTTTTCCCTTTGATGTGTTCAAAGAGTTTTTCACTTCGTCAACAAATCTTGTGTTGTGGTTGTGTGAATGTTCCTTTTTTGTTGAGTTGGTTTATTACTAAGCATAGCTATTTATGTTCCTTATATAAATTGCTTATGCGTTTGATAAGGGTGTAATGTTGCTTTAATTCTGCTATGCATGTTATATGTTTGATGAATGGCTTAGTTTCATATTTTATTTATTTGGCAATTTGGGGGTAGAACACGATCCTCGTTATTCTTTCAAAAACAATAATATGTTCAATAATAATATTATTGGTGTGATAATATTAATTGGAGTTAAAATAATAAGGTTCTAAATTTATTAGTTTAAATTAAAATAATAGTGATAAGGATTAGTGTAATAGTGATTTAATTAAATGAATAGTTTAATGTAATAAACTAAGAGAAGTGGGTTAGAAGTTGGTAAATAAGAAATATATTAGACATAAAAGAAAAATAAAAGATGTGATAAAGAAAAGAGCCATGCATCATTACTGTATGTGTTTTGTGAACTTGTTGGACAAGTCTTGGTAAACTCAAGTCAAGAACCTAAGGCCCGTTTGGCAATGGATTGGTCAAAGTTCAAATTTTTTAAACTTGTCAATATTCTTACTTTTTATTACCATTCAAATAAAAAATTCAATATAAAACAAAACATTTCC
The DNA here is from genome assembly GCA_006937295.1 of Carpinus fangiana. Classification (NCBI taxonomy): domain Eukaryota; kingdom Viridiplantae; phylum Streptophyta; class Magnoliopsida; order Fagales; family Betulaceae; genus Carpinus; species Carpinus fangiana. The sequence goes on from CM017322.1 coordinate 21,539,802, forward strand.
ATTTTTTCATACAAAATATTCTAAACTTCTATATAACTACTTTAATTTGTATCACATCAATCACTTCCAAACCAAATATTATACCTACCCAATCCATCACCAATCGGGGCCCCAAAGATAGAAGAAATTTTAGCTTCAAGACAAAAGTAACTTAAGTAGTTTAAAATGGATAAATGTAAATTTGTGTGGATGACCATCTTTTACAAATATCTCATCCTTCATCAGCCAACACTAAAGCTTAAGAGATAAGTTTTTCATAACCTACGGTCAAAGATATTTACTTTTATGCTTGACCTCGGATCTAATGGTTCTTTGTGACTAGTACTGTACCATGAAAGGAGAGGGTCACCATTACAACTTTGCTAGTAGCGTAGGCTACTAGAGGTCGAACTCGGTTACGCTGCCAATATATAACAGTATGCAGCAATATCTAAGGCCCCGGTAATTTTTTATAAGTATTTTGGGACAGTGCAACACCGCCAATTAAAGGTTAAAGGCTTGGATAGACCAAACCGAGAAAATGCATGATTTGTATGTATAATGCTTGATTTATTTGCATTAAAACACGAGTGATTTATTATGTCACCACAAAATAAACAACACATTTTCCGTGGCATGATAACGATAACATAGACAACACATTATTTTTGGTGAAAAACCCATTCATGATCAACAAAGGCTACAAACTGCAACTTCAGGCTCATTCTGTAAGTGAGAAATTCGCCAGGGTGAAGATGCCGAGTGAGGAAAAGATAGATGTTAGTTATTGACATTTTAGTAATATTTGTTTTCAAGTAACCATATCCTCCCTCGTACGTTATGGTTCTTGGGTTTTTGGCGACAGTGTCAAAACAGCATCTGCCACTGAGGAAAAGATCTTATCCTCCCCGATCAACTTGGCAAAATCCGATGAGTAGAGCTTTTCAATCACTATTGGCGCCGGGTTCGCTAAAACAAGCTGTAGAAAACATACCCCAACTTTAGTAATTAAATAAAAGCCATGTAATTAAAGAATTTATTCTTCCAATAAAAAAATGGTTTTTATTTTTTATTTTTTTGAACTTACATGTACATTTCTATGCTGAAGAGTCTTATACAGTTCTTCGAAGGAATGAATTCCACTCGTGTCAATATCAGTAACGGCTGCAGATATGTAAATGATTGAATATATTCCTAATTTAGTAACTTTGAGAAAAAGAAAAACAAGGACTAAATGAAATACTATAATATTCTTACGTGACATTTCAACGACAAGATACTGGATTCTGGGTAAACTGAGCTTCTTCACTTCTTCTTCTTCATAGCTGAGCCATCTCAAAATCCTGCGAGAAATTTGATTTAATTACTAGCCATATGTTTCCATCTTCAAATTTTGACTACCGGATAGTTTTCGGTTACAGTTTTCAGGAATTCAAAGGAATTGGAGAAGTAAATACCTCTCCTTAATATAGTTGGAATTCGAAAAGTAGATTGCAGAATCAACTCTAACAATCAGAATTCCAGAAATTGTTGTTGCCTTGGGATATTGCTCAATGTTCCTATAAACATTAGTCCCTGGGAGTTTCCCAAGTACTGCAGTCCGTGGTCTTGTGACTTGCAGGAGGATTTTGGCAAAGGATATTGCAACCTTCATTAACAAAAAGCAATCAAAACATGAACATAAATACTACACGAACTCCAACTTTTACACTTCCATGTACTTGCTCCCTAACGTGACAGTTTTAGAAAGAAAGCAGTCGAAAGCTGACATGACAACCGTCAGGCTAGGTAGTAAGCGCTTGAAGTGTACATAAAAGTGGGAGAACAGAAACCATCTCTTGACTTCTTACCGCAATTAAAAGGCCTATCTCAACACTCTTAAAAATCACTCCAAAGAAGGCTCCCATGCAAGCAACAAAATCAAATTTGTCAATCTTCCATAGAAGTATTACAGCTTCGAAGTCAATTAGGCCTATCACTGCAGCTATGATGATAGATGCAAGAACAGCATTCGGGGTGTACTTAAATAGTGGTGTGATGAGTTCCAAAGTTAGAAGAACAACACAAGACATCACAATATTTGAAACGGCTGTGTTGCAGCCAGCCATGTAATTTACTGCTGAGCGAGAGAAGGATCCTGCATGAAGATCATATGACATGAGAGAGACGATAAAAATTTGAGCACATTCTTGTTCCCCTTATATAACTTATTAAGGGAGAATTTTGGTAAGTGATGGTTTAACACATACCTGTCGCAACATAGCAAGATGTCATGGAACCAACAATGTTCATACTTCCCAATGCCACCATTTCTTTGTTTCCATCAAGCGAGTAGTCCTTCATGGCAGCAAATGTTCTTCCAATCGCCACAGCTTCCTGAAATTTTTATTTGGCTTTTAATATATATGTGCAATATTAATGGAGAAAGAATAGTTTACAGGAAAATATATGCAGGCTTGTATGAAGAATAGAAATGAGATTAGACAATGAGGCCAACCAAAGGAGGAGGAGCAACTTCTATAAAAAATAAAATGGGAAGTTCGAGCTAGGATACAGAGAAAAATGAGGGGACATGTAGTAATTTATAATGGGATTTTAGTGTAATTTTTTTTTTTTTAACTTTTGTTTCTGGAGTGTGTATGGACATCTAGAAGATTCCGCTATGAAATTGTAAAACCAGTATAAGTTGACATTTGTATAGGATCAAATCTGTAAAGAGATAAAAAAAAAGAAATAAAAATAAAATAAAAAAGAGAAATATTTGCTTACCGTCAGTGCTACCAAACCCGCCACTACTCCAACCTTAAAACCTTTGAGGACTAAATCTCCAGTCCAATAGATATCATGAGCAGATGAAGGATTTATGCCCTTATGTATATGTGTCACCTGATATATACAAAGACTATATATATGAGGTTGTCATTTTATTTGTCGAAAGATAAAGACAAAGTCATAATCACAAACGAGCACTTACAATTTGAACACCTTGCTTATCAGCACGGGTGATATACACACAAAAGGTGGCTACTATAACAGAGGTCAAAGGAGCAATGGCAGATACCCAAAATAATTTTTTGTACTTTTTCGCCTGGAAAGTATCAAAGAAGAGTCAATTACACATTGAAGTTAACAGCTTCAAAGAAAAGGGTTGGTAGGAATAGGATACTTAACTATGTACTTGGTAATCAGAAGGAAGACCAAGAATGACAGTCCAATTAGTATGGTTTGCCAGTTCCACTGTCAAACATATGTAGAAATTTATTTCATATGTTAAATCACCGAAATAGAAGGTGAATAACATAGAGAAGTCCATGTTAAATCACCAATTATCTCAAAAGTTCAAGCTTATAAGAAAAGTGAAAATAACGTTTTTAAGAATATTTGTACCCCGTGATGTACTGTGCCCCAAACTGATTGCATGACAGAAATAATGTCGGTCTTCTTCGTGAAGTTTTTTATACCAAGAAGACCTTTGAGCTGTTGAAGGGCTATTGTAACCGCAGCTCCACCCATGAATCCAACAATAGCGGCATGAGACAGAAAGTCAATCAAGAAACCCAATCTGAAGGAGTTTGAACCCCACATGTTAGGAGTGCTAGAACGTAAGTTAAATGATTATACTTATTTATTCTTATTAGCTTAAGCTTTTGAACATACCTGAAAAAACCAAGTGCAAATTGCGTGATGCCAGCAAAGAAGGTAGCGGTGAATGCAAGACGCCTATAAGCAAGTTTGTTAGATGGATTTATCTCATTCTGCAGAAGAGTCCCAAGTAGCAAAGATACCACGGCCACTGGTCCTATGGCAATATGTCTCGAGCTACCCATAAAAGCATAAACAAGAGGTGGAACGAAGCTCGAGTCTGAAGAAAAGTGCAAGAAAAACCACATTAATTATTTCTAACCGAATAAGGTATTATTGTATAATAAATATCCAAGACGTTTATGGGAAAACTTCTCTTATCCCGAATTGTCAAAGGTTTAATATTAATCATAATCGAATTATCAAAATATTCAATATCTAGTTCCCAGTTAAGTCGATCTCAACCCTATTAATTGAATTCCTCTATTAGGATTTATGAGGATGCCAAAATGCCCCCAAATACCCTCTTTGTAAATTCAAAAACTAAAAAGAAATTAAAATCTAGACATTTGATGACCCACAGCTAGGCCGAATTCTGCAGAGGCGCGCATAAGAAACACTTCAACTTGATTTATTTAAAACCCTAGAAAGGACTTAAACACGAGATACCAGCATTACAAATTTTGATAATTCGAAGTTATGATTGCGAAATTCTTGACCGTCCGTTCGGACTGTAATGGTAAGTGAAGAAACGAGAAGACTCACACAATCCATATTGGGGGTCCAGATTTGCAAGCTTTGCATATGCAATATCCTGACACACGTATTCAATTATCATCAGAAATTGAAACTGCAAAATGGAAAACAATTATTTACTTTACATTGAAGGAAAATATTTTACCTGAGGAATACACAGGCTGGCAATGGTAAGTCCAGCAATAAGGTCACCTTTGAATTCTTTGAGAGTGTAGCGCCTTCCCCAGTCAAGAATGGGAAAAATACCTCGGAGGACAAGAAGAAACTTTGTCGCACCCGATGTGTCCTTAAAATGGCGTAAGGGTTCATCATGAAAGAAAGTTTCCTTAAAACCAATTTTGAGTTCATTCAAAAGATTGTGCTTTGGAGGTGGTTCCACCCTATGAATAAGGTGAGAAACCTCTCCAGCGCCGCTTGCTCCGATATCTTCTGCACTGTGACGTGAGGAAGGGCCGCTTCCGATCTCCCTCCCGTTTTTCCCGGAATCGTCTATAACACGGCGACTCATTGCTGCCAGAAACTAGCTATTACTAGAAACCTGCATGGGAAAAAAAGCAGAAAACTTTTAGTGATTATAAAACGTAAATGATTGCTGCCAGAAACTAGCTATTACTAGAAACCTGCATGGGAAAAAAAGCAGAAAACTTTTAGTGATTATAAAACGTAAATGATTGCTTTCAAGTGAAACAAGAGATGGTTATAAAAGAAACAAAAGTAGAGGTAGTAACTGAGAAAGTAAGCAATGACTTAAGCCGATAAATTAAGATGGAAAAGCAGCAGGGAAACTCTTGCTTATATGGGCAACCCTGGTTATATTATATTTCTTGGGATATTGACTCGAAAATCTAGCTGTCAGGAGACGACTTTCTCAAATAAATTATGAGCACAGGATGATGATGAATTTGAAGGATCTGTAATGCATGTCAACTGTTAAATTAGTTTATAAACCGTCCACTAAATAGGATAAATTATTGGTTTGACCATTATGAATCTGATGGTCCCTTTGATTCGAGTGACTTACTTGTTATATTTTATGTAAAAATATTACAGAACTACAAAACCCAAAATGCTTTTTACTTATTTGGTCTCCTCAGATGCTAAAGCAATAATGGTGTTGAACATAGAAGACAAAGCAAAGCAGGCTAGGTTTGGCTGAAATCCAATTGCAATTGTTCGAGTCCGATTTGTTAGAGTCCGATTAGGTGTTTAAGCAGTTCAAGACTTGTTTGGATGCATGAACTCTGTTGAAAGTGAAAATTATTTGCCCCAGTTGTACTTGATGGAGTTTCCTATGGCGTGTTTGGGTAGATGAAGTCTATTAGAAGTTGGTACCCTCTCATTACAAGCTGGTCTTTTAAGTGTGTTGTATTAAAGTTTTTATCATTTCGTTTCAAAACCAACGCCATGTCACGAGTTCAAAAAGTGGGCGCACTACCCATTAACATGGCCGGGTTATGTCAAGTGTCCCACTTAATTTAAGTGTAATGTTTACCGTGTATATATATATATTAAAGTATTGATTAAGTGATATATATATATATTAAAATGTTAATTAAATGATTAAATTTACATTTTCTTATCATTTTAAGCTTATAAGATAACTGGTAATTTAACATGGTATCAGTGCCAAATTAGGTAATGGAATCGAACTTTGACTGCATCAAATCAAATCACCCCCATTTAAATTAAATAAATATTATACGTGTTATGCTTCACCTATTGAAAGAAAATTTGAGCTCACACGTGAGAAAATGTATTAAAGTGTTGATTAAGTGATTAAATTTACATGTTCCTATCAACTTAAGCTTTTAAAATAACCGGTAATTTAACACACACATATATATTATATTATGAACAAAATGATTAGATATTCTTACATCAGAAAGGTAGCTCAATCAACTGCAAACCACGCCTTATGAAGCGGAGGTTACTAGTTCGAATTCCCTTTTTATTGTGTGGACATGTGGAAAAAAAAAAAAAAAAAGAAGCAGCCTCTTCGAGTATCTGAACGGTCGAATAAAGCATCAAATATTTTTTTCTAGCTTAGCCTCTCAATAACAGCTTTACAACTGGGATAGTGATGCAATCCATCATATCCAAAACCAACTTGTAAAGAGGAAAGTATAAAAAATTAATTCAAAAAGATTCAGAAATAAATATACCGAGTAAAAATAGATCATTAAGGTTTAATATAACCAAAAAAGCATTCTGGTACGCAACCATTGCGTGCGCCACCACCATTATTATAATGTATTCAACTCAATACACAATTTGATCCGGCCCGAAAGAGATAAGAGAGACTCAAATTACGTCTGGATTCATTGAATCTAAAAGCGTTGATTTTCTCTCCTCTCTGAAGAACAAGTGCAACAGCTCATTTGGGAATAGATAACATATGATAATTCGTGGAAACAAACAAAATAGATAATTTATAGCGTGTTTACGTTTAAGATTTGCAGCACGACGGTTGTACGTTTAAAAATGAAAGGACATCACAGCCACTTTCAATTCGTATTTCCTTATAAGACGAAATGCTTGATATAATACTTCTGTATTGTCAATTGATTGATTAGACAATTGTGATCCTGATTTCATTGGTACATGTATATTCTCTTTTATGCACGTAGCCAGTATTTTAATGAACAAACTTTCAGAATGCTTAAGAAAGAAAAAGGAGATGAAAAGGAAGAAGCCAAAGAAAGCAAGGCAATATCATTGCATACATTAATTTAAAAAGAAAAAGAGATGTTAGGTTTTATGTTCTTGGCCAATTCAGTGTCAAAATTTGTCTAGGCCGTTTGGGGTTTAGGTTTAAGTTGGTTTTACGATGAGGTTCAAACTGAAGATCAATAGAGTACGATCACAGTCATGATTGCAGGTTGTTCGTACCAAGACTTTAATGCATTAATTTTCAAGCTCTAAAAAGGCTCGATCGTAAGGGCTAACTGAAATACCATTTAATTATCAAGACTTCAAGGAATAATTTTTTTACACTTAGGAATTCCTCACATAACACATAAGAGCTAATTGAAATACATCGATGTATTACGAAGCCAAGAAATTTTATAGGAAGGGGCCAAAGTAAAAAAAATTCTTAATTTCGATTTTTGGTTATAGGGAATTTTTGTTTTTTTTTGCATTGTGTAATGAACTGGTACCCTTTTCTATTTTTTTTTTCTTCTTCTTTTTTGAAATGGTTCTAATCATTCAAATAAATGCAAATACAAACAATCAAAGTGATTACAGCTCTTGCACACATGAAGGAAAATTTTTCCTCCACAACCTATCGTCATTGAACCCCAAAGCCATTGTAGCTAAGCGATGAGTAGCTCCATTGGCTACTCTGCTCACATGCTTTACCTCCCACTTATGAAAATATTTCAACTTAGTGCTTGGTAGTTTATGAGGGAGACCCGAGCAGATGTAAGTGTCAAGACACCCCGAAGAATGGTGACACAATCCCAGACTCACGCAACAGCAAAAGACCATTTGAATGGGTGTGAGTCCCGTCCAAAAGCTTAGCTTTGGATTGGTAGAAGACCGTGTAAACGGCTGTGGGGCTGTCCAAACGCATAGCTTGGGTTGGTTAATTCGAAGAGGTCAGAATGCTCCATTCGGAGACCTATTCTGATGTAGACCACAATGCTTAGGACTATATGAGGAAGATCCGGAAAGATGGTAGCATGAAGACACCTCGAAAGATGGTGACACGATCTAATGCAGGAGGAAATTGAGAAAACTATTATTTTAATTATGCATTTGTGTTTTAATTTTTCTTTTAGAATAAGGATTAAGTTTTCCCTTTCCCATTAGGATTATATTTGGGAAAAATATAAAAAAGCCCCCTCAACTACCAGCGATTAACAATTTAGCCCCCTGAAGTTTCAAAAGTGATAAAATGGCCCCCCAAACTACTAGACAGTTGTATTTTGGCCCCCTCCGTTAGTTGTTGCCATGAAAGTGGATGTAAAAATCAAAACTACGTCGTTTTGGAGATTGTAAGTTACGAAAATACCCTCTAGGAGAAAAATAAAATAGATGAAAGCAAAAATCAAAATGACGCCGTTTTGGGTAAAATTAGGGCTTCCCCCTCTTACCGAAACGGCGCCGTTTTGGTAAGCTGTAGGAATTAAAGAAATTGAAGGCTATGAAGCTGTTTCTAAATCGGAGATTTCTTGTGTCGACGAATTTTCCGGTGGAGTTTTGAATTTTTGGGCCTAAAATGTCAGACTTCTGCCCGCGTTTAAGGAGAACGATGTCCTTTTTGTTACGTCTGGTGTCGATTCATGTTCTGTGGCGAAGTTCACTGACGAAGGAACTGAAGAAACTAAGAACAACATTGGAATTTGAGTATTCTGAGATTTCAGGAAATCTCTTTGACTCGATTTTCACAGTTCCGAACTCTAAGTCGACAAAAGAAAATAATCAAAAAAGTTTGGACTTTGAGTCCAATCTCGCTTGTACAGATCAATTCTCAAACGAGGACGTCTCCGAGTACTCGTCCGGTCTTTTCCTGGAAAATTCGGTCCTAGAATTCTCAGATTACACTCCATCTATTTTCTTCAATTCTGGAAGCAAATTTTCCGAGTGCTCTTGGGAAGATTCAACTCCGTCACATACTTTCTCTCTACTCCATTAGTACAGAGAGGAATTCTCGAGGTCAACTATTGCGATAGAAAACGTACTGTAGCATGATTGTGATACTTGTTTTCAAGCGTGAAGCAATTGTGCTGTCTAGAGTTGCTGGTGGTTACCTTCAATGGCCTGCAGGAAATTTTTTGAGGTAGACGATGGACAAACGGCTAGGTTTTGGGAAAAATCGCGAATTGATCGAGTGTGAGAACCCTTAGCGTTTTTGTTTACTCCTACACAAAACGGTGCCGTTTTGGTAAAAGGGGAAACCCTAATCTTAGCCAAAACGGCGCCGTTTTAACTAATGCTCTCATATGTTTTTTTTTTTTTTTTCCCTAAAGGGCATTTTCGTAACTTGCAATCTCCAAAACAACGTAGTTTTGATTTTTCCATCCACTTTCACGGCAACAACTAACGGAGGGGGCCAAAATATAACTATCTGGTAGTTTGGGGGGCCATTTTATTACTTTTGAAACTTCAGGGGGCTAAATCGTAAATCACTGGTAGTTGAAGGGCTTTTTTATATTTTTCCCATTATATATATATATATATTTTTTAATAAGGATTAGGTTTTTCCTTTCCTGTTAGAAATTGTTTTCTTTTTCCTATTAGGAATTGTTTTCCTTTTCCAATTAGGTTTGTTTTCCTTTTCCTTGTTAATTTAGGAGACGCCTAATCTATATAAAAGCATCTAGTCTTTGTTATTGGGCAATTCAGTTTATGTTGATTTATCAGTTCTCTTTTAAATAAGAATTACTCATAGATGAGTTTTCTTCCTATTTTTCCTTAGGCTATAGATAGACTCTATAGTTTTGAGAAGAGTTCTTAGATCATTGATAGACTCAAGATCTAAAAATTATTTAGCCGTTCTTCTTGTTATTGTTTCTTTGCATCCCACCAAGTCAGGCTGCATCAGTTGGTATCAGAGCTCTAGTACTTTCCATGGCGCCAGTCACAAGAGGAAAGGGCAACTGCTATGCAACATTGCACGACGTGTATAATCGTGATGAATCAGTTCAAGGAGAACAAAAGGCGACAAGGGGGAAGCATGATGAGGAGCATTTTGAGGCTATGAGGCATCAGATTGAAGACCTCACTACCCAATTGGCCAAAGCACCCCTCCACGACAGGCATTGACGTCGACCCCCAGTGCACACGTCGAAGGAGGACGACAAAGACGACGATGGGTATGAATCTGTGAACCCTTATGCGGAGCGCCGAACGCAAGGATGTCAACCCCTTGCGCAAGCTCATGCTAACCAGTGGGAGAGCAGATTCAAGCTCGAGATTCCAGAATTTCAAGGGGGTCTTCAACCCGAGGAATTTCTAAATTGGGTGGTGGCTGGTGTACTAGTAAGCGTACGAATCGTTGTCAATGTAGTGCTGCACAAGTATGAGATCGAATCCACAAGGAATCGCATTTGCCAAAAATCAATCCTAAGTCTAGACTAATTCTACCTTAACCTAGTACCAATTTGTGTGATTTTAACGAACAAATGCATAAACTAATCTAAATGCTTTAATAACAAATAAATGAAAACAACTAAGGTCTTAGAATCCACCTCACCACATCAAAATACATATTATCATGCTTAGTTCATACATCCGTCTATCGATTAAAAAAATAATGTATGTTCTAGTGTCACGCTACTTCATACATCCGTCTATCGATTAAAAAAATAATGTATGTTCTAGTGTCACGCTACTTCATACATCCGTTAAGCCCTATGAATGTTCTATTGTGCCTATTGGAAGATTAAAGAATCCATCCACTTGACAAAAGACAAAACATATTCCATTTAGTTCAAAAGATTAAATGTATCCATGCAAAACACAAAAGACAAAAGATATCAAAAGTAAATCAAAAGATGAAATGTATCCATCAGACAAAACACAATGAATATCCAAATGTAGCACAATCAATCACAATCATGTCACGAGATTGAATTGAAAGAACATCCATTACACTAAACGATGGATAAAATATAAACTAATTATGAAAACTTGTAAATTAATCCATGGTGAGGCTTCATCTTCAACCTTAGTTGAATATTTAGTCTCTCATGAAAATAAGAGACAATTGAAGAACAAATGAAAGCATAATTAAATAAATGATGATTGAAAGGCTACACAACGAAAAACAGAGAGGTTTCTGGCCTTAAAGGCACCTCTAAAACGTAATTTTACAAAATAACAAAGAGGTGCTATTTATAGACAAAAATAATGTACTGCCAGGTTAGCGGATGCACTCGATCACAGCAAGTGCACTCGAGAGCAGACCTATGTGCGCTCAATCGCACGTATTGTGCTCAAGCGCTCTCAACTACTCAGAATTCCCACGGTACAACAATGAAGCGATGGGCTAGGGCAACGCGGAGATCTCGATCTGACGTGGAGTGCGCTCGATCGTGGCTTTTGGGCTCGAGTGCAAATGTGCTCGATCTTGTCTCGTTCGCTTGATCGCAAGTGTGCTCGATCGCAGTTCTTATGCGATTGAGCGCACTAACAGGGACCATATCTTCCTTGCTCAATTCCACCCTTTAAACCACATTTTCATGCCAAGGACCTACAGCACACTAAAACACTAAAACTAACAAAAACATTAGAAAATAACAAAACTAAGAGCTTAAAAAACATAAGTTAAGGAGGGTCAAATATACAATATTTGGCACTCATCAGCGGCAATTGAGGAGATTCTTGACTTCAAGGAGGTGCCTGAAGATTGGCAAGTTTCTTTAGTCGCAACCAAGTTTCGGGGACGAGCTGCGGCATGGTGGCAACAGCTGAAGCAAGCTCGGGTATGGCAAGGCAAGGGGAAAATCAACAATTGGGAGAAATAGTTGAAAAAGATGCGGCCCACTTTTTTACCCCACAACTACCTCCGAACCATGTATCAAGAGTTGCAGAATAGGACTCAAGGTTTGAAGTCCGTGGAGGAGTATACAAAATAATTCTACAAACTATTGACACAAGTAGATCTATTCGAATCGGATGATCAACAAGTGTCCCGGTATATCGGGGGGCTGCGGTCACAAATCCAAGTTACATTGAACCTCTTCGATCTCGCCAATGTGTCGAAGGCATACCAAAGGGCATTGCTAATTGAGAAGACATTGGTGCGAGGTCCCTTGGGCATGTTTGGATGTGGAGGCAATGGGGCTATAATCGATCAAATGGTCCTAATCTTACAAGGGGTACTACTTAACCGGCCGGGCAAGGTAGGGCTTCCACATCAGGGGGCCACCAAACCGAACAGAAGCCACTACCGGTCCCAAGTGCTTTCAATGTGGTGAGACGGGTCACCGGATGGCCAATTGCTACAAGGGAGAGAAATACTGTAAGGGCTTACTTATTGATTCCGGAGAAGGCATGGGAGAGCAAGGAGAAGAGGAGGAACAAGTGATCGTACCAAAAATAGTTGTACTCACAATAGAACGAACCGTGATTCGTATAGCATTTGCGCAAGTATGTGTTCGTATCCACAGGGAACCGTGAGTGTTTAAAACTAATTTTACTTCTAGTCTAATATTATCTAAACCTAGTTCCGAGTTGTGTGTTCGTGATTAACGAAGGAAACATAAACTAAATAAATTGCAGTGAAATAAACAAAATAAATACTAAGGTTAAAGACTCCTCCTCACCAAGTCAAATACGCTAGTTAAATACACTAAGTTAATTAATCTATCTATCGATTGAATCAAAGCTTAATCTATTGTGCCTATTGAAGGATTCAAAGAATCCGTCCCTTTGATGAAAGACAAAACATAAACGATTTAGTACAAAAGATCCAAAGTGAATGTGATTTAACACAAATAAAAATGGATAAACAGACTTAAATCGAATGATGAAATGTATCTATCGGATGAAAGAAAATGAATAAACAACTACGGCACAATCGAACTCGATTTTGTCACTAAACCAAATTGAAATGACTAAGCGGTATGTAAATGACGGAATTAAATAAACATAATGTAAAAACTAGCATAATATGAATGGTGAGGCTTCATCCTCAACCTTAGTTGAGGATTTAGCCTCCCATGTAAAAGGGAGACACAAGAAAACTAAAATAAAGCATTAAATTAAAGCAAGTAAATAAAGTTTGATAATTAAATGGGTAGAACAGTGCCAAACAGAGGCTAAAGCTCTCAAAATGCGCCCATAAAATGTAAGGAATGAAAATATTACACAAGAGTAGTATTTATAGAAAACTAATGTGCTGCTAGGTCACAAGAATGTGCTCGATCGTAGGCATTGCGCTCAAGCGCAGGTGTGTATGCGATCAATCGTAGAAGGCGCGCTCGATCACAAGTAACTGCTTAGGAATCCCCACGGTGCATCAGGTCAAGCGATGGCGGCTAGAGCAACGTGTGAGACGCGGGTCTATGTGGAGTACGCTCGATCACACCCCTTGGGCTCAAGCGCAATGCGCTTGATCTCACCTAGTGCGCTCAAACGCTGATCGTACCAAAAATAGTACTCGTCAATTGTACGAATTGTTTTGCAATAAAGTGGTTGTGCAAGTGCGAGTGCCAAACCCACAAAGAATCGGGTTTGTCAAAAACCAATTTAAAATGCTTAAACTAATATTACCTTAACCTGGATCCAAATATCAAATAGTTGGTGTGCAAAATATAAAAACTAATTTAAAATGCTTAAAAACAAAGAAATAAAAATACTAAGGTCTAGACTCCACCTCACCACATATAGATACATGTTATCATGTTAGAAATCCGCCTATCGATTAAGCATCATGCATGTCCTATTGCTATTATAAAACCTAGACGAATCATCCGATGTGTTTACTATTAAACGGTCACAACGGATATTGAACCAAAATCAAATGATCCGATGTATCGTTTATCACAACGGATATTGGACTCAATAAAATCATTTGATGTGCCCCGGACCAACCACAATGGATATTGGCCGTTTAATGGTTAGCTGATAAGTGCCAAAATATTCATATTTTAGCCCTTAATTTACACTTGTTAATTTCTTAGTTTTTGTTATTTTGTTCCATTTTATTTCCTTTTTGTGTTTTCTATGTTTTTGTAGGTCATGGAAGAAAAGGAAGCGTTTCTGAAAATGTTCCAAGCTTAAAGGGTAAATTGGGAAGACCTAGAAGATGTGGAAAGGATTAAATCGGAATTTATCAAACTGGAGCTAAAATCGGATTGGATTCAAATTTGGATTCTGAACAAGTCTCGGTATTTTGGCCATAACTTTTAGCTCAAATATTGGATTGAGGTGATTCCAACGGAATTGGAAAGCTGACTCAACATGCTAGAAATCATTGTGAAATAGTATTTTTCTAATTCAGACGCCGTAATGCTAAAATCACCCCGCAAGAGAGAAGCTCAATTCTGGACGAATCCTATTCCGATTTGTAATAGGATTGTCTCCTAAATTGACTAGGAGATAGAATTCCGAATTTCCTAGGTTTACTAGGGTTTCTAGGACTCTCCTAAAGCCTATAAATAGACCTCTAAGCCTCACAATTAGATAGACAATTTCAGAGAGGAGAATTTGGAGGCTACTTCTAGGAGCGGTTTTCGGTTCTTTCTTTTCCTTTTCTTTTTAGTTTTTACTTTAATTATGTGTAACTAATTATTTTAGTAGGGCTGGATTGAAACCCTAATTATATTTATTTAATATTTCAATATTGGCGCCTTTGTGATAATCATATTGTGTTGCTTAACTTGATTAATGCCTGTTTCCATGAATTCCACATATGTATGTGATTGGCCATTATATGCATGTGGTATGGACTTGTTAGTTAGATCAATTTGGATGACCGAGTCCTGGGTTTAACATAAGTAACAAAAGTAATCCACGCCGGGTTCTTGGGTTAATCAACATGGGAAACCGGGAGTATACACCATGCCCTAGGTCTCATGTGGTTGTCGGTTTTCACAGTTCATATGCTTTCCTAGAGAACAACTTAGTATACACCATGCTAAATCCTTTAGGGAAGAAAAGAGTTAGAGTATACACCATGCCTAATTCGTTGCTTAGGGAAACCAATAGCTTAAGGAGTATACACCATGCCCTTAGGTTGGCAACCATT
>CM017322.1:21557296-21602711 GCA_006937295.1 Carpinus fangiana
TGGGTTTAACATAAGTAACAAAAGTAATCCACGCCGGGTTCTTGGGTTAATCAACATGGGAAACCGGGAGTATACACCATGCCCTAGGTCTCATGTGGTTGTCGGTTTTCACAGTTCATATGCTTTCCTAGAGAACAACTTAGTATACACCATGCTAAATCCTTTAGGAAAGAAAAGAGTTAGAGTATACACCATGCCTAATTCGTTGCTTAGGGAAACCAATAACTTAAGGAGTATACACCATGCCCTTAGGCTGGCAACCATTAGGTATTCATAATATGATTAGAGCATTGGCATATTGATTTATTAATTGAGCATAATTAGTGGTGGATATCAAAGCCCTACACTTTCATTTATCTTTATTTATTTTTCATAATATCAATTTTGTGACAGTTTGATATTTTAATTTAGTTATTTAATTCTAAGCAAAAATTAACAATCCTCGTGGGAATGATCTCGTATTTGCCTGCTATACTATCGTTTTGATCTTGTGCACTTGCGAGTAAAACGTAGCAAATATTATCTATTAATTTAGGTAGTATTTGTCACAACATTAGCAAACAACAATCAACATAGTTTGTCACGAACTAAATTGAAACGAACACATAAACATTAAACAACGGATTAACTAAACACAACAACATGAAGAAAATTAGATATATCTATGGTGAGGCTTCATCTTCAACCTTAGTTGAAGATTTAGCCTGTCATGGAGACAAGAGACAAATCGACAAACAAAAATAAAAGCAATATAAAATAAAAAACGATTTAGAGGTTTTACAGTGATAAACAGGGAGGTTTCTAGCCTCCAAGGCGCCTCCAAAACGTACAATAAAATGAAAACAAACTGGTCCTATTTATATACAATATTAAGTGTGCCGCCAGGTCAGGGGTGCGCTCGATTGTAGGCCTGTATGCGTTTGTTCGTATGCAGTGCATTCAATCGCACTGTCGTATATGCTCGATCGTAGGGGTGGCACTCGATCGCATATAACTGCTCTGAAATCCCATGGCGCAAGGGAGTTAGCGATGGCGGCTACGGTGACGCGGACTTCAAGGGCTGACGAGGCATGTGCTCGATCGCTCCCCTTGGGCTCGAGCACAGTGCGCTCTATCGCACTGACAGAGGCTAAACTTTCGTCTTTGCTTAATTCCGCCCCTTTAAACAACAATTTGCACCAAGGACTTACAACACACTAAAACACTAAAATAACACAAAACATGAGATATTAACAAAACTAAAAGTCTAACAAACATAAGTTAAGGGGGGTCCAATATACAATATTTGGCACTGATCAAATACCCCCAAACTTACATTTTGCTAGTCCCTTAGCAAAACAAAAATTGAAAACACAATGAAAACAAGAAACATAAATCTGCTTTCATGAGAGAAACGATTGCATTTAGCGTATGCAACAAGCCTTTTAAACCACTAGGCATCCCTAGTGGACGAGTGAAGTCTCGTGAGGGTTTTTCAGGAATGACAACCATAAACAACTATTTGGTACTATGTTATTAATGGACAAAACCCTTCACACAAACACATGGTCCATACATCATTAGCAAATTTAACATGTTGAACATACAAACCACATCATCTAGGCATCCAAACATCATTTCACTTAAGATTGGAAAATTGAGACAACACATGCTCCATAAGGTGCAAAGTGAACTAACACAAGATCATGGGGTTTCAATCATCCTCAAAAGACGTGTGTCCCAAAATTCATAGGAAAAAAATGTGATAAATACAACCAAGGCTTGAATTGAATGATGCAATTTTTTCTGTAGGCTGTGCAATACTTGACTCCCTTAAGCTTCTAATTGACCAATATAACGAGTGTTGGGCTAATGACTCCCAAACCAGGCGGTTTTAGGGCACTAGATGTAGAGACATCCCTAAGGCTTAATTACTCAAGTCAAAAGAGCTAAGGAGCCTAAATTAGTTATACAATTACTTAACTGGAATTTCTCATCTTTTTACGCAAACACTCATTGCTTGGCCCGACAAGAGGTCCGGTTACTCAATGAAAAGCTCACTTTATTATGATTTTTTTTTATTAATAGCCAAGGTTTTCATCATCACACCGCAAACCTAGAAATCTCAAGACACACACTTCAAAGTCAAATCTCATACCTCACAGACCCTAATGCTAGTGTGTATGTGAAATATCAATCAAACAAGTGGAGGCTCTCTAATCCAACACATGAATCAAAAACTGGGATTTCTAATGAGATGCAATGTTCAAACAAGTTAAACACACCAATGACATGTATTCCACAGTTATGATGTAAGTCGTGCCCAGTCAACAACATAGCAACAAGCAAAAAGAAAAAAATTTATATACAGACAAAAACAAAACAAAACAAGTAAATAAACAAACAAAATAGACAGACAAAGTGTTTGTCCACACCCCCAAACTTAAATGACACATTATCCCTAATGTGGCAAGAAATACATTACAGTGAGATGAGGAACCGAAGAGTGCAAATTCCAAAGCATCCCCCGAACTTAAACATTAGAACACCTGTCAAAAACTAACAGCAATCTTTTTCTCACAAGCACAAACATCAAAAAGTTAATTGCTGTTAAAAATTGAATAAAATAAAAATGAAATGACAGGAAATAAAATAAGAAAATAAATAAAAAATGCAGTGCGAAAAATAAAAAAGAAACAATACCGCACCTTCCCTGCTCATATGGGTGTCCCACCAATCCCTTTCATCCTTTCTTCATAAACACTATATAGCCCTCTTGAAGGATGTTTCACCATCTTATGTAGCCTAAAAGCTTGTTTCGAAAAATTCTCTTAAGACCACGATTTCTAGATTTGTGATTTTGTGTGCGTGAATCCTTAAAGATTTCTACATAAGATGGTTCCTCTAGACATTGAAAAGGTGAAACTTGTGGTGCATGATATGTCTTGAGAGGGATTGTGACCAAGGAGTGAGCTTCAGTACTCACTTCCTTGTCGTTGGAACAATTTGAAATTGGTGGGGGCTCAATTTGCTTCTCCTTCTCTTCTACCTTGCTGACAGCTTTTTCCTCACTAACAAGTGTGGTGGTGGTTTGTTCATTCTCATGTGCAGACTTGTTAATTTGACTCACGTAATGAATATAGAATGGGCAATCATCAAACCCATGAGAAGGATGATAACAATATTCACAAGACTGATGAGGTGCGTGAGTGTGAGGAGGCTGGGTTTGGGCATGCCTAACTGCCATGAGTTGGTTCGCTCTCTCCTCTAAGTCATCAATATGAGCAGTTGGAAAATGCTGCACTAATGACTCTTGAGGAGGAGGACTATACAATGAAGGCATGGGAGAGTGGGTATTGAACTGCGGATATTTAGGATGGCGCAGTTCATCGGGTTGGAGAGCATAGTTTCCCAAGGCATGAGCATACCACGAGACATCAGAATGGTTATCCTAGTTAGGGGTGTAAGAATTAGAATGTGGTTAAAACTCCTGACCGAAAAAATTGGTGTTTAGCTGCCCATATGAGAACTTGGTAAATTGTCCCTAATGTGGACAATCACCGAAATTATGGTAAGGGCTAGAGCAGCCTAAACACAATTCATGTTGGTGCAAATTAGTAGGATTTGACGTCCTACGACTAGGAGAAACATCAAAATAATTGAACGGAAGACTCATACTTTACCCAAACATTTCAAAATATCCCACAAGAAACAATCCAATTTACAAAAATAAAATAAAATAAAATAACCAAAAACTAATAAAAATAAACTAAACAAATAACAAAACAATGAACTAATTAAACAATTAAAAATAAAAACAAACTAACCAAAACAAACAACATCAATAAAACAAATAAAAACATGCAGAATAAATAAATAAAGACAAACTAAAAACAAAAATCAAAACTTAGCTGCCTCGGGTCTATTGGTGTTGACTGCAAAGGTGCGCTCGAACGCAGGTACCGTGCGATCGAGAGCTAATAAAAATGTGGCTGTTTGCTGCAAGTGCGATCAATCTCAACAAGGATGCGATCAATCGTACTGCGCACTGCACTCGAGCGACTAAGGATACACTCGAGCGTCTGTCTGGGTCTGATGAAATACATCGCAGCCTGCTAATGCGTTCGATCGCAATAGAGGTGCGATCGATCGCAACGCCGCACTATGGAACTTTCCTTTGAAGCACGCTCGCGCACTATCGAAATTGATGAACGCAGGTGCGGCAGTGCGCTCGAGCACAATGTACTACGCTCAATCGCACTAACAGAATCCGATTTTCCAGAAACTTAAACAAACACCCAAAACAGCCAAACAAACCTATTCTAATTTTTTTTATAAACTTTTTTTCTATACAAAAGCACGAAATAAATAAAATAATTGCCGAAATTAAAATAACTAGTAAAAAGATAAAATTAATCTAAGCATAAAATCAATTCAAAGCAACCGATTCCTCAGTAACGGCGCCAAAATTTGATCGTACAAAAAATAGTACTCGTCAATTACATGAATCGTTTTGCAATAAAGTGGTTGTACAAGTGCGAGTGTCGAACCCACAAAGAATCGGGTTTGTCAAAAACCAATTTAAAATGCCTAAACTAATATTACCTTAACCTAGTTCCAAATATCAAACAGTTGGTGTGCATAATATAAAAACTAATTTAAAATGCTTAAAAATAAAGAAATAAAAATACTAAGGTCTAGACTCCACCTCACCACATATAGATACATGTTATCATGTTAGAAATCCGCCTATCGATTAAGCATCATGCATGTCGTATTGCTATTATAAAACCTAAACGAATCATTCGATGTGTTTATCATTAAACGGTCACAACGGATATTGAACCGAAATTGAATCATCCGATGTATCGTTGATCACAACGGATATTGGATTCAATAAAATCATCCGATGTACCCCAGACCAACCACAACGGATATTGGCCGTTTAATGGTTCGCAAACAACAATCAACACAGTTTGTCACAAACTAAATTGAAACGAACACACAAACATTAAACGACGGATTAACTAAACACAACAACATGAAGAAAATTGAATATATCTATGGTGAGGCTTCATCTTCAACCTTAGTTGAAGATTTAGCCTCTCATGGAGACAAGAGACAAATCAATAAACAAAAATAAAAGCAATATAAAATAAATGACGATTTAGAGGTTTTACAGTGATAGACAGGAGGTTTCTGGCCTCCAAGGTGCCTCCAAAACGTAAAATAAAATGAAAACAACGAGGTCCTATTTATAGACAATATTAAGTGTACTGGCAAGTCAGGGGTGCGCTCAATCGCAGGCTCGTATGTGTTCAATCGTATGTAGTGCGTTCAACGGCACTGCCATAAATGCTCAATCTTAGGCATGGCACTTGATCGCAAGATGTGCGCTCGATCGCATATAACTGCTCTAAAATCCCACGGCGCAAGGGAGTTAGCAATGGCAGCTAGGGCGACGCGGACTTCACAGGCTGACGAGGCATTTGCTCGATCGCGCCCCTTGGGCTCGAGCGTAGTGCGCTCGATCGCTCTGGCAAAGGCTAAACTTTCGTCTTTACTTAATTCCGCCCCTTTGAACCACAATTTGCACCAATGACCTACAACACACTAAAACACTAAAATAACACAAAACATGAGATATTAATAAAACTAAGAGCCTAACAACATAAGTTAAGGAGGGTCCAATATACAATATTTCGCATCGATCAAGCGCACTGGCAGGGACTCCGAACTTCACTTTAAGTCATTTTCACCCTTGTAACCATGGCATGAATGCAAGGACCTACAACACCATAAAACACTAAAACAACACAAAACATTAGATATTAACAAAACTAAGAGCCTAACAAACATAAGTTAAGGGGGGTCAAATATCAATATTTGGCACCGATCAAATACCCTCAAACTTACATTTTGCTAGTCCCTTAGTAAAACAAAATGAAAAACACAGATAAAACAAATAACATAGGTCCGCTTTTGTGGGAGAAACGATTGTATTTAGCATATGCAACAAGCCTTTTAAACCCCTAGGGATTCCCTAGAGGACGAGTGAAGTCTCGTGAGGGTTTTCCAGGAATGATACCCACAAACATTGTACAATCAATTTATTCTCAACAATGCAACAATAAAAAAAATCATGATTCTTATTCATGAGCAAGCTTAACCAAACAAAATCATGGTTCTTATTCATGAGCAAGCTTAACCAAACAAATACCATCTTCACAATTTCCAGCGAATTATCAATCATGCTACTAACATGGCATTATGAGACATCACACGAATCAATTCTAGTGAAAGTAAAATTAGCACATAATTATGGGACTTCAAAACTAATCTTAATCATGCATGCTTCGACACTCAGAATTCATTAGGCTACCCATCAGACACAATAACCAAGGTTTTTTTTTATTTTATATATTTTTTGTGCTTAGCACCCTTAAGTTTTCTAATTGACCCATGTATTGAGCGTTAAGTCAATGACTCCTAAACCAAATGGTTTTAGGACATTAGGTGTAAAAACACCCCTAAGGGCCTACTAACTCAAGCCAAAAAGGCTACGAAGCTAAGCTAACCATGTCTAACTTCTTACTTTTTTACGCGAACTCTCAATGCTTAACGAGGCACAAGGTCCGGTTACTCAGTGGAAAGCTCAAAATGATCATCAATTTTTTTTTTTTTTTTTAGAAAAAAAAAAAAAACAACAACAACCAAGGTTATCTTTCCAATGGGCTACCCAACTGCATCCAAGCTTACAAAACCAACATGACTAAACTCAGAATTTATACCCCCACAAACTACGTGCCAATGTGCTCGTGAAAATCCAATTGAGGATGTAATATCTCATGCTGCCAAAGAAAGTAACACAATTTAAATTCCCTTAACAAAGTGATCATATGTTCATCAAGTTAAGCTCACAAAAGAAAATAAAACCATAATTTAAAATAAACTGCATAATTGAAAACAAAATGTGTACACACACCCCCAAACTTAAAATTCACATGGTCCATAGTGTGTGGATACAGAAAATACAAATGTAATGCAAGGGGGTTAGAGTACTCGACATATCACTGAGGTGGTGCTGAAGAACCTCCTGGAGCTAGTGGAAATGCCCCTGGTGCAGGTGGCAACCCTTGCTAAAAAAGTCTTGCAGCATTGCTTGTACCTCGAGCCTATCCTGGTGTGCATCTCTCTGTATATTCGAAATCTAAAATCGAATGTCATCTAGGGTATCCTACAAGGCTAGTAAATCTGAGGCTTTGATAGTGACCGTCTCCTCATACTCTTCTTCTTCTTCATCAACTGTGTCTAGCTCTGCTACTGGCTGAACTGGCAGCTTTAATGGCTCTAGCGCTGCTGGCTCATCCATGTCCATCATCTCTGGCTCGTCTGCGGCTCTATCCTGATGCCCTCGTGGCATGTGTGAATAGCTCTGATTCCACTGAATTCGGCCAAACTGCGGATGCTCAGTGATGGGCCCATCTTTCAGAGTGCCTTTTATGCGTTGCTTCCAAAGCATGTAAGTGATGAGGAATGGGAAGGGTAATCCTCAGCTTTTGGTAGTCTCAGTAGCTCGTTGGTGCACCCCTTCCTAGAATGTATACAATTGTATCTAGATAATCTCAGGAATAGAGCACCAATAGCCCTCGTGAAATGAGTACAGGGCATGAGGAAAAGGTTCCGCCTCTACCTTTTGTGTCCCAAGGGACACACGTTCCTTTGCAGCACGACGTCCACAAACTAGAGTTGTGGAGGCATCTTTGCCTTGCTGGCAGCATTCTTGTGCTTGTCTGCAAATTGCCCCTCAAATATGTCGGAGACGATGTCCTCTGTAGTGAGCATGGAGGGGCAAACAATCCATGGTTCTTCTGCTTCAGGTGGCTTAGCATGGCATTTCAAAGTAGCAGACTATGTCAGCTCTGGTCACCTCGACGTCTCTATCATCTATGGAAGAGGAAAGAACGTCTGGCCGGTTGCAGTCGTACTTCAAATTTTCATAAAAGGACCGGACCAGACGTTCAGTGGTGGAGGAGACTGGTTTGAATAGCCGCTTCAAACCGTGGCGCTTTAACTCTTGAACTGCCCATTTCATAGCATCATTCTTGGAGAAGTCTTCTTTTATGGCAAATGTGGTCTCCAAGATGAGCTTCCGAGTCTAAAAAGGGGGCCTGGCTACCATGGCTTGGGTTCCAAAGGACTAAGAAGCAGAAACTTGCCCTCTAGGCATGCTGGAAACTGGTTGGGGATATCTGTTGAACACTTGGTGGGCGCCTCTAAAAACAAGGGTTTGAAAACCCTTCTAAAATCTAACCCAACCCCCTGCAAAAATAAACGTAACCAACACAAAAAATACATGCACAATCCATACCCATGGTTTATGCGTGTAAATAATAAACAATGGGGACAAAATGAATAAAATATGGTGGAAATGGGTTTTATGAACAATGGGGAAAAATTGGGAAACTTGGTGGAAATGGAAGTGATGGAGATGGCGGTGGCGCGGAGGTGATGGGAACGTGCTTTGGCGGTGGGATGGTGATTTGGTGGGCTCAGGTGTGTGGGATATGAGAGAACAGTGGGCGTAAAGGGTTTCGACGCAGGTGAGAAAATGAGGTGGAGTGGGGAAGAAAGTGACCTAAAAAAGGTCACGTGAGGGTTCTGAACAAGTGCGATCAATTGTACGTAAGTGCACTCGATCTCATTCGTGCAGGAATGTGTGTGTGATGTGGGCCTCTGCGCTTGAACTAATGAGAGTGAGTTCAAACGCAAGCCCGTGTGTGCTCGATCCTAAAGTGCAAAAATAATTTTTTTCTTTTTTTACAAAAAAAAATTACACAAAAATATTTACAAACACAAACAGCAAAAAGGTTCACCAGAAAAAGTCTACCCCACCCCCAAACTTAAAATGGCACATTGTCCACAATGTGACCAGATTTACAATACCCAAGGAACGGGTCAATTTAGGCGTAGCATAAAAGAATGCTCCCCCAAATTTGAATGGCAGACATAAAACTTGGAACACACAATGCTAAAAATAAAACAAGTAACATAATGAGGGGTGCCTCCTACAAGCGCTAAGTTTAACGTCTTCAGCCAGACTTGTGACAGTAGGACCAAACTACCTATGTCAATAGGTAGACACATCAATTGCACTATCGAGAATGGTATGCACTAGTTTGCCGGGGTCAAAAGGGTAATGGTTGTAGCTGGGATAATCAATAAGCACAAAGAGATATTCAGCAAACCCTTTCATCAAATGATCACAGAATGGGGGAGGAAAATGATCGTTCCTTTCCATGGTCAAACTCGACCACCTAGGCCACTTATGAATGGGTGCAACCCATTTGCTCTCAAACTCCAGTCGGGTGGCTCAAACACGGATGAATAAGTAGTGGGGAATGATAACTCAGTGGTTTCCCCACACTCCGGCTGCATCTCAGAAATGGGATCGAAAATGGCTTTAAGTAGCTCAACTACTTCATCAAAGTACTCATCTTCTCCCAATTGAGCAAAACTTTCTAGCTCAATGTCCTCCATACTAGGCCCAACTACAACCCTAGCTGGCTCACGTAACCTATAAAAATCTATGTCTCCTCCACATTGAGCGAAACATTCCATGTCAGGGTCCTTCAAGCTAGGCTCATACGAAACCTCATCTTGCCCAACCAGCCTGTCAAAGTCCAGGTCATCTTCCTCTTGAGTAAAACACTCAATCTCAAGTCCCTCAAAACCAAAATCATTGACAATCTCATCAGTGATCTCTTCAATTAAGCACACAGGGTGGGCTTCATCATACTCGAGTGGCTGGTTATTGATGTTAAATATGTTGAGCTCCACTGTCATATTCCCAAATGAGATTTTCATCACCCCTGTTCTGCAATTGATTAGGGCGTTAGCCGTAGCTAAGAAGGGCCACCCTAAAATCACTGGAATCTGGTTCACAACATCATGCACTGGCTCCATGTCTATCACTATGAAATCCACAGGGAAATAAAACTTGTCAACCTTGATCAATACGTCCTCAATTATTCCTCTTGGTCTCTTCATTGATCTGTCAGCCAATTGGAGCATTACAGTAGTAGGCTTCAATTCTCCCAATCCCAGCCGTAGATACACTGAATAAGGTAGGAGATTCACACTTGCTCCCAAATTCAACAATGCCCTATTAATCTGATTTACTCCTATCATGCAAGAAATGGTTGGACACCCAGGGTCCTTATACTTGATTGGTAACTTGTACTGGAGAATGGAGCTCACTTGCTCGGTCAGATATTCTTTCTTTGGGACATTTGTTTTCCTTTTGATTTTGACCAAATCCTTCAAGATTTTAGCATATAATGGCACTTGTTGAATTGCATCCAAGAACGGGATGTTTATCTGAAATTGCTTAAACGCCTCTAAAATTTCAGCAAACTGTGCATTCTTCTTTGGAGCTTTCAATCTCTCAGGATATGGAGCTTTCCGGATAAATGACCTCAGAGGGTCATTAACAATGGGAGTGACTGTAGATGGCTCAGCACCTATCTCCTCCTTGTTGTCACTCTCTTTCTCTTCTTGCCCAGCAAGGTCTGCTTTTGGCGCTACTACATTATCTGCTTCTGGCTCAGCATGGTCTAATTCTGGCTCAGCCACATGATTGTCCACTCATCTCCCAGACCTCAGTGTGACAATCGCATGTGCATGCTCTTGATTTGAAGAATTTTCGATAGTACATGCCTTAGGGTTGTTCACTGGTTGGCTGGGGAGCTTTCCCTTATCTCTCTCACCAAGGTTATTTGCCAACTGTCCCACCTATATCTCCAACTTAAAGATTGCCCGGGTGTTCACCATGGTGGAATTTCTCACATCATTGATTGATTGACCAGTCATTTTCATGAACTCCCTCATGGTATCTACCAATGACTGTGTCGATGATGCTGGGGCTTGAGTGGGGGCTTGATAAGATGATGATGCTGGCTGAGCCGAGCGTCCATGATTTTGATATGTTGGAGGAAATCCTAAAGGATATTGATTTTGAGCATGTGGAGCTCCTCCTTGATTTGTGGGTTGGTTCTGCCTCCAGGAGAAATCAGGGTGGTTCCTCCACCCTGGATTGTAAGACTCAGAATATGGGCCACTTGACTACTTTCTAAAATCATTGAAAGCATTCACTTGTTCCATCTGGTTCTCAGAGAAAACCGGAAACGATGGACAAGTCTATGCTAAGTGCATCGGACTAGCACAGATAGAACAACTCTCGACAATGAAAGTGTTTGCAGCAGTTATGGGCTGACCTACATTTAGAGCATCAAGTCTCTTAACAATCGCATCCATCCTAAAGTTCAAATCTGCTTCACCTTTTAACCCATGGATGCCTCCTTTCTTAGGGTTTCGGGCTGATTTGTCACAACTCGTAAAATCCCACTGTTGTGAGTTGTCGGCCAATTTGTCCAAAGCTTTATAAGCTAAATCTCCCGTTAAGTTCAAAAATGCCCCTCCATTCATCGACTCTATCATGTTACAGTTGGGCTGAGATAGCCCTTGGTAGAAGAATTGCACCATAAGGAGGGCATCTGATGAGCAGATCCTTGAAACGCCCCCAACTATCAGAGAATTTCTCGTCCTTATCCTGAGTAAAGGAACTGATCTCCTTTCTTGCCTCATTTATTGTGAACATTGGGAAAAACTTGTTGTAGAACTTACTCAACAAGCTCTCCCACGACGTAATAGACCCAGGTCAGTTGGAGTCCAACCACTCCTTGGCTCTATCATGAAGGGAGAAAGGAAAAAGTCTAAGGTGGACAGATTCCTCAGAAAAATTTTGGAACTTGGTGGTGGCACAGCTATTTTTGAATTTCTTCACATGAGCATATGGGTTCTCATGATCTAAGCCGTAAAAAGATGGTAAAAGTTGGATGACGTGTGGCTTTAGATCATAATGGGTTGCATTAGTCGGTGGCAACACTATGCACGAATGGGAACTAGTCGCAATTGGTGCGAATAATTCCCGGAGTGACGTAGTGAAGTCCACGTCATATGCTTGTCTTTGCTTCCCCGTTCCCAGCTCTTGCATCTTGGTATTCTTCTTGCTCCTCTTCATTTGCATTCCTCGGATTTGCCTCCATCTCAACGTGTGCTCTAAGGGATCTCCTAAGATTCCTCTCTAATTCAGGATCTAAAGGTGTTAACTCTAAATTCAAGGATAGCCAACCATGCATACACTAATTAAGAAATTAAACTAAACTACTATAAAAAAACAACAAACTAAGTAAGCAAGTATGAACAAAAACAGCAAAACAGGGACCACAAAATAACAGAAAGACAAAAGGAATAAACTAAATGAAATTAAAATACTAGATTAAAACAAACTACTAAACAATAAACTATACAAACAGTAATGAATTGAAATCTAAGCAATTTAAACAAATATTAACACATGCAGAAAACACAGAAACAGAAAAAGAAAAATAAAAACAAACTAGCTTAGAAAAACAAAAACTAACAAAATATAATAATTTAAACAACTAACTATTAACCAAACTACTAATTAAACAAATGCAAACTAATTAAACAATTAAAAACAAAAATAAACTAAGCACAACTAACAATAGCAGAGAACAAACTAAAAACAAGCAGAATAAACAATTAAAACTAAACTAACAATTAATCAAAGCTAAAAGAAATAAAAATTGAACATACTGCCTCAGGTATGTTGGTGCAGTTAGCAGAGGTGCGCTCGAAAGCAATGCAGTAGGATCGATCGCATACACGCAAATATGTAGCAGTCTCTACAAGTGCGCTCGATCACAACAAAGGTGCAATCGAGTGTATCACTGCATTGCTTTCTGTTAGAAAGGTGCGCTCGCACGCAACTGCGTATCAAGTGAGCGCAGGTACACGAACTGTAGGGAATAAGCTCAAGTGCGCTCGATCGCAACAGGTATGCGATCGATCGTACTATCAGTGCCTGCATTTTAAGAAACTTGTAAACTATGAAAAACTGCCAAACACTATCCTAAAACTTGACAAAAATTAAGAAAAACACAAAAATAAATTAAGAACATAATTGAAATTGTAGAAATGAAATACTAGTAGAAGAATAAGATTAATCTAAAAATAAAATCAATTTCAACAAATCAAACGGTTCCCCGGCAACACAGCCAAAATTTGATCGTACCAAAAATAGTTGTACTCGCAATAGAACGAACCGTGGTTCGTATAGCGTTTGCGCAAGTATGTGTTCGTATCTACAGGGAACCGTGAGTGTTTAAAACTAATTTTACTTCTAGACTAATATTATCTTAACTTAGTTCCGAGTTGTGTGTTCGTGATTAACGAAGGAAACATAAACTAAATAAATTGCAGTGAAATAAACAAAATAAATACTAAGGTTAAAGACTTCGCCTCACCAAGTCAAATACGCTAGTTAAATATACTAAGTTAATTAATCCGTCTATCGATTGAATCAAAGCTTAATCTATTGTGCCTATTGAAGGATTCAAATAATCTGTCCCTTTGACGAAAGACAAAACATAAACGATTTAGTCCAAAGGATCCAAAGTGAATGTGATTTAACCCCTATGTTAGCCCTAGGGGTAACGTGGCACAATTACCACGTCAGGGGTGACGTGGTAATTGTGCCACGTTAGCTTCTGTTTTTTTTTTTTTTTTGGTTTTGCTTATTATATTAAAATTTCCCGGCTAATTCATGCCGATATTTAACTCAAAACCTGATAATCAAGATTTATATAATATCCATCCATCCTAATCTTATCAAGCTAATCAAAAGAACATTATCACATGCAAAATACTGTTATCCAGACTGTTATCCAAATATAAACACGTAATAATTAACAACATTCATCCTATATAAACAATTAACAAACAACAGGTCATAATGTAACAAGTAAAATGTCTATACATCAACACTATTATCCAAATATATATAATCAAAACATCTAAAAAAATACAAGTTCTTAATGATGTGATAATTTATGCATGGCTCAAAAAACACCACCTAGCCTCCTCCATCAAATCGAAGTGATCAAACAGCATAGAGACCGCTGACTTTTCCGCATTAACTTAAAATAATAAAAGAAACAAAGAATAAATGAAGAGCATGATAGAATATCAAACGTAGAGTTAATTGCATTGAGAAACTTAAACAAGCTAGACATAAGCTAGAACATCTATAATGGTTCATTGCCACTGCAAGGCAAGCTTAACCTTGGCTTAGATGCTACAATCAATTTAAATAGTGCTAATGTGCTTGTGATAGATTAGATCAAACATGTGAATTCTCAAATGCCTAAAGTAAGTAACAAACTTAAAAATCCAACATCAGATCATGTGTTCAAAATTTTAAGCTAAACTAATGAATATCAAATCATAATTCTTAGATCAACAAAAATTTTAAGACAAACATGGAAAGATCTTATCCGGGAGATGGATGAAACTGTCTAGAATAGGTTTGACTCAAAGCATTCCCCCTAAACTTGAACTCAAGCACACTTGTCCCTAAAAAAACAAAACACTAAAGTAACAAAGGAAAACAAAAATAAAAACAAAAATAAAACAAAATAAACAAAAAATAAAATAAAAAGGATATGTTGTGGGGTGCCTCCCATGAGCGCTAGGTTTAACGTCTTCAGCCAGACTGTTCAGCAAGACTGTGGTACTTTAAACTTGAAGCACCAGTCTTTTCTTCTCTTGCACCAAAGAGAATGATGTCATCCCATTGCAGGGGGAGTCCAATTGTCTGTATATAGGAGTGGACCACTCTGAGTCTTCTCAAACAATTTCTCATCATGGACTGGAATAAAATAAGAAGAAGACTCAGGGAGCTTTTCTATCTTGATGTCCTCAATTTGCTCATTTGGTAGCTCTAACAGACTTCGCTCTTGGCCTCTTGGTGTTTTAGGAATAAAAGCTAATGTTGAAAAAGTCTTAGGGCTCTCTTTCTTTTTCCTGATGTGGCTCCTATAGATCCTCAGTTTGCTCCTCCTTCCTCTTATCCACTTGATTTTCAACCACAACTTGCTCACAACATTGATCAAAGCGCTCTCCCAAAGGATCTTCAAGACTTGGCTCACAAACATTTTCCTCAACAGTTTCTTCATTCCTAGGTGTGGTGGTTGTTTGCTCACGATAGTAAGTGCACTCTTCCTCCATGTATTGTCCATTGTAATTAGTAACAAACTGACTTTGACACTCTTCTTCTTGGTATTGTTGAGGCCAATTGACTGGAGGTGGCTCCTCTTCATGAGCTTCTATCTTGAAAATGGATTGCCATAGACTAGGGCTAAGACAGGAATATGAATGAAATGGCTCATCTTCTATCTTGAAAATGGATTGCCTCAGACTATGGCTAAAACAAAAATATGAATGATCATATATGGGAGATGGCTTCTCTTCTTGGTATTGTTGAGGCCAATAGGTGGAAGATGGCTCCTCTTCATGATAATGTTGGGATGAATTGATGAGAGATGACTCAGGAGTACGGATATGATTAATCATAGCTTTCATGAGCATGTCTAGCTTTTTCTCCATGGCAGCCATTTGAGCTTGAATTCCACCATTGTTGCTCTCTTCATGTGTGCCTTTTCCTTCGAGTCCTTGTATCCCTTTAGATGGGAATTGTTGGGAGTTCTCACTTAAGGTCTCAAAGAGTTCTATGGCTTCCTCGCTACTTTTCTCCATCAACATGTAACCACACGCTAAATCTACAAGACTCTTGTTAGTATCATTTAAACCCTCATAGAATGCCAATACCTGATCGTCTTGAGATAAATTGTGATGAGGGCATCTAAGAAGTAGCCCATTAAAGTGCTCCCATGCCTCGAAGAAAAGGGCTCCGTCTTTTTGTTGGAAAGTCAAAATTTACCTTCTCAATTGCCTTGTCTTGTGGGCTGGGAAAAACTTCTTTAAGAACTTTGTGGTCATTTCATCCCAAGTATGAATAGAATCTGCGGCAAAAGAATAGTACCATATCTTAGCATTATCTTTTAAAGAAAAAGGGAAGAGGATTAACCAGATTTCATCTTGAGTTAAACCCTTAACATTTTGAGTCCTACAAAGATCAACGATTTCTCGAATATGCCAATATGGGTTCTCTATACCTTTATAGTGTGGACAAATATTGAGCAGCAGAGATAAATCGTAACTGGGTGTGTTGTCTCTCAACATGATTAAAACAAAAAGAAAATTAAATAACAAAAGAAAAATAAGAACAAAAATTAAAGAAATAAATCAAATCTGTAATTACCACAGTTTTAGTGCTGCTGTCCGGATGTGCGATCGATCGCACCGTGAGGTGCACTCGTTCACACTGGTGCGCTTGGTCTCCCTGGAAGGGGCGCTCGAGTGCACCTCCAGAGAACAGAACAAAACTAAAAAACTAAAGATAAAAAGAATTAAAACAAAAATAAAATTAACTAAGGAAAATAATTCTAAACAAAATTAAACAATCCCCAGCAACGGTGCCAAAAACTTATTGTGCCAAAGACTACCTAAATTAACAGATAATATTTAGTATGTTTTAACTCGCAAGTGCACAAGATCAAAATAATAATATAGTGCAGCAAGTACAAGATCGATCCCACGGAGATCGTTGATTTTGTTTAGAATTACTTAACTAAATTAAAATACCAAAAGTGTCACGTAATTGATATTATTTAAAAGAAATAAAAATAAATAAAAGTGTAAGGCTTTGATATCCACCACTAATCATGCTCAATTAATATAACAATATGCCAATGATCCAATCATATTGTGAATACCTAATGTTTGCCAACCTAAGGGCATAGTGTATACTCCTTAAGCTATTGATTTCCTTAAGCAACGAATTAGGCATGGTGTATACTCTAACTCTTTTCTTTCTTAAAGGATTTAGCATGGGTGTATACTAAGTTGTTCTTTAAGAAAGCATAAATCTGTGGAAATCGACAAACACATGAGGCCTAGGTTATGGTATATGCTCCTGGTTCTCCATGTTGATTAATCCAAGAACCTGGCG
The DNA here is from genome assembly GCA_006937295.1 of Carpinus fangiana. Taxonomy (NCBI): domain Eukaryota; kingdom Viridiplantae; phylum Streptophyta; class Magnoliopsida; order Fagales; family Betulaceae; genus Carpinus; species Carpinus fangiana. The sequence goes on from CM017322.1 coordinate 21,574,272, forward strand.
TGGATTTCTTTTGTTACTCTTATTAAACCTAGGACTCGGCCATCCAAATTGATTTAATTAACTAATCCATACCACAAGCATATATTGGCTAGTCACACACATATGAGGAATTCAATAAAACATGCATTAATCAAGTTAGGCAACACAATATGATTATCACAAAGGCGCCAATATTGAAATATTAAATAAACATAATTAGGGTTTCAATCCAGCCCTACTAAAATAATTAGTTACACATAATTAAAATAAAAACTAAAAAGAAAAGGAAAAGAAAGAACAGAAAACCGCTCCTAGAAATAGCCTCCAATTCCTCTCCTCGAAGCTTCCCCCTTTAATTGTGAGGCTTAGAGGTCTATTTATAGGCTTTAGGAGAGTCTTAGAAACCCTAGTAAACCTAGGAAATTTGGAATTATGTCTCCTAGTCAAATTAGGAGATAATCCTACCACAAATCAGATTAGGATTCGTCCAGAATTGCGTTTCTATCTTGCAGGGTAATTTTGGCATTGTGTCAGTCTGAATTGGGAAAATTTTATTTCACAATGATTTGTAGAATTTCAAACTAGCTTTCCAATGCCACTGGAATCACCTCAATATGATATTGGAACTGAAAGTTATGGCCAAAATACCAAGAAATGTGCATAAATCCAAATTTGAATCCAATTCGATTTTGACTCCAATTTGATAAATTCCGATTTCATCCTTTCCACATCTTCTAGGTCTTCCCAATTTGCCCTTTAAGCTTTGAACTTTTTTCATAAATGCTTCCTTTTCTTCCATGACCTACAAAAATACATAAAACACAAAAAGGAAATAAAATGAAACAAAATAACAAAAACTAAGAAATTAACAAATGTAAATTAAGGGCTAAAATATGAATATTTCGGCACTTATGACTTGTGCAAGTGCGAGCTCGATCCATATGGAATTGTGTCATGAAAATCAATCTCTACCTAAATCAATCCTATTTTAACCTAGTTCCAAATTTTATGTGATTTTGTTAATTCTGTATTGATTTGTATTTGGAGTCTGCATAGCTTTTTCAATTGGTATCAAAGCAGGTTCACTTTGTTTGACTTAAATTCTTGACTCCTTTTTACTATGAATACATCTCAGTCCTTTGTCATTGACTCTTTCTGTTTTGATGATCTTGACGATGTGTACAAGATCCTCTCGAATGAGTTTAGTAAACTGTCCTATAGATACAAATAGATTTGTAAGAATTTTAAAGATGTAAAACAGGAAAAAGAATCATTGATGACCAAATTGTTTGAATCACATGCCTTGATTGATTCCTTAAAAATTCTGAGATGTCTATGCTTGTTGAAAAGAATATATCACTTGAGAATGATTTGAAAGATTCTAAAGAACTCTCACAAAAATCCTCTAGTGATAATTTGAAAAGGTTTTTTTTTTTTTTTTTGATAAAAAGCATAGTATGATTGTTGTTAATGTTGGTAGCTCTACTTCACATGCTTCTAAATCTGAAAGAAATACTTTGTTTGTTAAGCCTGTGAATGTTAAAGAAGTCAAGGCTAATATAGTATGTTTGGATAAGGGCAAAACTTCTAGTTTGAATAATTGTTTGAAGCCCAAATCCAAGACTTTTTCTAAGAAACAAACTCGTGCTAAGTTTGTTCCTACATGCTACCATTGTGGGAATATTGGTCACTTTAGACCAAACTATTTTCAATTTAAATCCCAAAGACTTTGGAAAGACTCAACTACTCCTAAGAAAGAAAAATGTGATATAGAGTTGTGTTTACCTGGATCAAAGTCTAATTATTTCCCACTTCATAAAAGACAATCTTCTCAAAGGTTTGTTCCCACCTATCATCATTGTGGCAAACTTGGTCATATTCGACCAAATTGTTTTAAATTGAGACCCTATGTGCATCATAAATCTAGACATAAGATTGCTCAAGAGTGGGTTAGGAAGGATTATATCATTCACCCATTGAGGGGGAGTGGTAGTAATCTCACCTTAATTTAGGTGAGTCAATAACATGCCTAAGATTGGTTGTTTTGCTTATTTTGGAGTATCCTAGAGCATGTTGTTTTTCTTTGCTTTGCATTTTTTTTTTTTTTTTTGCTTTCTTGTTTATGCATTGCATTTTTTTTTTTTTTTTTGGTTACACTTTTTGTGTGAAGAGTGTATACATGGTTGTTTCGAGATTCTTGTTTTGAGGCAAATTCATAAATGACTTTTCAAGAAATCAATATGCCATGATCTTTGAAAGGCTTATAGACGAGATGTTGTATGCCGACCACCAAGATTTTTGTCTACTTGATAATCATACATTCATGAATGTGTAATGTCTTGTGAAGACTTAGAAGTAGTTATTAAACCAAATCATTATTTTGCACTTGGACTTATAAGATGTGAAGAAAGTTTAATGGTAAAGGACATTCATATATTGCTTGTTGTAATTTCAATTCGAACATCTTGTTGTTTTTCTTTGGTGCCCTTCTTGGTGTTTTATTTGTGTTAATAATTTTTTGAGAAAGGTGGAGCTGTTGTGTAACAAGTGCATAATGTCTGCTAGACCGTTGATGATAAAATTTGTTGTTGCAAAGATGTTTGAAAAGTTAAGATGTATATATGCTTTAAATGCTCTTTAATTGCTTAATTGGAAATCCTCTAAATGTATGTACCTATAGAATACAATCATCATGCTTGAGTTGATTATCTTTATAATGAGCTGTCATTGATCCATTCAAGTATGTGTTATTATGGTACATTTTATTTATGTTATTTCTATGTACTTAAGCTTCAAGAAGGAATGTCAATCCATGACAAACTCATTGTGTTTGGACAAACCATATGCATAGGATGGATTTTCTTTGTAGGTTAAAATTGACCAATTGCTGGTTGAACCTATAACCTATAAATTCTAGCTCAAACCCTTATCTCTTGTACTTCAATATTATGAAAGACACGTTCTCAAAGAGAAAATCTAAAGTGAAATGTGCAAAATGCCAAATTATTTCAAAAATGAAATTTTCATTGTGTCAATTTTTGTGCTTGGTTCGTCCAAAATTAAAATTACAAATGTAGCTTTAAGCCCTGTGATAAGATTGAGTGGAAGAGTATTGGATAAGGGTGACTAGGCCCTAGTAAGGTTTGACTTCTAACCTAACAAGGTATGAATTTATTTCATATGGTTTGGAAGTTTAAATGTGCCTTCTTTGTCAATATTTGTTTGTCCATTGCTTGGCTCTTGATTGTGGCTTATCACACACAACACATATAGCATGAATAGTGATGGTACATAATGGCATGACATGAGTTGCAACAATGATTTTGTTTATTCATCTTTTTATACTCTTGCATGCTTTGGGTATTTTTGGCACATTCAACAAGAGTTTATCCTAATATGCAATTTTCAATCATTTATTGGATATATTTTTCTTATAAATACTCCTGTTTTTTAATTTTTTTTCCTTTGTTGATATTAACTCATACATTGAGGGAGAATTTTTACTGATGTTTCTTCATGATCTTGCATTTTAGGTCTTTTTTTTTCTATGATCATGAATAATTGTGGAATACAAGCCATTAGGAATCTAGTAGGAATTGACCTATGTCGAGGGGCCAGTGAAGATTGTGGACAGAAAGGAGCAGGTGCTATGTACCAAAATGATTCATATCGTTAAGGTATTGTGGCATAACCTTGGTGTCAAGGAAGCATCATGGTAGGCGAAGCAAGACATACGGAGCCGTTATCCACATTTGTTTGAGTAACTGTGTATGATTCTTTTCTTCAAGATTATACTTGAATAGTATACCTATTCCGTTTTAGATAATAGAATAGTTGATTAAGAAACAGTTGTTTTTCTCTACAGGATCATGGCACCTATACCCGTCGACCTAGATTGCATGTGGAACTATTCATTCTATGAGCTAATGGATTTAGGAATTGAGATTGATGACGACTGGTATAGCATTGGTAACATTGTGTATGATGTGCTAGATGACTTGCAAGGTGACTTTTCATAGTTGTTTAAGGATGAAGGAGTGTCAGTTGAGGAGTGGGAAGAGGTAGCCCAAGAACCTACTAAGCATGATACCGACGATACTACGGATGAGAGGTAACATTCTACTCTTTTTTTAATACTATTCTTTTGATATTTTATCTTGAAATTTTGAGGACAAAATTTTTATAAGAAGGAGAGAATGTAGTGACCCAAATAATTAACTAAACTTAGGTAGCTTAGAGGGTTAATTTGGGTTTTGGGTCATTAAGGACAACTAAAGGGGCCTTTTGGGGATTTTGACTTTTGGACCGTACATATGCGAATAGACCATACATATGTTATTGTCTTTAATAGAGGACAAACACAAGGGGACCACTATACGTACGCCTGTAAATAGTATAAGAACGTACGTCGGAGAACCACATGGACGTACACTACTTTTTGGAAAACCCCTTGTTAATACCTGGACATACATTACAACCTTCAGACCGTTAGGTAAGTAGTACCGGATGTACGCCCCAATATTACCGGGCGTACGCTAGTTTTCAGAACAGCCTGCGGTGCCTTCAACTTTTCTCACCTATAAATACACCCTACCCCATACCCTTCCACACCCATTCTCGTCCCCATGCTCTCGAAACTTTGTGTGAGTGTGTTCTTGTGAGTCTGAGTGATTTATGGAGAAAGGAGGTGATTCTTTGACTTCGAGGAGGTAACCTTCTAAGATCTACTCGTTTCTTAAGTCATTATGCTATTTTCTTGCTTTTTAGACTAGCTTAGTTGTTGGTTTGAGTTTCTAACTAGGTTATGCTTTAATCTTGGCGAATTAGTGTTTTATCTTTATCAAACATGTTTTCATATGCATGGAGGACTTAATTTGAGATAAAAGGTCTTAGAAATCCATTTAAAGAGGCTTAGAACCAATTTGGAGGATAGGATGATGCATTGACAAAATAAGGTTCCACTTGAAACCTTATTGGTGAATGTACGACATCGAGCCTGGACGTACGGTCAAAAGCATTCCAAGGAACGCAATTTTAGTCAGCCGTCTAATAGCTCATATTTTCATGTTCTAGGGTTGTTATAGTCAGACTTAGGACTAATAGAAGGTTTTTCACAAATTTGGAGAACCCAAACCGTTTGGAGGGATATCAGAGATTTTGTACGACCCAGGTGAGTTTTACACACATAATGCTTGCCATTATTTTTTCATGCTTGCACGACTATTTTGTGTACCAAAACATGCATACTTACAACTCTCACGAGGTACACTTTGTTGCACATAAACTCTACCTTTTTTGTGAAAAACATTATGCTTATATGTTAACAAAAGTGAGACTTGTAAAAGCATGCATGTAAAATACGAACAAGATAAATTGCATCGTATGACATGATACACCGGTACGTGCAGGATAACAGCCATGGGCTTACTATACATGTTAACTTTATGGTCAAATGTATGTGTTATATGAGCATTGGATCCAATGATTGTTTCGTGATAGGTGCAACCTTAATGAGCGGTCACTACAAGACATACATCATTAGTGGTGTTGGCCACCTGAGTTCAGATTTGGTCGTGCCGCTCGTGTTATGGATGGTAGTATACAGTATCTGGGGCACCGATGTTGTATTACAGGTTTCTCGGGACAGCGTCAACCCTGCTGAGAATGTGTAATATCTCGAGTAGACCATATTATTGAACTATCACTGTTACTCTGAATCATAAGCATTCATCATATATCTATATGACGCCTATGAAAAGTTATAATGGATAAACTGTTGCGTACTTTATAAAATAGAGTTCATTACTAAATTGACAAGGGTATTATATGCGTTAACATTCACTAAGTCTTTAAATTTACCCCTTCATTTTATGTTTTCCCCTCCATTACGAAAAACTGTGTGGTTTAGCTAGCCTAGACGAGGATGCCCTTGGATCAAACATGGGTGATTTGCGTAGGACTTGATACGAGTCATTTTTGAGGATATGGACTCGGTTTGGTTGAAGTTCATGTGGGATGATGGAGGAACCATCCAAGCAGACATGATTGAGATTATTATCTCTCTAGCATTACTTAAGCTTAAGATTTGATCTGTTATTCCTTTTGAGATACAATTATGTTACGGGATGTGATCTTTTATTTTGATGATAGTCTGATGATCGATACATTTGGTAACTATTTTATATTATAAGGTATTATGTTTACTCTATATGAATGTGTATTGTTGTATTATTACTCTTTATTCCTATAATTTAGAAAGTCTTCCACTGAGGTCTATTGCTTATGAGAGGTTGTGATCCCTAATTCTTGTCTCATAAGGGATAGGGCTAGGAGGCGAACCATACCAGTTCATTGATTTTTCCATCAGGGTCGTTACAGGACACCCCATAGGTTTTAAGCCCAACACATGTTTTGTAAGTTGACGCAAGTCTAGGGATTTGTAGATATTATAAATACATCTTTATAGAACTGGGGAGGCACAGAATTTGATCGGTGTCAAATATTGTATATTGGACCCCCCTTAACTTATGTTTGTTCGGCTCTTAGTGTTGTTAATATCTAATGTTTTGTATTGTTTTAGTGTTTTAGTGTGTTGTAGGTCCTTGGTGCGAATTGTGGTTCAAAGAGGTGGAATTAAGCAAAGATGGAACTTCAGCCTCTGCAAGTGCGATCGAACGCACTACGTGCGTTCGAATGCACTACCGTCGAACGCAAAAGCCACGTTTGATCACAAGCCTCGTCAACCCGCGTTTCCTAAGTCGCCCTAGCTGGCCCTATCGTTCATCGCTTCAACCTTGCGCCATGGGCAGTTAAGTTCGTTCGGCCACACTATGTGCGATCGAATGCAATGCGGTCGAACGCAACGCCTACACTCGAACGCACGTTGCGCGGCGATGCGCTTGCGACCGAACGCACAGCACACGATCGAACACACACAGGGTTGCGATCGAATGCACTCCTTGCGATCGAACGCACTCCTAACCTGGCAACACACTAAATTTTGTCTATAAATAAGACTTCGTTGTATATTTTTCATTTCACGTTTAGAAGGCGCCTCTAGGGCCTCAAACCCTCTGTTTTCCACTGTAATGCCCTCCTAAATTGTCATTTATTTAATGTTTTATTTTGCTTTTATTTAGTCTCTTATTCCCTTCACTCTAGATTTGTTTATATAGATTCATGTTTAGTTCGTATTATTCCATCGTTTAATTTTATGTTTATTCGTTTCAATGCATTTTAGTGACAAAAGTGTGTTGATTATTGTTTGCAAATCGTTAAACGTCGACTTTTGTTGCAACCGGAGATACATCGGATGATTCATCTTCGGACTAATATCCGTTGTAACCTCTTAAAATAGTGTTTGCATTGGTTAGTTCAACAAGATTTTGTAGCAACGATAGGATATGCATATGTGCTTTATCGATAGACGAAAATATGAATAATGTGTTAGCGCTCAGAGTATGCCTAGTAGCATAGTCGTTATTAAGTATGAGTTAAGCATGTTTATATATTGATTAAATTGTGGTGAGGTGGATTAGGGACCTTAGCGTTTTTATTTATTTATTTTATTGCATTTTAATTTAGTTTTAATTTTCTGCACACCAACTGTTTGCTTTTGGGACTAGGTTAAGATATGATTAGTTTAGGCATTATAAAGTTGATTTTCACAAACACAATTCTCTGTAGGTTCGACACTCGCACTTGCACAACCACTTTATTACAAACGACTCGTGCAATTGACGAGTACTATTTTTGGTACAATCAAATTTTGGCGCCGTTACCGAGAAATCGTTGTTTTGTTTGAATTGAGCTTTTTTGCTTAGATTAATTTTATTTTTCCACTAGTAATTTTAATTATGCATTTATTTTATTTATTTCGTGCTTTTGTATAGAAAAAAAAATCCAAAAAAATTTTAGATTAGTATTTGTTTTTGAATTTTTTTAGTTTAATTTCGGATTCTGGAAAATCAGCTTGTGATAGTACGTTCGATCGTGCCTCTGTGCGTTCGAACGCACTTGAGTATATTCTAGGTCAGTTGCATACCTACGCTCACCTAGTACACTATTGTGTGCGAGCACACGCCTCTGACAAAACCGTAGCGCACCGTTGCGAACGATCGCACCTAGTTGAGATCGAACGCACGTGCACAGTCTGCTACATTTCTACGTATCTGCATCTTTGCAGTCAATCGTAATGTCTCGCGTTCGAACGCACCTCAGCTGGCTGCACCAACAGACCCGAGGCAGTGTATGTGTCCAGTTTTCAATTTTTTGTTATTTTATTTAATTATTGTTTTGTCTGTTATTATTTAATTATTTGGCCTGTTTTTATTTATTTACTTGTTGTTGTTAGTTTTGTTTTGTTTAATTTTATTTTTAATTATTTAATTAGTTTATTATTTTTGTTAGTTTATTTAATAGTTATTTTGTTTTGTTAGTTTTTTTTTTTTTTGTTATTGTTTCATGTGAGATATTTTGAACTGTTTGGGCGAAGCATAAGTCTTTTGTTTATTAATTTCGATGTTTTCTCTAATAGTAGGACATCAAATCCTACCAATTTGAACCCACATGAACTGTGTTTAGCCTGCTCTAGCCCGTACCATTATTCCGGTAATTGTCCACATTGGGGACAATTTACCAATTTCTCATATGGGCAGCTAAACACCAATTTTTCTGACCAGGGGTTTGAATCACATTCTAATTCTTACACCCCTAACCGAAATAACCATTCTGATGTCTCGTGGTATGCTCATGCCTCGGGAAACTATGCTCTCAAATCTGATGAACTGCACCATCCTGAATATCCGCAGTTCAATACCCACTCTTCCATACCTTTATCATATAATCCTCTTCCTCAAGAGTCATTAGTGCAACATTTTCCAACTACTCATATTGATGACTTAGAGGAGAGAGCGAACCAACTCATGGCAGCTAGATGTGCCCACACTCAGCCTCCTCACACTCACGCACATCATCAGTCATGTGAATATTGTTATCATCCTTCTCATGGATTTGATGATTGTCCATTCTATATTCATTACGTGAGTCAAATTAACGAGTCTGCACATAAGAATGCACAAACCACCACCACACTTGTTAGTGAGGAAAAAGCTGTCAGCAAGGTGGTAGAAAAGGATGAGCAATTTGAGCCCCCGCCAATTCCAATTCTTTCCAACGACAAGGAATTGAGTATTGAAGCTCACTCCTTCGTCACAATCCCTTTCGAGACATATCTTGAACCTCAAGTTTCATCTTTTCAATGTCTCGAAGAACCATCTTACGTAGAGATCTTCAAGGAATCACACACAGAAAATCACAAATCTAGGAACCGTGTTCCTAAGTGGATTCCTCAAAATAAGGTCAACTACACAAGATGGCGGACTATCCTTCCAGAGGGATATCCAATTCTTAAGAAGAAAGGGTGGAAGGGATTGGTTGGACACCCATATGAGCGGGGAAGGTGCGGTATGTTTTCCTTTTTATTTTTCGCACCTTAATTTTTGTCATTTTCTTTTTGTTTATTTTATTTTATTTTATTTTGTTTCTAACAGCAATTAACCTTTTGATGTTTGATCTTTGAGAAAAAGATTGCTGTTAGTTTTTGACAGGTGTTTTGATGTTTAAGTTCGGGGGACGCTTTGGACTTTGCACATCTCGGTTCCTCACCCCACTGTAATGTATTTTCTGTCACATTAGGGACAATGTGTCATTTAAGTTTGGGGGTGTGGACAAACATTCTGTCTGTGTGTTTGTTTATTTTATTCGTTGTTTTGTTGGTTTTTGTCTGTATATAATTTGTTTTTGTCTGTATATAATTTTTTTTCTTTTTGTTTGTTGCTATGTTGTTAATTGGGCACAAATTTACATCATAACTGTGGATTGCATGTCATTGGTGTGTTTAACTTGTTTGAACATTGCATATCATTAGAAATCCCAGTTTTTTATTCATGAGTTGGATTAGAGAGACTCCACTTGTTTGATTGATATTTCACATGCATACTAGCATTAAGGTTTGTGGGGTATGAGATTTGACTTTGAACTGTGTGTCTTACGATTTCTAGGTTTGCGATGTGATGACGAAAACCTTTGCTTTCAAAAATAAAAAAATAAAAAAAAAAATTATTAGAATAAGTCGAGCTTCTCATTGAGTAACCGGACCTCTTGCCTGGCCAAGCAATGAGTGTTCGCGTCAAAAGATGAGAAATTCTAGCTAAAAACATTGTGTGGCTAGTTTAGGCTCCATAGCTCTTTTGACTTGAGTAATTAAGCCCTAGGGATGTCTACATCTAGTGCCCTAAAGCCGTCTGGTTTGGGAGTCACTAGCCCAACGCTCGTTACTTAGGTCATTTAGAAGTTTAAGAGAGTCAAGCATTGCACAACCTACACAAAAAATTGCATCTTTCAATTCAAGCCTTAGTTAATTTATCACATTGTTTTCCTTTGAATTTTGGGATACACGTCTTTGGAGGATAATTGAAACCCCATGATCTTATTGTTAGTTCACTTTACACTTCGTAGAGCATGTGTTGTCTCAATTTTCCAACCTTGAGTGAAATAATGTTTGGATGCCTGGATGATGTGGTTTGTACGTTCAACATGTTAAATTTACTAATGATGTATGAACCATGTGTTTGTGTGAAGGGCTTTGTCCATTAATAACATAGTGCCAAATAATTGTTTGTGGTTGTCATTTCTGAAAAATCCTCATGAGACTTCACTCGTCCACTAGGGATGCTTAGTGGTTTAAAAGGCTTGTTGCATACGCTAAATGCAATCGTTTCTCCCACGAAAGCGGATTTATGTTTCTTGTTTTGTTTTCAGTTTTGTTTTGCTAAGGGACTAGCAAAATATAAGTTTGGGGGTATTTGATCGGTGTCAAATATTGTATATTGGACCCCTCTTAACTTATGTTTGTTAGGCTCTTAGTGTTGTTAATATCTAATGTTTTGTATTGTTTTAGTGTTTTAGTGTGTTGTAGGTCCTTGGTGCAAATTGTGGTTCAAAGAGGCGGAATTAAACAAAGATGGAACTTCAGCCTCTGCAAGTGCGATCGAATGCACTACGGTCGAACGCAGAAGCCACGATCAATCGCAAGCCTCGTCAGCCCGCATTTCCCGCGTCACCCCAGCTGGCCCTATCGTTCATTGCTTCAACCTTGCACTGTGGGCAGTTGAGTGCTGATGAGTGCCTAAAAATGCTTATTTGAACCCCTTAATTTACATTCGTTAGGCTCTTAGTGTTGTTAATATTTAATGTTTTATCTTCTTTTAGTGTTTTAGTGTGTTGTAGGTTTTTGGTGCAAAAGGTGGCTCAAAGGGGAGAAATGGAGCAAAGAAGGAATCAAGCCCCTGGAAGTGCGTTCGATCGCACCAAGTGCGTTCGATCGCACATGGTGCGTTCGAACGCAATTGCGGTCGAACGTAGGTCCAGTCAGCCCGCGTTTCTTGCGTTGTCCTAGCCGGCCCTATTGTACATCGCTTCATCCTTGCGCCGTGGACAGTTATGTGCGTTCGAATGCACATGCGCTCGAACGCAGCGCCTACTCTCGAACGCATGCGGCACGGCGGCACACCTGCGACTGAACGCACAGCACCATGAGCGAACGCACACAGCATTGAGTTCGAACGCACCCCCTGCGTTTGAATGCACCCCTGACCTAGCAGCACGTTTTAGTTTGTCTATAAATAGGACTTCGTGTATTTTCGTTTTCTCCACGCTTGGGAGATGCTAGGGATGGGTTTGAAGCGCCCTTTGTGGCCCAAAACCTCCCCGTTCTTCATTGTAAACACTCCTAAACGTCAATTTAATTTAATGTTTTTATTTATTTTGCTTTAGTCTCTTATTCTTCACCATGTTTTTATCTACATGTTTTTATGCTTAGTTTAATACTCCGTTCGTCATTTAATGTTTATTCATTTCAATGCATTTTAGTGACAAAAATGTGTTGATTGTTGTTTGCAAATCATTTAACGTCGACTTTCACTGCAACCGGAGATACATCGAATGATTCGTCTTCGGACCAATATCCGTTGTGACCTCTAAACAGTGTTTGCGTTGGTTAGTTCGACAAGATTTTGTAGCAACAATAGGATATGCATATGTGCTTTATCAATAGACGGATGTATGGACTAGTTAATAGCAAATAGAATACACCTAGTAGTGTAATTATTTTGATGTATGATTAAGTGTGTTTATATGTTGATTAATTTATGGTGAGGTAGATTAGGGACCTTAGAGTTTTTATTTCTTTATTTTATCGCATTTTAATTTAGTTTATTTTATGCACGCCACATGCTTGATATTGAGACTAGGTTAAGATAGGATTAGTTTAGGCGATTTAAAATTGATTTTTAACGAAACACGATTCTCTGTGGGTTCGACGCTCGCACTTGCACATCCACTGCATTACAAATGACTCGTGCAATTGGCGAGTACAATTAAATTTGTACGTATCAAGTGCGTTCGACCACACTATGTGCGATCGAATGCAACACCTACACTCGAACGCACGCTGCGCGGCGATGCGCTTGTGACCGAACGCACAGCACACAATCGAACGCACGCAGGGTTGCGATTGAATGCACCCCCTGCAATCGAACGCACCCATGACCTGGCAGCACACTAAATTTTGTCTATAAATAAGACCTCGTTCTATATTTTTCATTTCACATTTGGGAGGCGCCTCTAGGGCCTCAAATCCTCTGTTTTCCACTGTAAAGCCCTCCTAAATTGTCATTTATTTATTTAATGTTTTATTTTGCTTTTATTTAGTCTCTTATTCCCTTCACTATGAATTTGTTTATATATATTCATGTTTAGTTCGTATTATTCCGTCGTTTAATTTTATGTTTATTTGTTTCAATGCATTTTTGTGACAAAAGTGTGTTGATTGTTGTTTGCAAATCGTTAAACGTTGACTTTCGTTGCAACCGGAGATACATTGGATGATTCGTCTTCGGACCAATATCTGTTGTGATCTCTTAAAACAGTGTTTGCATTGGTTAGTTCGACAAGATTTTGTAGCAACGATAGGATATGCATATGTGCTTTATCGATAGACGGAAATATGAACAATGTGTTAGCGCTCAGAGTATGCCTAGTAGTATAGTCGTTATTGAGTATGAGCTAAGCATGTTTATATGTTGATTAAATTGTGGTGAGATGGATTAGGGACCTTAGCGTTTTTATTTATTTATTTTATTACATTTTAATTTAGTTTTAATTTTCTGCACACCAACTGTTTGCTTTTGGGACTAGGTTAAGATAGGATTAGTTTAGACATTATAAAGTTGATTTTCACAAACACGATTCTCTATGGGTTCGACACTCGCACTTGCACAACCACTTTATTACAAATGACTCATGCAATTGGTGAGTACTATTTTTGGTACGATCAGAATTCTACCCTAGGTTTTGTTAGAGGCTGAGCTAAGAGTGAACATATGTTGTGAGCTATAAACCATTACTCTTAGAATAGTTTTGTTAGTTTGATTGCGTACTTTGATTGAGAAGTCTATCGGAAGGATCTGGTAAAGGATATTCACGTTGAAGAAGATTGTGAGCAAGGAGAAGAGTTGTAGGTTTGTCAATCTTACAGAGCCAAGGTCTTGCATCGGTTTGTAAGTGTTCCTAGTGTCTGTAATCTCTCAACATCTTTTGATAGCGATTTCTTGAGTTTGGCTGCCCCGTATAGGTTTTACTTTTAAATCATTTTCTAAAAGGTTTTCTCTTCGTCACCAAAATATTTTGTGTCTGATTGCTTTATTGCTTCACATATTTTGGTGAGTGAATTATTTATTACCTCTTATTTGTTAATTCCGCATTAATTGGTATTTGGAGTCTACATAGCATTTTTCACAATCTATAAGGCTAGTTAGAATAGCTTGCAAGTGGATGATTTCATCACTTAAGGCCCGTTTAGTTTGCAGAGTGGACCTTAGAATGGAATGGCTATTCTTATGAAATAGTCATTGACTCATTATCTTGTTTGGTAAAGGTCCATTCTTGAGAATAGTTATTCCCGTAGAAATGACTAAATCCCATACATAGATGAATAGCTATTCCTCTAAAAAATGAGAAGAATAGCTATTACTTAAGGAATGAAAATACATTTTCCAAAAACACCAATATTATATTTTATTTTATTTTAAACTTAAAAAAATAATAATAATAAAATAAAGTGGGTGGCTAACTGCCCACTGGAGTGGTCAGACACCAGCAGAAGAGGCCAAGGGTGGCCACACCACCCCCACTTCATTTTGGGGTGGCTACGAACACCCCAAATTTGCTTTAGTGGTGGTCACACCACCCTAGAGCTCCTATGGGGTGGTCGCCACCACCCCCGTTGCTTATTGGGGGTCACCTGGGCCACCCAGATTTGCCTCTGGGGTAGCCACGAAGCTCCACTAGGGTGACTACGGCCACACCCAACCATTTATGTGGGTGGCTAACCGCCCACTGGAGCAGTTAGACACCAACAGAAGAAGGCCAGGGGTGGCCATACCACCCCCACTTTACGGACACCCCAAATTTGCTTTAGTAGTGGTCACACCACCCTGGAGCTCCTCTGGGGTGGTTGCAGCCACCCTTGTTGCGCCGCGAAGCTCCACTAGGGTGACTACGGCCACCCCCAACCATATCTGTAGGTGGCTGACCACCTTCTTTATTTTCTTTATTTTAAATTTTTTTAGAAAATTTTAATACGTGTTGAAGAAAATAATAATAAATAGCGTGAGACTTTTAGTAATTTCGATTAAATTTCAATAAAAGCATGTTTGTTGTTACCAAAACTAAGAAATGAGAATACTTACTCCATTCCTTTCTCTTTTATTCTCGATAATAACTTTTTTCTTTCGTAATGGAATACGTATCCCACATCCTCCGTGTGGGGGACGTTGTTTCAACGGTAGAAAGACATCTCTAGAAGGTGTCGTTCACTGTTAACAACTCACTGAGAGATGTTTTTATGATAAAAAGACGCTACAAAATGTCGTTTTCTTTTAACGACCCACTTTTCACATATCACAAAATTAAAGAATTTTTGTAATAGAACCAAACGAGCCCTTTGTAAATGAGAGTAAGTAATATAAAGTATCTGATCATGTAGTTATGAGTCCTCCCTCATTAAAATCTTATCACTTGCGTTTCTTCTTGTATTCTCTTCCAAGTAAGCTTTTCTAGCCAGATTTGTGATGGACTAAATCCACCTTTTATATATATATATTTTCACGTCACGGGGAGCTGGGTGACGTGGCAGCAGGGGGTGCTGCACGTGATAGTTGGGGAGTGGGTTTTGGGTCATATAGAAAGTTTTTCCAAAAAATAGATTCTTAAGAAATTTTACAACTTGGTAGAGAGTCTCAAGACAAGATCTATGGACTTTCGTTTGACTCAGTTTCTGTTCAATCAAAGTTTTACGGTCTAAAGCCATTTTATCACTTAAAAACTTGATCAAAATTTTTTAAAATTTACGTTGTATGTCTAAAATAGTTATAAAAGCTTAATAATAATATTTTCTCAACATTACCATCAAGTTTTACAATTAATTTAAGAGACTTAAATTCCTCGGTTGTTACATTATGGTTCTTGAGCTTTTGGCGATGTCGACAATGTTAAGACAGCGTCTGCGACTGAGGAGAAGATCTTATCCTCGCCGATTAACATGGCAAACTCCGACGAGTACAGCTTTTCAGTCACTACTGGGGCCGGGTTCGCTAAAACTAGCTGTGGAAAACAATACCTGAATTTTAGTAATTAAATAAAAGCCACGTAATTAAAGAGCTTATATATTATGCCATTAACATTGCTGCTCATAAATCATAGGATCTGCATGGGACTTTTATCCAAATAGCTTAATTGCATGCTAAAACCTTTTTAATGATTTAATTTGGTTAATTGATCAACAAAACTCAACAGAACTTAAGAACTGTGCTTGTATAAGATTCTACTGAAAAATTTGAGTCTTGGCGTGAAATATTCTTCAGCTATGTCTGGAAAGAAAAAAAAACAAAAAAGAAAACATCGGTTACTCCCAAAGTATTACTGGTTTTGTAATTATGATTTCCAATTGTCAAATTTTGCAATATTGGTATCTCATATTTCAACTCTTTTTAATTTCACGCCCCCTATTAGGGTCTAGGATTAATTAAATCAAATGGAAATTAAACAGGTAAAATGTTTCTTATATATTTATAAAATTACAAATTTATCCTTACTATTAATCTTTATTAAAAAAAGAAAAGAAAAAAAAAACCAAAAAAAAACAAAATCTTGTGTCACTAGGAGTCGGCAAAACCCATTAATCTCTGTAGTATCCGCCCATCCAACCTGCCCTACCCTACATAATTTTTCTTGTAAAAAACACGGATCTAGTTTAAATTTTAGGATATCCGTGAGTGGCAAGGCGGGTTTGGGTTAGATTTTTTCATTACCCGCCAAGTGCAAGTCGGGTATCCAAAATCCCTAAAATCCAGCCCAATCCTACCCGTGCCCACCCTTATGTGTCACCATGGATTTTTTTTTTTTTTTTTTTAACAAAAATAAATAAATAAAACATANCGGCAAAACCCATTAATCTCTGTAGTATCCGCCCATCCAACCTGCCCCTACATAATTTTTCTTGTAAAAAACACGGATCTAGTTTAAATTTTAGGATATCCGTGAGTGGCAAGGCGGGTTTGGGTTAGATTTTTTCATTACCCGCCAAGTGCAAGTCGGGTATCCAAAATCCCTAAAATCCAGCCCAATCCTACCCGTGCCCACCCTTATGTGTCACCATGGATTTTTTTTTTTTTTTTTTTAACAAAAATAAATAAATAAAACATAGTATTTTGGCATTTTTGCCTCATCATAAAATCCTAACCGGGGAGTGAGATTAAAATGGCATGAAAACTGATCACCATATATATTTTGTAAGTTGAAAAGCTTTTACTTACATGTACATTTCTATGGCGAAGAGTCTTATACAATTCTTGGAAGGAATGAATTCCACTTGTGTCAATATCAGTAACCGCTGCAAGAATATAATTCCTTTAATAACTTCGAGAATCAAAACCAAGACTAAATGAAATACTATAATATTCTTACGTGACATTTCAATGACAAGATACTGGATTCTCGGTAAACTGAGACTTTTCACTTCTTCTTCTTCATAGCTGAGCCATCTCAAAATCCTGCGAGAAATTTGATTTAAGTATTGACCATGTTCCATTTGTTAAATCACCACTTGTCCAAAAAAATTTATAAGTTGATAGAAAGAGATAAATTTAATCACTTCCGTCACATGTGGGATCAAAATTCCTTTTAATAGGTGAGATCCAACACGTATCTTAAGCTTTTGGGACAAATGATGATTTAACGTGGTATTAGAATCAAAGGTCCTGAGTTCGAACCTTAATTCCTTTATTTACCTCTGATTTCAATTAAATATTTCACGTGTTGAGCATCACCTATCAAAAGGGAGTTTGAGTTCACACGTGAGGAAAAGTGTTCAACACATCTTCAAATTTTGACAGAATTCAAAGGAATTAGATAAGTAAATACCTCTCCTTTATATAGTTGGAATTTGAAAAGTAGATTGCAGAATCAACTCTAACTATCAGAATGCCAGAAACTAGTGTTGCATCGGGATATTGCACGACGTTTCTATAAACATTAGTCCCTGGGAGTTTCCCAAGTTTTGCCGTCCGTGGTCTTGTGACTTGTAGGAGGATTTTAGCAAAGGATATGGCGACCTTCATTAAAAAAAATAAAAATAAAATAAAATAAAAAAAGGATAGAATTTGTAGTGGACAATCAAAACATGAACAGAAATGCTACACGAACTCTCACTTTTATACTCCCTAACATAACAAATGCTGAAAGATTAAAAACCCATGTTGTGGGAAGCTAACGTGACAACTACCACGTTAAGGGGTAAGTACTTGATCGATCGACTTCTTACCGCAATTAAAAGGCCTATCTCAACACTTTTGAAAATCACTCCAAAGAAGGCTCCAATGCAGGCAAGGAAATCCAATTTGTCACTCTTCCATAGCAGTATTGCAGCTTTAATGTCAATTAGCCCTACCACTGCAGTGATGATGATGGAAGCAAGTACAGCATTTGGGGTGTACTTAAATAATGGTGTGATGAGTACCAAAGTTACAAGAACAACACAAGACATCACAATGTTGGAAACGGTTGTATTGCAGCCAGCCAAGAAATTTACTGCTGAGCGAGAAAAGGATCCTGAGTGAAGATGATCATATGACATGAGAGAGATGATAAGATAGACAAGTTAGAATTTGAGCACATTCTTGTTATCCAATAAAGTATTGATTAAATGAATAAATTTACTCTTTCGTATTAGCTTAAGTTACTAGGATAATGAGTAGTTTAACACGGCATCGGAGTAAGAAGTCTTGAGTTTAAACCCTGACTCCATAGTTTATCTCTCATTTCAATTGAATACTCCAATTGTTGAACTTCACTTATTAAAGGAAATTTTGAGTCCACAAGTGAAGGAGAGTATTAAAGTATTGATTAAATTATTAAAATTAATTTTTTTTTCTATCAGTTTAAGCTTTTGAGATAAATTATGATTTAACAGATACCTGTCGTAACGTAGCAAGATGTCATGGAACCAACAATGTTCATACTTCCCATTGCCACCATTTCTTTGTTTCCATCTAGATTGTAGTCCATCTTGGATGCAAATGTTCTTCCAATGGCCACACCTTCCTAAAACTTTAATTTGGCTTTAAATATATATGGGAGAACTAGGTAATTAATTAATTTCTCATTCTAAGCTAAGATATTGAGGCTGATATTCGCTTACCGTCAGTGCTATCATCCCCGCCACGACACCAATCTTAAAACCCTTGAGGAGAAACTCTCCAGTCCAATAGATTTGATGAACAGATAAAGGATTTATGCCCTTATGTATATGTGTCACCTTAAATATACAAAGACTATATATATGAGATTGTCATTTCATTTGCAGAAAGATAAAGACAAAATTAATCATAATCACAAACGAGCACTTACAATTTGAACACCTTGCTTATCAGCGTGGGTGATACCCACACAAAAGGTGGCTACTATAACAGAGATCAAAGGAGCAATTGCAGATACCCAAAATAATCTCTGGTACTTTTTTCCCTGGAAAGTACCAAACAAGAGTACTCAAATATTATACATTGAATGTAAAAGCTTCAAGTTTGATCTTGAAAAGGGTAGCTATGAAGGAATAGGATACTTAACTATGTATTTGGCAATCAGAATGAACACCATGAATGACAATCCTATGAGTATGGTTTGCCAGTTCCACTGTTAAACATATATAGAAATTTAATCCACATGACAATTGAAATTTTTAATCGAAATGGAAGTTGAATGATGATAACACTAAGACAGTGTTAAATCATCACTTCTATATTCCAAAAGCTTATGCTTATAAGAAGTAGTATATTTAATTGATACTAACATGACCTTAGCTCGTGACTCCACTGTGTTTGAAGAGAAAAATGAAAATAATGTATTTTTAGTATATATGTACCCCGTGATGTACTGTGCCCCAAACTGATTGCATAACAGAAATAATGTCAGTCTTCTTGGTGAATATTTTTATGCCAAGAAGACCCTTGAGCTGTTGAAGGGCTATAGTAACCGCAGCTCCACCCATGAACCCAACAATGGCGGCATGAGACAGAAAGTCAATCAAGAAACCCAATCTGAAAGCAAAGACGAAGTCATCACTTTATGACTATCTAACAAGTAAACAGCTATTATGAAAGGGAAAATATATAAAACATACCTGAAAAAACCAAGTGCAAATTGTGTGACGCCAGCAAAGAATGTAGCGGTGAAAGCAAGACGCGTATAAGCAAAGTTGGGAGAGCCATCTTTATTAAGTGGATCTATCTCATTCTGCAGAAGAGACCCAAGTAGCAGAGACACCACGGCAACTGGTCCTATGGCAATATGTCTCGAGCTACCCATAAAAGCATAAACAAGAGGTGGAACAAAGCTCGAATCTGAACACAAGTGGACGACCAACCACATTTTTGAATAAGGTATTATTGTAAAGAGTAATGCAAGAAGACTCATGTCTTCCTTGCGTCCTCTCAAAATTTATGTGGTCTTTTAAATTATTATTGGATTAAAATTTAATAGTTATCAATCATAAATTCAATATTGATTTTAAAAATTACATCAATTTTGAAGGGACACAAGGAAGACATAGGTCTTCATTCTAGCATTTCTCTATTGTAAAATAAAAATTCAAGATGTTCACGGAGAAACTTCACTCACTCCCAAACTATCATTTTGGAATTTTAATTTCTAATTATCAAAATTTGCAATGTTGAGTTTCAAGTTTAAGCCTTTTTAATTTTACAATTCCATTGGATTTAGGGGCATGCCAAAATATCCAAAATACACTGTTCATAAATTCAAAAATAAAAAATAAAAAAAATCTGAACATTTGATGACTCACAGGCTCACAGCCACGCCGTTTAAATTTCTTTTTCTTTTCTTTTTATCTTTTTTTTAAAAAAATGAAAAATAAAAAATCTTAATGGCAAATTTGTTTTTTGTTTTTTTAATTATAAAGGGTATAGGAGACATTTCACTTTTATTGAATGCAAAAAACGGATGAAATTAAAATAAGCTGAAACTAAGATACTGAACTTGTGAATTTCGATAATTGGAAGTTATGATTGTAAAATCCATGATAGTTCTTAGGAGTAAGCAAATTTCCCTATATTTATGAGAAATGAGGAGACTCACACAACCCATATTGGAAGTCCAGATTTGCAAGCTTTGCATATGCAATATCCTGATACAGTTATTCTATTATCATCAGAAATTGGGAGAAAAAAAGTATTTACATTATTACCTCCTTGAAGGAAATTTTTTACCTGAGGAACACAGAGACTGACAATTGTAAGTCCGGCAATAAGGTCACCTTTGAATTTTGCAAGAGTGTAGCTCCTTCCCCAGTCAAGAATGGGAAAAACACCTTGAAGGACAAGAAAAAGCTTTGTTGGAGCCGATTTGTCCTTAAAATGGCGTAAGGGTTCATCGGAGAAGAAAGTTTCCTTAAGACCATTTTTTAGTTCATTCAAGAGATTTTGCTTTGGAGGCGGTTCCACCCTGTGAATATGGTGAGCAACTTCTGCATGGTCATCTATCACACGTTGACTCATTGCACCTTGAAACTAGTACTGTAAACCTACAAGGCAAAAAGAGTAGAAAATTTTGATTAGAAAATTGCAATCTTAACTATGGGTATCCAAGATATTGGACACCCTTCTATTGTGATTTCTATTTGAAGATTCTATCATTTAGTATCAAACTAAGCATCATGTCACGGGTTCGAAGAATGGGCTGCACAAATTAGCTTGGACATAGGGAAAAACGCTAGTCATGGCTACAGTATCATCCTAAAATGACTAGTTAATTTGAACATTTCTTAAAATTACTTATGAAGCACAATTTTACCTAGTCATTAAGTAATCAATGTGAAACTTAACACCCGTGAGTGTTTTTGTCTAAATTAGTCACTTTATATGGCCAGAGAACTTCTCTTTCCAATATGAGACGGGAGTGTTACAAACTCTCCCTTCTAAAACCCCTGACATCCTCGTCAGGATTACTTCATATAGTGCTGACAGTACCACATGCATGTCATTACTAAGTACCTCTAATACCATTTCTAACGATTTAGTAAAAGCGCTAACTACATGTATGCTATCACTCTAAAATAACTAGTCAATTTAAAGCTTACATAAAATCACTCATGAAACTCAGTTTCACCTAGCAAGTAAACAATGTATAATTTAGCACCGATAAATGTCTTTTCATAAACTACTCACTAATCTATGTGGGCAACTCCTCCTTCCAATCTTACTTTTCATAAGAGAAAAAGTAACGAGCAAAATGACATTCACGAGGCTTAAGAAAGAAATTAAGGGGGGAGGAACGAAGAGAAAGAAGCCAAATAAAACAAGACCACATGTAATTACATACACAATTACTAAGAAACAGAATTTACCTTAATTTCTGTGAAAAATGATTAAATACTCTTACACGCAGTCGAGAACCTAGCAAAAGCAACTCCAAGTACCATCTGAACGTGAAGTGAATATAATATAGTCTTGGGAATATTTAAAACTTAAAAATAAAAAATAAAAAACCAACTTGTAAGGGGAAAATATATAGTGATTCAAAGAGTCAAGGGTAGATATAGTGAACAAATTAGAATATTAAAGTTTAATATAATGAAACAAACAATCTCATACGCAACCATTTCGTGAGCCACAATAATTGGACCTTCACTCTCATGTATTCAACTCAATAAACAATTTGATTGGGCCTGAAAGAGATAAGAGAGAAGCAGGAGAAACTCCAATTATACGTCCGGATTCATTGAACCTAAACGCTTTGATTTTCTATCCTCTCTGAAGAACAAGAAATGCGCGCGTTGAAGAACAAGATGAACAGCTGATAACATATATATATATATATACTGTCTTTATCTTTCAGGATTTGCAGTATTAGAATGAAGACACCAAGTTTGCTTGGTTGTAATTGTCTTGCTAGCAGTTATCGTTGGTTCTTACTATTTATATATCTCGTACAGAAACAAGACTCTTAGTAGCTTAAAACTAGCTTAGGGCTCACAATACCTTCTTCTATTTTTCTATGCTTTGTGTTTTTTTTTTTTTGGCTAATTGTCTCCATGTTTATTTTTGGTTTATTACTATACTGGAGACTGTCTTTGTGCTTGCTTTTTTCTCCTTTTAGGGCCGTTCTATCGCCACTCATGCGACTACTGATGGTCATATTTGTTATTGTCACCGACCACTACTCATGGTCGTGTTGTTAACGCAACAGGGGTTTAGGTAGGGATGATGGGTATTTCAAGCGTCTTGCCCTATCTATATTCTTTGCTTTGGGGGATTCGAATAGGGTTGAAGGGTATGGAGAATACTATCATGCCCCTTCCCATCACCTACTAGTTCAAAACAACCTTCTTTAAAGATATTAATTTTTTAAATAGATGAGATCATTTATTTGACCCATTCTCAACTTTTCTAATGATCGGTTGTCTCCAAATAATTTATATTGTTTTTCTTGTACAGGTATATATTTTAAAAGGAAATGGTACTGTTTTAGATATTTTCGTATTCCCTTGAGAGTGGTAACCATTAAAACTAAATTTTAATAATTATCCTACGACGTTGAGATCGCACGTAGTCTCAACTAACTAGTGGATAAATCTTTATTTAAAAAAAAAATAAGATTAATTAGGACTATTAAATTAATATTATAAAATAATTATATAATTTCTAACATTTCTATACTTTCTTTTTGTTATATATATATAAGAAAATGATAAAGTCATAACTTAAATATAACTAAGACCTGACTTTTATTTTAAATGGCAGTTTAAAATAAAAAAAAATAAAAAATAAAAAAAAAAACTGTTTGTAGAGGAAAGAGAGAGCCTTAAACCAAAAGAGGGAGAGAAATTGAGTCTAAAAGTTGGGTCTTAGTTGAGTTTTTTTTTTTTTTTTTTACAGGTCCACCCAAGGGAAGGGGAGGGGGATTCAAACTAGTAGCATCCGCTTCATGAATCGTGGTCAACAGCCGATTGAGCTACCCTTAGTTGAGTTTAAGTTGTGACCGTATTACACCTATATATATATATAATTTTTTATTTTTTTTTGGGTGATGCTTATCAAAGTGACTGTGACGGCATAACCAGAAGGAAAATGATAAAAGGCACAACTTAAGTCCAACTTTAGCCCAACTTTTCTATTAAGTTAATAAAAAAAAATAAAAAAATAAAAAAAAAACTGATGTGGAGGAGAAAGAGAGCCTTAAACTAGAGAGAGAAATAGATATTTGACTTAGAAGTTGGGTCAAAATTGAACTTAAATTATACCTATATCACACCTCTAACCAGAAATATATATATATATATATATATATGAAATAAATCTGCATATATAACAAGAAATATAAATATAAAAGAAAGATAAAATTAGGACTCTTTTAAGTTTCTGCGCATTAATTATTATGACAAAGTCTCCAGGTTTTTGGCCACGCGCACATGCCGACATTGATGACGTATTGCTTCTCATTTATAATTTACAAGAAATGTCTTCGACCAAATTAAACAAGGGCGTCATCGTACACGACAACATAGGTGTCTTCCTCCTTTTAATCGGTTTTTTTTTTTTTTTCTTCATTATTTTAGTGAAGACGCTTTCGTGGGGGTTTGATATAAAACAAATAATAATTAGTTGATTCAATGATACAAACTGTTGATCACAGTTTTTAATTGATGACGTGGCACGTTTGTTGGATTCCTGGTTCAAGTGCTCCTAATGTGAATTGCCTGCACAATGAAGAAGACAATAGGATCGAAGAGAGACCGGGGGTGAGCCGACGGGGCCACTCCAATGCCTAAGTCAGTGTTTACTGTAGAGAGAATGAGAAAACAACAAAAACGTAAAGAGTGCTAAAGTTGCGTTACTTGAATGTGTGGTAGTGACTTGTATTATATAGGCATGGAGTGGTAGTCCCCTAACCAGTGACTGACTCTTCCCTTGATCTTCTGCGAGGCAGTTTGTTATCGAGGGATTTGAGTAGTTATCCGTCTCAAGATCTGAGGAGATCAAGATAGGATTTGGTTGTTATGACATTTGAATTCCAAATTCTCGCAGATAATGTATCTGATTCTGTGATTCCAGGTGCTTGACATTTGAATTGGGTAGATAAGATCGCGTCTCGAGTCATTCAAATGAATTCAAATTCTTGATCCCTAAAATCCGGGGTCTCGAATGTAAGGGCCTCGGATTCGGAGGTCTCGGACATGGAGATCTCAAAGGCCTCGAACACGCGGGTCTCGGAGGTCTCGAATCCGAGTCCTAGGTCTTGATCTTTCCGTTTCAGATTCGAGACGTGACCTCGAAGCCTCGAGGCCTGAGGCGTCCTTGGGCTCGAATCTACTTGGGCCAGTGAACTATTGGACCCGCTTGAGGTTGATCCATGACCCAACACAAACTTTTGTTTATCCACATTTCTTTGCTTTTAGTTTTGCTTATAACTCAATCTGGTTATGGCGTTNGATTCGGAGGTCTCGGACATGAAGATCTCAAAGGCCTCGAACACGCGGGTCTCGGAGGTCTCGAACATGGGTCTCGGAGGTCTCGAATCCGAGTCCTAGGTCTTGATCTTTCCGTTTCAGATTCGAGACGTGACCTCGGAGCCTCGAGGCCTGAGGCGTCCTTGGGCTCGAATCTACTTGGGCCAGTGAACTATTGGACCCGCTTGAGGTTGATCCATGACCCAACACAAACTTTTGTTTATCCACATTTCTTTGCTTTTAGTTTTGCTTATAACTCAATCTGGTTATGGCGTTTAATTTGTACCATCTAATAGAAGCAAACATTTTAGCATGAAGTAGACTTCCTATAAACAAAATATCCGTTGATAAAACCACCAAATCAACTGCTTTTATTGGTTTTAGAGACTCTAATATTAAAGGCTCATGGGTGGTGGTTCTATAGTTAGCGGTGAACATTGGGTTAGAATTAATGAAAAATTTCACGAAATTGATTTGAATTAAAAATACAGTGTTTTTATCTTTATTGTATTTAGTGTTTTTACCAGATTTGTCAAATTTCTATTGAAGACTTTAATTAAAAATAAGTTTTACATGACATCCTTATAGAAGACTCTCTCTTCAATGATATCATCTCTTTTTGGCCTTAAGGTTTTAAGAACATTCTCTTTCTTTTTTTTTGTAATAAAGAACATTCTCTTTCCTATATATAAGAAAAATGATAAGAAAAAAATTATAAAAAACCACTTATAGTAGATACCATACGGTTCTTTAAGCATTGAGAATGCTACAGTTTTACCCAATTTGTAGGAAATCAAAATGAGAAATGCTACAGTTTTACCCAATTTGTGGGAAACCAAAATGAGAAATGTTACAATTTCTCTTGGTGTTCTCCATCCTACATGGATATTGTATTGTTTCAAAAAAATATGAGAGACTCGTGGGGTAAGTTTCTTTTCTGATTTTTTAGAAAACAATATTCACATAGGATCAAGAGAATAACACTAGATAGCATTTCTCGAACCAAAATAGTTTCCCTATGTAGTATTTTAATACAAATTATATATTTCTCTCTAATGTCTCATCAATTTACGTTTTATTGTGAATTATATTGGAATTTTGTAAAACAGTCAAGGGCAAATAGGAATATATATTTCGTAAAGAAATAATATTTAATTAATGTGTAAAAATATAAAGGAAGCTATTTTGAAGTGTACTTAGATGAATAATGCTATAAATCACTTTTGTGTCACTATAATGTGTTTCTCCAAGAATAATGTAACTCTTAAAATTACTATTAAGCTTGTAATTAATTATTATTAAATTTTAATCAAATAGTGCATTTAAATTTCTTATTTTTTTAGGGACATAAAAGTGATACAAGAGAAGACTTATAGAATTAATCGTATTTAAATATGATAGGAAAAAGTAATTTTATTACCTACGTTTTAAAAAAAAATAAAAAATCAAGAAATCTCCTGAAAATGCTCTAATTAGATATACCTTGGTTTCCGTATCAAATCAGTTTCAACAAATAATGTCAAATGATGACCCTTTTTACCCATCAAATTAAAGTTTTGATTATATTCTACACCTAGATGCAGTGTAATGGGGCCTGCTAAGTATACCAATGAGATGGCTAGGCCCAGCAGGCCAGGACTTTGCTCTGGGTCCAGTATTTGAGGAATGCTCTATAGAGTTATGGCCCAAAGCGCAGATTTGTGTTTGGGAATAATAATAATAATAATAATAATAATAATAATGGATTAATGTGATATAAAAATAAAAATAGTTTTGAATTTTTTTTTTTTTTGACTACATATTTGAGGCACTGTGCAAAACTCTCCCTTCACACTGTGAAGTTGGATAAAGCTTAGGCTTTCAAGCGCAGGTTTGACCCCAAAAGAATTATTTGCATTGAAGAGAGTTGAACGAGTGGAGGAGTGAGAATTTTTGTTGATAAATGGAAAAATTAAAAAAATAAAGTTAAGCACAAACTTATTGAAAATATTAATTTAATCAAATAAATAAAATATAAATTTAATAAAATTTAATCAATATTTAAATTACACTTATTATTTAGTTTTTATCAAATAAATAACCCATTAACTCACTTCTTTTTTTTTTTTTTTAATTCCTTTTGCTCAAAGTTTGGATAACTTATGTTAATATTTGTATTTAGTGATAATTTATAAAAATTATGAAATAAATTTAATAAATTTAAAAAGAGAAATGCTACCGTTCCACCTAGTTTTTTTCTCATCCTATGTGAATATTTTAATATATATATTAGAGATCAGTGTGGTAAGTATTTTTTTTTTAAAAAAAATATCTATGTGAAGAGAATACCAAAAGAATACTATGAGAAACCATAACATTTCTCATTCAAACATAATTGTCGTAAACAGAAACCAATGTTACACCTTAGAGATTGATTCGTGTGTATATAGATGTACACTCACGAAGTCAATGTGTCTTGGCATTTGCATAACCTTTTGGAATTAGCAGAGTGCACAGCATAACCCAACCTTCTGATATTTTCTCTTATAGTATACACATCTGTTTTTAGTTTTTAGTTTTTTTTCGTGTGGCTTATTAGACTCATAATTAATTAATTAGTTTATAAGCCTCCCACCACCTTAATTGCATAGCATAATGATTGATCTAATTGTTAAAGAACATATTTTCTAAGAAATATATTATATGTTACTTATCTTTTATAAGATTAATTGTAATCGGGTTTGATGGTAATTGTCATAGTTATTTATCTCAATTCTCTTATAAATAGAAGCATTTTTTTATTGTAAAATCATTCATTAAATAAGAGCAAATGTAGCCCTTAGAACTTTTATCCTATGACGTAGGTCAATACACTGAATCATGTAAAATCATTTTCTCAATTTTCTTTATTCCACTTTAATTTTATTATATTATCTTTTCTTTCACTAATATCCTTAAGAAAATAAAATTGATGTAATAGAAAAGTATTTTTTTTTTTTTTAACAAAAAAAAAACCTCTATATGTATATATATATTGACATCTCGGCACAAAAAGAGTGAAAGGAATGAGAGAGATTCGAATTAGTAACCTCCACTACATGAGATATGGTCGGATGGTCCCATGTCGATTGAGCTACCATCGAGGACTTTTAACCCTATATTTAAATCAACTTACCAAATATTATTATTTATTATTTTTTTAGGACCATGTACTACTGATCACCAAAGTTCTTAAAGAAGGCAATCCAAGGGAATGCTTTAGAAATAGGGGAGTAATTTGTTCATTTAGCCAAAACATATATGGGCGACAGTCATGAAGAGGTAGCTCAATCGGTTGGAGACCA
>CM017322.1:21602844-21741524 GCA_006937295.1 Carpinus fangiana
AAAAAAAAAACCTCTATATGTATATATATATTGACATCTCGGCACAAAAAGAGTGAAAGGAATGAGAGAGATTCGAATTAGTAACCTCCACTAAATGAGATATGGTCGGATGGTCCCATGTCGATTGAGCTACCATCGAGGACTTTTAACCCTATATTTAAATCAACTTACCAAATGTTATTATTTATTATTTTTTTAGGACCATGTACTACTGATCACCAAAGTTCTTAAAGAAGGCAATCCAAGGGAATGCTTTAGAAATAGGGGAGTAATTTGTTAATTTAGCCAAAACATATATGGGCGACAGTCATGAAGAGGTAGCTCAATCGGTTGGAGACCATGCTTTGTAAAGCGGAGATCACTAGTTCAAATCCTCCTCCCCCTCTTATGTGGACATGTGAAAAAAATAATTATTGGGGGCAATACAACAATTTCTCCTCCTATGAACCTTATAATCATAGGAAGGAACCGACCACTCTTTTTAACCGTGCACCTAAGGAAAAA
The DNA here is from genome assembly GCA_006937295.1 of Carpinus fangiana. Taxonomy (NCBI): domain Eukaryota; kingdom Viridiplantae; phylum Streptophyta; class Magnoliopsida; order Fagales; family Betulaceae; genus Carpinus; species Carpinus fangiana. The sequence goes on from CM017322.1 coordinate 21,603,349, forward strand.
TAACTAAATTCTTCAGAGTCATGAAGAGGGTAGTTGACAAAGTCGATTTCAATCACACGTCCACACAGGTCTTAGAATAAAAAAGAAATAGGTTTACTCCTCACTAAATCCCAATACCAATTCAAAAGCAGATTGATATTTAATTCAACATAATCACTTATTTGATGAGACCGCTCCTACCGTTGGTGAGCTGAAAAAAAGTTGTGCCATATAAAAAGACGGCTTATTTCGTAAAGAATTTCAAAAGTACTTCTTTCACTTTTTCATTCTAAAAATAGTCACAACGCGCTTTCAGAAAATAAACTTAAAAATGAAGCTTTAAGATAAGAGCTCTGTTTCTTAACGTAATTTCAAACATGATCTTAATGGTCGGCTTAATTGGTAGCTTTTCGGTATCCATTGCAAACACTAAATTAAGGAGAGAATAAAATTGAAAGTTTTTAATAATTTGAGGGGTTTGATTTGGTGGGAATGAAACCAACCTAGCTTGTTTCTTCTGTCGCTTTTATCCACAAACAGCCCCGAAGGGGGAGAGGGAGAGAGAAGAAGGCTTCAATATTCCTGCATGAACAAAGGAGAATTAAAAACAAAAACATCAAAATATGTTGTCAAAAAAAAAAAAAAAAACCCTGCTGCGACCAAATCACGTTTGTTATTTTACTTTCTGTGTTTCTGCTGCGGCAGTACGTGATTGATTTCTCAGCAAAGATTTTGAAGCAGAAAAGAGAGGAGACTATTTAATCAGGATTAAGGTTTTCGGTGAAGAGAAGGGTGTTGCTGTCGGATAAAAGAAAGAAAACAAAGACAGGAGATTTGTACAATGATATATTTGTCGAAGCTTCATAACATTTTGTGGGCAGAGAATTAAAATATTCTGCCATCCAAGAACAATAGATTTCTTGGCTTATAGAATCTTTGAATTATCTTTCAGCATTTCACACACTGATCAGTTAATTCTGTTTTCCATCACCAAGGCTTATTGGTTGAGAAATCGAAGAAATTGAAAGTTTTAGTAAACTAGTTTTTGGTTTAATTGCTTGCTTGAAAACAGCAAGACACTTATGCTCTTATATAGCTAATTGGCTCAATGACTTGACAAGAAAAACAAGGAGTAACTTTTTACAAAGGTCAAAGGGTGCAGGCTGCTCCAAGGCAGCTGAGAAAGAGGGAACAAGACTGCTACAATACAGTTGAGAAGGAGGAGACAAGAAGACAGAAAAAGGGGAAAAGCAGCCTGAAATGCAGCCTTCAGTCTGCTACTTTGAGGGAGCTGTTATGTGTGTTGCTTGAGCTGCTGTTTGCAGCAGAGGCACAGCTACTTTCTTCTAGTTGTGAGTGAGCTGGAATGTCTTTCCTTGGTTGAGAATGAACTGGTTGGTCAGCTTGTTTAGCACTACACACAGCCTGCTGCAGCTCATGTGTGACTTGTAGTTTATGTGTGACTTTTCCCTTAACACCCCCCCCCCCCCCCCCCCCGCAAACTCATGGGAGGAACGACCATGAGTTTGTCTCGGAGGTAGTAGAATCTGGCCCCAGTGTGCCCTTTGGTGAAGATATCAGCCACTTGATCAAGTGTGGACAAGTGTTGGAGTTCATTGTCTCGATTGGTCACCTTTTCCCTAACAAAATGAATGTCAACTTCAATGTGCTTTGTTCGTGCATGATGAACTGGGTTGGAGGCAAGAACAAGAGCTCCTCAATTATCACACCTGAGGACAGGAGGTGAGGGAAGGAAAACTTGGAGTTCTTTGAGTAGCATTCGGAGCCAAAACATTTCAGCTGTAGCTAAAGATAAGGCTCTATATTCTGCTTATGTGCTTGATCTGGAGACTATGTACTGTTTCTTGGCAGACCAAGATATTAAATTGGAGCCAAGATAGATGCCAAAGTCAGTGGTGGACCGTCTATCATCAGGGTTTCCTGCCTAATCTAAATCATAGTAAGTGGTGATAGCAAGAGGGCCTTTGTGTTATTGGAGGCCATAGTCAATAGATCCTTTGAGATATTTAAGGACCCTCTTTGCTACTGTGAGATGAGTGGAAGTGGGTGCATGCATTTGCTGGCAGAGCTGGTTCACTGAATAAGCAATGTCTGGTCTTGTGAGGGTAACATATTGAAGTGCTCCCACAATGTGTCTGTAGGCAATGGGATTGTGTAGAGGTTCTCCATCAAATCTGGACATTTTGGAACCAGTGAAGCATGGAGCTGGGTATGGTTTTGATTCAGACATCTGTGTGCGATCCAAAAGGTCAAGGATATATTTGGACTGCCTGAGATGGAGACCTGCAGAATCTCTGGTGGATTGAATGCCTAGAAAGTAGCTTAGGGAGCCAAGATCCTTAAGAGCAAAATCAAGTTGCAGCTTGTGTACTATGTTGTGGATGGTATATTGATGATTTCCAGTAAGGATAATGTCATCAACATACACCAGAAGAAAAATATGAACATTGGCAGTGTGATAGGTGAAGAGAGAAGGATCCAATTGAGAGCAAGAGAAGCCAATGTCCAGGAGTGCTTGGGACAGTCGTGTGAACCAGGCTCTTAGGGCTTGTTTCAGTCCATAGAGGGACTTATGCAGCCTGCAGACATGATCAAGATAGGCAGGTGAGTGAATCCTTGAGGTTATTCCATGTAGACTTCCTCATCTAGTATGCCATGAAGGAAGGCATTAGAGACATCCAGTTGCTTGATATCCCAGTCAAATTAGACAGCTAAAGCTAGAACCAATCGGATTGTGGCAGGTTTGATGACAGGACTGAAGGTATCATAGTAGTCAATGACACTTTGTTGATCAAATCCTTTGGCAACAAGCCTTGCCTTGAATCTGTCCACACTCCCATCTGCTTTTTGCTTTATCTTGTACACCCATTTGTTTCTTACTACATTGTGGTGGAGGGGTCTAGGGCATAAGGACCAAGTTTGGTTTGACAAAAGAGCATTGTACTCAGTTGTCATTGCATTCATCCACTCAGGTTTGGCAGCAGCTTGTTTGAATGTTGAAGGTGTTGGTGGAAGGAGAGGAGCTGATGAGGTTAAGATGGGATGTTTGGTGACATGAAAAAGTTTGAAGCCAGGGAACTCCTTTGGTTTTAGGTGACCAGTTTGTGATCTAGTGATGATACTGGTAGAGGGTGCTGTAGGTAGGGGAGGACTTGGTGTGTTTGCTTGTGAAGAGGTGTGATTGAATGATGCAGGTGAGGGTGAACATGAAGTGTGTGATTGGTCATTGGTTGCTGAGAAGTTGAGCTGATCTGGACTGATTGTTTCAGCAGCTGTGATTGATGGTGAAAGTGCAGGGATTGAGTGAGACGCAGCAGTTGAGTGAGTGGTTGAAGGGAAGTGCTCAACAGGAACATGAGAGGGGATCATGACCAAGGAGTTACCTGGAGTTGCTGTGACCTGGCAGGAGCCTTGTGAGAGTGAAGTACCCTTAGCTGGAAAGACAGTTTCATCAAAAACTACATGTCAAGAGATGTAAATTTTGTGAGATTGAGGTTCAAGGCAACGATAACCTTTTTGATTTGCAGCATAACCTAGTAGAATGCAAGGTTTGCTTCTGAAAGACAGTTTGTGATTAGCATACGGCCTTAAAAGAGGGAAGCAAAGACATCCAAAGGTTCTCAAGGTGGTGTAGTCAGGAGATCTATTAAATAATTTTGAGAAAGGGGATTGATTTTTCAGCATAGGTGTAGGCAGCCTGTTGATTAGGTAAATGGAGGTTAGGAAAGAATCAACCCAATACTTAGTAGAGAGGCTAGCTTGGGCTAAGAGAGTGAGTCCCATTTCCATAATGTGTCTATGCTTTCTTTCTGCAATTCCATTTTGTTGTGAGGTGTGTGGGCAAGTGAGTCTGTGCAGAATTCCATTTTGGGTGAGGAAGTGTTTGAATTGATTTGAGACATATTCCCCTCCATTATCATATTGGAATTGCTTGATTTTAGTGGAGAACATATTTTTAGCAAAGAGTTTGAGTTTAACAAAACATTGGTAGACATCACTTTTGTTCAAAATAGGATACAACCAAGTGAATTTGCTATTGTCATCTATGAAGAGTACATAGTACTTGCAACCACTTAAGGAAGGGACAGGAGAAGTCCATACATCTGAGTGTATAACATCTAAAGGACCCGTGGAAATCCTGGTAGATTCAAAAAAAGGTTGTTGTTTTGATTTGCCAAGTTGGCATGAGGTGCAGATCTTGGTCTTGTCTACTGAACCAGCTAGAGGTAGTTGCTGGTTTTTCAAAAGATGCTGAAGGGTGGAGAAGGAAGGGTGTCCAAGCCTTTGGTGCCAAACCATGTCTATGGTTTTAACTCCAAGGTAAGCTGTGAACCCTTTCCATTTATTTAGGGACATGTGGTGGAGAGGAATGGGGTACAGGCCATTCTCACTTGGCCCCTGGAGCAGCACAGCCCCTGTCAGGTTGTCCTTCACAAAGAAATTTGAACCAGTTAGTACAAACTAGCAATTGTTATCGATGCAAAATTTGTTAATGGAGAGAAGATTAGCTGATGCATTGGTGCAGTGGAGTATATCTTTAAGAAGGAATTGAGAGGCATTAAAGGAGTTGGATGATTTGCAATGAACAAGTGAGGAACCAATGCCTTTAAAATACAAACCTGCTCCATTGCCTACACCCACTGTTTCTGTTCCATCAAAAGGTTGTGGATTGTTGATGTTGGAGGTATCAACAGTAATACGAATGTTGGCACCAGAGTCTGCAAGCCAGTCTTGAGCTTCAAATTCTTCATTCACTTGTGCAGCCATGGCTGCCAGCTGTGGGGGTGGATGTCGACCTTGGTAAGTGTAGTCCATTCTGTGGTAGCAATCAAGGGCAGTGTGATTGCTTTTGCCACATATTTGGCATGCAGTGCGAAGGGCTTGATTAGTGCTCATGGTTGAGCTGCCTTGCTGATTGGAATTGTTTCTAGCAAAATTTCTGGAAGGAGTGTAGGGAACAAAGTAACCACCATTGTTTCTTGGAGGATAGCCATTGTTGTGTTTGGGAGTAAACTGTAGGCTGCGAGGATTTGGCCTTGGTGGGAATCTTGGCTTTCTGAAATGGGTAGAGTTGGAGTTGGAATGGCTGAAGTTGGAAGAGCTTTGCTTGTTGATGTGCAGTGCAAAGCTGCCAGTTTCAGGTGTGGCAGTTTTGTGTTGTTGATTTTCCAGCAGCATCTCATGATTGCGAAGCTCAGATTGAAAGTCAACAAAGGTCATTTCAGTGGTACGTGCAATGAAGGAATGGACAGTAACAAAGATATTGAAAAGTGGATTCGGACCACTTACAATGAAGGAGATGAGGTCATCATCTTCAACTAGTTTCTTCACAGCAGCTAACTCATCTGCCAGTTCCTTGGCCAGTTTCAGATATTCAATGTAGGACATGTTTCCCTGTTGCAAGCTTTGTAGTTGCCGCTTGAGGTGGGAGACCCGTGATTTGGATTCAGAGGCATATCTGGCTGCAAGAGCAGTCCATGCTTGGTGTGAAGTATCAAGGCCATACACTAAGGACACTAGAGATGGGCTGAGAGAGCAGATGATCCAGCTTAGGAGGAGCTGATCTTTCTTCTGCCATGCAGTGTAGGCAGGATTCAAGGTTTGAGTATTACCTTCACCAGGGAGGAATTGAGGAGGGCATAAATTAGTGCCTTCAATCAGTCCTAGGAGATCATTTCCACGGAGTATGGGTTGAAATTGAGCAACCCATCCTTAGTAGTTTGGGCTTTCAAGTTTGAACAGCTGAGAGAAGTTGGGTATGATGGTAAGGGTTGAGTTGGTTTCGGTTTGGGAGTTAGGAGAGACAGCAGATGAGGAAGAAGAGCTGGCCATGGTCTTGAGCGTTGACTCTTAGAGCGGCTCTGATACCATGAAAGTTTTAGTAAACTAGTTTTTGGTTTAATTGCTCGCTTGAAAACAGCAAGACACTTATGCTCTTATATAGCCAATTGGCTCAATGACTTTACAAGAAAAACAAGGAGTAACATTTTACAAAGGTCAAAGGGTGCAGGCTGCTCCAAGGCAGCTGAGAAAGAGGGAACAAGACTGCTACAATACAGTTGAGAAGGAGGAGACAAGAAGACAGAAAAAGGGGGCAAGCAGCCTGACATGCAGCCTTCAGTCTGCTGCTTTGAGGGAGCTGCTATGTGTGCTGCTTGAGCTGCTGTTTGCAGCAGAGGCATAGCTACTTTCTTCTAGTTGTGAGTGAGATGGAATGTCTTTCCTTGGTTGAGAATGAACTGGCTAGTCAGCTTGTTTAGCACTACACACAACCTGCTGCAGCTCATGTGTGACTTGTAGTTTATGTGTGACTTTTCCCTTAACATAAATTACACAAGCACATGCATGAGAGTAAAAGACAACATATTTTATGTAAAATCCACACACACAAAACTCAAATTCCACCTTATGATCCTCGTCAACTTAATCATTGAATGAATCTTTATGATATAGGTCGTTGTCAAATTGTTCATCCTTTTCTAATTATCATTTAGCTCTTTCTATTTTTTACCGTTACGGAATAGATTGTTTTGTCTATAATGCAATGTGACGTATTGAGAAACTGAATTTATAAGCATAATAACTCATAACTCTTCCGTAAATTCATTCCATAAATCCAAGAAAGTCAAGGAGTTGATGGACAACTAAAGAAAAATAACTTTTAAGTGTTTCTTATTGAGAAAACTGAAAAATATATAATATTATTGTTTGCCATCTCACCTTATCTTTTATATATGTTTTAGTCTATATTAATATCTCCTATTAACTCTTCATAAATCTGGACAATTTTTGGGATAGGTTCAAACATTGGAAAGAGATTATTATCTAGCTACCATTTTTTTTTTTTTTGTAAATTATCTAGCTACCATTTATTCCATTAAACTAACCATATCATTCAATAACATTAAGATTAAATTATTTAGATTGTGTTTATTTATGTTTTGATCCTCTTCATTAACTTGAGTAAAGAACGTCTTATTAATGGGTCTACACTCTCAAAGCCCATCTACTTCGACTAGGCCTAGGAAATATTTTAGCTTAAAATTGGGATCGTTACGTGTGTATTTTAAATATTTTGTTGAGAGTTTTTATACGTAAATCTTGTGGTTTGTAAAATTTTATTATTTTTGCCTTTTCTTATTAGTTTAAGCTTTTAGAACAAATAGTTATTTAACATGATATATTAAGTGATTAAATTTACGTCTTTCTATCTTTTTTTATTTTTTTTTTATTTTTTTAATGCTATATATATATTAGGTTGTGTTTATTTATGTTTTGATCCACTTAACTTGAGTAAAGAACGTCTTATTAATGGGTCTACACTCTCAAAGCCCATCTACTTCGACTAGGCCTAAGAAATATTTTAGCTTAAAATTGGGATCGTTACACGTGTATTTTAAATATTTTGTTGAGAGTTTTTACACGTAAATCTTGTGGTTTGTAAAATTTTATTATTTTTACTTATTCTTATAAACTTAAGCTTTTATGACAAATAGTGATTTAACATGATATATTAAGTGATTAAATTTACATCTTCCTTTTTTTTTTTAATGCTATATATATAGTATTAAAAAAAATTAAAAATTAAAAAAAAAAAAAAAGATTGGAAGAGGTTAATTTAATCACTTAATATACCATGTTAAATCACTATTTGTCCTATATATATATAAGAGGAAAACATTAAAACATTCTAATCTCATTCATTCAAAGATAACATGAGCATAAAGTTAAAATAACACAGAGCAAAAGCTCTGAAGCAATCATAGCAGAAGCTACGAGGTTACAAAAGTCAAAGATACAATCATTTCAATCTCAAAAAAGATCTGCTAACCCATGACTAATCTTCAGATATAAGTATAACAACAGATCTATTCCAGGCAGACTCATTCCAATGCATAGGCAGCTCTTTTATTCCTTGACTCTGGAGTAGAAAACCCCCTGCCGAAACTCATCCCCCTTGACCTGAAAGTTAGGATATAGTTCTCATCCACAACCCGAGGATCTGGACCACAAACAAATACCCCACAGATCAACAAGAGAATAGGGCCTTATTAGAAGCAACAAAATAACAGGAAAAAGGAAAATAAAGGAACAAAATACAAGGTAAGAAACAACAGAAAGTGAAAAATACAAGGAAAATAAAAGCAAAAACCTAGAAAGCCAAAAAATATGAGCACAATAGGCAGATGACGGCGGCCGGAAGAAAGGCAGATTGCGTGCTTACAGGAAACCAAAGCTGGCATTGGAAGCAGATAGAGCCAGTGAAACGTGGTGGGGGCGCATGAACAGACCTGGCAGTGGATGGTGGAAGACAAAGCGGCACAGAGGAGATCAGTGGCGTACTCAAAGAACAGTGGGTTTAATTTGAGTGAATCCCCCAAGAATGGCACCCACAAAGTGTGTCAAAACAAGCAAACAAGCAAAAGGGGAAAAAGAGGGGGAGGGAAGAGGAAGAAAAACCAGGGAGGAAGAGGGGAAAAAGGGGGGAGGGGGGGAGAGGGGAGGGAGAGAACTTCTACTACAAGAATGGTGCGTAACTATTGAGGACCCTTAAATAGCGAACTGTAACCGTCCCAAGGATTTGGCAGCGTGCGAGTTGTCAATATGATTGAAATCCGTTAGGACCATAACAGGAGTATTTGGTTATTAAACACTAGGGATTTAGTTCAATCGGTGCAATGCATCCTCGGTTGAGGTGAGTCAGCTGAGTATGCGGGAGATGACGCCATATCTATGAACCTTGTTATTGGCCACACTCAGGGAGCCCATGCGAGTCTATTGGATCTCTGAAGTTGTTGGGCTTTTGGCCCACGAGTTTTAGTGGTGGATTTATGTGTAACAACAAATAACATGAAAATGAAATGAGTTTCAAAACTTACCTTGGAGAGGATGGTTGTACATCAAGAGCATTTCTTTCTCTCTCTAAAATCTCTTAGTATCTTCAAGAATTGGGGTGTGGGAGTGCATGGGAGATGGGTGCGGTCTGAAGAGTCGAGAGGGGGAGGGGGGGGGTGTTTTGTATTGGAGTGGTTGAGTGGATAAGGGTGGAAAAGGTGGCTAGTAGATTTTTTTATTTTTTAAAGATCATCAAAGGTTTGGTGTACTATTCATGAACATTTGATGTACTATTATACTACAGTTCTAGGGTTTTGCGCAAACATTCGATGGTCCATAAGTAATGTTACAAGTCCCTCTTGATTTATTCTTGTATCCCTCCAACAATGATGTGGCTCTTAAAATTACCATTGGGCTTGTGATTGACCTGATCGGTGTCAAATATTGTATATTGGACCCCCCTTAACTTATGCTTGTTAGGCTCTTAGTGTTGTTAATATCTAATGTTTTGTATTGTTTTAGTGTTTTAATGTGTTGTAGGTCATTGGTGCGAATTGTGGTTTAAAAGGGGCGGAATTAAGCAAAGATGGTATTTCAGCCTCTGCAGGTGCGATCGAACGCACTTGGTGCGTTCGAACGCAAGTGCGGTTGAACGCACGGACCACGTTCGAACGTAGGTCCAGTCAGCCCGCGTTTCCCGCGTCGCCCTAACCGGCCCTATCGTGCATTGCTTCAACCTTGCGCCGTGGGCAGTTACGTGCGTTCGAAAGCACTTGGTGCGATCGAACGCGAACGCAACGCCTACTCTCGAACGCACGCGGCACGGCGATGCGCCTGCGACCGAACGCACAACACATGATTGAACGCACGCAGGGATGCGTTCGAACGCACACCCTGTGTTCGAATGCACCCCTGACCTGGCAGCACACTAAATTTTGTCTATAAATAGGACTTTGTGTAATTCATTTTTCTACACGTTTAGGAGGCGCCCCTAGGGCTTCAAACCCTATGTTTTCCACTGTAAATCCCTCCTAAATTTTCATTTATTTATTTAATGTTTTATTTGGCTTTTATTTAGTCTCTTATTCCCTTCACTATGGATTTGTTTATATATATTCATGTCTAGTTCGTATTATTCCGTAGTTTAATCTTATGTTTATTCGTTTCAATGCATTTTAGTGACAAAAGTGTGTTGATTATTGTTTGCAAATCGTTAAACGTCGACTTTCGTTGCAACCGGAGATACATCGGATGATTCGTCTTCGGACCAATATCCGTTGTGACCTCTTAAAACAGTGTTTGCATTGATTAGTTCGACAAGATTTTGTAGCAACAATAGGATACGTATATGTGCTTTATCGATAGACGGAAATATGAACAATGTGTTAGCGCTCAGAATATGCCTAGTAGCATAATCGTTATTGAGTATGAGCTAAGCATGTTTATATATTAATTAATTTGTGGTGAGGTGGATTAGGGACCTTAGTCATTTTTATTTCTTTATGCATTTAATCTAGTTTATTTTTACGCACGTTAGCTGTTTGATGTTGGGACTAGGTTAAAATAGGATTAGTTTAGGCACTTTAAAATTAGTTTCTAACAAAACACGATTCTCTGTGGGTTCGACCTCGCCCTTGCACAACCACTCTATTACAAACGACTCGTGCAATTGGCGAGTACAATTAAATTTGTATATCATGACCATTATTAGATTTTGATCAAATTTTGATTTTAAAAGCCACCTCAATTTTGAGTGACACAAGAGGGACTGCTAGAATTACCCATGTTAATTGGACGAACATTCAATTAGGACGTAAAAGTTAAAATTGATATTTGGATTTTTTTTTTTTTAAATGTTTTATGTCATTATTAAAAGTAGTGGATATCTTATAAAATTGATTAATGGTGTTTAATTTCATTTCTTAAATATTCAGGACATCATAGTAACACCTATTGACGCCCCCATCACTAGGTAATCATACTCATATCGGAAAACCTGCCTCAAAGTAATTCGTAACACATTTTGATTCCCCATATGGGATAATCATAACTCATACCGGCACTCTCATTAAGTAACCGTAAATCTCATTCTCATATGGGCAACCTCTTTGGATAACCGTAAATTTCATATTCATGCCGACCCCCAATTTAGGGTAATTGTAAGTCTTATTAGCATATATTTTAACATATATATAAGATTCCATCACCTTCCATCATTAAAATATGCTTGATAAATGTAGATAGTTTGGGTTTACAAATAACATCAAGCAATTGAAGTATTATTAGGGCTCACATCATATCAAAAAAATAATCGTATCATGCTTAAGAAAGTCTATAGTTTTCATTTATAAAATCATACATTAACATTTTTATCACTTCTATAATAAGTTTACATACCTCGAACACTTAGGTCTAATCCACGACATACTGATCCATGATAGTTAGATCTATCATGTCTATCATGATAGACATAACTCACAAAGCTGCAAATTTAAACATAATATTAGTCAAACACTAATAACATACTCTAAACACTCTTAAAAACTTAAAATACACTTTAAAAACACCAACTCAGGCTTTTAGGTCAGTTGGGACCGATCATAGGGGTTTTGGTATCCATCCATGCCATCTAGGATCGATCCTATGGACTAGGGATCGGTTTTGTTGGGCTGGGATCGATCATAAGAGGACCAAGATCGATCCTACCCTACTGGGATTGATCCTATATAGGTTCAATCCTAGGAAGTACCACTACCTGATTCGGGTCATTCAAAGCCCTTAGCACGCAATTTCATTCAATTCCCAACGTCAATAGGGGTTTTACTACACCCAAAAATATCTAACAATATTTTTAGATCTCAAAGTGATGCTCTTGATACAAGATCATCAAGAGTTTACCTTGATTATTACAAGTACATCAACACAATAATAAACTAAATTAGCGTGTGTGTTTATTTAAAACGGTTATTGAATGCATAAAACCACAAACACGTCATCTAAGATCATAACTTTTAGGGGTAATTACATTTTCCTCTTATCAACTACAACACATTGCCAATCTCCCGTCATGAACTGTCAATCTCACTATCCAACCCTATCATCCATTTTCTTTCCGAAACTCCCTTTCGTCAATCAAATTCAGTAAAAAACTTTAAATGACCAAAGTACCATAACTTTATAAACAAAAATTACATATAATACCCTTAAAATTAAACAAATTAAAAATATATATATTAGGGTAAATGTATAATAAGTCCTTGAGTCAACCCTCCAAAATTAAAAATTTTCAAGTTTTTGTTTTTTTGAAAATTTACTCCCTGAGTCAGTGAAAATGCCAATAAAATCTCTGCCGTCAATTTTTTGATAATTGTCGTTAACTAGGGTAAAACGCACCGTTTTGGATAGGGCCACGTCAAATTTATTTTATAGGTAGGATCCAAAACACACTGTTTTGCCCCTATCCAAAATGGTGCGTATTGGATAAACTTGGGGGTTTATTTGATGAACCCCCGTACACTCGTGCGAGAGATCCTTCTTCCCCGAGGATACAAGTGTTGCCTATCGTTCCCTGATGTCAACCCAATGTCCTTCGACACAGTCGCCAGCACACCCACCGGCCACATAGAACCGACCAACAACACTCATTCCGGCGTCACTCAGATTATCGACGCCAGTGTGCAACTAGGGTTCCAGATTTTTCCAATTTCAAAACAATTGCTAATCCAAAGAGGTATTTTTGAAATTTTTTAGGGGTTTTGTTGTTTCAAATAAATAGAAGCATTTTCTTGTAGTTTTAGGAAGTTGTTGGTTGAATTTAAAGCTTATTGTCGAAACCCTCATATTGTGTTGCTTTTTATCGAATTTGGATTTTTATACTTTATTGCATAGCCCGTGCTTGTTGTGTTGGATTTTTTTTACTTAATTGCATGAATGATGCACTTTATTGCTAAGGATTGGCAATGGGTGTCGGCATGGAATATTTTACTTGTGACCCTGAAACTTTTTGATTGTGATCCCATATTGGTTGTTGTCCTAGAATGCGACAAGTTTTACTTTAGTATAATTAATATTTGTGAACTTTTTTAGGCTTAGTTGTTTTTGGTTGTGGCTAGTAGAAGAGAATATTTTTGGTTGTGGTCCGTGGTCCCATATTGTGTTGTTTTTTTTTTTTGTCCTTTGACAATTAGTTGTGGGTCATAGAGAGGGTCAGAAGTAACTAACACTTTCAGTTACAAAAAGAAGGGATAAAGTGGAAGCTAAAGTTAGAAATTATTTGTGTAAGCTTGCCGCTTTTCCTTGCATGATTTACTTTTGAATATTTTGTTTGCCCCCCAACAAAAAGGAAAGTAAGTCTAGAATAAAATTTGCAACATTTAGGTGTGCATAAGTCCAACTTTTCTCAACCTTGCTTGCCTCTTTGGTTTGATATGCATATATCTTTATTCGACCTTTCAACTTTTGTGTATGGTAAGTATGGGTCACATGACTCACATTATGATGCTAATTTTTTTGGGATCAAAATTACCCTTTAAATTCTAAAACTATTGTCAAAATATAAAATAATACTATTGGAACTGTAGGGTAGTTCAGGGAGTGGGAAGGAATATAACTATGGGTCCGGCTTTTTCATTGCTCCTAGACTTTTTAGTAATTTCATCAATAAATCTGACTTGTCTTGTGAATTTTTTTGATTTATCACCGAATAATATTGGGCTTTCACAACAATTTTTTGATTTGTCAATTAAGAATTACAAACATGCACGATGTGATGATACTCCAAATTATGAGTATTGGGAAAGGACATCGACAATTTTTTGATAGTTTTTGATATATATTGTCTCAATTAAAAGTTTGAGAACATTTTATCAATTGGATAGTAGTTTGATGGGTATATGGAGTTTTCTATTTGTATTGAATGAGAATACAAAAATTCATTATTATTAGTTGGTATATATTCAAAAGAACTTTTGAATTCAAGGTGACAATATTGAAAGAATTTGACTTCATAATTCACTGATTGCAATCCAAGTTATACTTTGCTTGCCTCTTTGGTTTGATTTACATGAATCTTTTATTCAACTTTTGTGTATGGTAAGCTCATCTCACATTAGGATGATAATTTTTCTGGTCAAAGTTGCTTCACTTCTCTTACTTTTATGGGAAAAATGCAAAATCAATTCTCGTGGTTTACTGAATTTGTAATTAGTACTATGTAGTACTAAAATAAATTTAGAAGTCCATATGCCAAAAAAAATAATTGTTAAATTTTGTCAATTGTTAAAAAAATAATGCTTGGAGGATATACACCGATTATTCTTTTTTTATCATATTCTTTTTTTCTCCATATGCTTTTTTGTTGTATGCTTTTTTGTTATTTGATACCATTACATACATTGTAGACATTTTTTTTTTCTTACACGCTTTATATGTTTACAGATATGATTGTCAACATAAACATCCACCATGGTGGGATAATGCACCATACCCCATTTAGGTACATTGGTGGTGACGTCCATGAAGTAAAGGGGTATGACGTTGACTTTTTGAGTATGTGGAAAGTTAAAGAGCTGGTTCATGATTTAGGATATTTGAATGACATTAGATTTTGGTATAACGTCGGTGCCAATCATGAATAAGTGATACCTTTGAATATTAATGCAGATGTTATAGATTTTTTAAACATTGTTGAAATGTACAAATTTGAAGAAGTTCATTTATATGTTAAACATATGGTGAGCCATGCTATACTGGTACATTAGTATTATTTCTCAAAGCTCGTGACCACATGTTGGAGAAAGGGGTGATGGGGTGGATGAAGTACCTAGGGCTACCCGTGAAGATAGTGATGGAGAAGGACAAGATGAACAATGTGAAATTTCTCAAACAAGAAATTGTAAAAGTTTATAGGTTAAAACTAGAGCTGCTCACACGGTTACACCTTCGAAGAAAATGACCTTCACAGATTGTGCATATCCAAGCGAGCAACCGACCACCAGCCGAGGAGGTACACATGATTCTATTATTTTGATTTTATTTATGTATAGTTTATTCTTTTACATTGAGATTATGTTAATAAAATGATGTTTTAATCTTTTTAATTAAAACAGAAAGAAGAGGAAAGAAAACAACTGTTGTTAGGACTTCTTCAAAGAAATGACCTCCACTGCAAGTATGTTTCAAAGTGAGAGGCAAGCGAGCATCCGACCACTAGCTGAGGAGGTACACATGATTCTAATTCTTCTCATTTTATGTATTTTATTCTTTTAATTTGAGATTATATTGATAAACTGATGTTTTAATCATTTTAATTAAAACAGAAGGAAGAGGAAGGAAAACAATCGTTGTTAAGACTCCTTCAAAGAAAAGGATCTCCACCACAAGTGTCTCAAAGTAAGTAAGCAAGCGAGCATCCAACCACTACCTAGGAGGTACACATGATTCTATTCTTCTCATTTTATTTATGTATAGTTTATTCTTAGATATTGGGAATGCTTAGTGAATTGTGGTGGTTGTTGATCATGCATTTTTTTTTCCAGTATGAAGAATAAGACAAAAAGCACGGGATGGTCAACCATTTAAGGGCCATCCCATATTTGTTGAGGGCAATGACCATGTTGGTGTTGATGCCATGCCCGAAACAGGTAGAAAACACACACGACGTGGTAGGCCACGGAAGACCAAAATGTTTTAGGCTATTGTTGAAGTCGTCAAGGAGCCGTTGAGTGACTTTGAAGTAACTGATGGCGAGGATGAATACCTATTCTACGATTCTGATGAGGTAAGAAAAGAAAAGAATGGAACAGCCAACTGGTGGGACAGTGTTGACTGTAACATAAATGAGAAAGGAGCCGAGTTTAGGGACAAGGAATCTGATGATGAAAGTGATAGTCTTGTAAGTTTGCAAGGGAATGATTTTGACAGTGTTGAAAAAAGAAAGAAGCAGTATAGGCAGTTTAATGAGAAACATGACTTGAAAATTCCAGTCATGTTTGCCATTGAGGATCAGTTCGCAAATACATATTCCTTCAAAAGGGCGCTAAAGACTTTTGCTGTGCAAAACAGGTTCGATTACCACTGCAATTTGTAGAGAAAAGCATTGCTTGTGGAGGATTCATGCCTCTATTGAGAGGACATGTATACAGATTAAAAATTTATACCCGACTCCTATTTGTTGCAATCAGTACAAAAACACCAGATGCGATGTTGAGTATCTTGTTCGTACTTATAAAAAGGACTTCAAGGATGATCCCACATAAATCCCGTATGCATTGCAACAGAGAGTTAAGAGAGACCTCAACATAGATGTTCCCATTGCTTGTTGCTATAGAGCAAAGAAGGAGGCATTGCATCAACTTTTTGGCTATCATTCTAATCAATATCAACTCACAAGGAGATACGCGTCGGCAATACTCAGCACCAACCTTGGTAGTAGTGCTTACGTTGGTAGAGATTGATCATTCTTCCAAAGAATGTATATTTGCCTTAATGCATCTAAGAAGGGCTTCAAGCATGGTTGTCGGCCGATAATTTGTTTAGACGCTTGTCATCTAAAAGGGGATATATGGGGGGCAATTACTTTGTGCTATAGGCATAGATGGCAACGACAACATATTCCCCATTGCATTTGTTGTGGTAGAGGCTAAGACAAGAGAGTCGTGGCAGTGATTTATTCAAATCTTGGTGGAAGACTTATGTGGGGCAAAAGGCAAACTTGGACTATTATGTTTGACAGGTAAAAGGTAATGGTTTACTAAATTGCTTATGTTCTTATTGTGTCATTTTATTTGTTAATGTTCTTACATATAATTCACTGCATAAATGTATGTGTGTAGGGGCTTGGAACTACAATTGACGTTGTGTTGCCACATGCTGAGCATCGCTTTTGTGTTTAACACCAACTTGTGAACTGCTAAATGAGAGGCTACACAGGGAAAGCCTTTAAGGATGAGTTGTTGGGGGCTGCATGGGCAACCAATATTTATGCATTCGACGACCACATACAGAAGATCTCCGCAATGGACAAACGTGCATACGCTTACCTTAATGGTGTACCCAAGGCATCGTGGTCCAGGCACGCATTCAACTACCAAACTGAAAGTGACATGTTGTTGAATAACTTGGCTGAGAGCTCTAATACCTAGATTAAAGAAGCTAGGAGTAAGCTTGTTCTAACCATACTTGAAGATATTCGTCGACAAATAATGGCATGCTTCTAGCAGAAAAGGAATGGTATCTGGTTGGCGCACTATACAATATGCCGAAAGATTCAAAAGAAGTTAGAGAGGTCAAAGAGTGATGCAAGAAATTGTATTAGTTGGTGACTAAATGAATTAAAGTTTGAGGTCGATCACATGTAAAATGTACGGCGTATAATCAGGCTAGATTAGCGCACATGCACTTGTGGGAGGTGGCAGTTGAATGGGATCCCTTGTTCTCATGCTTGTGTTTCAATTTACATGCATAAGCAAAAGCCTGAGGCATATCTGGATGGATATTACATGATAGACAAGTACATGCAAGGATATGCAGCTCGAGTTTATGGCATGCGAGGTCCAAATACATGGCTATTTGATGATCCATGTGATGCCATTCTGCCACCTGTCATTAGAAGGGCTCCTGGTAGACCAAAGATTTCTATGTTGTGAAATGTGAAAATTGTGGGGGTTTAGGACATGATTTCAAAGGTTGTTAGTTACCTTTAAATCTAGACCAGAAAAGGTAAAAACCAAAGAAATATATGTCAAAAAAAGATGTTAGCCAAGCACACCTAAAATGAAGGCTTTTTCAACACACATTACATATGATTTTATTTTTTAAATTAAAATTTATAGAAATAGTATAATGCTTAGAATGTGGATAATTTTTTTCTTACTATTTGATTAATGTATTCTAGGGATCACAAGCTCAACCATACGTAAAAGCAGCAGTTGAAGGATCATCACAACCAAGTGTTCATACATGTAGGGCGACCCAACCACAAGTAAAATTGACACTTTTACTAATGGATCGTATCCTCCACGCTTAGTTTGTTTGCTCACATGCTTGTGCAGCTAATATTTCTGTCTATTAAGCTTAATTTGTTTGCTACATTGATTCATTGATTCATTGATTCATCTTCATGTAATTCCAACATAAACCACAAGCGAAAGCAGAAGCGAAGTCATCACAACCAAGTGTTTGTACACGTAAGGTGACACAGTCACAGTAAAATCGACACTTTTTAGTTAAACCGATACAATCACATGTGAAAAAGTAGGAAGTGAAATTGCTAATGGATCGCATCCTCTAATTTGCTTATCAATTCGTCATATTTTCTTTTGCCTGTGTAGAGCAAGATTAAATCTCTCGATTAAGCTTACTTTGTTTGCTAACATGCTTGTGCAGCTAATACTTCTGTCTATTAAGCTTAATTTATTTGCTACATTTATACATTGATACATTGATTCATATTCATGTAATCCCAACATGAACCATTGGCGGAAGCTGAAGCGGAGTCATCACAGCTAAGTGTTCGTACACGTAGGGCAATTTAGTCACAGGTAAAATTGATACTTTTTACAATACACTTTTCATATACTTGTGCAATATGTTATGTAATATTAACTAAGTAATATTTCCCTTTTATATTAACTATGTAATATTTCATGAACTACAGGCGGAAGCAAAAGCGGGGTCATCACAATATGATAGTACACGTAGGGCTACACGCGTACTAAGGAGCCGATGATATAGTGCAACGCAATGATGTTGTGTTTTTCAGTAACCTATATGATATTATTGATGTTAGGCCAATTACTTACACCAGTACTATTGCATGAGTACTTATTTGTTGCTTGTAGGCAAATGATTTTTGTCCATATGCCACAACGAATGACAATGGTGGCACTTTTGTTACAACCTCTTTTGTTAATTTTGTGTAATGTGCCGAGAATGTTGGATGATGCTGTAATTTTTGAACAATATGTTATGTTGATTGAACGCATTCATGCCTATATTGTAAGGGTCCATTTTCTTTTACGCAGATTGAGATTGAATGTAATATACAATGGTCCCCTCCTATGTGACGTTATTTTTTTATTTGGGAAAAATACAAAAAAGCTCCCTCAACTACCAGCAAGTTACGATTTAGCCCCCTGAACTTTCAAAAGTGACAAAATAGCCCCCAAACTACCAAACAATTGCATTTTGGCCCCCTCCGTTAGTCAAGACAGTCAAATTGGATGAAAAATACAAAACGACGTCGTTTTTTGGTGTTAAGTTACTAAAATGTCCTTTTGGAAAAAAAAAATCAATTTAAAAAATGCCCCCAAAAACGACGTCGTTTGAAAAGGGGAAAAAAAAAAGAAAAAGAAATGAGGAGGCGATGAACCAGGTGGCGATGAACCCACAGAACACAGTGTTCGACGCCAAGCAACTCATCGGCCGGAGATTCTCTGACGTGCAGAACGACATGAAGCTCTGGCCTTTCAAGGTGGTCCCTGGCCCCGACGACAAGCCCATGATCATGGTCAGGCACAAGGGCGAAGAGAAACAGTTCTCGCCGGAGGAGATATCCGCCATGATTCTGATGAAGATGAGGGAGATCGCCGAGGCTTTTCTGGGTTGGACCATAAACAACGCGGTGGTCACCATCCTGGCGTACTTCAACGACTCGCAGAGGCAGGCTACAAAGGACACCGGAGTCATTGCGGGGCTCAACGTGTTGAGGATCATCAATGAGCCCACCGCTGCAGCCATCGCTTATGGGCTTGACAAGAAGGCGTCGAGGAAAGGCGAGCACAACATGCTCATCTTCGACCTCGGCGGCGAAACTTTCGACGTCTTTCTGTTGATGATCGAGGAGGGTATCTTTGAGGTGAAGGCAACGGCCGGCGACACCCATCTCGGCGGGGAAGATTTTGATAACAGGCCGGTGAACCACTTTTTGTCACTTTTGAAAGTGACCCATCTCGATGCTCTTCAACCAGGGCAGAAACCAGTTTTTGCTGGAAATGTTTGGAGGATGCTCACCGTCCGGTGGATTGTGAGACTGTGGCGAAGTGGCTGTTCAAGAATAGTTCTGAAGCAAAGAACGTGACATGGATACTTGCGAAAATGAAGCCATGTCCCAAGTGCATGCGAGTCATGCGACCCATTGAGAAGAACCATGGCTGCATGCACATGACGTGCGGCCGGCCTGCGAGTCCGCGTTGTCGCTGGACCTTGCCTGCCCAAGCTCGCGTCGCACTTTTGTTGGCTCCACCTCGCCAGTCCCACCTTGCCGGCGAACTCATAGCTCCACGAAGGCTACGTCATTTCGCCTCTTCTTCTTTCTTTTTCTTCTTTCTTTTTTTTCCCTTTCAAACGACGTCATTTTTAGGGGCATTTTTTAAATTGATTTTTTTTTCCAAAAGGACATTTTTGTAACTTAACACCAAAAAACGACGTCGTTTTGTATTTTCCATCCAATTTGACAGTCTTGACCAACGGAGGGGGCCAAAATGCAACTGTTTGGTAGTTTGGGGGGCCATTTTGTTACTTTTGAAAGTTCATGGGGCTAAATCGTAACTCGCTGGTAGTTGAGGGGGTTTTTTTGTATTTTCCCCTTTTTATTTTTATTTTTGACTAAAATCAATGTAATTTTATGTAATAATTTAATGGAATACACTTTCTCGTCATATTGATAGCTCATTCAAAATTTCAATGTCAGATTGCAATAAATTTCACTAAATGTAAGCACAGAAAAATAAAAATAAAAAATAAAAATAAATATGGTTGTAGTCAAATTTCTCGCAAAAAAACGACTTTTCCATGCAAAATTTACCACCAAATATAGCGTGTTGACATTAAAATCAGTACAATTATTAACATATACAACCGTTCTAAAAATTTAAAAAGTCATACAGTTTTTCATTTTGTGCCTGCCTAATCCCTTAATTCAGGCCCCTATGATACAAAATATGCAATTGATAGTTATGCATCAATGCCCCAGACACAACATTTCCATACCTCAACGCCCCATCAATCATAGACAAATCAACAATACACAAACGACCAACGAAAAAACTAACAAATATATTTGGATCCTCAGTCTGACTCTAGTGATGACATTTCACCCTTTAGAGAATTAAGTTGTTTATACAACCCAGGTAGGACCTCCCTTTCGTGCACACAGGTTTTGTTGTCATACCATTGGAAAACACAACATTGTCCAACTCTCTGTCATTACACAAAAAAAAATTGACAATTTCAAAAAATTACGAACAAGTACAATTTAACAACCATTTGTCAACACCAAATTAGCCAAATTGAAATACCTTTTTGTGGTCATACATAGCAGACCCATAGAATCGCTCCCATGATTTCTAATAGTCATGAATGTTATAATTGAGGTTGTAAGGCCACACCTACATTGCACATGTTCAATATCCTCTTTGACCAACGATATTACAGATATAGACGACGTTGACTGTTCATTCTACAATGAAACCCTAAGTCATTAGCCGCAAACCAAAACAAAAATCTTATGGGTTTAATTAGGGTAAAAATTACAAACATTTTTCAGCTTCCCAGTGTAGAGTTCGTCTTCATTGTCTACTTCCCTAAAAATTTTCTTCATTCTGTTCATCTTATTACCTGGACCTAACAATATATAACTGATATGAAAGATAATAATAAATTTCATAAGAGAACAATATAATCAAGATTGCCAAATAATTATTCTCATATCAATCAATATTCATAAAATACATTTGCTTTTCTTGATAATTTTTATGAAAGAAATTCTTCAAAAAGCAATTCATTGTATTAATATATCATTTAAGCTAAAGACTAATAATTAGACAATGCAAGAATTAGTGCCAATTGAAAACTAGGGTGTTAAAGTAAATTTACCAAAAGGACATAGGACAAGAGGAACCTATGCATTTCAAGTGAAATTAGTAAGTCATTTTTATTAAACTGTGCATTTTAAGAAGCACTAGTTTTGTTTATTCACATTGGAAATCATAAACTATCCAATAATGTAAGAATAAGTGCTACTTTGTTTTTTTCCAACCCCTCAATAACTCTCCTCTTTACTCAAGCTTTATATATATAAAGGAAAAGTTGAGGGCCAAACAACAAGACCATGTGAGTTATCACTTATCACATTGAATTCCCAAAACAAGAATATTTAAACTAAGATTTTACATCCTTCTTCTCCAATCCATCAGAAATTTTTTCACAGTTTTTCCTCATATGTAAAGAGCATACGTGTAACACCCCGATCCCATATTGGGAGGATGAGAAGAAGCCCACATAGAATGGGTAGTTTATAAAGATGGTCATGAGTGATAAGTCCCACGTTGCCTATTTACTAGGTGAAACTGGGCTTTATAATGAACTATAGGGACGCTTCAAATTGACTAGTCTTTTTGGGGTGATAGCGCAGATGTGGCTAGCGCTTTTCCTTGGGTCATTACAAGTGGTATCAGAGCTACCTAGTAACACCAGGTCATGTGGTATTGAAGTACTACATGATGTAGCCCTGACGAGGATGTCAAGAATTTAAGAAAGGGAGTTTGTAACACCCCGATCCCATATTGGGAAGATGAGAAGAAGCCCACATAGAGTGGGTGATGGTCATGAGTGCTAAGTCTCATATTGCCTAGTTACTAAGTGAAACTGGGCTTTATAATGAATTCTAGGGAAGCTTCAAATTGACTAGTTCTTTTGGGGTGATAGCGTAGATGTGGCTAGCACTTCTCGTGGTCAATCAACTGACATATCCCACGTTTTAAGTAAAAAGGTCGTAAGTGTCTACTTACCGTCATTCTAGGCCCTATTTAACCTAAAAATATAGCTAGGCTAAAGCCTACATGTGTGAAACTCAAAACTAGTGCTCTACCCACTGACTGTACGTTCGACCTCGATGGTGTATATCCGCTCAGTGTGTTAAGCANCTTTTTGGGGTGATAGCGCAGATGTGGCTAGCGCTTTTCCTTGGGTCATTACAAGTGGTATCAGAGCTACCTAGTAACACCAGGTCATGTGGTATTGAAGTACTACATGATGTAGCCCTGACGAGGATGTCAAGAATTTAAGAAAGGGAGTTTGTAACACCCCGATCCCATATTGGGAAGATGAGAAGAAGCCCACATAGAGTGGGTGATGGTCATGAGTGCTAAGTCTCATATTGCCTAGTTACTAAGTGAAACTGGGCTTTATAATAAATTCTAGGGAAGCTTCAAATTGACTAGTCCTTTTGGGGTGATAGCGTAGATGTGGCTAGCACTTCTCGTGGTCAGTCAACTGACATATCCCACGTTTTAAGTAAAAAGGTCGTAAGTGTCTACTTACCTCACACATTCAAGCGAATCCTCCGACGAAGCTAAGTCCTATCATAATGGATACAAGACACCGTCATTCTAGGCCCTATTTAACCTAAAAATATAGCTAGGCTAAAGCCTACATGTGTGAAACTCAAAACTAGTGCTCTACCCACTGACTGAACGTTCGACCTCGATGGTGTATATCCGCTCAGTGTGTTAAGCACACCATCTTAAGATTCGAATAGTGCATGGTTCCTATGGCATTTCTAGACCTCTAAACTTCTTCTAAACTAATAAAAGAGCACTTACAACGTAAGAAATCACAACACAATGAAACTTTGAAAGAATCCTTTGAAAACATTATCATTTCTTGAAGAAACTTCATGAATGCTTGGGAAAACTCAACAAGGCATAAACCAAAGGCTACAACAGTATTAAATGCAAAGGAAACAAGGATTACCCTGAAGCTGAGCATGGTCATGGTCTCCCCTCCTTGGAAACTCCTCTTTGAAGCACTCTCTCTCACCAAATTCTCTCTCAAAACATAGAAGGGGGTTCTGGTAGCCTAAGGGCACACCAGAGGAAGGAAACAGGCATGGGAAATGAAAGGTAGGGGTGGGTATTTATAGGGAAAGTCCACCACCAACTCTCTCTCAGAGTAGCGGACGTCTGGCAACCCTAGCGTACATCCGGTGGTTCTTGCACAGTGGTCCAAAGGGTGTCTTGTATGTCCAAGCATTACCCAAAGGATATTCCAAAAAGCAGGGCTGGCAAAACAGGTACCTATATACGACCCGTTTACGACCCGCGGGTACCCGT
This sequence comes from Carpinus fangiana, assembly GCA_006937295.1. Lineage (NCBI taxonomy): Eukaryota > Viridiplantae > Streptophyta > Magnoliopsida > Fagales > Betulaceae > Carpinus > Carpinus fangiana. The sequence goes on from CM017322.1 coordinate 21,627,294, forward strand.
TACATGATTAGCCTATACACGAACACGACCCGTTTTGCTAAACGGGTAATCGGCTCTAACACGATTATGACGCAAAAATAGCCGGGTAACCCGACACGACCCGTTTTATCCGTTTAAAACAACCAGGTCCTATCGGGTAAACACAACCCGACACGACCAAATTTATAAAATAATAATAGTAACAACAACGAGAAGTAGAGTAAAAAAAAAGGCAAACAATAAGCTAAACAACACTGGCTCAGATTTTCCCAAACAATCAACCAGAAATGAAAAGGAAATAGAAAAATTGAGAATCATAATTATCACATATCTCTCAACATTTCCAGGGATACAAATCAGCACTTAAAGTGAACGACATAGATAATATCAAAATTCAACCTTATGTAATGACAGATCTGAGAAATCCAAGCTCGATAGGAGTCGAATGGAACAAGAAGACTCTGCTAAGATGTGTTTGGAACCATAGAAAGTTGACGAAAAATTGACCTCAACTGACCTATGTTTGGCACAGATGAAGTTGTTCTTCTAGTTTTGCAGCCTTTCCAGCTAACGGTGATGACCGATAGATGTACGTGATAATAGCTGAAACCCTCAAAGAATCTAAGAGTTCCCTTGATGGAAGATCCAAGGACTGAACCCAGAGTCTTTGACCCTATTGAGGGAACTCTCAGATTCTTTGAGCCTTTCCGCAGCCTCAGTGGGTAGGGGTGGGGGTGGGGTTTGATGGCGCACGAGTAACTTCAGTTTTTTTTTTTTTACCGGGTTTGGCTGGTCGACCCGCCAGTAACCGTGTCTGGCGGGTCGACCCGTCAAACCTGATGGGTAGACCCGCCAGACACGAAAATGTTTGGGTCTTAAACGGGTAGACCCGATTAAGACCCGAACCCACTAAGCCCAAGCCCATTACCTTTTTTTTTGTGTCTTTTTTGTGGGTCGTGTAAAAATTGCCGGCCCTACCAAAAAGTAGCGTACATCCGGTGATCCCACATGCGTCCGCTTGTACGGTTTGCAGAGCGTACGTCTAGTGGTCCCCCCCACGTATGTCTACACTACAGACAGCAGCATACGTCCGCCTAACCTAGCGTACGTCCTCCTCTAGAAGGTTAGTGTTTGGCTTCTATTTTCTAAATGATCATGGCGTGATTAGGGTAACGCTAAGGGTTTTGGGCCTCGTTAGAACACTATCATTGAAAACCTTCGTTGATTGCTCTTATGGAAAAGATAAAAAGATTTGTTTTTATCGGGGTGTTACACTCTCCCATCCTTAAATAAATTTCGTCCTCGAAATTTAGGGCTTTCAAAACCAAAGATAAAACATCCGTTTTCGAAAAAGGTTTTACAATCCAAAGTTTGGAAAGGGAGAAGATGTCATTAATCATATTAAAAGGTTTTGCAATAAGAAAACGTGTTAATTAATTTGTGATTTTAAAAGAAAGAGTAAAACAGGCCAAAAAGCTTTGCATCACACCATACTAGCAAATGTAAACAGTCATAAACATACACAAGACAAAATTCCCACCCCAAAAATGGTGGACTTAAGCTGTAGCATGATACATCCAAAATTTTCACCAACGTGGTGGACTTAACAGAAACAAGAAAAACAAACATCTACAACAACATGCTAAAAGATAAGCACATCAAAGCAACAACTAAGAGCGGGATCACCTCCTTAGAGTCGGTTCGTCAGAAGCTCATCCTAGCGTCCCTTTCATACTCAGGCTCGCTCTCCCTCCAGGGTTCCCTTGGGCACTAGGACTCCCTCTCACACCAGGGCTCCCTCTACCTCAGCTGAAATTAGAACTGTCGATGCCGTAGTCCCAAACATCGAAGGGCCCCATCAAGCGATCTCACAGCTCCTGAATGGACTGTGTGAGGCTTTGCATCACCTAACCATACTCTGCCTCAGCTGAAATTAGAACTGTAGATGCCGTAGTCCCAAACATCGAAGGGCCCCATCAAGTGATCTCGTAGCTCCTAAATGGACTGTGTGAGGCTTTGCATCACCTGCCCATATGTCTGGAGTGTGTCCTCTATCCTGTCTAGCTGCTTATCCTGTCTAGCTGCTCATCTTGGCTAGTAAAGGTGGATGCTCCATCCGCTCTTGTTGTCCTCCTCCGTTGTGGTCTCGGTGCTGGTGCAGCATCTCGAAGGTGAGCGTTGCTAGCGTTAAGGTATCATACAGTGATAGGTCCCTTTTCAAGCACTTACTTGATCATGCCGTCGGTTGCCACTCTAGCGTGCTGAATGATCCGGGTGACCAATGCTTCATAAGGCAGTGTGGTGCATAAATCCATGTGCCGAACAGACATCATGGTGATCGTGACTACGGAGCCATAATCGATGGAGGTCTCGGTCAAAAGAGCGTAGAGGCATCGAGCCCTATCCATGGTGATCAGCGTGAGGCTTAGCACCGGGAGTACACGGCTCATCACCACTCGATATACGCATTGAACCTCATTACTGAAGTCATGGATCTGGAAACTACTCTCACCCTCGGTCTCCATCTGATGAGGGCATCCCTTCGTAAAGCCCATGACCATCTCTGCTCGGGTAGGGAGGTGGTCAACCGGCCAGGGGTACTTTGGGTTACGCACCCATGGCACTCCAGTAATGGCGCTGATGAGATCGGGGGTCACATGGTTCTCTGTGCCTCTGACCCAAGTGAGGATGGAATCACCGACCCTCCGATGGATGTTGGCGTAGAACTCTCTCACCAACTCTGCTATGGCTGGACGGTGATCCTTCTCCATCTCAACCTAACCCTAGGCCTCTAATACTGCCCGAATGTGCGAAGCGCGCTCATCGAAGTCTGTCACCAAGAGCCCTCTCTCCACTGCGACTCGGAACCCCCTATAATCATCTTTGAACCGACGGTAAGCTTTATACTTGCTGAAATGGGTACGATTGTAGACGAAGTCTGCGTCATCTGTAACTGTGGCGCTGCTACCCTCTATGACTGGAGCCTCAGGGCTTGGTTCGCCTGTAGGACCTACTAGGGCCTCTGAACCCTCGGGGCCTGGTCCACCCAAAGGGGCTGTTGTGGCCTCCTCTATATCCATATCCGTCCCCAGACTCTGGGTCCTAGGTGAACTATGGCTCACGCTGAAGCCTGTGCGACCGTGTGCGAGATGAAATGGATGCAGCTGCACTCGCTTTTGTCCATGCCATCCCCCTACATCAAAATTTCTAATTAAGACCAACTCCTAATGCTTACGTAAAATTCTACCCATGCAAATTGTCCTATTCCTACATGCTACTTTGAGATGTATGGAAAATTCATAAGGTAAATAAGGATTTGTGAATTATCTGTTAGGTAGGATTAGGTGGTTCAAACAATGCCTGAAAGAATTAAGGCGCTCGAACTCATGGCCAATGTTACGAATTAATGTTTGACGAAGAGTACCTAAGCATTTATCGGATGATTCGGTTAGGAATTTCAGTTTCAAGGGCTTGATATCTGATGTAGCGATAGATCGTGTATAACGATGGTAAATGGGCTAAAGCCTGTGCTTCGGTTTGTTGAGCGATTGTAGGCGAACTCGGCTTGGAACAATTTTGTATCCCATGACTTGATGTGTTCCCCCACCAAACTCCGAAGTAGTGCTCCCAATGATCGATTAATGACCTTTGTTTGCCCATCTGTTTGTGGATGGTAGGCTCTACTGAAATCGAGTTTTGTGCTTGACAACCTCTATAAGCATCGCCAAAAGTGGCTAAGGAACCTTGTGTCGCGATCAGATACTATAGACAATGGTAATCCATGGAGGCAGTATACCTCTCTGAAATATAATTGCACCACATTGACCGCATCAACGGTTTTCTTGCACGCGATAAAATGCACCATCTTAGAGAATCTATCAACAACCACAAAGATGGAGTCATTACCTTTTTGGTTCCTTGGTAAACCCAACACAAAATCCATGCTCACATTTGTCCATGGTCATTCCAGGATAGGAAGAGACAAATATAACTCGGCATTGGTAGCTGATCCTTTTGATACTTGACATATCCGGCAACCCTTCACAAGTTTGTCCACTTCTCTCCGAATACTCGGCCAATAGAACTGTTTAGCCACCAGTTGTAGTGTTTTATCTTGCCTCATGTGACCTTCGTTATGGCGTTCTTTGATAATTTTCAGCCGTAGACTCCCTTCAGGAATCCACAATTGAGTGCCTTTGAATAGGAACCCTTTATGCAATGCAAAGCCTCCCTGGGCTCCCGTGGATACGTCTCCATAATAGGGCCAAAAAATGGGTCAATAGATAAGGAATCTTTTAATAATTCAAAACCGATTACCTCGGATGTCATGGTGGTGAGCAATGATGTTTTCCGGCTAAGGGCGTCAGCCACTTTGTTCAATGCCCCCGACTTGTGCTTAATGGTGAATGAAAATTGTTACACGAAAGCGGCCCATTTAGTATGTCGAGCAGATAACTTATCTTGATTGTTGAGATGTTTCAATGCTTCATGGTCAGAGTACAAGATGAAGTCATTATAGGTGAGGTAAGAGCTCCAATGTTTTAGTGACTGCACCAATGTGTAGAACTCAATGTCGTAAGTACTGTAACTGAGTTGTGCGCTCTTCAACTTCCCACTGAAATAGGCCACTGGTTTGCTCATTTGGCTAAGTACCGCTCCGATGCCTATCTTGGTTGCATCACAATGCAATTCAAACGGTATGTCAAAGTTTGGAAGAACTAATAATGGAGTTGTGGTCAATTTGACCTTGATCAACTTGAAGGCGTTAGTAGCTGCCTCATTCCATGAGAACTTTCCCTCCTTCATGCATTCCGTGATTGGTGCCAATATGGTGCTAAAGTTTTCAATGAAGTGACGATAAAAAGACACCAATCCATGAAAATTGCGTACCTCATGTAGTGTAGTAGGAAGAGGCCAATCACCGACCGCTGCTACTTTTGATTCGTCCGCCGCTAACCCATCCTTGGACACCACATTACAAAGGAAAAGACCTGAATCAGTCATGAAAGAACACTTGGCCGGTGCTGCGTAAAATTTCTCTCGTCGTAGCACAAGTAGTACCTCCCGTATATGTTGAACGTCTGTCTCGAGGTCGAAGCTATAAATGAGGATGTCTTTGAAGTAGACAACCACTAATTTGCCGATGAATGGGTGGAATATCTGATTCATTACTCGCATAAAAGTACTAGAAGAATTAGATAATCCAAACTGCATCACCAACCATTCATAAAGTCCCTCCCGCATTTTAAACGCTGTTTTCCATTCATCACTAATCCTCACTCGGATCTAGTGGTACCTGCTCTTCAAATCTAGTTTGGTAAATACTTGCCCCACTTAATTGATCCAATAAATCATCTAATCATGGATGGCGCAACTGTCCACACACATCCTCCATGTCCCATCTTTCTTGGGTGTGAGCAATGCTGGAACTGCACATGGGCTCAAGCTCTCCCAAATGTGCCCTTTTGCCAATAGTTCCTCCACTTGTCTTCGTAATTCTTCATGCTCTTTGGGACTCATGCGGTAGTGTGGTCGGTTGGGAAGGCTAGACCTGGGCACCAAATCAATTTGGTGTTGAATGTCATGCAGGGGCGATAGCTCCTTTAGTAGGTCTTTTAGGAATACATTAGCGAATTCCTCTAGCAAACCCGTAACTGCCTCTGGTACAATCTCCATTGGGCTGCATTCTTTGCCATAGAGTAGGTATACTTGATCAGGGTCGAGCATCTCTCTTATGAATTCTCATTTGGCTAGGAGTGTTTGGTTCACCTCTTTTAGAGGTTTGGGTATGTCTCCCGAGTTAGGTAGGAAAGTAAGCTTCACATTATCCACCAAGAAGTTGTAGGTGTTCTTCCATCCATTGTGGTGTGCATTTCGATCATATTTCCATGGTCTCCCCAGTAACAGGTGGTAGGCATCCATGGCCACCATGTCACACCAAGTTTTATCTTTATATTTGGTGCCAATAGAAAAATTTACAAGGCAGCGTTTCGATACTATCACCTCGTTTCCCTTCTTGAGCTACTCCAAGCGATATGGTGTGGGGTGTTTCTCTGTCTCTAAGGCCAGCTTCTGAACTGCTTCTTCTGCTACCACGTTCTCACAGTTGCCTCCATCAATGATTAGCATGCAAACCTTACTCCTAGGGGTGGCAATTCGGGTCGGCGTGTCGGGTTCGAGTCCGACCCGATTATGACCCGACACGATTAATTAATCGTGTCGAACCCTCCGACCCGAAAATGACACGCTTCATAAACGGGTGACACGACATGAACCCGTTTGTATAAACGTGTCGTGTCACGACACGCGAACCCGAAACCGACACGACCCGAATATAAATTTATTTTTAGTTTTTTTTTTTTTTAATAGCAAAATTTTAGCAACCAAAGCAACAAAATGACAAATACAATGTTCTTTTATCTAATAACACATTCTAATAGTTGAAAGCAGTTACAAATATAATACAAAAAATATAAAAGATCTTGATCCATTTATTTGTGGTTTAGGAATAAGAAGAGCTTGGTGGATATTTATTTACCAAAAGGATTATATTCTTATCTCACTCTTAAAGATATTTGTGATGGACATGTGATAATTGTTTTCAATTCCGTCTATCAAATTGATATGTATTTAAAGTACATGTGATTCTCATTTATATTTTTAAAAAATATTTGGTACATGTTCTACTAAAAATACATATATAAATCATATCAATTTTAGACACTACCAACCACTTTAATATATTAAATCAGAAGAAAAAATTTTAATTTAATTTGAAATAAAACTTTATACTTCAACAAAATAATTAATATTTACACAAACATTTGAGGAATTTACAAGTGGAGATGTATTTGGAGATTTCAAAGTGATATAATAAGTTAATAACCACTAGATGGAGAAAAAAAACAATAAAAAAAATTTTAAAAAAAATAAACGTGTCAACCCGCCAAGTCATGGGTTGACCCGACACGACTAAAACGTGTCAACCCGCGACCCGGCGGGTTGATACGACCCGACACGATTATAAACGTGTCATAAACAGGTTGACCTGTTTATGACTCGAACCTGATTATACCCAACCCTAACCCAATTTTCGCGTGTCGTGTTCATGTCGGGTTCGCGTGTCACGGGTTAAATTGCCAGCCCTACTTACCCCCAATAGTACATGTTGAGTGAAAAAGGTTGTGCTGCTATCCATCATCACCTTCCGCCTTTCAGGGTGTAAAACATATCCTTCACACCATTAAGCTAGGCCCATTATCTCCGGTAATAAATTCTTCTTCAACGTCCTTGTTGTCGTCAAAGGTTGTTTCTTGCTTTTCTTCGTCACCTTGCTCATCGAAGGCGTTTCCTGAGTCAATAAGTAGACCCTTTCCATATTTTTCTCCCTTGCGGCAATCCGCAATTCTATGGCCCGGTTTGCCACATTTAAAACACTTAGGCCCATTCGTCGTTGCACTTCGATTAGGTGGACCAGTTGTAATTGGAGCCCGATTTGGGATTATTGATTGGGTGGTGTTTCGAGGTGTAAACGGCCCGTTGTAACAAGTCGTACTACCCCCTGTGCCACGCCCAAAGAAACCTGTGGATCCCCTTGCTGCCATTTTGTCCAATAGAAGGGCTCTTTGATGAGCCGTAGACACATTAATGAGATCAAAAAGATTTAATGAATCTTGAATGTTTTGTCGCAGCCCCCCGATGTATCGGGATACTAATTGATCGTCCGTCTCGACTAACTCAACCCGTGTCAAATACTTGTAGAACTCTTTCGTATACTCATCCACGGTCTTCGAACCTTGGCTTAAATTCTGCATCCATTGATACATGGTTCGGGTGTAGTTGTATGGCAAGAAGGCTGGCCGCATGTGTTTCAACAGTTTCTCCCATCTGTTGATTTATTTGCCTAGCCGAGTCCTTGATTGCTTCAATTGTTGCCACCACGCTGCAGCTCGTCCCCCGAATTTGGTCGCGACCAAAGAAACTCGTCTATCCTTGGGAACCCCCTTGAATTCAAGAACTTCTTCAACTGCCGCTATCCAATACAAGAATTCCTTGGGTTGAAGACCCCCCGTTGAATTCCGGAATATCGAGTTTGAAACTGGATTCCCACCGATTGGCCTGAGCTTGTACAAGGGGTTGATGTCCGTGCACTCTGCGCCCCGCAAAAGGGTTTCCATCTTCATCCTCCATACGTTCGTCTTCCTCCTCTGATTCGTGCGGTGAGGGTATATGCCGACGTCTGTCTCGACCACTCCCGATGGACAATTGCTTTGTGAGGGCTGCAATTTGTTCCCTCATGCTCGCAAATTGTGCCTCCGAATGTGCTTGATAGGCCGCCAGTGGTTCTTCTCGAACTGGTTCTTCGCGACTATTCACGTCCTCCAAGTGTGCAAAGCGGTTACCCCTTCCCCTTGTGATTGGCGCCATGGAAAGAGACTGGGCTCTGATACCAACTGGTGTAGCGATAGATCGTGTATAATCAAGAATTCCTAAGATTGTGAGACTATCACAAAATCAAAGAAATATTCTCTAAACAATATATGCTATCTAAAGCTTGAAGGAAAATAACCAAGAAACTCAACTCTTAGTATTCTTATTAACGAAATCAAATAATAATAATCCGCATTCTCAGGGCTCTAGGCATTTATTTATAGCCCCAAGACTCTTAGTCCTAAGATAACAATAAAATAAAGTCAATTTAGAAGTCTATGAAAGAAAACTAAACCAATTAAAAGACTAACGAAGAAACCTAATTCAAATAAAAGACTAAAAGATAAGATAAAATAAAATACTAACAAAGAAACCTAATTTAAATAAAAGACTAATAGATAAGATAGGTCATCCTAATCTACATCAATATCGTAGAAGGTCGACACCGAAATAGGAGTACTCAAGTTAGGGCATTTTAGGAACACCGAAATGTCCGAGATTTTAGTTAGCTAGATAGATGTGAAGTACCTAGCAACGATTTAAGGCGTATTAAAACAAGGTAGGCCATAAAAGTCAAAATTTCCCCTTCTAGGAAAAGAAGGGCATTTTGGTCATTATGGAGTTCGGACATGGTTTCAAACGTTGGGTTCATGAGCTAAGTTCTTGGTAAGAGAGTTTATGGTTACCATTTGATAAAAAAGGTTGGTTTGGTTTTACGGAATCAAATTTAGGGCAAAACTCTATCTTTGGGGGTAAGGAGTATTTTGGTAATTTTACAAAATTGGGCGGAATTTTGGACCCAAGGGTCAAAATCATAGATCGGAATCCCAATTACAATTATTGGGTTTCAGTTGGTCCAAATGACCCAAGATAAGCCATAAAATCAACAAAATCCGAATTTAGGCGAAAAACCCTAAATTCAAGAACTAGGGTTTGGGTCGATCAAAATTGATCAAATTGATCAATAGGTTCCACCTAGATTCCTCTAGAAACAGTATAGGAATGCATAGAACACATCCATTACAAACATCAAGGGAGCTTGAAGGAGATTTTTGGACTTAGGGCAAAAACCCCCAAATCCGAATGAGCATGATTTAATCAAAAATGATGCACCAAAATGGTCCCATACACCTAAACACATGATCCTAGTTCACAACCAAGCCAGCTAAATGCAAGATGTGCAAGAAAATTTAAGATTTAAGCCAAAACCCTAAAATTGCAAAAATTTGAGAAAAAGCTTGGAAAATCGCATACCTCGGTTTTAATCCGAAACATGGGCTTGAAAATCGTTTGAAACCACAGAGACTTGGCCGAAATCCACGTTGAGGGTGTTTGGTTTGAGGGAAAATAGTGATAAATAGAATGAATAGTGTTTAGGGTATGTTCGGCATTTTTAAAAAGAATACGCTGGGTTATGGCATACGTCTGTACTTTGGCGCGTACGTTCGCTTAACACAATTTTTTTTTTTTTTTTAAACCTGAGGAACTTCAGAAAGTTGAAAAGAAATGAGGCATTTCAAAAGAAATTTTATTTCTGAAATTCGAGGTACAGTGCAAATTTTTGCTTTAAGATTAACCCCGGATGCCCTAAACACAAAACTCACCACTGCTAAGGGTAAGAGAAAACCTAGCTATCTAACACCTAGGTTGTGTTTGGGAAGGGATTGGATTAGAAGAAGTGGATTGGTACTGTAGCAGATTTGATTGATAGGAGGAAAAAAGTAAGAATGTTTTGTATAGAAAAGTGAAATTTTTTGTTTTGTAGTGATTTTTTTATTTGAAAAGTGATAAAAAGTGATTGATGTGATATAAAAAGTAGAAATATTGAGGTTGATTTTGAAAGAAAATTTTTTGGGGATTTTACAAAGCCAAGCCAATCCCTTGGCAAACAAGGCCCTAAGGATTACTACCCCAAGACCTATCATTCCTTAGATGAGTCTTCAAACAGGTCTTCCTCATCCCTAACCAGTGCCTTGTAGTCCTTGTTGATGCTGAAGAGAAACGCAGTCTTTTGACGATCGGATCCTTCTGGTAATGCTCCTGCCTTCAGCAGTCAAATTTCCTCTAATTCCATTTGGGTGTATTCATCCAAAATCTGAGTCAGATGAGTATGCATTGCTCGCTTCCTTTCGTCACTGAGATGAGGGTTAAACCTCCCGGGGATAGGTGGGAAATCTCATATCGCTGAGATACTGTGGTACTTAGGTACAACTGGCTTCTTCTTAGTTGTTGTGTGCGTCTCCTTTCCTTCAACCAGCTTAGGGATAGGCAAAGGTTTCAGCTCCTAGTTTGCCCGGGTTGAAACCCTGTGTTTGCTAGAACGAGGTTGGTATCCAGGTGCATACGGTCTGAACTCAGCTGGCCACTCGTGAACAGTCGATAGGCGTCTACAACCATTGTGCATTTGAGTATGAAGCAAGATTAGGTGCCTGTAACACAAAACAGGCGATCATGTTCATCTCAAGTCAAACAATCAAATAGGTTGTTACAATGGCCTGCACCCACAAACAAGGGGACTAAACCCATCCTATGCTCCAGTTCTTTAAAGTCAAGCCTAGATGCTATATCCTATTCTCAAATTTATAGCTACGGTCGGCAAGACCGTGTGCTCTGATATCATACTGTAATGCCCCAAAAATTAGCCTTGGCTAATCCGATGGAGTCACTGGTAATCAACCCACTTTAGCCAACTTGTGACTAAACGAGAAATCACCCATCTATAAACATCAGAGTACATGCATGGGAAAATGAATAAATCTGAGATGTTAATAATCCTCAAGTAAGAACATGGAGCTGCTAAATAATAAAGACAAACCTGTAATAGTAAGCAAGTCCTACAACATACGGTAGTAGCAGCCATTGTCACTCCCAGAACGATAAATCAGATTACCTACAGAATAACAAGCGCGTAAGTCTAATGACTTAGTAAGTAAACCACACAACGTAGGTATGACATAAGCCCAATTTATGAACGTAAACGTGCAGTTTGAGTATTAACCAATAAAAAGAGGTATTACCTTCGTTAATACACCATTCAATAGGTTTTAGGGTTTTCAAAGCTTATGGTGTAGTATTGGCGATAGCTACATAACATTTTAATGCAGAAAAGGATAATGCATTATAGATTATAACTCTCATATATGGTCTACCTGAGATATTACCCATTCTTAGCATGGTCAGCGTTGTGCCAATGGACCTATAGTAAAATGTCAGTGCCCCAGCCATTGCATAATATACTGTACATAACATTAGTGGCACGACAGAGTCCGACCTCGGGTGGCCCACACTAACTAATGACGTCCGTCCTATAGTGACCGAACCATTGGGAATGGTTGCACTGTGGTCACGAAACCAATGGATCCAAAGCCCTCATATAACACACACATTTGACCATAGTATCAAGTCTATATAGTAAGCCAATGGCCGTTTATACTGCACGTATCGGCGTATCATGTCTTACGATGCATCTTAACAGTGAATTAATAGCACAATTACCAAGTAATTACAGAAAATAGGCATGCTCATATCATACTCGTGGTCAGTCAACTGACATATCCTATGTTTTAAGTAAAAAGGTCGTAAGTGTTTACTTACCTTGCACATTCGACTGAATCCTACGACGAAGCTAAGTCCTATCATAACGGATATAAGATATCGTCATTCTAGACCCTATTTAACCTAAAAATATAGCTAGGCTAAAGCATACACATGTGAAACTCAAAACTAGTGCTCTGCCCACTAACTGTACGTCCGGCCTCGATGGCATACGTCCGCTCAGTATGTTAAACACACTGTTTTAAGATTCCAATAGTGCATGGTTCCTATGGCATTTCTAGACCTCTATACCTCCTCTAAACTAATAAAAGAGCACATGCAACATAAGAAATCACAACATAATGAAACTTTGAAAGAATCCTTGGAAAACATTATCATTTCTTGAAGAAACTTGATGAACACTTGGGAAAACTCAACAAGGCATAAACCAAAGGCTACAACAGTATTAAATACAAAGGAAACATGGATTACCTCGAAGCTGAGCGTGGACATGGTCTCCCCTCCTTGGAAACTCCTCTTTGAAGCACTCTCTCTCACCAAATTCTCTCTCAAAACATAGAAGGGAGTTATGGCAGCCTAGGCACACACCAGAGGAAGGAAACAGTGTGGGAAATGAACCGTGGGGGTGGGTATTTATAGGGAAAGCCCGCCACCACTCCCTGTCAGAGCAGCAGACGTCCGGCAACCCTAGCGTTTATCCGATAGTTCTTTCATAGTGGTCCACAGGGTGTCTCATACGTCCAAGCATTACCCAAAGGGTATTCCAAAAAGTAGCGTACGTCCGGTGGTCCCACGTACGTTCACTTGTACGGTTTGCGGGGCGCACATCTGGTGGTCCCCCCCACGTACGTCCACACTACAGACAACATCGTACGTCTGCCTCTAGAAGGTTAGTGTTTGGCTTCTATTTTCTAAAGGATCAAGGCGTGATTAGGTTAACGCTAAGGGTTTTGGGCCTCGTTAGAATACTATTATTGAAAACCTTCATTGATTGTTCTTATGGAAAAGATAAAAAGGTTTGTTTTTATTAAGGTATTACTCGTTACTAGGTAGCTCTGATACCATTTGTAACGACCTAAGGAAAAGTGCTAGCCACATCTGCGCTATCACCCCAAAAGGACTAGTCAATTTGGAGCTTCCCTAAAATTCATTATAAAGCCCAGTTTCACCTAGTAACTAGGCAATGTGCGACTTAGCACCTATGACCATCTTTGTAAACCACCTACTCTATGTGGGTTTCTTCTCATCTTCCCAATATGGGACTGGAGTGTTACAATACATACAAACACAAGTTAAATATTCCATGCCTACACCCACCGCCAATCCTTAGCAATAAAGTTCCTCATTCATGTAATTAAGTAAAAAAATCCAACACAACAAGCATGGGACTATGCAAAAAAGTATAAAAATCCAAATTCGATAAAAAGCAACACAATATGGGGACTTCGACAATAAGCTTCAAATTCAACCAACAACTTCCTAAAACTACAAGAAAATGCTTATATTTATTTGAAACAACAAAACCCCTAAAAAATTTCAAAAATACCTCTTCGGATTAGCAATTTTTTTGAAATTGCAAAAATCTGGAACCTTAGTCGCCTACCGGCATCGGTGATCTGAGTGACGCTGGAATGAGTGTCGGTGGTCGATTCTGTGTGGCCAGTGGGTGCGCCAGTGACTGTGTCAAGGGACGTTGGGTTGATGTCGAGGAACGGTGGGCAACACTTATATTGTCGAGGAAGAAGGATCTCTCGCACAAGTGTATAGGGGTTCATCAAATAAACCCCGAAGTTTATTCAAAACGCACCGTTTTGGATAGGGCCAAAGCGATGTGTTTTGGATCATACCTATAAAAAAAAATCTCACATGACCCTATCCAAAACGAAGCGTTTCACCCTAGTTAACGGCAATTATCAAAAATTTGATAGTAGGAATTTTATTGGCATTTTCACTGACCTAAAGAGTAAATTTTCAAAAAAACAAAACAAAACAAAATTAAAGAGTTTTTAATTTTGGAGGGTTGACTCAGGGACATATTATACATTTACCATATATATTATTAATTTATATATATTTAAAATAAAATAAAAAATATTAAAAACAAATTTGAGGGGTTGCTGCCTACTATTTTTTTTAAAAAAAAATAATTTCTAAATTTTATATATTTATATTTTTTGTTTAAATTTTTTATTTGGGGGTATTTTTGTATTTTAACAAGATTTTTATTTTAGAAAACATCAAACATGAGAATCATGTAACATATAAATTGTTTTCTTTGAAAACTATGGTATAAAGTATATACTCCTTTTTAATATGACTCATCTTAATCCATCAACATCATTCAAACAATCAAACAATAGATTTACAAATGATTCTAAAACAAAACAATGGATACACAAAGTTTCTAAGTTTTACTTTGAGAAAACTAATGGAAAGAACACAACTATGGCTCAGGAATTGATAGAGAACATCAATTCTAGACTTATCAGATGTCTCCACTTCTTCCCCACTCTCTAGGAAGCAAGATTTTTTAGAAAATAGGTCCCCAAAAGGCTTGAGTTTAGGGTTTGGGGGCATCAAAATAGAGTTTCTGACCCATGAGAATCGATTTTTTTTTTTTTTTTTTTGAGAACCGTAATTTCACATAAACATATTTGTCTTAAAACCATGTGTATTTTAAAAAATGAATTTTATTTTTTGGGGTATTGTAGTAGTACTAGAGCATACACACAAATGCATGTACACCCGAGCATTGTTTTTTTAAAGCAATAGCTGAGCTTTATATATGTCAACTTGACTCCTTTTTTTTCTTTTTTCTTTTTTTCTTTTTTAATGTGAGGCTCTTTAAAACCTTCAATTGAAGACATTCCCAAACCATATATGATAAGGGAGCCCCTACTATGCGCTCCATCTGCAAAAGGGGTCTTTTGTAGCATCCAACCACAAGGTGACACATCACCAAGCTTATTTTGACAAAATAAGCTCAAAACACCAAATAACCAAGCCACCACCTCCGGCGAAACCACCGGCGACAGCGAATCCACCGGCGACGACAGACCCAATCGTGAGTCTAGCCATGACCCAACCATGGGTCACCATCTCCGGCGACTTTCTTTATTTCCAGCCAAATCCAACCGAAAAACGCAAACCCAACCTCAAAAATTGACTCTAATACCTCAAAATTTATTTTTTTATTCAAAATTAAATCCTAGAGGAGAAGGTTAACCCTTTAGGGATTTTATCACCCTAAAAGGATCCTAAAGCCTAAAAAAACCAAATGGGAGAGAAGAAGAAATGGAAGGAAGACCCATCAGAAAAAAACCCCGAGCAAGACCCATCAGAAAAAACCAAAAAATCAGACTCACCGGAGGAAGACCCACGTGGCCAACATTTCAGCAAACCCACGGCCGGCAAGACCTAGCCGTGGGTCTCAGATCAAGGCCGGCCGTGGGTCTGACCCACGGTCTTCTTCTTTCTCTCTTCTTTGATCTCTCTTGATTTCAACTTTTCTTTCTTCTTTGAGTTTTTAATCAAGTGCATTAGGATGTAGGTTTATTTTTTGCATTGTTGTTGCTTTATGTGAGGTGTCCTTGTTTTATTGGATGCTGCAAAACCCTCCTTTTGCAGATCGACTGCATATGAGGTTTTCTCATATGATATATATATAACACTATGTGCCGATGGATAGCTTTTATTAGGCCCTGTTTCTTTCGTAAAATGGTTCTAGGAAAATGATTTCCATATTTTACAGTGGTTAGTGCAACTATATATGTCAACTTGACTTTCTCTCCTTTTTTTTTTTTTTTTTTTTTTTTTTTTTCATGTGAGGCTCTTTAAAACCTTCAATTGAAGACATTCCCAAACCATATATGATATATATATATATAACACTATGTGCCAATGGATAGCTTTTCTTGGTAATGGCTAATATATATATATATTATGATTCATGTTAGTACTTAGTATGCAATTTGTGTTAGTTGGGAATTTGGAGGAAGAGGAGTCTGATCAAGAATTTGTTATTTAAATAGGAGGGAAGTGTGGATAAAAGGAAGGAAACAAGAGAAAAAATGATGGTTCTTGTACCAAGTGTTCCCAAAGCCAAATTGGAGCTATTTATATAAGGACAGAGTTTTTCTCCAAACTGCATTGAAGGAATTTTTTCTAACCTAATATGTAAAAGTGACATATGTCCCTTAAATATATGAGATGCACATATTTTTGTATTTCTAGTGCTAATTAAGTGGAATTTTTTAGGATAATTTTTGTTTTCAACTTTTCCTAAGTTCATTAGATTATAGCAAATTAAAAGCAAGAGTAGCAAATAAAAAGCAGACGAAAGAAATAGACTAGAATTTATGAGTTCCCATTTATTGTCCAACCAACACATGTCATTGTCAATACATACAATCAAAATTCACATGATCAAATATTTGTTTGCTAATGACGATTCAACAGGGCCAAAACTCAGCCTTCTTCACCTTTGAAACGCTCTCTAGAACTCCCACCGGTGAAACGTGTCCCATTACCGTCACCCTCTTTGCTTCCACGTCGATACTGAATGAAGTAACACCTGATCATCATATAATAGGTTAAAGGTTGATTAGTGTTTTGTGGGTTAATTTAATCAATTTAACTACTAATTTAATAGAGAAATTAATCAACTATTTAACCAATGGCAATACTATAAGTCGTATACTGTAATGTCTTATTAATAATTTCTTCTTTGTTTATTACGAATTTGTAGATAGCTCACAATGAAAAAGATCTTCTTCATTTTAAAATTTCTCTATTTCTTCTATTTAGTGCATTTTGAAGAGTGGTGTATTTAATGCATTACCTTCATTAAAATTTTTAGATAATACTACTCTTCAAAATGCACTAAATAAAAAAAATAGAGGAATTTTGAAATTAAGAAGACCCTTATCCAACAAAAAGTCCATAATATCTAACACTCGACATTAATGTAATTCATAGGGAATTGCGATTGTCTTCCAAGGTGGGTGAGGGGTGACCGACACTTTGACGCTTTTAATGTTGCAAGATGTGAAGATTACCCCTTTTAAAAAAAAAATAAATAAAAAAAATTGGGGGAGGTGTCTTTTTATTATTATTATTATTATAGTCTAATAACATTATTAAGAGCAATGTTACTCTTTTACTTGCATTTATTAGAGGCTGATGTAACACAGTACTCTACGAGATTTTACTTTCATTTTTTTTAAGCGGTTAATATGAAAAGTTACTTAAACATGTAGGTAATATCAACGATCAGCCAATATAAATTGAGTAGGGATAATAGCAATACTTTACATATTCATTTGATATCAACGGGCTGATGTAATAGTGCCCATTAGCTCTTGAATTGACCTTTATTAAAAAAATTTTAAAAAAAATATCAAGACCTAATGAAAACTGCCATATCAACCCAAATTCTTCTCTCATTCTTCCTTTTTAAAAACCAACCATCAGATATGTAAGACCCACACATTCACTTATATAAACCCTACAAATCCAATATTTAATTTTCAAAAGATGAGAAAATGGAAGAAGTACTAAATAGCATTTCTCATTTAAAAGGAAGAAATGTAAAAAAATAAATAAATAAATAAAAAGGTGAAGTGAGGTAACCTTCCATTTTGGAGAGATGCTTCTTAACCTTGCCAGCACAGCCTTGGCAATGAATAGATACCCGCATCACAACAACCTGCAACCCACTAATTACAATGTGGAAAGCAAAATCTCATCTCAAAGTCTTAACTTATTATATATATAACTAACATAGAGGAGAAACTTCGTCAAATTATTAAGGAAAAATATTCAAAAAAATTAAAGAAAAATATCGAAAAACGACCCAGTTATTTTCTTTCACATTAACAGAATAACAGTAATGGTAAATTAATGCAATTGCCTATTTTCAATTGAAAATAGCTAGTTGCATGGCCAAGGCATGATATAGTCCCTCCATCCCAAAATAGATTAACATTTGTCCTTAGGTGGATTAAGAAAATAAATATCAAATTAAAGGAAAATAGTAAATAGTAAATTGACCAACAACTTCTCTTTTTTACAAAGAGACGTATTATTTCTCTAACTCTTGTTCATCTCTTGTCCAACACTTTTTAAAATTTACTATTAGATATGTAGTACTCACATGTAACGATAGATTTGAAAAACACATAAATAAAGTCGAACAGAAGATGAACAAGAAAAAGAAAAGGGAAAAAATCATTTGTTCATGATGTTTCATCTCTTTTGCAATCACAACTTTAGACTTTAAAAAATAAAAAATCATCAATATAGGGTTACCATTTTTTAGAAGTTTGCAATGCCAAACATCCTATCCAAATTTAACGATAAATCTTAACGGATGAAGTAAAATTCTCAAAATACCTTGTCCAAATTCAAGGTATTTTTGTGATTTTATAAACATCTGAAAGGTAATTTGAAAATTTCGCCTCTCAATCGTTTGATTTAACGTTAAATTTAAACTAAATGAATAATATTGCAAACTTTATAAAGATTAAATGAACGATTATAAAAGTAATAAAAGATATCTAATTTTTTTCTCTCTCTTTTACAAATCTCACATATTCTGGAACAAAAAGAAAATCCTCCGACAAAGGGAACATTTATACCTATGTTACTGTCCGACCCCATGTACATTTTCCTATGTAGGAAAAAATTTCAGAAACAAAAAAATATGGTTGTACGCATTAGCCATTAGCCAAACAAAGTTTTGACCAGCTAGGAATTAATGATAAGCCCAGAAGGCTGGGGCATGCAGACAAAAGACACAGTAACAAACGTACATGTACAGATCCACTACTGAGGAAACCCTATTACAGTTACACCAAGTTTTATTTATTTTACCCACTGCCCCATATTACTGTAGACTTTCACTCTTGTACTTGTTGTGGTTCACTTTATCCTTTTGTATTTATTGCATTAACGTGAGGTGTTTTAAATAGTTTATATTTTTGTTCGTAATCTATGATTAATCATGTTATGCTATTGCTAACCAAGGGGAGAATATGGAGATGGTTGCTAAGTACGTATTTGGTTTAAATTTTGACATACCCAAAATAGAAGATAAGTTCTCTTAGTTAGGAATCAAATATGTGGTAAAATGCCTATGACCTAAAGCTAGCCAAAATATTTTTAAAGAGAAATTTCCTTAACTTTCTTAAACTTTCATCACCTTTGTAATCTTCTCCTAAAGTTCAAAAGTACCTCTCACTTTAGTACTATATAAAAATTTGGGATCTCATCCCTATGTTAGAATTTTCTATTAAATTGTAACCAGGGGTGAAAAATTCCCAAAATACCGATGTATTTTCCCCATATTTTCTGTTTAAAATAATAATAACAATTGTAATTAAAAGGTAATTTTATAATTTCATAAAGTTTACAAGAGTATAATAGTTATTTTACCATTCAATAGTCTAATTATTTAGTTAACTCTAAACCCTAACGAGAGGAGTGAGAAACTTTAATGGAGAGAAAAGATGTAAATTCAAGAGACTTAAAAGTAAACTTTTCCATATTTTTAATAATAATAAAAAAAAAAGATCAATATATTCATTAGATCAAATGTTTCAACTCATTGAAATGAGTTGAATATATATATATATATATATGAGAGCCCCTATGGTCCGGCCAGTCTGTAAACCCCTCAATTTATAGTACCCAATCCTCATATGACATCTCATCAATTCAGAAAAATTGCAAAGAATTAAAATAAGAACAAAAACAGCCAATTTTTCAACCTTCGTCTTTTTCAGTCTAATGGGTCTCCGTCTGCTACTCTTTAATTACCATCTCTTTCTTCTCAGGTAATCACACAAACTCACACCCACCACCACGATTTCTCTAAATTTTCTCCATTTCCTTCTGACCCACTTCATGTTTTATCCTTTTGTGGTCCTCGCAGAGGTCCATTCCACTTCCTTCAAGAACCCCCGAGACCCATGGGTCTTACCCGCTTCAAATCTGTCGTGACCCTCCTCAAATCCGCTGTGACCCGCTTCAAACCCGCCTCAAAACCCATTTCTAATGCCAAAAATTCGTTTTTAATACATCAAAAATCGTTTCTAATGCCTCAAACCTTGTTTCTAATGCCTCAAAACTCATTTTTTGATTCAAATCTAAGACCTAAAGGGAAAAGTTAACCCTTTAGGGATTTTATCACTCTAAAGGCCGGAAAAAATGGCTTCACACCGAAAAATCGCCTGAGAAGATGACTTACGAGAGAAGGAAGAAGAAGAAAAGAAAAAAGAAAAAAAAAAGACTCCATAGCCATCCTATTGTTGCAGCTTGAAGAAAAAGAAGAAAAAAAATGAGACATGAAAGAAGGTGTCGTGGAGAGAAAAGAAAAACGAAGAAAAAGACAAAAAAAAAAAAATGGAAGGAATATGGTGTCGGCAGGCATGGAGAGAAAATAAAAGAAGAAAAAAAAAATAAAAGAAATCTGGTGTATTTGGGCTTATATTATTTTGGTACAAATTTTTAGTTTTTGCTGAGGTGACAGTTTGTGATTGGGGGTTATAAAACACCACTTTTAAAGAGCGTCCTGACCAAAATTTAATTATATATATATATATATATAATTTTTCTGAACTTCAACTGTTTTACTATCAATATACTGCTTTTTGGTTCTTTGTATTCTGAAAGGAATCTAGTCAACCTCACCAAAAAAAAAAAAAAAAAAAACACTACCCTAAGTTGTTCCTTTCTCACTTTGTCATTTAATTTAAGTAAATGTGTAACATCAGGAAGAACATATATATATATAGGTAATATTCTCCTGAAGCTGACCTGGAAGACGGTGTCTGACGAAGCTATTGAAGATGGTTTCTGAAGGGGGGGCTTTGGCTGATGCTCCCGATCTTGTTCTCTTTTCATGCATGGGGAAAAATCTGCTCTCTTATCGCCCACAGCAAGCCTAGTGTACTTGCCATTGTTGATCATATTTAAGCGTCTATGATCAATAAGAGATCTCTGATCAGACGACCTTCTCGGCACAATCACCGACCGGGAATCTGCCGCCATGCACACTGCGGTTGCCGCTGGAGATTGGCACATGAAGCCCCTCATCGGAGATTGGCACATGAAGCCCCTCATCTTCTTGCCTGTTCTCATGCTCATTGCTGATCAAAATTGAGAAACGAAAGAGAGAGAGGTGTAGAGAAATATTTTCGATGGTAATTGTAGAATATATTCTGGGGGAGAAAGAGGATGAGAAGTGAGTGACTAAAAATGAGGGAGAAATATAAAAAAAAATAAAAAATAAAAAAAAGAAGTGGGAGAAAACATGCAGTCTTTATGACTTATCTAACAGTGGGGTGGCCTGGCATTGGTAGTTTTATCTGTAATGTGTATCCCTATGTATGTTTTCAATGTGTTCACCATCCCTGTCATTGTCAGGTTAATGTGGAGATATCGACATGTTTAATTTTTGTCAAAAGAAATAAATAAAAATATGACCCGTTTGCTAGCCCTTCCTACCTTTTGGATGTACCATATTGATTTTCTCATGGAGAAATTAACGGTACAACCAATGTCATGTCATTTGTAGCATACTTCAATCATGGCTTATAGTTGCCTTGTAAAATTGAGATTTAAACAACTTTCAATTTTGTCGGTTGAGAAGTATATATGGAATAATATTTCTTGAGTAGCTTTTGTTCTCAAAATTCGGCCATTGTTGGATTCTATGGCCGCAACAATACCATTTATGTGTGACCGTGTTAGAATATATTTAAAGTAGAGATATTGAGTTTGGCCCTGGTTTCGGTTATTAATCTTTCGTTTTAGTTAAAAACAATTGTGTCAATTACATTGCCTTTCCAAAATTGTTTCCAGCAAGTGCCGTTCGTATTCTGACAATCTCTCAACTGAATTTGACTGTTTTTTTACTAGATCCCAACAAAGTTCCGACAAGTTTTGACCTAATCCTGACGGATCCGAAAGAGAAAGTTGGATAGATACTCTATTATTGCTTGATGTAGGACAAAATATTTAAAAGAATGGTTAATTACCTTTTTAGTATCTAAGTTTGTACATTCTTATTTTTTCTGACCCTGGGTTCAAATTCTATTAGTGCTATCATAAATGCTACTTTTTTTTTTTTTTTTTTACATGTCCACACAAGAGGGGGAAGAAGATTCGAACTAGTGATATCTGTTTTATTAGGCGTGGTCTCAGCTGATTGAGTTACCTCTTGAGGACATCACAAATGGTACTTGACTTACAGGAAAAGACAAACTTAATACTTTCGTTAGATTTTGTCACACTTCGTCATACGTGTCATCACGTAAAAATGTCATATGTCCTAAAAATTAATAATAATTAAAAAAAACTAAACCCCACTTTATGAGGTGGCCCGGCCACCCCCATTACCCCATTTTGGCCAATGGGCGTGGCCAAAACCACCCACCAAGGCCTTGCCACCCCCAGATGCCGTAAGGGTGGCTTTTCCACCCTCATATGTCATAGGGGTGGCTTCGGCCACCCCCAGCGGCCGGCTTGGGTGATGGAGCCACCCCCTGCAACTGGATTAGGAAGGACATTTTGAAATGGCTTTCAACAAGTTCTAACCATATTCTGACGGTGTCTTGACCGGATCCAACTGCTTTTCAACTGGATTCCAACAAAGTCCCAATGAGTTCTGATCAAATCCTGATGGATCCGAGAGCGATTTTTTTTTTTTTTTTTTTTTGAGCAAGAAAGAGAAAGTTAAATAGTCTATTATTGCTTGATGTGGAACAGAATATTTAAAAGAAATCCGAGTATCCAGCCAGTAATTAAGAGAGTATTTTGGAAGAACCTAGAAATATAATGTATGTGATATTCAAAAAAAAAAAAAAAGAAAGAAATGTATGTGATATGACTTGACAATCCATCAATTCAAAGAGCCCAAATATCTTTTATTGATGGATCACGTGAGCGGATTGTTTTCCCAGAACGGTTGGTATTCTTTCGGATATTCTCTTTTTCATTCTCCCAAACCCATCTCTTCACCATATCCTCTCTCATGTAGAAAGATGGGTCCCACTTACTTCCATGCTGGAAGTAAAATTTAAGAAGAAAGATAGTGAGGAGAATGAAGTGTAGCATTCCCCGTATTCTTTATACACACATCAAAGGCTCCTCAACAAACATGGCAGGTTTAGCAGGCTTAGCACTTTATTTGGCCACTCAAGAGATATGAATGAGAGAGAATTCTATAGCCGCTTAAATACACAAACCAATAGTTTTGCAGCAGGTACTCTATTGCGCACGTTAAGTTTGTAGCGTTAGCCAAGCCAAGAGTTAGTCTTTAGCTTGTTAGAAATGTTAACAATACTCTTTCTTAATTAAGTGCATATTCTGAATTTTCTCAAGTCCCACTAAAGTTATCATTGGATTAAAAATTTAATAATGATTTATCTAATAAGGTTTAGGTTTGGCTAAATTCAATGCACAACTATCCCCAAGAGGTAGCTCAATCGACTAGGACTACGTTTAATGAAGTAGAGGTCACTAGTTCGAATTTCCCTTTCCCTCTACTTGTGCACATGTCAAAAAAAAAAAAAAATCAATGCACAACTCCTTTTAAGTATTTTGGTTTGTATTCTCCCAAGTGTCTGGGTGTTGAATTGCAAGTGTTGAGTGAAAAAGGAAGTCCTGTTAGATGTTCCGTTAAGACGGGCAAGTGATGGGGATATTTTTAGTGCTCTTTGGAAATGTTGTTAAATGTTCCATTAAGACATACAAGTAAAGATGGTGTTTCTTGTGGTCTCTGCGGGTCCTGTTGGATGGCACATCAAGACGAGGACGTGATAGGAAGCTATTGTCTTCTCCGTTTGATGGTACGTTAAGATAGGGATTTAATGGGAAGTTTCTTTTTTTTTTCTTTTTTTGACATGTCCGTACAAGAGGGGTGGAGGGAGATTCGAACTAGTGACATCCATTTCATTAGGCGTGGTCCTAACCCATTGAGCTACCTCTTGAAAACTAATGAAAAGTTTCTGCTACTCCATTTGATGTTCCATTAGATGACGCTCATGACGTGAATGTTGAGTTTTACTCCTCATGCCTCAACGTGAACTCATTTTCGTTAAGATGCTAAGTTTACAAAATGAGATAGGATACAAACTAAACTTTTTTGTCCAACAAATATTCAACTTTTGCCTTTTTTTATAATTTAAAAAATTTAAAAATTTAAAAATTTAAAAATTTAAAAATTTAAAAAAAATGTCTAAAGCAATAATACATATTTTCTGTCTATCTTATTTTTGGTATTTTTTAAAAAATGAAAAAAAAAATGTCACTATTATGAAGAAAAATATCATTTTTCATTTTTTAAAAAATACCAAAAATAAGATAGACCAAAAATATATATTATTGCTTTAGACTTTTTTTTTTCATTTTTTATATTATTTTATTTTNCATATCATTATTGGATTGACATAAAAGTGAAACAAAATTACTCATCACGATGCATCAATAAAATTAACTTAAATTTTACAAAATTTAAAAAGGAAAGTCTATGTATCTCTCTCAAACTAGCACCTAAGTGACAATGTCCTCCAAAACTTTCAATTGTGACTATGTCCCCCCAAACTACCAAAACATTATCAATGCTCTCTAATAATGAAACTATCCTTAGTAAAATTAGGGGAAAAAAATTAAAACTTCTAGAAAAAAACCTAAAACTAAAAACAAAAACAAAAACAAAAGAAAAAAAATCCAATGAGCGGCCAAATTTTAAAATATAAAAAAAAAATTACATTTTATAAGAAAAGAAATAAAAAAAAATTAAATTTAGAAAAAAATTGAGTTAATTTTATGATTTTTTTAAAAATAACCGTTTAGAAAATCAAAAAAATTCGTTTTAAAAAATAAATAAAATAAAAAATCTTTTAAAAAAAATTAAAATTTTATTTTAAAAAAAATTATATTTTTCGAATTTATAGGGACAATTTTATCTTATTAAGTAATATAAATAAGCATTTTTATCCTTTTGATAACCTTTGAAGGGACATTGACAATGTTTTAGTAATTTATAAGAAATATTATCACAATTGAAAGTTTAAATAGGACATTATCAATTGGGTTATAACTTGAGAAAGATATTTGAAGTTTACCCAAATTTAAATTTTCCTACCTTAATGGCATGTCCCATATATTGACAGGGGGGAAGAAAGAATTATTTTGTTCCAAAGTTTTTTTTATTATTATTATTTTTACAGGAAAAATTGGGTCTGACTCATCATTATGTTAGGAAGATGTGGAAGCTATAAATATAGATATAGAATAAAAGCGTTATCAATGGTGTAATAATGATTTAGCAGCATTTCAGCTATAGAAGTTCAGATTTTTACTGAGACGGGCAATTTTGAAATTCTAAGATTAAATGTTAAAAAAATAAAAAGACAAAAAGAAGAAGAAGAAGCCATCCAGTCTCCTCCCCAATAATGAGTGCATAAGTAGTCGTCAACTACTCCGCCGGAGGGCCGGCTCGTCGGTCCCACCATTTTAATTGGCTTCACAGGCACGTCAATGCTTCCAAGACAAAAGGACCACCCTCTCAGAAAACCTACCTCACATCCTCCACCATTAATTCATGTAAATATATATACTATTTTCAGTGTACAAGGACAATGCGATGCCAATCTGCTTTAAAAAGGGGTCTGCATACATACATACGGCAATTAGCTATCTTTTTTTTTTTTTTTGTAAATCGGCAATTAGCTATCTAATTTACTTATTATTAATGCAGTTGTCACGTCTGACCGTTTGGCACCCGAAACCTTGCAAAACAAGTGATAAAGTGGTGGGGGTGTGGCACAAGAGGGAGATGGGTGGGACACCATCTCAGATGCGTAGTAGAGACATATGTTTTATATATTATATTTTTTTATGTTCAAAAAAAATTTACAAAAACTTACTCATATTGGATTTTTTGCATTTAATTAACTTTCAAGAGTTGATATAGCGTTTTCTAATGTGTAGAGAGCCAAAAGTTGTTTTTTATACATAATTTTAATATAAATATATTTCTTTGCTTTTTCATCTTTCATCTTTTTGTTTTTAATTGAAAATTGTGTTTGAATTTTATAAAAAAAGTGAAAGTAAGTAAGGAACTTATATTTTGTAATGAAATAATATTTTAATGATATATAAAAAGGTAAACAAAGATATATTTTCATATGTAAAGAAAAAAGTAGATTTATACCCTAAATTTAGGAAAAATTAAAGAGAAGGTACTGGTTCTTAGGGGCTTCCTCTCACAAGGTTCCTTCTCATATCAGGGTATGCTTGAACTAGTGGCCTTTTACAGTTTTTTGATTGTGGTTTTGTTGGGCCTTAGTGGCTAGCGACTCGCTGGGCCTCCATTTTCACTAAAACTCAATTTAAACAGTTGTGTGAGAGAACTCGCCTGACTTTTAGAGTATGTTTGGCAATGGAATGAGATTTGAAAGTGGAATGGTATCGTAATAGATTTAATTGATATGAGAAAAAATAAAAATATTTTATATAAAAAAGTGAAAAATTTTGTTTTTTAGTAATTTTTTTATTTAAATAGTACTAAAAAGTGATTGATTTGATGTAAAAAGTAATAATATTGTAGTTGATTTTAAGAAGAATTTTTTGGAAATAAGGTGGGTCCAACCACCTTTTGGGTCTGTTCCCTTCACAAACATAGCCTTAGCTATCTGGATAACTGGATTTCAGATAATCTCTCTTATAATAACCATCCAAATTGGAAGTAATTTTAGCCAAATATAACACTATAGTGAAAAATCATTTGTAGTTATAATTTCGAAAATTATAAGGGTTCTCCCCCTAGTGTTTTCTCAATCTTACATAGAACATGATTTAAGAAAAAATAAAATTGTAGTGGCATCTACCATCCTTTTTTAAGCATTAGTATCAAATTTGAGGTATTAGCACTAAAATTGAAGCATTAGCACTAAATTTAGGATGATCAAATCCATTTTGGGAGATACCATCCCTAAAGGGTTAACCTTCCACCCTTAAGTTTTAGTTTTGAACCAAAAAACAAGTTTTAAAACATCAGAACCTAAATATTAACTCATAAAAATTAATTTGTTGGCAAAAAAACGGTACTACAATTTTATTTTTTCTTAAATCATATTCTACATAAGACTAAGAGAATACTAAAAGAACAATAAGGGGAGAATCCATAGCAAACCCCTTATAACTTTAGCCAAATATTAGGAAGAGTGAGTGATTTGATTGGAAAAGTCCAGAGCTTGATTTATTATTTGCCTTTTCACATAGAGAAATATTAGGATTATAACATTTCCAATAGAGCCAAATGGTATTCTTATCTAAAATAACTATTTAGATTGTAAAAAATCTCCAAAATTAGATTAGCGAACAAAAAAAAAGAAAAGAAAAGAAAAGTGAATATTTGGTTAGATTATCAATAAATAAATAAATAAATAAATAAATGTAGCATAAGTTTTCAAGGGAGTAATTTTATTTTATTTTTTGTTTTTCTCACCTTTTTTTTTCTCAAAACTTTTCCTACTTTTCAAAGGATCATTATGAAAATATTCTTTCACAAATTTTAATAAAAAGATATTAAAATGATATAGAAAAAAATATAGAATCGGATGTAGGGGGCTTTTAAAAATTTATAACTAAACTAGATAAAGTGAGTTTTGAAAAATTATTTTGCATAAAAATTTAGCTCTTCCATTATAAATGCCCTTATAAAAAACTTTTTAAAAGAAAAACATTTACAAAGTGATTTATCATTATATGATTGGAAATAAGATAAATCTAAATTTTAAAAAGCCTAATCTTGTTGTGCCACATCGCTTTATAAATGTTTTTTTGTTCAAGCTTTTTGTAAACCTAGCATTTTTCCCTTTCTCCTTATTAATTTTTTTTCTCTCTTCCAGGCTTCAGTCACAAAGCCAGAAGGCAATTTATCGTGGATTCTTTTCTTCGCTGTTTATTTATTCTTTATTTATTTATTATTTTTTTCTCATTTTGGATTCTTTTATTCTATCTTTTTCTCTATTTATTTTTTCTGTTCTTTTCTTTTCTGGAGGCTTCAAGCACCAAGCGAGAAGGCAAAAGTTATTGTGAATTCTTTTCTTTTCTTGGAAGTTGGAAGCTTCAAACACCGAGCCAGGAAGCAATATTCACTATAGATTCGTTTCTTCACCCTTTTACTCTATTTATTTATTTATTTATTTATTATTTTCATGGAAGATTCAATCCACAGATCCTCAATCTGTTGTAGATTTTTTGTTATTATTTTTTTTTTAGGGAAAAATTCAGTTTAGCCCCCTGAAGTTTCAGTGAATTTTCAATTTGAACCCTAAAGTTTCAAAGTTGACAGTTTACCCCCCCGAAGTTTCAAAAAGTGGCAAAGTGAACCCCCCGTTGACTTTTCCGTCAAATTAGACGGAAAATGATGAAAAGACATAAATGCCCTCAGGCTTTTTTTAAAAAAATTCCGTCTAATTTGACGGAAAAATTAACAAAAGGTTCATTTTACCACTTTTTGAAACTTTAGGGGGGTAAACTGCCACTTTTGAAACTTTGAGGTTCAAATTGAAAATCCCTTGAAACTTCAGGGGGCTAAACTGAATTTTCCCCATTTTTTTATCTCCTCTCTTCAAGCATCAAGCAACGTCCAACACAAGTAAAACGGAACCAGATCTTCTCCAGGAGAAGGTGTTTCAAGGACAAAATTATTAAAGAAAAAAAAAAAGGTAAAGCCCACATATCCCTCAAACTAAGTACCACTTAATTGACATTGTCTCATTCAAATTTTTAATTGTGACAATGACTCAAACTACAAAAACATTGCCAATATTCCCCATAAGATTAGCAAAAAGATAAAAATGCCTTTATATATTTTTTTAATAAGACAAAAATACTCTTGTAAATTTGAAAAAATAAATAATTTTTTTAAAATGAATTTTTTATTTTTTTAACAATTTTTATTATTTTTTTAAAAAGAAGATTTAAAAAAAAATTAAGGAACGAAATTTTTAATTTTTGTAAAAGAAAAATTAATTTTTTTAAAACGGAAATTTTTATTTATAACAAATATTTAAAAAAAAAATTCAAATTTTTAATTTTTTTTTCCTTTCTTATAAAAAGGATTTTTCCTTTTAATTTTAAATTTAGTCATCGTTTGGATTGTTTTTTATAGGTTTTTTTTTTTTTAATAGGTTTTTTTATTTTATTAAGAGTAGTTTCGTTATTGGGGGATATTGACAATGTTTTGGTAGTTTGGGAATTAGGAGGGACATTGTCAAAATTAAACGTTTGGAGAAATATTGTCAATTGGGTGGTAATTTGAAGAGGTATTGTGATTGTATTCTTTAAAAGTTAGAGGAATGCTAGGCTAACAAAAAAATATGATTGTATTCTTTAAAAGTTGAACTTATCTCTTTTTCATTTATATTGTGCCATATCATGTTGTAAAAGTTTTTTTGTAAAATTTGTTTGTAAACCTAACAATTTTCTAAAAATTAAGAAACAAGTCATCATTGACATTGTGTACCTCACAATCATTTTTATGATTTATCTGTTTGCTGTTTCCAAATTTTAACCAAAAGTCTATTTATAATTATATGCCAACCAATACAAAAAAGTCGTTAAAGCTTTCCTGTCGATTTAAAAGAGCAGTTAAATGTCACGGCAGACTTTGCAAAATCTTATTGGATCTAATAAATTTCATTCCTATGTTATAAAAGACAAAAAATCTCCTCTCTACAACAATCACGGTTGAGGTAGCGACTCGAATCTAAAGCCCTACTAAGAGTAAGGATTAGTGATAAAAGGCCGCGACGTGAGGGGGTGTGGCGACCGTTCCACCTTCGATGCCTAAGTTAGAATTTATATAGAGATGAGAGTAAATAATCAAGTAAAGATAATATATATCAAGATGAGAGTAAAAAGAGATTTCACAGGTGTTTAACAAGGTGGTTGGTTGTTCCTTTTATAGTGTGTCTGGTGTGTGAGTAGTAGAGGGGGACGTCACTTTACTCCCATAATTTTGGAGTTTGTTGCTTAGGCAGATTTCCTCTGTAACAACCTCTGGAGAGTTACATGGTGTATTTGAACTTTGTTTAACAGGATTGGGTTTGTTGGACGATCCAAATATTTTTTTGGATAGCTGGATTCCAAATTATCTCTCTTATAATAACTATCCAAATTGAAAGTAATTTTGATAGCTAATTTGAACCGACTAAACGAGTCACCTCTTATGATCTTAGTGTCTCACATTGGTTAAGTCTAATCTTGACCGTATGTATGTAAACTCTTGGGCACCCTTCACTTGCAAGTCGGTTTTTTGACCGTGTGTATATAAGCTCTTGACCACCATTCCCTTATAAGTCAGTTTTTAAGCCAGTTTTTAAGTGTGAGTTCTACCAAAAGTTTGTAATATCACCCCACCTATAACTAGGGGATTGGAAATTCATTTTTAGTTATAATTTGAGCCATCAAATCATAATTTAAAGATTAAAAAGAATAAGCGAATTCATGGCCATTCAGGAGGACCATCAGACTTTGATCTTTAATTTCTTCTCACTCAACCAATGTATATGTGGATTCGATTATAAGAAGCGCAGAAACTGTTTTATTGGAGGACGAAGTAATTGTGAGCATCTTGATAAATCTAAGAAAAATTACTTTTTTCACTGCGAGTTGTAAGAAAAATATGGTGTTTTATGCTGATGTGTCTATCTATTATTGGAGGGCACAAAGGCTTGGGTAACAAACTCAAGATTTTGATGTTTATGGGTGTCTTTAAAAGTTGAAATTCTGGAATAACACATTGATGACATAGTTCTCAAAATCACTAGATTAGTAACAACCAGATTTATAAGAGACATGATGTATAGAAATAAGAGTTTAATTCGAATCAAGATATTTTGAAATCAATAATACTGATTCAATTAATTCGAGGTACCAAGACCTCTCAGCGATACACAAGAGTTGAGATAATTAACTACCCAATCGGGCTATATATATATAGGCTTACAAAGCAATGTGATAAGAATGGAAATACACTCATAGAGATTTAACCTGCTACTGAAACTTGACAATTATTAACGAATATAAATATTAAAGATAATAAGCAACTGATGAGGGCAATGTTCCTCTTATTCTGGTAACAACTCTGTAATATTTCTGCTTGGAAGTTTCCTTGTTGCATGATGCTTGTAGTTTATCAGTTGAAGGTAACTTCTTGCTGCCGATACCCAATGATCACTTACTACCTCATCCCTCCCCTTTATATACTTTTTCAAGCAATGATTTTCTTCTCCATCTTCATCTAGTTCATACGAATGAAACCTCGGGTGAACGGTCAATTGACATTGAGTACATTCTAGGGCCACCTCGTTGAATTGATCGCCACAACCATCACATGGAAAGGAGTACTCAGTTTTTCGGACAAAGGTTAAAGGGTGTTGATGATGTTTATCATTATAAGTTTTTCCAAACTTAATGTATGGATACTTACCAATAACGCATCGAGGATGAGCAGAAAAGTCGCATTTTGCACAGTAATAGAACAGATAGTTTGGATTTCTTTCCTGTTCACAAATTAGACAATAATATTCTTCGGATTTGTCTTCAGCGGTAAGTTTGAGGGGATGTTCATCATACTTATGGTCAGCTGTGGGTGGAAGAGTTGCACAACTAAAACCCAAGAAGAAATTGCAAGGAGAGCATACAAACCAAGCCTCCTCCTCACAAAATTTGCAGTTTTGATTCAGAACACTTTCAGCAAAAAACAAGGGATGTTGGTGAGCCTCATGTTGAAGGGTTTCCTGTAACACAAAACATTGAATGTCAAAGAGGTTCATGTTGCCTTCAGTCTTGTAGGCAAATCCATGGCGATATTGTTCACACGAAAGACATTTGAACACGCCATTAGAGAAAGGTGCATGTGACAAGAGGGTCCAAGGAAATGAGGTAAGCCGGTGTCTAGCCTTTGTGGGCAGTTTAGCACATATATTGTGAAGAAAGAAGTTGCACTGGGCACAACAGTAAAACGGAGGGGAGACCAATTGCATACACCCATCACAAAGTTTATCAATCTTGACCTCCTCATAGTTGATAATTAAATCATGTTGATGACTAAAATGCTTGATCTCTAGAGGCTGATCTTTTTGGTTCTCTACCCGATTGATATCCTTGATGATGCCAGTTACACTGCCAATGGACCCAACGTGCGCTGACTCAATCATTGCATTCATGTCCTTCCGCAAGTCACGCCCTCTTGTGCACCTCAAGTGGGCAGTGTAATTACATTTTTGACAATAGTAAATTGCATACTCTGTCTTCACCTCTTTATAGCATAGTTCACATAATATGCTAGCATGCTCCTTGACTTGATGAACAGAATAGATGAGTTTGAGGGGGTGATCATGATCTCTAATTTTGATAGTGCGTGAAAATGAAGAACATTTGCTGTGAATCAAGAGTTGGCATATAGTACAATATAGGCATACCATGTCCTTGCTTTCCTCGCCACAGGCTTGGCAAGTGAACTGAATATTCCAGATGGGAACGAATGCGTGTTGGTGACAATCATCCTTATTTACTCGCCAGCGAGAAGAACATTTAATGTCAATATCGAAATTGCAACCACGGTTGATGCACCGGTAAGTGAAGCACCTTCCGCAACATTTACCGCAAGCAACACAGTAAATAGAACTTAGTGGTGGCCAGATAAAAAGACTGTGGTTTGGGTGAAAGGGATGTTGTATCTCGTCGGGGAGGTCGAAGCATGATTTATGGCAAAGGACGTTGCCCTCGGAGCATTTGTACCCTGAACCCGATGGGGGTTCCTCACATACCTGGCAAACAGCTTCCTTCTCTCCATCAATCTTCAGATCTTCTATAAAGTTCAATGCATGCTTGTGGTCGAGATTATTGCTGCACATCGTCTCCAATAATCTTCTCACTCCCGTACTCATTTTTGACACGCACACAACACACACGCTGTAAATTATTTCCTTCTCTCCCTCTGTGTATAAATTTTCTTTCTCTGCTGTTTTCTTTCTTGTTTGTTTCTCTGTTTCAGACTTGTTCTTTATTTGTACCTCGCAAGTATACCCTTCATCACTTTGTGGATTATTTTCTTCTTCCTCTCTCTCTTTACCTGGATTCATTTCTTCTTCCCCCACTTTATTCTTCCTTTGTTTATTAATTCTTTTCTTTCTCTTCAAGTTTTCAAGCATCAAGCTACAACCGTTGGTAGATTTTTTTTTTTTTTTTTTTTTTCTTTTCTTTAAGGCTTCAAGCATCAAGCCGCAATCATTTGTGATTTTTTTTTATTATTTTTTTTCATTCTTTTTTGTTAGAAATAAAGATGTTGTAACAAAGTTAAAGAAATTAGAATCAGAAACCGAAAGGGAATGACTGATCTATAGACATTAAGACGAATATGAATCTATCTCTTATATAAATATTGCCTTCTACTCATACAAAAAGTTTTGCAAAAATGAAGCAAGAACAATTTTATTTTCAAGGTACAATACTGCCTAAATGTAGTGTGGACATCGCAAATTCTAAACAAGAAATTGTGTAATAGAGTGAAGAAAAGAGAAGAAATAATGTACCTCAATTTTCAAAAATCTATCTTCTATTGAATTGTAGTGACACCGCTAGCTAGCATGTATCTACCCAAACGCCGTTATAGAATAAGTTATAGAATAAGAGAAAGACAATTCGCATAAAAAATCCTCATAACTTTTCAATGTGGGACAAACTATAAATATAAATGAGCAAAGTTAAAATTTTAAATTTGGAGTGAAAAACTAATTTTTCATGAAATAATTTTCAACATTTTTCCATATCTCTTTATTAATTTTTTTTTCTCTCTCTTCACATAAGGTGGATTCTTTCCTTCTCCTCTTCTTCTTCTTCTTCTTCTTCTTCTGTTTATTTATTCTTCACTTTTCTCGGTCTATTGTAGATTCTTTTCTTCTTTCTTTTGCTTTGTTATTTATTTATTTGTTTTATTTGTTTTATTTTTGGAGGCTTCAAGCACCAAGCGAGAAGGCAAAAGTCATTGTGAATGATTTTGCTCTCTTTTTTTTTTTTCTTTATTCTTTTCTTTTCTTGGAAGCTTTTTTTTTTAATTTTTATTTTTGTAATAAACCAACTGCTAAGAAAGCAGCAAACAGAACAGCAAAAACCCTCAAAGAGGGTGGGAGGGAGGTGGATTTTTTCCACTANGGGGGTGAGAAAGAGGAGAAAACAAGGTGGGATTGCAGCCAAAGGAGACTCTAGCCGTGGCCCATTTAGCCATGTAGAGGCTGTAGAAGTTTTCACTTCTGGTCACATTCCTAGCATGCCAAAGAGATGCAGCTGGAATGAGAGAAACTATTTTAGTGATAATACTATTTAAGTGCAAATCAACAACTAAGAAGGGCTGCTGGATGGAGGAAATTACAGTGGGGAATGCCCTTCTATAGAGAAATTGTTTAACTTGAGAGAACAGGCCAAAACAACAGTTAGAAGAGCTGCTTGAGCTTCATTGTAGGGGTCTACTGGTACAAAGCTTTGACAATTGTTCCAGTAGAATTCCTGCAGATTGCAGCTTGGATAGAGAAGCGGGTATTTGTAGCAGAAGCAAAATTGATTTTGAGGTTGCCTTCTTGTGGGGGAGACCAGCTTTCCTGAACTGGTTGAGCTTTTGAATTCCAGGCAGCTTGGTGGTCTAAGGAGATTCTTCTGACATCTTCAGCAAACTTAGAGACATCTGGTAAAACACCTTTGTGGATAGCTTTATTCCTAGAGAACCGAAGCATGTCACAAAGAAACGCAGCATAGATTTGAAATAAATGAGTGTCATCGCGAACAATACCAAAGGATTGATGAGGAGACAAGATACCTTTGATCCAGTTAGGTAAATTCAGTGAGGACCATTTCAAAGAGTCAAGTGGCCAGTGTGAGGATCTCCAAGCTATTCTAGCAAAGACACATCTGAAGAAGAGGTGGTTCAAAGAATCCTCTTCTACATTGCAAAGGGAACAAACTAAATCTGCTATAGGAATGGGAAAAACAACATTGATCCTAATCTTGGAGGGGATGATATCCCAAGCTATTTTTCAAAGGAAAAGTTTTAGCCTATCTGTGAGATTTAATTTTCACAAAGATTTCCATATAGAAGGAGGGAAAAGAGTAAAAGCAGAGGAGGATCTAGGATTGGAAATGATTTTGTAAGCAGTTTTAGTGGAGAAAAGGCCATTTGTGGATGGGGTCCAGAGATAAGAATCAGTGGTGGAGGAGGAGATACTGATTTTTTGGATTGCTCTAACACTATTAGCATCAAATAAATGCTCCAACAAAGGGGTATTCCAATAAGGTTTTTGGGAATTTGGGTCAAATGAAAAAAGGTCAGAGACTGTGAGGTTTGTCTGAGGTTGAGGTAGGGAGGGAGAGGGAAGAGGAGTGAAATGGGGCAGGGTAGGGATCCAAGGAGAGCTCCAAATAGGGAGAGAAAATGAGTCATGAATTTTGAAACAGGCTCCTTTAGAGATAACAGGAATAGAATGAAGGATGCCTTTCCATAACCAAGAAGAAGTAGAAAGGGTTTGGGGGGAGAGAAAAGAGCAAGAATGGAGATACTTACCTCTGAGTTGGCTCACCCACATCGAGTCTGCATTGTTAAGAAGTTTCCAGCCAAGTTTAGTAATGAGGGAAAGGTTAACATCTCTCATCTTTCTGATTCCAAGACCTCCCTGCAGTTTAGGAAGACAAATAGAATCCTAGGCTTTTAGAGACAGATTTTTGGTTTTATCAAATGGGAAACCCCACAAGAAGTTCTTGAAGCATCTATCCAATTGAGAGCAAAGATTAGCAGGGATCAGATAAGAACTCATAGCATAAGATGGAAGGGAAGCTGCCACTGACTTGATAAGAACTAATCTGCCAGCTTGAGAGAGGTGTTTAGCTCTCCAACCATCCACTCTACTGATCACCTTATCCATAATGAATTTAATAGCTTCTCTCTTAGAATTTCGCATAAGAATACGGAGGCCAAGGTAAATGGATTTGGTAGAGATGGTGTTTAGGGTTTAGGGTTTAGGTATGAGTTGGCATTTAAAATTACTATTTGATCAAAATTCAATAGTGATCAATGACAACCTTAATGATGGTTTTAAAAGCCAGATCATTATTGAATGGAGACAAAAGTCAAACAAAATTACTCATCACGATGCATCAATAAAATTAACTTTAATTTTACAAAATTTAAAAGGGAAAGTCCATGTATCTCCCTCAAACTAGCACCTAAGTGACAATGTCCTCCCAAACTTTCAATTGTAACCAGATCCTCCCAAACTACCAAAACAATGTCAATGTTCTCTAATGACAAAACTATCCTTAGTAAAATTAAGGAAAAAAAAAATTAAAACTTGTAGAAAAAAACCTAAAACTTAAAAAAGAAAAAGAAAAAAAATCCAGTGATCGGCCAAATTTTAAAATATATAAAAAAAATTACATTTTATAAGAAAAAAATTAAAAAATTAAATTTAGAAAAAATTGAGTTAATTTTATAATTTTTTTAAATAACTGTTT
Organism: Carpinus fangiana; assembly: GCA_006937295.1. Taxonomy (NCBI): domain Eukaryota; kingdom Viridiplantae; phylum Streptophyta; class Magnoliopsida; order Fagales; family Betulaceae; genus Carpinus; species Carpinus fangiana. Next base: position 21,663,840 of record CM017322.1, read on the forward strand.
AGAAAATAAAAAAAAAAATCGTTTAAAAATAAATAAAATAAAAAATATTTTTTCAAAAAATTAAAATTTTCGTTTTAACAAAAATAAAATATTTTTTGAATTTATAGGGGTAATTTTGTCTTATTAAGTAATATAAATAAACATTTTTATCTTTTTAATAGCCTTAGGGACATTGACAATATTTTAGTAATTGATAAGAAATATTATCATAATTGAAAATTTAGATAGGATATTATTAATTAGGTTAGAATTTGAGGAAGGAATAAAAACTTTACCCAAATTTAAAATTTCCTACCTTAATGACATGTCCCATATATTGACAAGGGGGAAGAAGAATTATTTTTTCCAAGTTTTTTTTTTTAAAAAAAAAATTACGGGAAAAATTGGGTCAGACTAATCATTATGTTAGGAGGATGTGTAAGCTATATATATATAGAGAGAGAGAGAGAGAGAGAGAGAGAGATAGAATAAAAGCGTTATCAATGGTGTAATATTGATTTAGCAGCATTTCAGATGTAGAAGTTCAGATTTTTACTGAGACGGGCAATTTTGAAATTCTAAGATTATATGGAAAAAAAAAAAAAAAAATACAAAAAGATGAAGAAGAAGCCATCCAGTCTCCTCCCCAATAATAAGTGCATGAGTAGTAGTCAACTATTCCGCCGGAGGGCCTGCTCGTCGGTCCCACCATTTTAATTGGCTTCACAGGCACGTCTATGCTTCCAATTCGAAAGGACCACCCTCTCAGAAAACCTACCTCACATCCTCCACCATTAAGAGCATGTTTGAGATTGCATTTAGGAGGTATAGAAGTATTTTTAATACTCAAAAAATTCGTTTAAAAATAATGTAGTCATTTGGTAAAAAAATTAAAAGCCCTTTTAAGGGTCTAAAAAGCCTAAAAATGGCCTAAAAACACTTTTGACAAAAACTTAAAAAAGAAGCTTTCGCCCAAAAGCTCTTTTTGACTTAAAAACTCTATTTCTCAAACTCAATCCCAAACATGCTCTAATTCATGTAAATATATATACTATTTTCAGTGTACAAGGACAATGCGATGCTAATCTGCTTTGAAAAGGGGTCTACATACATATTGGCAATTAGCTATCTAATTTACTTATAAGGGAAAATTGTACTTTCTCCAACTTTGGCTACTTTTATAAATACCTTTTTAATGTTCAAAATCTCTCACTTAAGTGTATCAAAATTTGGTTTTCTCTTACTTTGTCATTTCCGTTATGATTTTTTGTAAAATCCTAACGGAACCCTTTGCAATGCCAATTTTATTCATAACTTTAAAACTACAACACTCATTCAACCCAAAACGACGTCGTTTTGGCCAATAATGAAAATAAATAAATAAATAAAAAATATCAGGGGTGGCCGGACCACCCCCACACAGGTGGGAGTAGTCCGGCTTGTAACGCCCCGAGAATTAATTAACTTGTAATTAATTCAACGATTCGTCTCCCAGCCTTGTTCCACTCCAAACAAGACTTCCGGGACCCCTACTCCTCAAAAACAGAGAATGCTAAACAGCGGAAGTAATAAAGTACTATAAACATTAATCAGTATAATCAGAGTGTCTAACCAAAGATCATCAAGGCAGCAAAAATCATATTATAACATCAGTACAAGGGATCTATGCTAAACCTTAATATACAACCACGCATGCATCAAGCCCTAATGTCTACAACATAACTCAAAAGTACTAGTTACCATGAGTATCCGCTTAAGCTTGCAATAAGTCTTCAAGCATCTCCTGGATCGAATCCTCTACAAGAACCGGATGCTTCATGGTATCCACTATCTAGAACAACATAGTCGTACATTTGGAGAAAAAAAAAAAGGGAAATAACACAAGGGTAAGTCCGACGACTTAGTGAGTAGAAATCCACATAACGTACCCATCATTAATTTGTAGATTCTTTTACTTATAAAACACCTGCAGCATTATGAGATGACAGTTATCATGCAGGTGATATATATAATATAATATATGCTATAATTATGAGTAACAGTAATAATTCAACAATATGGTCTACCCGAGATGTTATCCCTTCTCAGCAAGGTTGACGCTGTCCCAAGGGACCTGTAGTACAATGCCGGTGTCCTAGCTATTGTACGAAACATACCGTACGTAACACTAGCGGCACGAACAGGTCCGACCCCGAGTGGCCCACACCGTTAATGACGTCTGTCCTATAGTGACCATCAATTGGGTATGGCTGTATCACTGGTCACGAGTCATTGGATCCAAAGCCCCCACACACGCACACATTGACCATAAAGCTAACCCGTATAGTAAGCCCATGGCCATTATACCACATGTATTGGTGTACCATGTCATACGATGCAATTAGTCTTATCAGTATTTTATATGCACAGTTTTACAAATCTCATTATTATCTTGTTAATAGACATACGCTTTCACAAAAAAAAGTTACCCGTAGTTCCAAAATGTATTTCATGAGAGTTGCAAAATATGCATGTTTGACATCTATATAAAATATGTGCAATGCAAGAAAAGTAACAACAAAGCATTCATGTGAGTTTGTACTCACCCGGGCCGTAAAGCTCCTCCATGTAATTCCCTTGAGGCTCCATTACCTCAAATACTGAGAAAAGACCTATCATCAGTTCTATTTATACTAAAGCAACTCTAGAATAAGAAAATAGGAGCTATGGGACGGCTGGTGAAAATAGGGTTTCCCTGTCACACACTGACCGTACGTTTGGGCTCGAGGCCATACATCCGCTATGACACTTCGGGCCGTACGTCCAGTCACGAGACCGTACGTTCGCTCCAATGTCTTTTAAGGAGAACCTCATTTTCTCTCCACTGTCCGCCTATTCTCCGACTCCTAAAGCCAACAAAGGCCTCCTAACTCAGATCGAAACCTCCATGCAAAAACAACAACGCTAAGCTATCAAAATGCTAGCATAAGCAATATTAAAGCATAACTAAGCTAACAACTACAACTAGCAACATAGAACTATAATCGAGCAGCATAACGACATATTAAAAAGTTAAGGAAACCGAGTGTTACCTCCTTGAAGTAAAACCTCAAGAGTTCCTCCTCCGGCAGCATCGAAACAATCACGAAACTTCATGAAACGGCCTATTGGCAGCATAGGGGCGAAGATGGGGGTTGAGGGGCGGACTTCCCATTGCAGAGGGATTCCAATTGTCTGTATATTGGGGTGGACCACTCTAAGTCTTCTCCAAAAATTTCTCATCATGGACTGGAATAAAATAAGAAGAAGACTCAAGGAGCTTTTCTATCTTGATGTTCTCAATTTGCTCATTCGGTAGCTCTAACAAACTTCTCTCTTGGCCTCTTGGTGTTTCAGGAATAAGAGCTAATGTTGAAAAAGTCTTTGTGCTCTCTTCTTTTTCCTGATGTGGCTCTTTTAGATCCTCAGTTTGCTCCTCATTCCTCTCATCCACTTGATTTTCAACCACAATTTGCGCACAAAATTTATCAAAGCACTCTCCCAGAGGATCCTCAAGACTTTGCTCACAAAAAATCTCCTCAACAGTTTCTTCATTCCTAGGTGTGGTGGTTGTTTGCTTATGATAGTAAGTGTAGTCATCCTCCATGTAGTACTCATTAAGATTTGCCACCAACTGACCTTGACACTTTTCTTCTTTGAGGATATCGGCTTGTTGGTTGCGGTGGGCCTTCATCTCCTCAACTGCTTGCCTTGTATTCTGAGTCATTTGTTCTGTATTATTGATCAATACTCTGATAGTCTCTAACAACCCTTCAGAGACTTCAGGAGGAGGTGGTTCAGCATGATATTGTTGATGTGGAGAGGAATATGAATGATCATATATGGAAGATGACTCCTCTTGGTATGCTTCTTCTTCTTCTTCTTTGTGAAAAGCATCTTATTGTTTGAGGTAGGCCTCTGTATTTGCAATTAATGATTTCATCATATCTAACGTCTCTTCAGAAAATTCAAGAAGAGGTGGTTCAGCCTGATATTGCTGTTGTGGAGCTGGTTGAAAGGAATATACATGATCATAAAACTGCTGATATGATTGACGTTGCAGTCCACGAAATTGTGGATCATGAATTCCAGGATCTTGAGCTTGCCATGAGATATTTGACTGTTGGCTCCATGTTGGGTTATAGGAATCAAAATAGTTGTCATCCCTCAGTCTAGAGAATGATGTGTTCATATGCCCATAAGAGTAGTTAGGAAAATGTCTTGTTGAGGGACAATTTCTAACATGGTGATAAGGGTTACGGCAATATGAACATGGTCCATGGGGTGTTGGAGTGCCTCCCCACATGTGAACAAAAAGAAATTAAAATAAAGAGAAAATAAAAACCAAAAAGAAAAAGAAAAACTCACAAACTGCAGCAACTACTGTTTGGTAGAGCGCTCGATCGCACAAGTTATTGCGCTCGATCGCACTCAAGGCAGAACTGCAAAACAGAAAAGAAAACACAGCGTCTTCGGCGCGGCTGTTCTAACTTCGCACTTGATCGCCCTGCAGCAGTGCGTTCGATCACACCAGAGGTGCGCTCGATCGCACCGTTACAAAACAGAACTAAAATTCTAAAAAATCAGTAATACGAAAATTTAAAAATAAAATTAACTAATGGAAAAAAATTTCTAAACAAAATTAAACAATCCCCGGCAACGGTGCCAAAAACTTGTTGTGCAAATATCTACCTAAATTAATAGGCAAATAATTGTACGTTTTACTCACAAGTGCACAAGATCAAAACGATAGTATAGCAGCCAAATACGAGATCATTCCCACGAGGATTGTTAATTTTATTTAGAATTAATGAAAATATCAAGTTTGTCACTAAATTGATACTATGAAAAAGAAAAAAAAGATAAATAAAAGTGGAGGGCTTTGATTTCCACCGCTAATCATGCTTATACAATAAAACAATATGCCAGTGCTTAAATTACATGATGAATATTTAATGGTTGCCAACCTAAGGGCATGGTGTATACTCCTTAAACTATTGGTTTCCCTAAGCAACGAATTAGGCATGATGTATACTCTAACTCTTTTCTTTCTTAAAGGATTTAGCTTGGTGTATACTAAGTTGTTCTCTAAGAAAGCATATGATCTGTGAAAATCGACAACTACATGAGACTTAGGGCATGGTGTATACTCCCGGTTTCCCATGTTGATTAACCCAAGAATCCGGCGTGGATTACTTTTGTTAATTATGTTAAACCCAGGACTTGGTCATCCAAATTGATCTAACTAACAAGTCCATACCACATGCATATGTTGATCAGGCAAACACATATGAGGAATTGATGAAAACAGGTATTAATCAAGTTAAATACTATCATGCAATTATTGTAAAGGCGCCAATATTGAATTAAAATATGAACATAATTAGGGCTTCAATCTAGCCCCACAAAAGTAATTAGTTCATATAGTTAAAATAAAACTAAAAGGTAAAAGGAAAAGAAAGAACCGAAAACCGCTCTTAGAAGTAGCCTCCAAATTCTCCTTTCTGAAATTGTGTCTAGTTGTGAGACTTAGAGGTCTATTTATTTAGGAGAGTCCTAGAAACCCTAGTAAACTTAGGAAATTCGGAATTCTATCTCCTAGTCAATTTAGGAGACAATCCTATTACAAATCGGAATAGGATTCGTCCATAATTGGGCTCCTATCTTGCGGGGTGATTTTAGCATTGCGGTAGTCCGAATTAGGAAAATTCTGTTTCACAATGATTTGTAGCCTGTTGAGTCAGATTTCCAATGCCATTCAAATCACCTCAATCCAATATTTGAGCTGAAAGTTATGACTAAAATACCGAGACCTGTTCAGAATCCAATTTTGAATCTAATCCAATTTTAGCTCCAATTTGATAAATTCCAATTTAATCCTTTCCACATCTTCTAGGTCTTCCCAATTTGTCCTTTAAGCTTGGAACATTTCCAGAAACGCTTCCTTTTCTTTTATGACCTACAAAAACACAGAAAACACAAAAAGGAAATAAAATAACAAAAACTAAGAAATTAACGAATGTAAATTAAGAGCTAAAATATGAATATTTTGGCACTTATCAATGGATACCACTGATCAGCTAGAATCTGCAACCACTCAACCCCAGACTGGTCTATCTTTCACTCCCCCACACCTCTTCAAAGCTGCTCGTATAAAAAAACAAACAGCAAATTAGGCTCCTTCTTCTCAAAACTCGGGGGACATTGCATTGTCCCCCTCCCCTACATGAAGATCCTGTCCTGGAACTGCAGAGGTCTCTCAAGACCTTCTGTAGTTTGATCATTGATGGTGCTCATTCGTTAGAACAGCCTTGAAATCCTTAGTATGCCATAGGGTGGCTTTTCCTTAGTATTACCCTAGATGCCGTAAGGGTGGCTTTTCCACCCTCATATGCCATAGGGGTGGCTTCGGGCACCCCCAGCGGCCGGCTTGGGTGACGGAGCCACCCCCTGCAACTGGATTAGGAAGGACATTTTGAAATGGTTTTCAACAAGTTCTAACCATATTCTGACGGTGTCTTGACCGGATCCAACTGCTTTTCAACTAGATTCCAACAAAGTCCCAACGAGTTCTGATCAAATCCTGATGAATCCGAGAGTGATTTTTTTTTTTTTTTTGGAGCCATGAAGAGAAAGTCAAATAGTCTATTATTGTGATGAGTGCCAAATATTGCATATTTGGGCACCTTAGCTTGTATTTGTTAAACCCTTCGTTTTGTTATTTTCTGATTTTTTGGTTAGTTTTGGTGTTTTAGTGTTTTGCAGGTTGCTAAGGTACATTTGGGGCTAACCACATTAATTTTGGGACTTAATGCAGTTTGGGGAGCATTGGAAGCAAATTTGAGTTGAGCGATGATTTGCACCCGACGAGTTCCACCAAAACGACCATATCTAGAGTTGTAGAACTCCGATTGGAATGATCTTGGCGTCATTAGAAAGCTAACTCAAAGATCTACAAATTCATATTTCACAAGTTTTGGCCAATTCGGAAGCATCTGCGAATAATCGAACATATAGTGTGATCGATCGCACTTGCGCCCATCAGCACTGGAAATGCATGCTCGAGTGCGAACGATCGCACCTAGAGTACGATCGATCGCACTCGGCCAACCTGGCAGCCTTAAAACCCTAGAATTAGCTTATAAATATAATTTTTTTCATTGTAAACATATAGGGGGCGCCGTAGAGTCCAAAACTTCGACCTAGAGTCATTATTGAGCTTTTCAAACGCTTTTCTTTGTAAGTTTTTGTTTCTTTATGATTTCAATTGATATGTTTATGTCTGTTGTCGTCATCAGAGGCTAAAACCTTCAACTAAGGTTGAAGATAAAGCCTCATCATTGATAAATTCGTTATTTCTCATGTTTTTGTTCGTACAATTCTGAATTTAATATGAAGTATTTTCGTTTCAATCTAGTTATGTGACAAAATTGTATTGATTGTTATTTATAGAATTGTTTAAACGTTGGATATTTGTTGTGTTTCATCCAGCGGATACATCGAATCTTTTGATTGAAATTAGATATCTATTGTCTTTCGTTGTTCAAACGGATACATTGGATCTTTTTATCTCAATTAGATATTCGTTGTCTTTCGTAATAGAGTTGGATTCATCGAATCTTTCAATAAGATTTTATAAAAACAATAAAAAATGCTTAGGGTTTAATTCTTGAAGAATGTATGAACAAAACATGAGAGTGAGTTTTGATTTGATAAGGTGGATTCAGAAAACCTTAGTGTCTTTTTATTATTTAAGCAATTTTGCTTTTACTTCATTTATATTTTTGTACGACCAACTTCGAACTTTGGAACTAGGTTAAGATAAAGTCAATTTGATTAAGAAATTGATTTTTACAAGAACACAAATTCCTTGTGGATCGACCTCGCACTTGCACAACACTTTATTACAAACGACTCGTGCTATTGCGAGTACTTTTATTTTTGTACATCAAATTTTGGCGCCGTTGCCGAGGAATTGTTTGTTTTTTGTAAAAATTGATTTTTTATTTGAGTTGATTTTATTTTTCTACTAGTTAGTTAATTTTCTTGTTTTTATTTCTTGCAAGTTTGTTTATTTATTTATTTTTTTTTATTTTAGTTCCTGTTTTGATCTAAAAAAAAAAAAAAAAGGAGATTTCTTTTGTGTTTTGGTGTCTGCTGCAGATTTTAGAATTCAACCCTGTCGAGTACGATCGATCGCACCCCAGTGCGTTCGAACGCACTCTAGACCATCCTACGCGCCTGCGTTTGATAACGGTGAAACAGACGCACGAACGCACATCCGGCAGACACTCGAACGCAAGTGCTAGACGTTCGAACGCAGTTGCGAACGAACGCACACCTGCAATGATCGAACGCAAGGCTGCAGTCAGTAGCTAAGCCACACTTTGTTTTATTAGTTTTTATTTTTGTTATTTTTCTTTAATTATTTTTGTGCCTATTTTTCTTTCATATTTCATTTGAGTTCTTTATTTTTGCTTAATTAGTTTATTTTGTTTATTTATTTATTTATTTNCATTACTAGCATGTATCTACCCAAAAGCCATTGTAAAATAAGCTAAAGACAATTCCTTAAAAAGCATAAAAAATTCTCATAACATTTCAATGTGGGACAAAGTATAAATATAAATGAGCAAAGTTAACATTTTAAATATGGAGTGAAAAACTAATTTTTCATGAAATAAATTTCAACATTTTTCCATATCTCTTTATTAATTTTTGTTTTCTCTCTTCACATAAGGTGGATTCTTTTCTTCTCTCTTTTTTTTTCTTTGTTTATTTATTCTTTTCTTTTCTTCTACCCTTTATTCACCAAGACACAAGGCACAAGACACAAGGCGAAAGCTATTGTCTCGATTCTTTTCTTCTCTTTTTTTCTCTGTTTATTTATTCTTCTCTTTCCCGGAGGCTTCAAGCAGCAAGACAGAAGGCTAATGCTATTGTAGATTCTTTTCTTCTTTCTTTTGCTTTGTTTATTTATTATTTTCTTCTTTTTTTGGAGCCTTCAAGCACCAAGCGAGAAGGCAAAAGTCATTGTGAATTATTTTGCTTCTTTTTTCTTTCTTTCTTTGTTCTTTTCTCTTCTTGGAAGCTTCAAACACCAAGTCAGGAAGCAAAAATCACTGTAGATTCTTTTCTTCTCCCTTTTACTCTATCTATTTATTCTTTTCTTGGAAGATTCATGCACCCCTGAATTCATCGTGGATTCTTATTTATCACTCTCTCACTTATGTCCGTTTAGGATTGCAGTTTTAATGTGTCATTTAAAAATTTGCATTTTCAAAAATTGAGTTTTTGAGCTTGCTACTTTCTAAAATCACAAAAATGTTTATTTTTTATTTTTTTTATCAAATATTTGTTATGCAAAATTGTAGTTTTGATTTAAATTCACGCCCTTTCAAATAAGTACTCACTAAACTGCTTATACAAATTGCAGATTTTATTTATTTATTTATTTAAAATTATGTTCTTTTTAAATTACAATATCAAACGGCATATGTTTTACAATATCTTTTCAAAACACAAATTATTGTAACGAAATCACAATCCCAAACCTACCGCACCCTTATTTATTCTTTTCCTCTCTTCAATGCTTCAAGAGCATCAAGTAACAAAGACTAGTACAACGGAGTCAGATATTGTCCAATTATTGAACCGGAAAGGAGTATGTGTTTTAAGGGTAATATTATATAAGACAAAGTTTTCCTTCAAATTGGGTTGAACAAATTTCTTTCAAATTAGTCTATAAAAGTGACAATTGTAATTTTTTTTTAATAACATGTGAGATGCACATGAGTTTTTGATAAAATTTATTTCAACTTTGTCTCTGCTATTAAAAAAACATATGCATCTCACATGTTCAAAAACACATGTCATTTTTATAAAGGGTTAAATACTTCATTTGTCCCTAGGGTTTGAAAATTTTATTTTTTCCTCCTTATGTTTTGAAAAGTGACTAAATTAGTTCCTTGTAATTTTGAAAAGTGACCAAATTAGTAATTCCGTTAGTTGACCGTTAGTTGACTTAACGGACTAACACGTGGACCAATTAGAAATTGACACGTGCCACCAAATTATTATTATTTTTTTTAAAAAAAAAAAAACAGAAAAAATATTTTGGGTAGCTACGGCCACCCCCAATGGAAGTCTGCCTAAAACAGAGGAGCAGATCTCGCAGCGATATGTTCCAAAACCATTATTAACAACTCCAAACCATCGTGGCCAAAAAACCACTAGCCGCCGACAATCAACAGAATCACCCAGAACAACAAATGGCACCAACGAGCTGCTGCATAATTTCCAAGACCATCCCAGAAAGTATCTCAAAACCTCCATTGGACAGCTATGCCACTTAAAGCAATATCTCCTCTGTAAGGCTCCAATTGCGGGACATAATTGCATTCTCCACATTCTTTTGGGGTGGTTTCAGCCACCCCTTGGCTCCATGGGGTGAGCCACCCCAAGTTTTTATTTTTTCTCTTTTTTCTCTTCTTTTTATTTTTATTTTTTATTTTTCTTTTTGATTTCCTTTTTTAAATAAAAAATTTAATTAAGTGGCCACGTATCAACTTCTAATTGGTCCATGTTTTAGTCCATTAAATCAACTAACGGTCAACTTGACGGAATGACTAACTTGATCACTTTTCAAAACCACAATGACTAATTTTGTCACTTTTCAAACCCTATAAAGGAAAAAATAAAAATTTTAAACCCTAAGGACTAATGGAGTATTTAGCCCTTTTATAAATTAGGTTGAAGAAAAATCCTCCAATTCAATTTGGAGGAAAACTTTGTCCATATAATATATTAAAAAAAAAAGTAAAAAGGCAATTTTATCCTTAAAAATTAAGGAAACGATGACCTTGTTCCCACCGTCATTTCTATGAGTTTTCCGTTTGCTAACATTACACCTGTTCATACTTTTGTCTCCAAATTTTAACCAAGAGTCTATTTATAATTATATGCCAATCAATATATATAACGAAGGCCCTTAAAGCTTTTCAATCGATTTAAAAGAGCAGTTAAATGTCACGGCAGACTTCGCAAAATCTTGTTGGATCTAATAAATTCCCTTCCTCTGATATAAAAGACTGAAAATCACGGCTCAAGCCAGCATTTATCAAAGTAATTGTATAAATTTTTCTTGTGTATTTGTGTGCCTTCAAGAATGATGTGACTCTTAAAATTACTATTTGATTAAAATTTAATAATAATAAATCACATGTCCAATGGTAATTTAAGAGCCACATCATTTTTGAAGAGACGCAAATGGTACTTGTAACATTACTCTGTTTATCAGAGGAAGAAACTGAGAACAGTCATCAAAATAAGTAAAATCAAACACATATTTTGGTGATAAAGAGGAAACCTTTTAGAAAACATTCTAAAAGTAAAACCTGCCCGAGGCCGCCAAACCCAAGAAATCACTTACAACCCTATGCAAGACCTTAACTTTGTAAGATTGACAAACCTCCAACTCGTTTCCTCGCTCACAATCTTCTTCAACATGATTCCTTTTTACAGGACCTTTCTGACCATTTGAAAAAACACTTTGCAGGTAAATATCACACAATATTCAGAATTAATAGATATTTAGCAATAAGCAAATAATCACCAAAATAAATAAAATCAAACATATATTTTAGTGATGAAAAAGAAACCTTTTAGAAAATGTTCTAAAAGTAAAACCTCTTCGAGGCAGCCAAACCTAGTAAATCTCTATCAGACATATGTTCAGAAATTACAAACACTATGAACATATACAATCCTATGCAAGACCTTGACTCTCTAAGATTGACAAGCCTCCAACTCGCCTCTTCATTCACAATCTTCTTCAACGTGATTTTCCTTTACCGGACCCTTCCGATAGACTTCTTAATAAAGCAATTAATAAAACTTCAAAATAATCCTCTACGAGGAACGATTAGGCTCACAACAGATATTCTCTCACGAAATTTAGGGTAGAATTTCATATCACTCTCTACCAACAGAGATGAATCTATATGAGTTCTTAATAAAGCACATAATAAAACTTAAAATAATCCTCTACGAGGAACGATTAGGCTCACAACAAATATTCTCTCACGAAATTTAGGGTATAATTTCATATCACTCTCTACCAACAGAGATGAATCTATATGAGTTCCTCAAACCCTAGACATGTCACACACTTTACATGCGTTCAAAATAGATTTGCGACTTGCTGAATCTACTTTCAAACTTACATTCTACGGACTCATTAGAGATTTTAAGGTGCATTTTTGTCTTGTAAACTTTTTGAAGTAGGTTATTGCACTATGCCATCCTAGTATCCTACCATTACCTATATATTGCAAGCAATGCCAATTCAGGGTCATAGATGTGCCTTGTGTGCTGAAGGCCTCTTTTGTCCCATTTGTAATTTTATTGCGTAGCCAGAGAATAAGCAAGTAAATAGAGAAAGAGAAAACAATGGCACTCAGTTTTTGGAAGGGATGGGTGGCCATAGAGCAATCACAATAGCTTAGTAATTTCTTATTTTTATCTAAATTAGACAAGCATAACACTAAAAAACCCTCTACATCGGATTATGCATCTAAAATACAAAATACATTTTTGTTATATTTGTAAGCAGTGCATGACTACATGTATCGGGCATGGTATACACATCTATCTCATTGATATATTATTTCTCTCTCCACATCTCTTTTTTTTCTCCAAAATAAAAAAATAGGATCGTTAGGAAAAATACAATCTTTATAAAAAATAAAATAAAATAAAATTTAAATGATATAGATAAAAAAAAAAAAAAAAGATAATCAGATGTATGATATTTTTTAAAACTTATTAGCTAAACTAAATAAAGTGGATTTTGATTAGCCATTTTACATAAAAATATAAAAAATATATAAAAACTAATGTGAATGCTCCATACACTTCTATAAACTGCTTTCTCACTAATCTTTAGACTTCCCAAAATTTTTTGTTTTTTTTTTTTTTTTTCTGAAGTCTAAAGATTAGTTTGAGACCATTATTTTAGTGGTGTATATTATATTGGATAATCAAGCGCCGGTGCTAAATTCATTTTATGGTAAGAAATATGTCTTTTAAGGTGTCAATGAGTAATATGCTATGATTTCTTGCGTCCTTTATCTATACGGGGATATATGAATCCATTTAATATTGGAAATTCATCATTGGTCGAAGGAGATTGTAACAGATTGAATAATTTGTATATGAATTGAAATGAAATTAAACAACTGTAAATTGAGTATTCGAGAACTCTTTTTACTTTTACCAAAGTAAACTGATTACAACTTGAATGCATAATACTTCTCTTGGGTCGCGTCTTGCAAAATATACAGCCAAAATAATTAAATATATCTATTTTTTCTATTTTAGATATACTGCTGGAGATACTCTTCTTTTATTTTTATTTTTTGACATGTCCACACAAGAGGGGAAAGGGGATTCGATCTAGTGACCTCCATTTCATTAAGTGTGGTCCTAACTGATTAAGCTACATCTTAGGGACCTGCTGGAGATACTCTTACAAATAACTACTAATCAAAACAATAAGCCTATGGATCATACCAACTATAATATGGTAAGACCCATTACAACTCAAAGGTCAAAGGGCCACTAACCTACCGAGGCCAAAAGCCCATTAACCTAATATACCCATTACAGAGATGCAATAATTTGCATTATCCACATGCATGGCACTACTATTATTAGTTTATTACCTTACAATATTCCATAAAAAATGATTTTTTTTTTGGAACTTTAACTACTACTTTACATAAATAATAATTTACCAGAACAGAAAAATGCTAAGAAATAAATTTGGACTTTTTTTTTATCTTTATTGCCATACAGAATCGCTGATAAACATTGTCATATATGATATATAATAGGCCTATGTTGGCATATAGACTAAACACCGATAAAAGTTTGAATTTTGTTTGCATTTTTTTTTTTTTTTTTTGAAAATGGAGGGGATTTGAAATAGAGAGGATCATTTTTTATTTATTATACATTGCAAAATAAATTTTAACTTTTTTGTTTATAAACCGACGTAAAAAATAAAAAATAAAAAATATATTTTTCAGATTCATGTGAATCCCACACAAATTTAATGGTAGATTCATGCAAATTCACTATATAGAGATAGTTGAAAAATAATTGAGAGAAATATTTTTATCTTTTTTCACAAAACAAGCACTACAAAAAACATATTTTTTCCTAACGCTCCATTAGTAACGTGTTAAGCCCATTGACACGTTACTAATGGATAGTAACGTGTGTGACGCGTTAGAGATGTGTCCATTAGAACTAGGAGTTTACTAACGTGTTAGTTTTTAACACGTTATCATTTGTTAACGTGTTATTATTCACACGTTAATAAATGGGCCCTAATATCCTAAAAATGCCACGTCACGCCAAGGGTAACGTGGCAAAATTACCACGTTACCCCTAGGATAATGTGGCAATTTCGCCACGTTAGCCCTAGGGGTAACGTGGCATTTTTACCATGTTACCCCAAGGGTAACGTGGCACAATTACCATGTTACCCTTGGGGTGACGTGGAGAAATGCCACGTAACCAAAAAAAAAAATTACAAAACATTAATAAAAACCCATTAGTAACGTGTCAAAAATTGACACGTTACCATTTTAGTAACGTGTCAATTTTTGACACGTTACTAAAGTTAAAATAATAATTAAAAAAAAAAAAACCAAAAATTCATTGGTGCATCATGGCTTTCTACTACTTGGCTGGGCTAGTGCTTCATTCTGCAAAAAAGAAAAGGACAGGGCATGCCCAATAAGCTCCAAGCATGTGGTAAGCTACAAATGAATTTGACAATTGCTGCTATTTTTTGGTAATAAGAAATAGTATCAATATCAATCAAAAAGAAAATGCAAGGTTAACTCAAAGCCTGAAATGACAAATTGCTCTTAACAAGATAGTGATCAGATAAATGTTTTCAAGTACATTATAAACACGTCATTGTGACACCAATTGAGTTCATTAGAGCTTAAGGTATTATTTGCAAATCATCTATAATTTCCGAGTAATATCATGTCAATAAAACCAACTCAAATCAGGGGTTCACACTTCACAGCAACATGCTCTCTAATAAATTCAACCTTCATGGGGAAAATTCAAGCTTAAGTTGTCTTTTAAGTGGCAATATCTTGGCATGCCTAGGATATAAAGACCAAATAATTTTGGAAAATAAACAAAGTTCACATCGCTATGCCTGCTTCCCTTTGTTCTTTTATTGGACAATAATATACAAAGGATCGCAATCCAACCTTATGATTCATGTAACCATAGAGAAGGAAGGAGGAGGTCGCACATTTAAGCCTCATCCTTTTGGTTCTTTTAATGCTTTACTTGTACATCAAAGAAAAAGAAAATGATGCAGGCACATTGTACCACTATATGGCTGTACTAACAGGATTATCACTATTGTTTTGTCCATAAAACTTCTGGAATAAGCATGACGCCTACAATTAAGTGAAACAACAATTTTCTTTAGGAATGGAGTTATATCCTCAACAACAGGAAATATACTTCAACCAATTCGCATATAAAAGTATGACCAGGTAGTAATACCATCTAAGGAAGCATTTATATCTGAGAAAAAAGATAAGAATGACATACATGTACTTGCAACTGGAGTGATTTCAAGTACTCAATTGCCTCATCTAACATTGAAGCTTTGTCTGACTGAAATTTAGAAAAAACAAATATTACACAAGTCAATACCATACGCAAACAATCATTATAGAGATATACTTGAAACATCCAGGACAAACTCTTGAAACATCCATCATAGATGCCACATCTACACAGGCTGAATTTCCTAAAGTATATAATTAGTAATGAAGCAAGCTAGAAAATGACTGCATAAATTTGTAATGTAATGTAGAGGACCTATCAAATTAACTTACGAAATATGCAACAACATGTTATCACAAGCAATTCCACGCACAAAGGCAGGCTGGAAGCAAAATCTAGGAAATCATGAAATAAATCACAATGTCATTCCGATGAAATCATGAAATAAACATGGGGACCAGAATCAGAATATTATACAAGTCTACCTCAAACACACATGAAGAGGTATACTTGATTCATAGGAATCCCCCAGCCATTTAATACCAAGGATAAAATCCAATGAGGAAAAGGCAAAAATGCTAGTGAGAACAACAAAGCTGAGTTTCAGCAGCTGTTAAAAGAAACAGCAGCAGAAAATATGCTCATTATCAAAAGGGAGGACAGAGGTAAATATTACTTTAGCACTAGTGTCCATTCAATTATCTGAAATATTAAGGGGGGAAAAAACCATATAAAGAAGCACATTTTTCACCATCTAGAAAACAAAGAATTGAATACCTGGCCCTAACATTTTTCTCATATGGTACCCATAAATTTATTGTCATTTTTAGTAAGTAACTTATCGGAAGAATAAATTTATTGTCATTTTTAGTAAGTAACTTATCGGAAGAATAAATATGGAGGATTCGAGAAGACAATGAACTACTAATGTTTCCCTCTCACATAGCAGCTTCATACTTTGCCAAATTATCATAAACTCTTCTTATATATTCTACCTATTCTTCATATCCTTTCCCAAACTCCACCAGTGCAAAGGTTTATGCGAAGGACATTCATTAAACAAGGACCAAGCTTATATCCAATACCAATCACATAACCCAACCAAAAACTTCATTTCCTACTGAAAAAATAAACATGTACCAAAAAATCTATTATAATGTTAACTAGAAAGGTAGAAACAAAATATGAAACAAAATTTGGAATCTATTTTACTTCAATATTAAAAAAAATAAACTAAGTTAATTGGTCAAATAGTATTTGCCTAATCTAACTTGAAAATTTTTCCTATTCCAATCATTTCTTTACAATCTAAAACTGAATACGAAAGAAAGCAAGATCATCAAGCTCATGAACTGCGATGTTTCGTGTGTGTAAGTATTAGATTCAGCAGAGTCGACGTACACCCAAAGTAGCTTACGTCTGCTGTACTGTTCACAGAGTACGATTATACTATCTGTCAGACCGTACGTCCGGTGGGGGACCACCGTACGTCCGCTCTAAAAGACAATCTGGGTATGTCGGCCAACCCTAGCGTACGTCCGCACTAAAAGATAAACCAGAAGACAAATTCCCAAAATACCTTTCTAGCTGATTCTATTGACCCAAAGTCCAAATTAACCTTTTAACTAAGCCATTTATGCTTAAATATTTGGGTTACTACAACATTCGACCATAAAGCTAACATGTATAGTAAGCTCATGGCCATTACTACCGCACGTACCAGTGTACCATGTCATACGATGCAATTATTTTGTTTGTATTTTACATGCATGTCATTTTACAAGTCCCACTTGGTTAACATGTTTAGCACAACTTTTTTCTCAAAAGACAGAGTTCATGTGCAATTTGTACAAAACGTGACAGTTGTAAAATATGCATGTTTGCTCAGTACACAAAATAGACGTGCAATGCATGGAAAATAACAGTGCGCATTATGTGAGTTAAAACTCACCTGGATCGATACGCGTCTCTGAAAACTCCAAAAGATCCGGGTTCTCCAAATCTGTGGAAAACCTTCTATTAGTTCTAATTCTACTAAACGACTCTAAAGTAAGGAAAACATGAGATACGGGACGGTTGGTGAAAATAGGATTTCCCTGCCACACAGTGACCGTACGTCCGGGCTCGAGAGTGTACGTTCATCATGCAACGACAATCCGTACGTCCGCTATATGGGTTCTCGGGGAGAACCTCATTTTCTCTCCACGGTCCGCCTATTCTCCAACTTCTAGGGCTACTAAGAACAACCTAAAGCCTTCTAGTCTAGTTAATAGCCTCCATGCAACGTAACAACGCTAAGCTAATGAATACGCTAATCCAAACGGGTCTTAAAGCACAACTACGCTAATAACTACAACTAAACATAAAACGAGCAACATAACGACGTAATTACAAGCTAAAGATTGAACGTTACTTCCTTGAAATAAAACCGCAAGAATTTCGCCTCACGAACATTTCGAAACTCGCAAACGTCACACACACATGCTTACCAAACACTCACAAACACTTGCAAACACTCTGGCAGCCTGGGGGCGTTCTGAAGTTATGAAAAACACGAAGGGGCAGGGTACTATTTATAGGCTCAGAAAAACAGCGAACGTCCGGCCAAGGGCTGTACATCCGGTGGTTCTTGCCCAGCGGTTCCATGGTTGCCTCGTATGTCTAGGTATTAACCAGAGGGTATTCAAAAATTAACGTACGTCCGGTGGTCCCATGTATGTCCGCCTGTATGATTTGCAGCGTACGTCCAGTGGTCCCCCCACGTACGTCCGCACTACAGACAGTAGTGTACGTCTGCTAGACCTAGCGTACGTCCGCCAAAAGTCCAAATTACCCCTGTAGCATCCTTAGTGACCCAAAGCCCAAATTAATCCCTCCCAACTAAGCTACTTATGCCTAGTTAATAATTTGGGTCAATACATAATAAGAGTCGAATAGACTGTTAGGTCAATTTCTACGAAATTTGTAGCAAAATTTGCAGTACTCTTAATAACACTATTTTACTTTACTTATTAATAAGATATTGCTTTTGGAATAAGAATATAGTCGTATGTAATAACAAACAAATAGTCATGTACTTAATTTTTACATTTGCTCTCTTAACAAAAAAAAAAAAAAATCAGTCTCTCTCTAAGGTTTCGCTCTGTGAAACTTCTTGGGTGCGAGTATAGTCTTCCACCGGTTGCCGGATAAGGAGGAGGGTAAATAGAAAGTAGAGTAGGTTTAGGCTAGTAATGGAGGACTGTTTGGAGAAGCTGTGCAGTAAGATTTCTCTTACTGATTGGGAGAAGGTTGGAATCATGGTGATGGAAATCGATGTTGCAGAGACGAGAGAGAAAAGTACGAACTGTCTTGTTGGAAAATTGTGGACTGAGAAAGCTATAAACAAAGAAGCGTTCAAAACAGTTCTCTTAAGGATTTGGCACACGGTTGGGCAGGTTGTTTTTAAGGAATTACAGGATAATTGCTGGTTGTTTGAATTCTCAAGAGAGTCTGATAAGCGAAGGGTCCTAGATGGAAGACCTTGGTCTTTTGATCGTTTTGCTTTGGTGTTAACTGAATTTGACGGGAAAATGGTGCTATCTCAGATGAGTTTCATTCACACTTCAATTTGGGTACAGGTGCACGATATGCCTCTTCTTTGCATGAATAGAGGTGTGGGGATAAAAATTGGAGCATCATTGGGGGAAATAGAAGATGTAGATTTTGCAGGTGATGGTGCAGGGTGGGGTCGATGTTTGAGGCTGCGTGTAGTGATTAATCTGGCCAATCCGTTGGAGATGGGTAGAGCACTAGAGTCTGGAGGGCGATCCCACTCGGTCTCTTTCAAGTATGAAAAGCTGCCATTGTGTTGCTTTCAGTGTGGACGTGTTGTGCATGAACGTCAAGGATGCCTTGTTCGTAAATCTCAAAGGATCAATGCAGAGGAAGGAGAAAAACAGTGGGGTCCTTGGATTAAGGCTGATATTCCAAGGAGAGAGAGAGCTGACAAAGGCAGTATTGGTGGTTGGTTCACCCCTTCGATGGCTGAGTCTGCATCTGATGGCAGCATAAGAGAAGTTAGTTTGGCGAACAAGGCCAGCACCGGTATAGGAGGCTAGGGAATCCTAACCGTAAAGAGGAACGTGGATCCGTAGTGCAGCGAGAGGTTGCTAGAACGTGCGAGTTTGGTCGTGTGCTGCATGAACATGTTTTGAAGTCTAAGGGGAGTATGTGGCTCAGCAGTTTAGAGTCCAACGTTTCAAGGAGGGGTCCAGATGAATTTTCAAAACCTAGGTAAAACTGGATAACTTATTGGTTGGATACTTTGGTATAGTTTAAAAAAAAAAATCATTGATAAAACTTTTCACCAAGTAACTGAATCTCTTGGCTCATTAAGCATTGAGTGTTCACGTCAAACGGTGAGAATTTTGATTTGGTTAAATTATGGCTAGTTTAATTTCGTAGCCTTTTTTACTTGAGTTAGTAAGTCTTTATGAGTGTTTTTACACCTAATGCCCTAAAACCATCTGGCTTGCGAGTCATTAGCTCAACACTCTTTATATGGGTCAATTAGAAAGCTTAAGGGAACTAAACATTGCAGAGCATAATAATAAAAGAAATAAGAAAAGAAAAGTATGTCATTGTTGTTCATTCCGATGGGAATTTTAGTAAACCTTGAGATATTGAGACATTGCACATTGGAATTATTTAAAAGCTTCATATTTTTGTGCTAATTCACTTTACACTGTTTCGAACTTGTGATGCCTTAGCGTGCTTTTTGTAAGTAATTAGATTTTAAAATTCCAATCCATTGTGAAGATGGATTTTATCTTTTTAAGATAAGTAATGAATGAAAATCATGGTTTTGAGTGTCACTTTCATTTTTGGATAACATGAACTGTACATAATGTTTGTGGGTAACATTCTTAGAAAACCCTCACGAGACTTCACTTGTCCTCTAGGCAATGCCTAGAGGTTTAAAAGGTTTGTTGCATATGCTAAATGCAATTGTACATCCATAAAAGATGAATTTATCTTTTTGTTTTCTGTTTTTCATTTAGTTTTTAGTTTTGTATTGCTAAGGGACTAACAATATGTAGGGGTGAAATTTAAAACCGCCTAACTGCATCCGCTAACCGCCATCCGCACTAACCGCTAACCGCTTTGAAAGCGGTTAGTAAAAACCGCTAACCGCCTTAGCGGTTAATGGATTTTGAAAAATCACCTAACCACTAACCGTTAACCGCTAACCGCTTTTTTTAAAAATATAATATATATTTATAATATATATATTTCATATAATAAATAATAATAAGTCATTGTAGCCTAATGGTTATTTTGCACTTCTTTTACTCATGAGTCCCAATTTCAATTCCCCCCACCTTTGACTTTTGTTTGAGTTTTATATTTTTAGTATTTATATAATAGAAGTGCAAAACGATGTAGTTTTGTACTTCTATATATTCATTTCTTCCCAACCTAAAATGATAATTTTGTTGTAATTTTATTTGTATATTATATGTTGTAGAAGGTGACCAACAAGATTTTGGTATAATGGTCTAACATATAATGTTTACTTTAAATCAACAATTTTTAATGCTAAAATGGCCATGAAAAAGGAAAAAAAATGTTTAAAGTGAGCAAAACAAAGGTTTAAAGTGAGCTCAAAACTGGCCCAAAAAAAAAAAACCTAATAAAAAGCCCAATAAAAAACGGTTAGTATAAAAGCGGTTAAGCGCATCCGGTTAACTGCTAACCGGGCGGTTAACCGCTAGCGGTTAGCGGTTTTAACCACTAACCGCTAACCGCAACCGCTATTTCACCCCTAACAATATGTAAGTTTAGAGGTGTGATAAGTGCCAAAATATTCATATTTTAGCCCTTAATTTACATTTGTTAATTTCTTAGTTTTTGTTATTTGGTTCAATTTTATTTCCTTTTTGTGTTTTCTGTGTCTTTGTAAGTCATGGAAGAAAATAAAGCATCTATGGAAAAGTTCCAAGCTTAAAGGGAAAATTTGGAAGACCTAAAAGCTGTGGTCAAGTTTAACCAAATAAAGGAAGGGATTAAATCGAAATTTATCAAATTGGAGTCAAAATCGGATTATATTCAAATTTGGATTCTGCACATCACATGTCTCGATATTTGACTATAACTTTCTTCTCAAATATCAGATTGAGGTGATTCTAGCTGCATTGGAAAGCTAACTCAACAGAATATAAATCATTTTGAAATAGCATTTTTATATTTGGGACTGTCGCTATGCCAAAATCACCACGCAAGATAGGAATGCAATTCTGGACGAATCCTACTCCGATTTGGACTTAGGTTTTCTCTATCCTAATTAGACTAGTCCTAAAACCTATGAATTTTCTAGGGTTTTTAGGGTTTCTAGAGTCTTCCTTGGAAGTCTATAAATAGACCTCTAAGCCTCTTAGAAGAGGGGGTTCCAGACATTCTTTGGGGAGGGGAATTGAAGGCTACTTCTAGGAGCGGTTTTCAGTTCTTTCTTTTCCCTTTTCCTTTTTAGTTTTATTTTAATTATGTGTAACTAAATACTTTTGTGGGGCTATATTGAAACATTAATTATGTTTATTTAATATTTCAATATTGGTGCCTTTGTAATAATCATATTGTAATGCTTAACTTGATTAACGCCTGTTTTATTGAATTCCTCGTATGTATGTGATTGGCCATTATATGCATGTGGTATGGATTAGTTAATTAAATCAATAAGAGTAACAAAAGAAATCCATATCGGGTTCTTGGGTTAATCAACATAGGGAACCGGGAGTATACACTCATGCCCTAGGTCTCGTGTGTTTGTTAATTTTCATAGATTTATACTTTCTTAAAGAACAACTTAGTATACACTCATGCTAAATCCTTTAAGAAATAGAAGAGTTAGAGTATACACTCATACCTAATTCATTGTTTAGGGAAATCAATAGCTTAAGGAGTATACATCCATGCCCTTAGGTAGGTATACATTAGGTATTCATAATATGATTGGAGTATTGGCATATTGTTATATTAATTGAGCATGATTAGTGGTGGATATCAAAGCCCTACACTTTTATTTATCTCTATTTCTTTTTCGTGGTATCAATTTAGTGACAAAGTTGATATTTTAATTAATTCTAAATAAAATCAACAATCTCCATGGGATCGATCTCGTACTTGCTGCACTATACTATTGTTTTGATCTTATGCCCTTGCGAGTTAAAACGTACTAAATATTATTTATTAATTTAGGTAGTATTTAGCACAACAATAGACGGTAGCAACATTTGCAGAAATGTGGTCAAGAAGTGTCTTGAGTATGCAAATGATGAACATCTCACTCTTCTTATCGAAAAGCTTATTGATAATTAAAAAATCTCTAGGAATCTCAATAAGAGATTATTTGTTGAGCTTATTACTATCGAGATCTTGATAAGATCTCATCATCAACAAGATCTCAAGAAGAACAGCGCTCATCAACATGATCTAGAATGGTTTTGGCAGATATTGAGGTTCATAAATATTTGAGAGACCACAACTCTGTCTGATTTGTTACATTTACTGTATACTGTACAAGGTATGATTTTTGGTTTTTTTGTTTTTGTTATTTGTTATTTTTAATTAGTTTTAGATATAATATATATATATTTTTTTGTGTAGAGTGTTATGGTATTCAAATCGATTTATTTACTAGATTGATTATGATTGATGACTTGTTGTATGAAGCGAATATCAGCAACAAATTGATATACTATTGTGGTGCAAACCTCCTATCGATTAATATTCCATTAAATCCGGTAACTCAAGTCGTATACTAGGTAAAAAAAATGTTTTAATTCAGTCTTAATTCCATTGCTCATTGTTTTGTTAATTAGTGCTAGGTAACCTAATTAGAAATTTGAATTCATGCTATTGCCACTACAAAAAAAATAGAAGTATAGTGATGGTTTTTTTGTGATGGTTGGTTAAAAACCACCACTACATAAATGGTGTTGGTTTAATAGTGACGGTTCTAAAGGGTAGGGAAATGGAAAAAGGTATCAGTTTAGACAAAACCAACACCAATTAGTGATAGTGTTTGGTGTTGGTTTAAAAACCATCACCTTTAAAAAGGTGTCAGTTTTTTAAAAAACCATCACTAATTAAAATGTGACAGTTAAAAATCATCACTACTTTTTTTTTAATATATTTTTTTCCCGATTCTTTTTTCAATTTTTTTTTGCTAGCTTCTTTCACAATGCAAGAAGCTGCTAGCAATTCTTGTTGCTTGGCTTTTTGCACAATGCAAGAAGTTGGCCAATTTGTTGTTTTTTACCATGGCCGGAAGAAATCCCTTAAAGTATTGTGAAATCAATTCTTTCCAACTTATTGCACAAAACAAGAAAAAGCTTATTGCACAAAACATGTAGTATCTTGCACAAAACATGTAGTATCTTGCACAAAACTTGTAGTTTCTTGCACAACTCAACTAGTTTTGAGTACTCAACTACACTTGTAACAAATACATGCTTCCTTCTAGTTAATTGTCACAACTCAAAATATAGGTTTAATACAACACAACATCACATTACAACTCAACATCACAACTCAATACTCAAGTTCAAACTCATAAATAATATAGGTCCAATGCAACACAACATCACATCACAACACAATACTTTAGTTCAAATGCATAAATAATATCCAACTCAAGACTTAAGTTTAACTCATAAATAATATCTAAAGCAACACTCAAGTTAAACCCATAAATAATATCCAAAACAACATAGTAGAAGTTGAAACTCATTATATGTATTCAAAGCAATACTCAAGTTTAATTAAGTGATTAAAATAGCCTAAACAAAGTATTAAAAGTAATACAACCCCCAAATCTTGATGCACTTCCAACTTGCTAGCTGACTCCTAGACCAACGTTTGTTAATGATTATCTGCAATACATTGAAAAAGAAAGTAAGAAAGAAAGAAAAAAAAAAAAAAACACTTAAACTTTATAATGGTTTAGCTAATGAACTATGAAAAATGCATTGAGATGAGGATATATACGTACTTTATAATGAACCACGAGAAATGTGCGTTGCTCCATTCATCACAGGCCTACAACTCCATCCTCTGCAGTTTCAGCTCCATCACCTACACCTATTACTTGATCCCTTAAGTAACAGCTATTAAACAAATGCAAGCTATTTTTTAGGAAGATGAGAAATAGGCTTCATCTTCAGCCTATTAAGTTCAAGCATACATGTAACAAAATAAAAAATAAGAAATATGGTTATTTCGAACATGACGGTGCGAGTTGGTTTTTTACAACTGGCTATCTCCTACAACAAATACATGTAACAAAATAAAAAATAAAAATTTGAACGAATATTACAAACTTTATATTCCTGAACTTATAATGCATGCTTAGGACATACCATCTCATTGGCAGTTGAAGCGTAGCTCTTCGACCCACAGACGTGTGGATGCAAGTGCAACTTTCGTACTTCCGCGTCCTTGCCCTATCCTACAAAAGTTACATTAACAATATATATAGACTTGTTATTATATGACATATAATTTGGAACATATCTTAGAGGGGATATACCTTATCCTCTTGGGTCAACCATCCCTAGATGGTGATTTGGTAGTCCTCTGCATTGAACATATTCAAGGCCCAAGTTCTTCAAAAACCGTTTTGCCTCGTATGCATTTTTCGGCAAATCTTCACCATCTTTTGGTAACAACTGGTTCATGAGCTCAAGCTGTGATGTGAAAATCTTGTTACTAATTCCACCAATACACTTCAAATGGTATAAATGTACAATTGTACCTAACTTGCATGTTTAGTCTTTTCATGAATGAGCTTTTCTGCTTCTTTAAGCAAGCTATATAATTTGCTCGCATTTACATCATCATCCGATTGCAATTCCATTTGAGAGAAACAGTTGTTTCCTATAACTTTATGCATTCCGAAAACATCAGCCAACATAGCATGCGTAGTTCTATACTCATCCAAAATGTGTGCAATATTTGTAGCCTGCTGAGTCGAATTGGATCCTCAAACAGCAAGAACATCAACATTTTCAACATGCAACACCCATTCAATGTAACCAGGCAGAATTCCTGTTCCACCAGTCAAATAGTCATACAATTGTTGTGGTCATAGTCTCTTCCTTGATCGACACTGCTTAAAAAAGCACACAATTGTCTCATATTCTCCGGTGTTGCAAACTGCAAAACTCACAAATGACTTCACTCCTTTCATATACTCCCGCGAAGGTCTAGATATTGTCATCCAACTCTTATTCATAGTGTGACTACATTATAAATACGAGTGTAAGTTAAACATAATGACATCTACTAACGCTATCATATTACTCAACTAATTTTGTTTCTTATTTTCGAAATAATTGTACCTTTCATATTTATTTCTATGTCCAAGCTCAAAATATGTCCCATACTTTTCATATATCCCAAGATGCAACATTAGAATATGATAAAATCTCCCTCTAAACTGGTTCATGTTAGGATATTTAATTGGAATATATCACTGGTAAATTTCAATAGTTACTTCCTTCAAAATAATGGGAAACCTAGTATGTTTAATTGGAATAAAGTATAAATAAGTGACAAGCAAATATGCTTCAGATCTAAAATTCAAATATTCTTTTCTTCCCCCAACCATACCAGTTCATCCATAATACGTTGAGGTATAATCTTATGTGCATCTAGTATGGGAAATTTCAAGGTATTCTGGTTTTAATTAATATGAGAAGAGATTTCCATTATTTCAAATATAATCACAAGAACAATTGTGTAAATGCTATTATTAACTAAACTTTTAACAATCTTTTAGATGGTTGTAAGTACTTTGGCTGATTCAAGAAGCAAAAACTAAATTTCGCCTTTTGCAATCAAAAACATTATAGAGTGCTTCCAGTAGATTGACAAAATAGAACCTTAGATCACAAGTTCTTGCCTGGAAAAGCATATTTAAGAGGAAATAAGGCTGAGATACCCATATGAGACAACTATAGAAAGAACAAAACTAAACGTATGCTCCCTCTACAAGGTTGAAGAAATCTGAAGCTCAACATTTTCTCTTATGCAAACTTATTAGACCAAAACCCAATACTTTATCTAATGATGATGAATGATGAGAGTAAGATGTAGAAAATATTGCAAGCAACCTAAAAAGGCAATTTACACATTTCAGCTGACCCTCATCTAAGCCCTAACTTAAAACTATCCTTCAAAGCAATTATCAGCCCAACAATAGTTTTTTGAGCCAAACCATTAGCCCAATTATCTTGACCCTAAAGCCAAACAGAAAAACCTAAAGATAATTAGTTGCCAAATGTTTAAATTTCTTATATTTGTTAGCTGAAAATAAATAAAATAAAGAATGAAAAATAAATAAATAAATAAATCCCTATTACATGCAAGCCATGTAAAATGATAAGTGACAAGTTTTATTTGTCAACACTTAAATATTGTGTATTCATTGGTTTGAATCTTGTCTCATGGAGCTCATGTAAAGAACCCACTTTCTCAAGATCAAGCATGGAAGGGGTATACTAAGAGGTTACCAACATTGCAACTGAAGTCTTAAGGATTGGTTGTTTGTTAAACAACACCTCCATTTTCAAACACTATTTACTTTATCCTAAAAAAATTATCAAAACATTCTCACTTTTATATCACATCATTTACTTTTTAGGAAAATTACTTCATAACACTTTGGGTCAGCATTCGGATTTTTTTAAATCCTTAAGTTTTTTTTTTTTTTTTTTGACAATTTATTCCCTCAATAAATCAAAATCATGGTAAAATCTCTGCCATAAATTTTTTTTAACATCCGTTAGTCTGGGTCAAAACGATACGTTTTGACCCATTAAAATATTAATTTTTTTAATTTAATTTTAAAAATTAAATCTAAAAATTAAAAAACAATAATAAAAAAAATACAGGGGTGGCCGAACCACCCCATAAGGGGTGGCTGGCTACCCATTTTGCCAGGGGTAGGGCCAAACCCTTAAAAACTTTTTTGAGGGTTTGGCCCTAGGGGATGGCCGAACCACCCCCTTGGCCTAAGGGGGTGGCTCGACCACCCCCATATGGCCAGTATGGGGGTGGCTTGGCCTAAGGGGGTGGGTTCGGCCTTGGCCTTCAAATTTTTTTTGAGTGTTTGGCCCTAGGGGGTGGCCGAACCACCCCTAGGCAAAATGGGGTGGCCAGCTACCTCCTATGGGGTGGTTCGGCCACCCCTGTATTCTTTCTTTCTTTCTTTTTTAATTTTTAGGTTTAATTTTTAAAATTAAATTAGTATTTTAATGGGTCAAAACGGTGCTTTTTGACCTAGACTAACGGATGTTAAAAACTTTTGACAGCAGGGATTTTATTATGATTTCGATTTACTCAGAGAGTAAATTGTCAAAAAAAAAAAACTCAGGGATTTAAAAAAATTTGAGTGCTGACCCAAGGTGTTATGATATAATTTTCCTACTTTTTACTACTATTTAAATAAAAAAATTACTACAAAATAAAATGATAAATGCCGAATATTGCACATTCAAACTCTTTAACTCACATATGTTAATTTCTTAGTATTGTTATTTGTTTTGATTTTGTGTTTCAGGTTTCTATGTGTTAGATGCAAGAATTCCGTTGAATATTGGGCTAGAAGCACATTTTGGGAGCATCTTGAGGCCTGAGATCGAGCACACAAGCATTTGGGCTTGAGTGAACTTGCGCTCAAGCGCCCCAACACTTAGGCTTGAACACACCAGCGCTCGAGGGCATACTAGCCTAGGCTCGAGCGCACATGGCTTCCAGAATGCACCAACACACTTTTTCCAGCTTGGATTAGGTTTTCAATTCCCCAGGGACTGACCTATGATTTTTCTAGGGTTTCTATGGCTTCTAGGGTTTTCTTAGTTCCAATAAATAAGCTTCTTAACTTGTAAAAAAGACAAACCACTGCCTAGAGCAAATATTCCTTGGGGGGCTAAGCGAAGTCTTAAACGGCTAAGCCCCCTAGTGGGGTATTGATGTAATCCTATCCAATCACAGTTGATTGATTGCATTTAAATTTATAGATTTTCAATTCATGCATGTTAGTTGTATAATTATAAGAATTGCTACAATTTGATTTTGCTCTTAATGTTTAAATACAATTGTTCTTAAATTTCAAAATTAATATTTGTGAAATTCTTATCTTGTCTTAGAAAGTCTTTTATTTTTATTTAACTCAAATCATTCTTACTTTATATGATTATGGGGATGATGGTTATACAACGGTTTTAACTGACATATAATCAAAAGGATTTGATAGGCCATACCTAGGGAAGACGAGTCATACCACATCTTAATGGTTAAATGGACGATCCGTGCCAACCGATGATAGGTTATACTTACTCTCTTGATTGTATCCTATTAAAGAATTAGATAATCCAAACCTAAAGAAGATGGGTCATACCACATCTTAGTAATTAGGTGGATGATCCATACCAATCGAAGATGGATTATACTTATTCTTTAATAAGATATTTTCTTGTTTAATTATAACATGCATAGAATGAATTTCTTGATTAAATATAATTGATCATTGTTGTACAGATAGAGGTGAAATCAATACCCTATACTCTATCTTATATTTAAATTCTCTTTTAATTTCATGCACTTTAGTTACAAAAACAAACTCAACCATCTTTTAAATTAAGTTACTTTTGATCTTGAAAACTTGATAACACCTACGCAGTCATTAAGATTCAACACTCTCTATATAGCCCTATCCCACAAGGATTTGTACTATTGCGAATGATATTTTATAATTGATATATTTTTGCTTTAAAAATACCACATCACAAAACATTTTTATTTTCCAATATTACTTTTTCACTTTTTTATACTAATTATTAGACTCATTCTTTTCCTCGTCAAATATAAACAGTGTTTAGGGACGTTAAGTAACTTATGTTGTTTAACAAACAACCCCTCCATGTCATTAATCATAATAATTTTTAAAAAATTATATGAAGGCTTTAAACGAAGTGCATTGTGCTAAAAATGAAAGCTAATAATAATAATAAAAGAGAGAGAGAGGGAAAAAAATAATAACTCCACTCACCATCTCACATATTGGACTTTTTCTTTTTTGCTACTTTTATTATGTTTTATATTATAATTAACATTTTACACAGATTATAGATATGACATGTCAAATTTTACACATGATTTTTGTGATGATTTGGATTACGTGCCTCCATAATAGCAATTTTCTTAACAATTTGGATAAAAAAATTTAAATAGGGAGTTATTCACGAAGGTTTGAAAAATAGGCAGGAAATCATTTTGAGGTAGTAATTTTAAAAACCTTTAAAACCGATAGAGTAAGTTTTTATTTTTTATAAATTAAATTACGAAGACTTTTATCACTTCAATATTTACTACTTTTAAAGTATATTATTTTTTACTTAATTAATTGTAACTTATATAAATTCTATTTGGAATTATGTTTGAAAAATAGAACTTTTTAGTAAAAAATAGTTTTTGGGAAAAAGTTTCAGTTTTAAGCTTTTGTTAAAAGTGCATTTTAGCAATTTTTAGGCTTTTTAGACGCTTAAAAGTGTTTTTAATTTTTTTACCATACGACTATTTTTTTTTTTCCCACATACATTTTGTGTGTTAAAAGTACTTTTAGACCCTTCAAACGTAATGTCAAACAGACCCTTAAAGTGCCTTTAGCTCCGCAACATGGCAGGTAAAATGCATGTGTTTTGAAAACACCAGATTTTAAAGATGGTAAGGCCACTAGTTTTTTCAAACCTCATATTTTGCCATTATTTAATTGAGTAATTCTAGAAGTCTCTTTTGTGTCACTCCTGTGTCCCTCCAAGAATGATGTCATTCTTAAAATTACCGTTTGATCAAAATCCTATAATAATTAATTACAAGCTCAATGGTGATTTAAAAGCCACATCATTCTTAGAGAGACACAAAAATGACACAAGAAAAACTTGTAACATTACTTACTTAACTACCTTTTTGAAATACTTACACAATCTATATGATGACAAGCTCCTCGTGTATCTTTACTCCACAATCTGGACAACATTTTCCATGACATCTGTAGCTATAATTGCCTTCTTGAAGCATTTCTCAACTTTTTCAGTAGAAGTAGGTAAAATAGTTACTGAAAAGTACAATTTTTTACTTTACCTACTATTTTTTTATACATACTCTAACAGACTCTATATTCTACTATTTATTAATTTTCTTTAAATATAATTTTATGTGGAAAAGAGTGTGAAAGAAAGAGGAGGAGAGAGAGTAAAGGGAAGAAACGAAGACAAAAATAATAATAAACAAAGTTTATAGTGTGAATAGTGAATAGTAGGGATAAAAAGGCGATTGCGGTTAGTGGCTAAAATAGCTAACTGCAACCGCCTAGGCGGTTAGGAAATTTTACTAACCGCATCTTACTAACTGCTTTTTTTACTAACCACTTTTTTGGGATTTTTGTTGGGCTTTTTTTTTAGCCTATTTTGTTCCGATTTTGGGTTGGTTTGGGGCTCACTTTAGACCTTTTTTTGCTCACTTTAAACCTTTTTTTATTATTATTATTTTCTTTTTATGGCTATTTTAGCATTAAAAATTGCTATATATCAAAATACTTGTTGGTCACCTTTTACAAAACATATAATACAAATAAAATTACAACAAAATCATCACTTCACTTGTAGTTTTATAAACAACATATAAATAAAACATAAAAAACTTCATAAAGTTTATATCAACATTTTCATAAAAATTCAATTAACAAAGAAAACTCATTTCAACCAACATCATCACAAATAGAGCTGCCCCCAAATAAGAAAAAAAAAAAAAGAAGGTATTATTGTGGATCACTTCTATATATTTTATATGAAATATATATATAATAATATAAATATATATTATATATTATATTTTAAAAATGCGGTTAGCGGTTCTCGAAAACCCAATAATTGCTAACCGTTAACCGCCTACTAATCGTTTTTAAAAGTTGATAGCAATTCTAAACTTTCATCCCGATTGAATAGACTAATCAGCCTATTTACTATTCATACTAGAAGAAAAAATTGCAAAATAACCATTCTGCTGGAGAGAAAAAAAGGCTAATAATAATCAAATCTAACTATTATGAAGGATTTGCCTATTCTCTAGAAGATGTCGTATGCGCATAAGGACACAATTATCCAACCCACAAAATAAATAAAATAAAATTTTTGGGCAACAAATGAGCTAACACAAAAATCAGGGACGGACGAAGGGGAGGGCCTGTGTAGGCCAGGGCCCTCCCCCAAGTTTGAAAAAAAAAAAATTAGCAAGTAAAAAAAAAAAAAGAAAACCTTATTTAGGCCTATTGGCCCTACCCAATATATATTTTTATTTTTTTTTTGCCTGCCCAATCAAGTTTTTGGCCCTAGATTCTTTTTTTTTTTTGGCTTATACCCATAAAAAATTTCTCAAAAATTCTTCCCTCTCTCCTCTCTCAGCTCCATTTCAGATGCTCTCTCTCTCCGTCTTTGGACTTTGAGCTCTCTCTCTCTCTCGTTTCTCTCTTCCTTCCTTTTCTTTTCTTCTTTTCTTCCTCTCCTCTTCTTCCTCTGTGTTTATAATTTTTCTGGAGGGTTTTGTACTAGTTTTTGACTATTTGTTTTTGGTTGGTTTTATTTTTTCAGCTCATAATTTTTTTGCCAAATCAGATTTTGTTGTTCTATTTTTATAATTTATTTTCTTATAGTCCAAATATATATATATTTTATAACTCTTGTTTGTTTAATTCGTTAATATTTTCAATCAAACATGTTTACTAAAACTTATTGTAATATTGTAGAACTTAAAAACTTAAATGAACAAGAAGAACTTAAGTTATAAATGAACTTAAAAGTTAAATATTTTTAATCCGGATATGAAAAACTTTAAAAAAAAAATAGAAAAAGAAAAAAATAGAAAAGCTTATTGAATCTCAAAGATGAGCTTTAAATAAATTTGTTATTAGCATTTAGCAATAAACAAAATATAGAGGATAATTTAGGTAAAAAACTCATAAATGAAGAAGAAATTTATTGAAAAAAATTAGAAGTTACAGTAAGATATAGTAATATAAATTTATTAATAGAAAATTGTCCAATAAGATACAACAATATAGATTTTCTTAAAAATGAAAATTCTAAATATAATAATAATATTAAAATAAATATTATTTAATTAATATTTAAATATTAAAAAAAATAAGGCCTTAGCCCGGCCCCAGGCCGTCAGCCTTCCTGGTTTCGTCCCTGACAAAAATCAAACAGCATTTTTATTAACTGTATTTTGAAATATATATATTTTTTAAAGTGGACGTTTTGAAGCAACGAAACCAAATAAAGGGTAAGGGCTTGTTTGAGATTGCGTTTGAGAGGCTTAAAAGCACTATTAACACTCAAAAAGCCCGTTTGAAGAAAAAAATAATCGTTTGGTAAAAAAATTTAAAGTGTTTTTAAGGGTTCAAAAAGCCTAAAAATTGCTAAAATAAACAAGCCCTTAGTGGTAAACAATAAAGTTATACAATTTAAATAATTTAATTTAAAAATAATGATTAAAATTGAAAATATTCTAAAGAATCTGAAGGATCCCTAATAGAAAAATAAAAAATAAAAATAAAATAGTCATCGATTACGGCTCGGTGAGTCTAAGAATGTCTTTGTCTTTTTGTGATCGATAAGTAAAACAAAATTCGTGTCGCAATAATTAATTCAATAATGATTTTTCTATTATAGAGTCATTGTCAGCAATTTAGATAATCAAATAGATAAGAGCAATAATATTTAGTAGATTACAACACTCGTATAACTAAAATAATATGCTAATAAAAATAGTATTTGAATCAGTTATCATTTGTAAAAAGAATAAAAAAATTAAATCTTAATTTTTATTGTCATGCCATCTCAATAGTTTATCAGTCGTATAACCATCAACGAAATAACATTTTTCAATAATAAAACCATTATTTTTGCAATAGAGAAATTCGATTTCTAGACATTTATATGTCTATCATACAATTGGAAGGACGTGCGTAACACTTCAGTTCCATATTGAGAAGATGAGAAGAAGTTCACATAAAATGTATGATTTATAAAAATAGTCATAAGTATTAAGTCTCACATTACCTAATTACTAGATGAAATTGGACTTTATAATAAATTTTAAGAAAACTCCAAATTAATTAATCTTTTTATAGTAATAGCGCAGATGTGATTAGTGATTTATCTTGGGTCGTTACAACGTGATAGTAAAACTCAATAGTTAATTATTTTTACAAAAATGTCAATTCAATTATATAACAATTAATTATATAGCATTAATTTTTTAAATAATGGTTTCTAAGGAGTAGATCAATCAATTGTATACCACGTTTAATAAGACAGATGTCATTAATTCGAATTTCACTCTCTCTTGTGCTGACATGTAAAAAATTTTAAAAAAAAAACAAATAAATAAATAATGAAACAAATAGGTGGGTAAAATGACGTCCGAAGGATGATGAAAGAACGTACGTCGTAGCTGAATATTGCCCCTCAAAATGTAAATAGTATTGCGCAATATGTCAGGAGTAGTAGAAATCCCCTGCAACGGATTAGGAAACAGCAGATATTTTTGACCGTTCAGAATTGTGGACCTACAAGAACCGACGGTTCCGATCGCGTAGTCTTTGTGATGAAGAATTGCAAGAGAATTCATTGCCGTGCAGTAAAGAAGGATAAAGTTTTGTCCTTTTTTGTTAAATTATTATTATTATTATTATTATTATTATTAGTAATGGGTGATTGATGGAAACAAGGAAAACAGAGAAACCAAGCGAAGGCACCGTTTCTGCCAAAGCAAAAGCTGAGCTTCCTTCTTCTCTGTCTCTCAAAAAGTAAGTAATATTAATTATTTTGTCTTTAATTCTTCGATGAAGTCTCAGAGGGTTCGCTAATTTTCTTAATTTTTGATTGTTTGGTTTTAATGTTATTATTTTGTGGCTCTATTCAGTTGCTATTGTATGGTTGTAGCTCATGGTAGATTTTGTTTTTTTATTTTCAATTCAATTGATTAATTCAGGGAGGATTTGTAATGCAACGGGTTCTCGTTGAGAAACCCATTTATAATATAGCTTTTGTTTTGCTTATGTTTTGCTTAGGTGTTGTTTTGACTGTGGAAATTACTTGGATTGTTGAACTTTCTTTTGGTTAAGACCTCTGTTTGGTTGCCAAGAAAGCCAAGGGATGGGAAAAGAGAATTTAAAGTTTGGATTTTTTAATTTTTAGTTATAGTAGGCTCTTTTAAATGAAAGCTTTTGTTTTTATTATTTTTTTGTAAATTTAGAATAATTAGATTTAATATGGTAAATGTTTCCTCTATTTTCTTTTAAAAAAATTTGTGGGTTAAAAATAGGTTTGAATTCATTTCGTGTTTGAAGTCCTGGTTTATCCAGATGCATTTGATTTTTGGGTTTTTTTCTTTCCAAGTTAAAACATGTGCAAGATTGTTGTTGTCTATTGTATTTGATTGTTTGTTTTGGGATATAATTTTTAAATTTTTTGAAAAACTGATCATGATGGGATACGAAGCAGCAACCCTATTTTCTTTTTCAATTTTTTTTTTTTTTTTTTATTTTATTTTATTTTTTATATTTATTACTGAAAAGCTGTGAAATCTGAAAGCATAAAAGGCGTAATAGAAAGTTTTCATTGTTTATGAGTGCCCGTGAATCCTGCACATGAAGACTGATTAGTCTACTTCTTAATGGAGTTTTAGAGACTACTTTCTGTAGCAATATGAAGATTGATGTATTGATGTGAGAATCTAACCAATACAGAATGCATTTTCTTGACTGGGGCAAATTGGTGTGAAAATTTGACCACTGCAGTCTCTTTGTGATAACTGGCATTTGACATTGATACTGATACCATTCTTTCGTACTTCTGTTTATTTTGTTGAGCTCAGATATGATTAGAAGTTAGAACAGTCAACAATACTAAACTGATTGGTTTGAGAAGCTGGCCAAGTTTGATTTCTTATTAAAATCTGAAGAATTTAGATTCAATGGGGGCTAGACTGAGCCTAAACAATTCCAGGATCGAGCCCTATGAGGTTTCACAAAGTGAACTTTGCAAGAGGCAAAGGTTGTCATTAAGCTTTTGTGAGGAGAATCCAAGATTGATCTCCAGTCTTCCTGATGAGATATCTATGCAGATTCTTGCTAGAATTCCTAGGATTAACTATTTGAATCTCAAGCTGGTGTCTCGGGCCTGGAAGGCTTCCATTCTGAGTGTTGAACTTTACAATTTGAGAAAAGAACTTGGAACTTCAGAGGAATGGCTGTATATATTAACAAAGGTTGAAAATGATAAGCTTCTATGGTATGCTTTGGATCCTCTATCCAGAAGATGGCAGAGGCTGCCACCAATGCCGAATTTTGCTCTTGAAGATGAAACTAGAAAGGGTATGATCCCCCTTCGGATGTGGAATATGGTGGGCTCAGGCATCAAAATTGCTGATGTGATACGAAGTTGGCTTGGGAAGAAGGACGCTTTCCATAGAATGCGGCTTTGTGGTTGTGCAATTGGGGCTGTTGATGGCTGCCTCTATGTGCTAGGGGGATTCTCTCGGGCTTCAGCCATGAAATGTGTCTGGCGGTATGATCCAATTTTTAATTGTTGGAGTGAAGCAGCTGATATGTCAATTGGTAGAGCTTATTGTAAGACCGGCATCTTAAACAATAAGCTTTATGTTGTTGGAGGGGTTACTAGGGGTCCTGGTGGATTGACCCCACTTCAATCTGGTGAAGTTTTTGATCCACATACCGGTATATGGTCTCAAATACCAAGCATGCCTTTTACAAAAGCTCAGGTGCTACCAACTGCCTTTCTGGCTGATCTGCTCAAGCCTATTGCCACTGGTATGACTTCATACAGGGGAAGGTTATTCGTACCTCAGAGTTTATATTGCTGGCCATTTTTTGTCGATGTTGGAGGGGAAGTTTATGATCCAGAGCTAGATTCATGGGTTGAAATGCCAATTGGAATGGGTGAGGGCTGGCCTGCAAGGCAAGCGGGAACAAAATTGAGCGTCACTGTTGATGGTGAGCTGTATGCACTGGATCCCTCTAGTTCTCTTGACAGTGCCAAGATTAAGGTATATGATTACCAAGATGATTCTTGGAAAGTTATTGCAGGAGACGTTCCCATCCCTAACTTCTCTGCTTCAGAGTCTCCATATCTACTTGCCAGTTTACTTGGGAAGCTTCATATGATCGCTAAAGATGCCACTCACAGTATCGCAATCTTGCAAGCTGATTTGAAGAATCATTTAGCTCCATTCCCATCAGCTTCATCGGCATTGGATGATGCTCACCATGGAATTTCTGAACCAACAGCAGAATCCGAAAGAGATCTTTGGGAGGCAATTTCCAGTTGCGGTGTTGGGTCGGCTGAACTGGTGAGCTGCCAAACCCTTAATATTTAAGGATTTTGCAACAAAGTTACTCTTTATAAAATGATTTCAGATATTATACTTGTGTTGGTTGATATGATCACTATTAAAAACGCATACCAAATTCAAATTATATTAGCCAGAATATAAGATGCATAATAAATCCATTTCAGTAGAATGGATGTACCTTCTTTTTGTTTTTCCTTTTGTTTTTTTCTTCTTAAAATTCTATCTCATGTGTGCTGGGTTTTAGATTATAGCTAATTCAGTACCCAAATAGGTTGAATGTTAGAATGATTTAACTTGTCAGCTGGGAATGCATTTGGTGGATTTTCATTTTTTGAAAATTAACCATTGGATATGTAGGATCCACACATACCTTCACTTATGTGGGTCCTACAAATCCAATGGTTAATTTTCAAAAAATGAGGATGGAAAATGATAGGAAAAGAATGGGAGAATGAAATGGATGGTTTCTATGTCATTTCTTGTAAGAATACCCCTTTGATTGAGAGAGATTGACAACAAAACTCAAGTGAAGGGGTAGAAAGTTGGTCATTGCCATATGACTTGACTATAGCAAAGAATTGTGTTGTTGATAGAGGAACAGAAGGGCTTTCATCCTCGAGAAAACCATTGCTATCACAACATTTTGAAGTATCTTATTGAACCATACCAAATAGATTCATCAATTAACATCATGGTACTAAAGCAAAAATTTCACTTTTTTAGATTGATATACGATCGTCATATAACTATGATTGGAAAAGTTGAGGCTTTTTTTATTTTAAGTGTTGATTCAATGAATGATTTTTACTAGAGTATCAAGTTATATGTCAATTATGCAACTGTCTATTAAATAACGCTAATCTTATAAGATTTCATTTTGGACAAAAACATTCTTTGCTCCTAAAAAATACGTGACATCTTAGTTTTGTCTGTGAAAATATAAGTAATTACAATCAAGTCTATTTCTCAAATAATATAAAGGAAAAATATCAAATTTGCTCCATATGCTGTCGGTTATTATCAAATAGTTTATTGGGATTTCGATTTTATCAAATAATATGTTGCCGTTTGGCACCATTATTAAAATAGATCTTTTGACCGGCTTGTTTATGGTTTCTTTAGGACCATGGATGAAACCATTGTCTATTGTTTGGTTCTTTTGGACCTTAACCTGTATTTGCCCTTGTATTTGTGCTGCAATTTCCGTTGGCCCATGTAACCTGCTTTCATCCTTTTTTATTAAAAAAAAAAAAAAAAAAAAACAAAACAAAACAAAAAACTTTTGTGAGTTTGTCTATATTCCATTTATTTTTTAATAGAATGCCAAAACAAAAAATACAATAACTTAAAAAGTACACATATTTCATTAAACTATCACCTAATTGTAAATGTTTTCCAAATTATCAATTGTATCAATATTCCCTTAAACTACAAAATCAATTTCTTTAGTTGCTCAATGAATTTTTAGGCAAATTGTCCACAGCACCACTGCAACACACCGTGACCACCTCAAGTATGAAGGAGAAAAAGCACCATCGACAGCTCTTTCCCATACTCAAATGCTTACGGGTCTCACTGTACGCCATCTATTTTCACCAAAACATATCTTGACTTTATTATTTTATTTTATTTATTTCAATTATATTTTTAGTTTTTAATTACACTAGAAGTTATAACTTTATTACTTAAAATTAAAAAAATAAAAAAAATAAAAAAAAAATTAGAAAGAGGTGGCACATGACCACCTCTAATGAAAGGAGGGGTGATTGTGCAGTCACCCGACCAAATAGGGTTTTATTTTATTTTTTTTTTTTTAAGTAAAAAGCAAGACATTTGCTTGTATGTTATTAAAATGCCAAAAATTTTCTTCAAACCGGTCTAAAAGAAATATCCTTCAATCTATTTAAAACATTGTCAAATATGTATAAATATTTAAAAGACACATAATAAGGACAAAATCGTCTAAAAGTCAGTATGAAGTCATGATCATGAAAACCAAAACCATCTAAACATTGGGTCTGTTTCGCAAAGAACCCAATTTTTGTTTTTTTTTTGTTTTAGTCTAACNTTTTTTTTTTTTTTTTCACTTTTTTATATAAAAATTCAAAACTTCTATTTACTTTATATCATATCGATAACTTTTTATTATTATTCAAATCAAAAATCATTTACCAAACACACCTATTAATTTATATGAATCTATTAGACTATTACATAGAATTAGTCTATGTTGGGGAGAGAAACACCCAGGGGAGTCAAACAATAGTAAGTTATACATAGTATGACACTACTTCTAACCTAAAAGACTAAGCTAATGAACTTGGATCCACTTAAGTAATCACTTTTATTGTTTATATTTTCTCAATGTGGGACACAAACCTCACAAGTACTAGAATCAAACCAAGCGCATTAAATTGAGACACGTGTATCAATTATACCAATTATTGGGGAAAGAAACAACAAGGGAAGTCAAACAAGAGTAAAATTAATATACATATTAGGACACCACTTCTAGCCCGAAAACCTAAGCTAATGGACTTGAGTCTACTTAAATATATTAACGACTCATATTCTTTATATTTTCTCAACGTACGACACAAACCTCACAAGAACATGCACAACACTTTATTTAAGAGCATGTTTAGGATTACGTTTGAGAAATAGAACTTTTAAGTTAAAAAGAATTTTTGGGCAAAAGCTTTATTTCTAAGCTTTTGCCAAAAGTGCTTTTTGACCATTTTTAGGCTTTTTGGATCCTTAAAAGCACTTTTAATTTTTTTATCGAACGAGTTCATTTTTCTTCAAATTGGCTTTTTGAGGGTTAAAAGCACTTTTAAACCTCTTAAACGCAATCCCAAATAGGCCATAAATATGGGAAATGCTAAAGGCCTAACTTTTTTGCCCAACAAATGTCCAACTTTTGCCTTCTTTTGTAATTAAAAAATAAAAAAAAAATGAAAAATGAAAAAAAAATGTCTAAAGCTTTTTTAAAAAATGAAAAATTCTTCATAATAATGGCATTTTTTTTTTTAAAAAAAAATGACATTATTATGAAGAAAAATACCATTTTTTACTTTTTAAAAATACCAAAAAAAAGATAAACAAAAAATATATATTATTGCTTCAGACATTTTTTTTTTCTTTTTTTTTTTAATTACAAAAGATGGCAAAAATTAGACATTTATTGAGCAAAAAAGTTACGTCTGTATCATGCCTCTTTAAATATAACACAAGCACTGTCGATCAATTAATGTTTATTGTAGAATTTTGATTAGTTTGGGAACATCAAAGAGGTTGAAATCCATGTCGGAGACTTGCTTGCCAAACTTTGTCAATGTTGGACAATGTGTAACCACACTCTCGTTCATCACATCCTTCTAAGGCATGCACAATCCCAGCTACACGCCATGCACTCATCACTCTTCTTGGCAACCAATTCTGTTCACAAAATTAATTAAAACACCATCTGTTGTAAGCAAAAGGAAAACAAATACAAAATTTGAAGTTTAAATTGTGCCTGCATTGCAATTGAAAGGAGGTTCAATTATTAACGACCATCAAAATTAAGGATGTTTGAGTATATTATGAAGTTCAAAAATAAAAGTTACAGTTGAAGAAGATTATCACTAACTTATAGTTGACAAATGTCACCGAGTCACACACACTAGAAGACTTTCACTGACATACTGTCGAAATCTAGGTATAGTTAAAGACTATCATCTAGCTAACCTAGGTAGATTAGAAGTTTATTTGTATCAAATATGATTCTCATATAAATAAGAGCACGTTATATTGTAAATATCATTTAGATAGAGTTTAATGTAGCCTTAAGGTTTTATCTTGTGAATGTAGATCATAGACCGAACTATATAAATCTCTGTGTCTTTATTCTTGCTATTCCGCTTTATTATTTTCACATTATTAGTTTCTTTCAAACGATCTACAAATTAAAGAAAAAAAATTCAACGCCAATGTGCAAATGCAAAAGTATATATATTTATATATGAAATGGTAGGGTCAAAAATGCAAGCCGCCCAAGTTCTGCCACCTCAGGGCCATCAAGAAGGACCCAAACGCAAGCTCTGCGGGCCGAATAACCGACGCTGTATGAGATTAATTGTGAATCAAGGAAACTAATTAAAGATTTCAATTTTTTTTTTTTTTCTTTTTATGCATGAATCAAGATGTTGATATGTAACGAGCTAGGACAAATAAAATGATGTTTCCAATATATATATAATCTTGAATATTATCGTGGGATTCTCTACTAACCTCACAAGAGTGCAAATTCTCAAGATGCCTTGGAGTCACCATTGCTGGTGTGCTGTGGTAGGAACAATCCTTGCGCAATTTCTTTGGTGGGAATTGTGAGAATGGAATAAATTGTGTTCCTTTCTGCGCCTTCAACTGTTCTTCCTCATCCAGTCCATCTCCCACTAGCCAAGTCTACAAAAATCATAATGATGTTACTGCTTTTAAGGTTATGCTTTCTATATCATGAAAATTTACCTCTTCTTTATCAGTTTAAGCTTTTGAAATAAATGACGATTGAACTTGTTATTGTTAAACTATCGGTAAATTTAATCACGTAATCATTAGTTTAATACTCCTCTTCACCTGTGGGCTCAAACTCCTTTTTAATAGGTGAGGCCCAACACATGGAATATTTAATTTAAATTGGGTAAATTGACGGAGTCAAGGTTCGATGCATGACCTTTGGCTTTGATACTATGTTAAACTACCGGTTATCCTAAAAGTTTAAGCTGATAGCAAGATGTAAATTTAATCACTTAATTATTTGTTTAATAAGTACAAGAGCTAAAGGTCTTGAGCTCAAACTCTAATTCTGTCAATTTACTCCCCGAGCCTACATGTGAGGAGGAGTGTTAAAATATTGATTAAATGATTAATGTAACACTACAATCCCATATTGGGAAGAAATGAGTAACCTGCATAGAGTGGATAGTTTATAAGATAGAGATAGTTGTGAGTACTAAATCCCACATTGCTTAGTTACTAGGTAAAACTTAGTTTTAGAAGGAATTTTAAAGAAGTTCCAAGTTGACTAGTCTTTTTGCGATGATAGCGCAAATGTGCCTAGCATTTTTCCTTGGGTCGTTATAATATCAACCTATCTTTTTAAGATAAGTGGTGATTTAACATAGTATCAGAATTACAGATCATGAATTTGAACTATGTATTAGTGGTGATTTGACAAGGTATTAGAGCCAGAAATCATGCGTTTGAACTCTAGATAAGCGATGATTGAACATGGTATCAGAGCCATAGATCATAAGTTTGAACTCTGACTCCGTCATTTACCTCATATTTCAATTAAAATTAGACGTGATGAGCCTCTCATATTCTTATCAACTTAAGTTTTGTAGATTTACCTTTTGAGCACAAGTACTTCTTGAAAATAGCAAATTAGTTTCGGAGTTGGAGTTGGAGTTGAACGATCTTTTGAGCTTCACATACTCATCTTCACGTAATGTAATTACCTGAACACATTTTAAAACGTATAGCAGAATTAGATCCATGTTATGAATTACTTTTTCTTGGCTCAACTTTTTCAATTATCTATTTTAGAGTCATGCAACAAGTCTCTTTTGTATCCCTTCAAAGATAATGTGGCTCTTAAAATCACCATTAGGTTTGTGATTAATCAATATTGAATTTTAATCAAATGTTGATTTTAAAAGCTACCTCATTTTTTTAAGGACACAAGAGGGACTTATAAAATTTCTCTTAATGACATGGTTATGATTTAAAATTAATGCATCTAACAGTATATATAAAGTCAATGTTTACACGTCTTTTAAACGTCCCTTACGTGCAATTTCAAAATAAACGAACCTGGATACCCCTTTGGCATAAGGTAAAGGCCAGGGCATATGCAACCTTGGTGAGTCTACCTCTGAGGACCACTTGGGTTGTTCCTTCAGGAATTCTGTTTAGCACAACAGCAACTGCGAGGCTACTTCCATCCACCACCTTGACATTTAGCTTAGGGTGTCTCTCTACATAAAGTTCACCATATCTATTAAGCTCCTCTCCCTGCATCAAATGAAGCCAGGAAAGTTTGCATGTGATAATACCGTGAACTAAAGTACTTTCATAAAGCAAAAAATTGAAGAAGAAATATGTCGTGGGCCATGACATGGATTCTGAATTTCTTTTTATCCCCTGCCCCAAAAAAAGGCAAGAATTATAACAGCAAATTGTG
This sequence comes from Carpinus fangiana, assembly GCA_006937295.1. Classification (NCBI taxonomy): domain Eukaryota; kingdom Viridiplantae; phylum Streptophyta; class Magnoliopsida; order Fagales; family Betulaceae; genus Carpinus; species Carpinus fangiana. Next base: position 21,707,149 of record CM017322.1, read on the forward strand.
AAAGAGATTCCCTTATCCGAGTAGAGGGCCTTGGCTGCACAAAGGCCCACTGCTCGGGGAGGAGAGCCTCTCTCACATATACCAGTGCTTGAAAAAGATGAAACGGGTAAAAGGAGGGTTTCCCAATATTGAAAAATGATTTCTCTAGAAACATTTTCAAACATATATCAAAACAAACGGAGCATAAGGGAAAAACATATCACTTCGAGGTTATGCAAAGGCTATTAAAGTTTCTATTGCATGCATATGCACTAGACATGAAATTCTATGGCCCCGTTTTGTTTCGGAGTAAATATTTTCCATTAGAAAATATTTTTAGGGAAATTATTTTCAAGAAAACGTTTTCACGTAAAAACATTTTCTAGTGTTTGGCATGTACGGAAAATCAAAGATATTTTTTATACTTTCATTCAATCATATTAACCTATAAAAATTAATTTTTATTCATAACATAAAAATAATAATATATAATATTTTTTAAGAAATTAGCTTAAAAATTTAAAATCCGGCAATGATCAGACAATTGCGGTCCAGTGGTAGCCTGATAACACTCCGACGATTTGAGAATGAGAAATTCAAACTCGAAAAATAGCTTACAATTTTAAAAACAAAAACCACTTTACAAAAATTAAAAATAAAAAGCATAAAACTGATTTTTGATTAACTATTATTTTCCGTAAAAAAATTAAAAATCATTTTACTCTGAAACAAACAAAAGCTAAAAACTAATTACCTGATTCAAGAGACCAAGGCTCAGCACTTTAACGCCTCTTTCCTCAGCTTCAAGTATGGCTTCCTCAATCAAGCGATTGATAGACTCAATTTTCCATTGCAAAGAATACTACAACACAGAAACAAACACAAAAGAAATAAATCAAACGACAGAGTAGCCAAGTAACATTAAATCAGAAAAAAATAAAAAATAAAAAATAAACCATCGATCCTTACTTGAATGCTGTACTTTGGGATGGCCCAAGTCTGCAATCTGAGCTTATTAAAGCAGAGCCTCTCAACGACAAAAGTACGTCCACAGAACCAGGTTATCAGCATGCAGAAGAAGGTGAGAGGCCATAGAAGGCAGAGGTACCATTTGGATGCGTGAGGCCTGGAAGCCAAGTAGGCAAAGCCGAGGCGCAGATGATAGATGGAGTCTGGCGTGGTCAGATGGGTTAGGTGCACCACATCTGGTGAGTCTGCTTCCCTTTTCAGTGAGGTTTCATGGAGTTGGTCGGTTGATTTGTCCATGGTGCCATAGATGTAGTCATATAGTGGCATGAAAAGGGCATAATTTGTTCGAAGTTGTGTGTGATGCAGAGAGTGATATCTGTCGTCAAAACAACAAAAACAAAAACAATAATTATAGTACATTACCTACATCGTGTCGTGCATGCTATTCACAGTCGCCTTACACTAAATGGTACCTTGCTCTGGTTAAACGGTACCTTTTAAAAGTTGCCGTTTTGGCACCAAAATCCACTGTTTTAATGTTCAAACGACATTAGCCCAACTTTCATTCTATGCACTTTTTGTCATTTTTAAATAGTCACAATTTTAACGTCACGAACTTAATAATAACATTTTTTGGGCAAAAACGTCATTATCTGTGAGTCATTAAATCCCAAAATTTTTGTAGCCACAAGTGAGTAATGACTTTTTAAATATACGAAAAAATAATTTAACAAAATTAATATAATTGTAATTATTGATTTTTCAAAATAGATAATATATAGTTTGGACATCGATCCCAAAATGAAATTGATGATCAATAATAGGGGAACTATATATATATATTACTCACAAAAATATGTAATTTATTATGTTACCTACACCTCTTTCTCTAGCTTCTTTAGTTTTCATATTTCATCCAAGCATCTTAAGCATGAAAATTATTGGCGGCAAGAAAAACATATAATACTAGAAATTAAAGCAATATTAAAGACAGAGAGAGAGAGGAAAAAAAATAAAAAAACTTACGAGGGGGTGTAAATGAGATACTTGAGCGGGGGGAAGATGGAGAAGAGCCACTTTGGAATAAGCTCGTAATTGCAGTGACCCAAGTTGTTCATCAAATCAATATATATGATGTAACCGAACATGGATGCTATGGAGGCATTTCTGGTGAGCACTGTTGTCAAAATTGGTATTGCGAACAGTATGAAATACACCAAGTGTTCAGCAAATGGATGGATGACGGCTGCCACCAAGAAATTTATAATCCTCAATCTAGTGCATTCTAATTATAAAGCTAATTTTGAAATTTGGCACGACTGAAAATATTAGTCGAACCGAAAACATTTTTTTGTTGACTAGAAAAACATCATTTACGCTACCTAAAATGATTGTTTTTAATTTTTTTAATTTTTTTAATTTTTTTTTGGTAATAAATCACTTTTCAAGTTTGAGTTTCTCATTTTTGCATGTGGTAATTTTTCTTGTAATTCATTCTTAGCTAGCCACGACTACTTTGGGTACGATCCAAATGCCAAAAAATATTTACGATAAATTGTAATGTTTTGTTAGAAGGGCACATATCGATAATTATCAATTGCTTGTCATGCATCAAACATAATGAGCACTACCAGCAGTTTCTTTTTTATTTTTCACAAGTTTATGAAACAAAATTATTTTTTACTTACTTATCAAAATATATTTCACAATAACTTTCATTGCATTTCATATACCATTAAATTTATTTTTTTTTTTACAAAATATAAATTTCCTACTAACATTCACATTTTTTACAAAATTTTAACATAATCCATAATGAAAGATAAAAAGATGAAAGAAGAGAGATAATGAGAAATGTTTATATTAAAATAGTGTATAGAGAACGACTTTTGATTCTTTATACATTGAAAAACAATGTAACTATCAAAGAGTACTGATTAAATTTAAAGAAATTGATGTGGGTGAGTTATTGTGATTTTTTTTTTTTTAATTTTTTCTAAATATAAAAGGGAAATGAGTTGTAGGTATCCACGCCATTGCTCAAAAAAAGTTAAACACAAATTATTTAGGGTGTGTTTGGGAATGGACTGAACTGGAGGAAGTGGACTGGTACTGTAGCAGATTTGATTGATGTGAGGAAAAAAATAAAAATATTTTATATAGAAAAGTGAAATTTTTTGTTTTGTAGTTATTTTTTTATTTGAAAAGTGATAAAAAGTTACTGATGTAATTTAAAAAATAAAGAATATTGAGGTTGATTTTGAGAAAAAAAATTTTGGGACTTTACAAAGTCCAGTCTCTTGGCAAACATAGCCTTAAATCTTCAACCAAAAGAGAATGCATTCAATTTTCTGAAGGACTCGTACGTCTGTCTAGCCTATTCAACTTTAAATGCCTATTCTAGATGGAATACGTACACACTGGCTTTCTCATGGTTGCTAGGTCAGACCCTTTTCATTTAATTTTTCTATGTATATTATACGGAGATACTGGATATATATATATATATATATAATAAAATGAAGTATCTTACAGGAAATTGGTTCACTAACAATGGAGGAATGGTGGTGAGAATGGTAACGAGAGTAGAGGTAATGATGGTGCAATGTTCTGTGAATCCAGTAGTAGAGGAATTCCACTGGACCCGCATGAAGCAGACTTGAGATAACCACACCATCTCTTCTCCACAAGGGTAGGTTATGACTCTGAGGAAGAATCATATGGCCTACATAAAATAAAAGCCCATTGAGCAAGATCTGGTCATCCCTGTAAATTAACAACAAATCAGTATATGAGCAAATCATTTGTAATGTATATTTGATAAGTTTTATGCACTCACATTTGCGAGAGAGATCTTTAAAATAAAAATGAAATAAGGTATAAAGTGTTAATATATTGATTAAATGATTAATTTTATATTTTTTTTAATATATTAAACTTTCAAAATAAATGGTAAATTAATATGATATCAAAACCAAAAATCCTGATTTTGATTATGGACTCCATCAAAGCTTTTGAAACAAGTGGTTTGGTTTTCTACCGTTTTCATCTTCTTTAGCTCATTGCTAGAGAGTGCTTGTTTGAATTAAATTTACCAATTCATCCAAAATAAATAAATTAATAAATAGAGATATATAGATCATAATAATTAATAATTACAATTTACTTACCAGTTCCTTTCTCTATCAACCTGCTCGAATTCGATTCCTTTGTCCACAATCCTATTATTGCCTTTGGCTGTTCGGTAACGGGAAAGAGAAATCCATAGCTGATTGTGAAGCATTCTCACCAAAAGGAATGGAAATACAAACAAGTTGAAGAGGTCTCTCTCACTTTCTCTCTTTGCCATGAATGTGTATGTGCTATGAACCACCCATGGAGCCAAAATCACGTACTTTTCCCAACAAGATATGCCAAAAAAAGAAAGTTAAAAAACATATATATATATATGTGTGTGTGTGTGTGTGTGTATAATTATTTAAAAAGAGCAAAGATATATGCTAGATCAACTGCTTAATTTTATAAAGATCAGTGTATATAGAATGATAACTAAGTGAATCTTTTCATAGTCCAATGAAGGAATAATGGGAGGAGCAATACCTTGAAGCTACCAAGAGGCTTCCATGGCCAGTCAGTGAGGATCCCTGGTTTGGTAGCCATACTCGTAAGTGCTATATTTGCATGCATTTGGAGGGCTATATATAGTGCTCTTTTAGGACATGAATTTCTTTCGGACTAGCTTTTGTAAGAAATTTCTTCCAATTTACTCTAATAAATGTCAAGTATCACTTAATATGTGAGAGACACGCGTTTTTTTTTATTATTAACATTCTTAATAATCATATATGCTTCTACTAACCTAAGAACTAAACATTGATTTTTGGGATGAGGATCCACTACAATTTCTTTAAAATCTAAAATTGTAAATTCTTAAATTATGTAATTTAAGCCCTTTTTAGGCATTGAAAAACTTGAAATTAAAATGCTATCCTATTAAAAAGGTGGCATGTAATAGAGGTAATAAATAAAAAAATTCAAAAGGGAAAAATATAAAGAAGCCCCACAAACTATCGGTTGTTTTTTTCTCAATAATTCTTCATAAAAAATTTGAAGAATTTTTCTATATATATATAGCCCTTTTTTTGCTCAACTTTTTTATAATATAGAGAACAAAAATCTAATAAAAATACATTTACTTTTTAACTTTAACATACCACATTTTTAATATATAGGTGACATTTTTTAAGTGTTTTGATAACTAAAAACGACCAAAATAACGTAATTTTAGAATCTATTAATAACACTTAAAATTTATTAGGTTGAATTTGAGGAAATTTGTGTCTACTCTTTCATTATAGGTTAATTAATTAGGTAAAGATTATGATTTTTTTTTTTTTTTTTTTTTTGGCCTTTTTGAGCAAAGGACATGCCCATTGGTCATCGTTTGACAGATCGAGTACAGTTACGCACTGAATTGTAGAAAAGATGCCAAGTAATAATCAACATTGAGCAATAAATGTAGATACCTAATCACTTTAAAATGCCATTAGAAGTAGCTACTTGTAGCAGTCGGCACAGAGAAAAAATAATTGTAGCAGTCGGCACAGAGAAAAGATAAAGAGAAGAAAAACGTAGAAACGTGCAACAATAAGTCAACATCTTGAAGTTGAGGTGAAAAGAGACTAAGAGGGTGTTTGGTAATCACCCGCACATTTTTTAACAAAAAAATTTTAATATACTATTTATAAATTAAAAGAAAAATAAATAAATGATTGGTATGAAAAAATAAAAAAAATGTATTAAAAAGTGAAAAAATTTGTTTTGTAGTGATTTATTTTATTTGAATAGTAAATAAAAGATGTAAAAAGTGAATAATTTAATATGTTTTTTTTTAAAAAAAAATAAAGTGAATAGTGTGGTAGAATGTGAGAGATGTTTAACAAACAAGGCCTTAATAGAAGAGAAAAAGAATCATTAAACGGGAAAAGAGAAAACCCTAGAGAATTTACTAAGCATTAAAAGGAATTATTAACTATCAACGATAATCATTACAACTAGACTAGAGTATTTACTAAGCAATCATCATGTTTATATTATAACCAGTACATAATATTTATCATCACCAAGGGATAGTTCAATCGGCTGTGAACCTCGTCTAATGAAACGGGGGTCACTAGTTTGAATCCCCCCTCTCCCTTTCCTTGTGTGGATATGTCCAAAAAAAAAAAAGTACATAATATTTATCATCGCCAACAAAATAAGTCTATTAGGTATATCTGAATAAACGAAATCATTTTAAATCATTAAATCTGTAACTTCACCCAAATACAGTAATTACCATTAGTGCTCTATGGGATTCCATAATAAATCCTCAAGTGATCTAAGGTTGATAGTATATTGTAACGCTCCATGAAAATTAACTGGTAATTGACTTAATGGTTCATCTCCAAGCAGTGGCGTATCTAAGAATTTGTATTAGGAGGGGCAGAACTAAAATAATAATTTTAAAAAAAATTTTAGAGGGACGGGAGAATGAGTAGGAAAGGTTAGGGTTAAGAAAACTAAAAAAATTACCCTTAGAAAAAAAATATTTTAAAATTTTTTTGGAGGGGTGGGCCGGCCAGGGCCCTTTATACCCGCCCCTGCCTCCCGGCCTTGTCCTTAACAGAAAAAGACTCAAGAATCGTAACATCTCATAAGAGAAAGACTACAACGAAAGATTTTCAATCACATAAATAAAAAAATAATAATAATTAAATACCATAATCATAATAACTAGAGTAACGATAACACATCATAACATAAATAGATCATCAAACGTGCTAGTCAAAGACCGATTACCAAATATATTACAAACCATAGATAATTTTTTTGAAAATAAGATCAACGCCAAAGTTCATGTAGTGCCAACATAATGAAAATCTCAATCATCTCCGTCCAAGTGGTTCCTCCATCATCCCGCATGAACTTGAGTCATACCGGGTCCATGGCCCAAAAATGACCCAAATCAAGTCCTTGGCCACCACCAGTTGGATGTTTGTATTCATCCTCCTCTACGTTAGCTAAATTGTGCAATTTATATATGATAGAGAGAGAAAAATACAAGGGTAAATCTAAAGACTCGGTGAGTAAAAATGCACATAGTACTTATTAGAAAAATAAGTACCATGTGCACTTGTGTAGATTTGCTTGGGCAATTCCAGACCTAAAACAAAAAAAGGAAAAAAGAAAACAAACAAACAAACAAACAAAAACAAATGGACAAAATCAGAAAACGAAATTAGAAAAATAAATTAAAAAGAAAAGAATCAAGTTAAATTCAATCCTTAAAACTTAGTAGCATAACCATTTGCAGTCTCCGGCAACTACGCCAAAAATTGATGTGGTCTTTGTACATGCAAAAATATCACTAATAAAAATATTATTTGTAATAGAATGAATCCTTATAGGATACGACTATATTAAGGGTATCGAACCTTAAGGACTGCGTAAATGTTATTATCAAGCTTGTCAAAATCAAATATAACTTAATTAAAAGAAGTTTATTTGATTGTTTTTGTTTTCTAAAAATAAATGCATAAAAGTAAAGATAGATAGTAATGAGAAAAAGAATAGGAGGTTGATTTCACCGCGAACTGTATAACAATGGTTAATCAAAAATTAACAAGGAAAATTCATACTATGCATAATATTGGGCTTGTCTTACTCAAGTAGTCAAGAAAATAACATAACTAAGAAATAAGTATAATCCATCTTCAATTAGCACAGACCATCATGAGGCCATTCTAGCACCACCATGAAGTGTCAATTTGAAGTTTTCTTATAATTCATTATAAAGCACAGTTTCACCTAGTAATTAGGCAATATGGGACTTAGCACTCATGACTATCTTTATAAACCACCCACTCTACGTGGGCTTTTTCTAATCTTCCTAATATGGGACCGAGGTGTTACAAACCCTCCATCTTAAATTCCTAACGTCCTTGTCTGGGCTACGTCATATAGTGCTCCAATACCACATGACCTGACGTTACTAGGTGGCTCTAATACCATTTGTAATGACTCAGGAAAAAGCGCTAGTCACATCTGTGCTATCACCCCAAAAGCACTAATCAATTTAGAGCTTCCCTATAATTTATTATAAAGTCCAGTTTTACCTAGTAACTAGGTAATGTGAAACTTAGCACTCATGACTATCTTTATAAACCACTCACTTTACGTGGGCTTCTTCTCATCTTCCCAATATGGGACCGGGGTGTTACACAAAAATGGGTGAAACATAAGACAAATCGAAAACAGTTTGCACCTAAAATGAGATCAGAGACGAAGGAGGGGGGTTAATTAAGGCCCGGACACACCTATCAAACAATGAAACAAATACCCAAAATCAGAAATCCCACATCATATATTGATTCATATCAACTAAACAACAAATACCCAAAAGAGATTACCACTTTTATCATTTGGGTTTCGCTCAGAAATTGCGATGAGAGAATTTCAATCGCATTTCATAATTTTCATTTCAATACAAATCATCTTATTTGGGTTTTCTTTGTGAGAAGTTGTTAAAGGCTTGGAGCATGCAAATATTGAAATTTGAAGGGGGAGGAAGACTGGAAGAGAATGGCTAAAGTAGAGACGGAGGAGGATTGTGATTTGCAGCTACGACATTAAGATATGAGGTATTGAGGAAGTAAGACCTAAAATTTTTTTTGTGGCACTAGGACCGATCTATTATTTTTTGGGGGGCCACCAGTTTTTTATTTTTAATGGGGAAACCAGTATACAATTTATTTGTTTTTTACAGCAGAATTTTTTTTTCCAGAATTGGGGGGGGGACCATGGCCCCAACCAGTCCCCCCCCTCCTCCGTCTTTGGCCACCATCATACACAAAAGACCGGCTTGGCGGGTTTTTTCATCCGGTGGTTCCACTTTAAGCCAAGATATTTTGACCAATAGATTTTTTCTTTTTTTCTTTTTTTCTTTTTTACATGTCTGCATAAGAGGGTAAGAGATATTCAAACTAGTGATCTTAGCTTCATTAGGCATGCTTCTAACTAAATGAACTACCTCTGGAAGACAAATTTTATAGATTTTTAAGATCATTTCAGGGTGACGTGAGTTCTTAAACTTATGGTGTTTTAATTTGGTGTTTAGTTGTGGAGATTTTTTTTATTAAAATGAATGAAAAATTTATATATATATATATATTATTTTAATAAAATATAGAAAATTTTAGATAAGCTGGTGGATAAGGTTTTAGAAATTGGTTAGCTAAACTAACAAAAAGAGATTTTGGTTAGCTATTTTGCATTGAAAAATGGCTAGACCATTGAGATTGCTCTTAATCATAGACTTACTACCAATCTGTTCATCGAGACTCATGACTGGCTGTGGAGATCTAAGCTCAAAACGTAGGTTTCCAATCAATGAGACCCATTGTAACATCTCGGTCTCAAATTGGGAAGATGAGAAGAAGTTCACACAGAGTGGGTGGTTTATAAAGATAGTCATGAGTACTAAGTTCCACATTGTCTAGTTACTAGGTTAAACTGGGATTTATAATGAATTCTATGTAAGCTTCAAATTGACTAATCCTTTTAGGGTGATAGTGCAAATGTGGCTAGCGCTTTTCCTTGAGTCATTACAAATGGTATCAGAGCCACCTAGTAACTCCAGATTATGTTGTATTACATTTTGCCTCCGATTTGTGTTACCATCTTTCACATATCTCTTTGAAATGATTTTTAACTATTTCTAATTTTTATTTTTGTGAATAAATCTGTTTCACTTGTTTGATATTTTTTCTTTCCTCTCTATTAATGGGTTGAAAGCTTCAATTTCACTATTATTAATAGTATGGATATAAACCCTAATTTATATAGTATGGATTAAATTAGGGCTTTTGGTATGTGAACGCTAGGATTACTAGTTGGATGTGTTAATTACATTTAAAGTGTTAATTAACCCTAGACTTTCATGAGTTCAATGGAAATTGATGCCTATGGGGTTTAGGTTCTAATATGTCATATTAGAATCATATTGATTATTGTATGTGAATATGAGTATTATAAATTGGGGATAAGTTGTTAGATTAATGGAATAGGAAGAGAATAATAATTATAGGGTTAAAGTGTAATGTTTAATTTAGAGTCTCTATGCAATGATTATATTATTCATGTGAGTTTGTTTATTGTTAACATACGCATATTTTTTCTTAATCTTCTAAAGACGCAAAATGATCATTTAATTTTATTTGTAAATAATGAAAAGTCAAATACAATACTTGACTATTTCAAAAGAAAAAAATGCATAAAGTTTATTGGAGTTTAACCCTCAATTGCATGCCACATATGAGAATATGATGTTAATTAACGAGGTGCAATATAACTCAATGCAAGTCATTTTTTTTTTTTTAAAGTTTGTACTCTAAGCTCCATTCCTAATCTAAGTGGTCTTTTAATTTAGATATTATGATTATTCAATATTGAGAATATTGTTTATTAGAATTTAAACTTCCTTATTGTATTTAAGTATCAGTGATTGAAAAAAGAAGGAAAAAAAATAGAAAAAAAAAAACAAAAAAAGTACCAATTCATTACATGTTGCAAAAAAAAAAAAAAAAAAAAAATCCTTTAAAAAGAATAATAAGAGCTAAATTAATTATTAATTTTTTAAAACTAAAAAAACAGAGGAGACCTGCATGCGTGGTCTCCATTTCGAGTGTAAGGAGGGTTTACTTGTAGAAGGGTTTTAGTAACTTGCAGGAGGGTTTTACTTGCAGAAGGGGTTTTAGACTTTTAGTTGCATAAGGGTTTAAGCAGGGTTTATACATTTCATATCAGTCTCTTAAAACCTCAGAGAAAACAGTCAAACACCCTAAAGAGTAGAGCCATAATTTCAAGTGGTGTCCATCAGAGAAGATGATAATGAGGCACATGATCCCGAAATCTGGTACCCTTCACAGCCTGAAATCTTTGAAACACTGTGGATACATGGCTTTAGGTTTCAGAGCCCTTGTAACCTCGTCTTTCTTGCTTCTCAAGCAACCCTCTCTCCTCCCCACTCAATCTCCACACCATTCCTCATCAATCCGTCAATTTTCACACAGCAGCAATCCTCGACTTGCTTACCAGGTTAGGACAACAACGTCCACTCACTCACGCATGACGCATCATTGAATATGAGAAGGACTCTAGCTAGGAGACGCCCCCGGGTCTCCGCCACTGATTCTTCATCCATCTCTAGTGGTCCATTTTTCATACAAATTCCAAGGATGAGGTAAATGGGCCTAACAAAGCCCCATATAACAGATTTTAANTGGATAAGGTTTTAGAAATTGGTTAGCTAAACTAACAAAAAGAGATTTTGGTTAGCTATTTTGCATTGAAAAATGGCTAGACCATTGAGATTGCTCTTAATCATAGACTTACTACCAATCTGTTCATCAAGACTCATGACTGGCTGTGGAGATCTAAGCTCAAAACGTAGGTTTCCAATCAATGAGACCCATTGTAACACTTCGGTCCCAAATTGGGAAGATGAGAAAAAGCCCTCACAGAGTGGGTAGTTTATAAAGATAGTCATGAGTGTTAAGTCCCACATTGCCTAGTTACTAGGTTAAACTGGGCTTTATAATGAATTCTATGGAAGCTTCAAATTGACTAGTCATTTTGGGGTGATAGTGCAAATGTGGCTAGCGCTTTTCCTTGAATCATTACAAATGGTATCAGAGCCACCTAGTAACTCCAGGTCATGTTGTATTACAGTTTGCCTCCGATTTGTATTACCATCTTTCACATATCTCTTTGAAATGATTTTTAACTATTTCTAATTTTTATTTTTGTGAATAAATCTGTTTCACTTGTTGGATATTTTTTCTTTCCCCTCTATTAATGGGTTGAAAGCTTCAATTTCACTATTGTTAATAGTATGGATATAAATCCTAATTTGTATAGTATGAATTAAATTATGGCTTTTGGTATGTGAACGCTAGGATTACTAGTTGGATGTGTTAATTACATTTAAAGTGTTAAGTAACCCTAGACTTTCATGAGTTCAATGGAAATTGATGCCTATGGGGTTTAGGTTCTAATATGTCATATTAGAATCATATTGATTATTGTATGTGAATATAACTATTATAAATTGGGGGTAAGTTGCTAGATTAATGGAATAGGAAGAGAATAATAATTATAGGGTTAAAGTGTAATGTTTAACTTAGAGTCTCTATGCGATGATTATGTTATTCATGTGAGTTTGTTTATTGTTAAAATACGCATATTTTTTCTTAATTTTCTAAAGACGCAAAATGATCATTTAAATTTATTTGTAAATAATGAAAAGTCAAATACAATACTTGACTATTTCAAAAGAAAAAAAATACATAAAGTTCATTGGAGTTTGATTCTCGATTGCATGTCACATATGAGAATATGATGTTAATCAACGAGGTGCAAAATAACTTAATGCAAGTCATTTTTTTTTTTAAAAGTTTGTACACTAAGCTCAATTCCTAATCTAAGTAGTCTTTTAATTTGGATATTACGATTATTCAATATTGAGAATATTGTTTATTAGAATTTAAACTTCTTTATTGTATTTAAGTATCAGTGATTAAAAAAAGAAGGAAAAAAATAGAAAAAAAAAAAAAATTTTTTTTTTTTTTTTTTTTGTTGCTTTGGTCCCCCATAAAACTTCTTGGCTTCGTTCCTGATGGTGGCTTTGTACGTTGGCCTTGAGAGAGAGAGGGAGAGCAGAAAAGTTAAATAGAGGAAGATGAATACGACGAATTGGAAGGAGAAAAGAGAAAAGAAAGAGGAAAAACATTAAATTACATTAATGTAATTTAACTAACAAGTACATAACATAAATGAAAATTTATGTCATGTTGTCGGTCAAAGGATGCATTTACTGCCGAGTTTTAATGGTAAAAATATCTTATCAAAATTATAGTTCTGCCATTAAAGGCGCCTTTAATGGGAGTTTCGTACGCAGAGGCGAAATTGGGGACCGGCGGGACCATGGTCCCCCCAAATTGTTAATTGGTCTATCTTAATTTTTTTTTAACCTGAATTCCATCAAATTTAAAACTACTTCCTTCCCTGCTTGTACGAAAAGTGACAAAAGTCTTGTCTTTAGGTGAGGAATGTTTATGTACGTCACAACTCACAAGTCAGAAAAAACAAAAAAGAAGAAAGACAAAACACATTATTACGTACCAAAGCCAAAAAACGAAAAACAAAAAGGTAAGGTGCAGGGGTTCTTATGACCGTCCAACTGTGGTGGACACTGGGCTATGCGAGAGTACATTTTGAGGGTGATGCAAAGGCGATTATTGATGCTATCAATTCGTCGGACTGTGACTTGAGCAGCTTGGGTCATATTGTGGCGGATGTTCGAGTTGAAGTGGAGGGGCTCTCCCAATGGCAATTTACATTTGCGAGGAGGAATGGGAATCTAGCAGCAGCTCATACTCTATCAAAATTTGCAGCTTTATATGCTTTGGATAGAACTTGGCGAGATGAAACGCCTGATTGTATTAAGGAAACTATTTTTTTGGAGCAATCTACTCTAGATGCTTGATTATCTATGAAAAGTCTACAATTTTCCTAAAAAACAAAAAGGTACTTAAAAAAAGTAAAAAACATATTAATTTGTTTAAAAAGTAAAAAGTACGTACCAGAGGGAGCCAGTTAAATTTTATTTTGCTGTAGGAAGGATCCAGTTAAATAAGTTTATAGTTCGTACGTACCAAAACAACATTATTATTATTGGAACATTTACAATTAATTTTGTTTCTTTTCGAGTGGTGGTAGTTTGGGTATTTGGGTTAGTAAGTATGAGGGCAAAATTGGTAATTCAAGAGTAAAAAATCACATGAAAGTCATGAGAGGCATTCCATTTGAGCTTAACGATTTAGATAGACGAAATGATCCTATTTAATAGCAAATCAAAGTTTAGGAATCAAAAGTCAAAGATTTAAAAATTGGAGGGTTTGCCAAATCCGATGAAAGTTCAAAAGGTCAAAGTGAAGTTTTCTCTTATTATTTTTTTGTGTGAGTAAAAACACATTAATTGGTTAGATGTTTAACCCAAGGCCAGCTAGACCACTAGGCAAGTGAGGCCCTCGCCTAGGGCCCCCGGATTAATAAGGCAAAAAAAAAAAAAAAAAAAAAAATTGCCCAATTTTTTTTTTTTTTAAATAAGGCCTCAATTTTTTTTTTTTAATAAAAATTAAGGGCTCTAATCATGATAAGTAAGTAATTTAAAAAAGTTTGAATCCCCCTTTTCCATTGTGTGGACATGTCAAAAAAAAAAAAAAAAAAACGAGTAATTTAAAAAAGGCCTAAATTTAATTAATAAGCCCCAATACAATAAGCCTACGGTAAAATAAGACTAATTAACCCATAAAAGCAAATATCCTTATACTTATATAAAAAGGTGTATGAGTTTTTTCTTGTGAGTTTTTATACTAATTTTTTGGTGGGTATTGTTTGAAATAGGTGTATCAATGAGGTAAGGATTCTTTTTTTTTTTTTTTTTTTTTTTAATGTTTATTTTTGTGCTTGATTTTCTTTTGGGTTTTGTATGAGTTTTTGTCAATTTATTTTTGTGGGTTTTGATTAAAAAAAAAGGTCTCATAAAACATTGAGTCGGCCCTGGTTTAACCTACTTCAGAAATCAGAAAATTTCCTTGAATCTACCTTGATAAATGACAAGTTTCAATCAACAATTTTAGGTTTTTAAAAAGTTAATGTTTGAATTCTTAGATTAGTAGAATGCCAATAAAATATGAAATAAAATATGACACTTATTAGATTAAGTTATATATATAAATAAAGTAATTAACGTAGCAGAAGGAGTTAAAGAAGGTACAGTTCGTATGTGATGTGATGGAACATTAATTGATTAGGTGGTAGCTATTTACATTAACAACTTCTTATTCATGTGCCCAGTTATTTCAGGTTTTGTTTGCAAAAATCAATGATCGGACAGCAGATAAAGACGTTATTCATCATAATTTGGAGATTTGAAATTGACAGAGACAATGATATTCAAAGACAGGGGCAGAACTAAAAAAATTTGGGTTGGGGTGGCCAAAACTAAAGAAAAAAAAAAACGTGAAAAGAAAGGGATAAACACATGAGGTCGTGCCTGCGTGGTCGGTGCAGAGACATTGGCATCAACATGGCTAGTAAGTCTGATAGGAAGGCCTCATCATGTGGATGGTGGAGAACGGGGTGTCATGGAGGTGGGAGGGCCCATAAAAAATCATATTTTTTATTAGGATTAATTGAATATGAGCCGTATATGAATTTTTAAGAGAAATGTTACATATGTAGTAAATTTGTTATATAATTGAGATGACGTGTTAATAAAATTTAGTTATTGAAGCAATAATTGGATTGATATATGACTGACATACAATTAAGATGACATATATATAATAGTTAAATAACAGTAGTATAATAATTTACTAAATAACATGACTCCTCAAAGAAGTGCAAATGAAAGATCAAATAATCTATTCAGTCAAAAATGATATTGGTATTGGTCAATGATAAAAATAAATAAAAAAATAAAAATCAAGATCACATGAATTTTTATTTCATACTTGATTTGGATCCATGCAATGATTTGAGAAAGTAAAAGAGGGTGAATACTAAAACCATGTGTGGGACAACTTGATAAAAGAAGCCCACTTTTTAGAGCATTCCCAATGGATGAGCCAATTTTTTTTATGTAAAATAACTCCTCAAAATTCACTTTATCTACTTTAGCTAATGAATTTTTAAATGACTCTTACATTCAATTAGTTATATTTTTATCTATATCATTTAAATATTATTTTTTTTATAAGGATTGTATTTTTTCTAAATATCTTATTTTTCTATTTTTGGGAAAAAAGATATGTGAAGAGAGAAATAGTATGCGAAAATTTTGGAAAAAAGGAAGATGTAGAAGAGAAATAGCAGGAGAAAATTTTGAGAAAAGAGAAAACAGGTGGAAAAAAAAAAAGGATGAAATGAGAGCCTTCAAAAGTGTCGCTACATGTAGCTTTTTTTTTTTTTTTTTTCTAATCTAATAAAATATTCATTTTACCTTTTTTTTTTTGCTTCTCCAATACAAGAGGTGTTTTACAAATTTAATGAGCTATTTTTGATAAAAGTGTCATTTGACTTCATCATTGGAAATGCTCTAAGGTCGCAAAGCAAAAATTTAATTGGTATTTGATAGATGACATCTTTTTTTTTTTGTTTGGGGTGGCCAAGACCAAACCTTGGGGTTGCCAAACACAAAAACTTGCTATAAAACTACTATGAATAAAAAAATTTCAAGGTTTGCTAGGATCCCTACCGTATGACGTGGGTTTGCCCTTGTTTAAAGATAATCTTGTAATAGCTCGAGAGATTATTGTGTGTTGTAGATAGTATTTGAGTTGTGGAGATTTCAAATTATATCTTTGACATTGTATGGAACATTTTCTCATATTTAATCAAATATGACAAATCACCGTTGAATTTGAAATTATTATTATTGACTTTTAATTTATTGGTGATTTTAAGAGTCACATCACAGTTGGGAGAACATTAGGAAAACCTCTAACATTTCCCTGATTGCTATAGCAATGAAGAGATCTCGTTCCCAAAAAACAAAATGTGGGAGTACTTTGGAACCAAACCAAAATTGTTTATTCAAAATAGCCAAAGTATGGATAAGATTAAACTTAATATTGAAACTAGTCAAATCCAATTTTTAAGCCTAAATTTACACACAAACATATATATAATTGAAAACTATGGAGTGCCATAACCCTCTATAATTTTTTTCTTTTTTTCCTCGTCCATAATTATGTCTTGAATACAAAAATTTCATTAATAATTTTGCATATCAAAAAGTGAGAAGCATTTTTTTAATTTTTTTAATTTAATATAAAATTCAATATATTATGATATTACTATTAAAAATGCATCATTTTAACTTTTGCCTCATTGCTTTAGATCAGAATCCGTTATTGTTAATAGTGCTTATAAATTATTATAATCTTATATTGGTTCTCTAACCTACACTATGTTGTTGGGGATTTATTTTTATTTTTATTTTATAAATGGTAACAAATTAAATAATAAAAAAAAGGCAAAAGTACACATACGTGCGCCCCTTAACTACCAACTACCACTCAATAATGTCTCGCCTAGACATTCAATTTTTGCACCGTACCTTCATTAAAGGGGTTGTTTGTAATCCAAAATGAAAAAAAATAAAAAATAAAAAATACCATGCATTAAGACAAAACAATTCAAAAAAGAAAAATCAGAAAAAATGAAAAAGAATAAAATTTAGAAAAAAAATTCCAAAAAATGTCGTGAGGAAACCACAACCAATCATAGGTCATTATTAGATATATATATTTTTCAAATTTTTCGGAAATTTTTGGATTTTTTTCCTTCACCTAAGGGATGTTGTAATGCTTTTGGTAGTTATGCAGGCGCTACAAAAATTCAAGGTCTCATGACATTTGAATAGTGATATTTTTTTATTAAATTGTGAATTTTTAACTATTCAAACGTTATTATTTTTGCGTGATTAGTGATGTTTGAATAGTGATGTATGTACAGTAAAATATATCAAAATTTGAAAATATTAGTACACAAAATTTGCGTTTAAAATAACCATCTACACCCAAAAGTTTCAAAAACATTTTTGATTTTTTTTAAAATAAATAAATAAAATTTTCAGGCTGCCGGTTAACACGTGGGGATTGGGTGACCCAAAAGGCCACCCCCAAAGCAGGCCACCCCCCATCTAAATTTTATTTGAAAAAAATTTAATTATTTATTATAAATATATATATTAATATAAATAAATAAATATATTTATATATTATCATGCATATTATTTTGATGAAAATTATTTTTTTTTATAATTTTTTAAAGGGCACTGACGTTTGAATACCGGAAAACAGCACTTTATAAAAGGTGTCGTTTTGCTGAAAATGGCACCAAATAATGTTTTTTTACTGTTCAAATGGCACTGTCCCCTTTTTTAGTCTATGCACTTTTTGATATTTTAAAAATGTCACTATCACAAATCATATAATTAATGACGTTTTTTTTTTGACAAGAAAGTCATTATATGTGAGTCACAAAGCCCTTGAATTTTTGTAGTAAGTATGTTGCAAAAGGTAAAAGTTTAGAAGGGACATCGTATATTAATTGATAGTTTTTAACTTAAAAGTATAGTTTCCCAAACAAGTAATACAAGAGTAATTTTTTTTTTTTTTTTAACATGTCTGCACAAGAGGGGAAATGGAGGATTTGAACTAGTGACCACCGCTTCATTAAATGCGGCCTCAACTGATTGAACTACCTCTTAAGGACAATAAAGAGTAATTGAGTTGTCTTTCAAACACAGAAAAACAACAACAAACACAACATACGTAGCAACACCTCGACAAAACAAAGGCAAAACCAATCCCAATCACCTACAACGGCACAACCCAAGAAGAGCAACAAAAGAGCACAACAATACATACCCTAGGCGCCACATCAAGATGATTGTAACGTAAATTCCCAAATTCATTTCTTGATTGAGGCACAGCTAAGAAGGAACACAAGGGTTGTGCATCCTTCTTTATTGCATTAATGATCATGTGTCAAATCGGAGCGTTAACCTCCATGCTCACAACATAACTCATTAGGCTGCTAACTCCAACTCGATTGACAGCTTTCCTACATATTTTCTCTTAATTATTAGATCCTCCCCTTGATAGTCGTAAAAATATCCCGTGGTAGCATTTTTGTGGCCTCTTTATTTGACCGGCCTGCAGTGTATTTTATTTTATTTTTTTTTCTATGTTGAATCGAATCTTTGACAATTTCATATGAAAATTAATTGATATCTTGGGGGAATTTAGACTTTTAAGGCATTCAAAATCACACCTTGCAAAACATGTTTTTAGAGTCGTCCAAGTGAGCAAATGGTATTGTTACATCTCAACAATCCATTCCTCAACATGACGCTCCCGCAACTCGAAACCATGACTGATACTATTTATTGGATCGGGCCTAATTTAATTATCTCATCTGAAAATTAATTGGTATCGAGTAAGGAAAGCCAAAACTTTTTATTGCATTTGAAATCGCACATCGCAAAACATGTTCTAAGAACCATCCAAGTGAGAAGAACGACATTATTGAACCTTAACATCCTGTCTCTCTTTTTTTTATTTTTTTATTTATTTTTTAAAAAGACCAACAATCAACAACAATAATCTGGAGGGTGACAACACCTAGTGGACATGATCACATGAACACGATCTGTCTCGTAATAAGTATGACTATAAATTGATAGCTTATAGTTGTTTTAACCTTGACATATTCATTATTACACATTAATCATATACAACAATAATCTGGAGGGTGACAACACCTGGTGGACATGAACTTGATATGTCTCGTAATAAGTATGACTATAAATTGATTGCTTATAGTAGTTTTAACCTTGACATATTCATTGTTACACATTAATCATATTCTGCAGAGAAACAACGTTACTGTTGCTTCATCTACAAGTAACTGACAGAGGGGGAGGAAAAACAATGAAACTTAACATTTTACTCATGAAAGAAGGCTTTTCATCCTCTTTGAAGCCTCAAGGATACACTTTCTGTTGCCATAAGCACTAAATCTTATGTACTCTTCACCGCCTGGACCAAATCCAGAGCCTGGAACAGTGATTATGTCGGTCTTCTCAAGAATCTCAGAAAATACATCCCAAGATTTTTTGCCTGGAAAGCGTACCCACACATAGGGGGCATTCGCACCGCCATATACTTCTAAACCCAGAGAAGTGAAAGTTTCAACCAGGATTTTTGCATTATCCATGTAGTAGTGAACCAGGGACTCTGCAGCCTGAATGAGAGAGAGAGAGAGATCAAGAAACTTAATTTGGCGAGGAATCTTTATTTTTTTATCTTTGGGTCAACAAAATAGTAAGGGTTTGTAAATAGTTAAAGAGTTAAGACGATTAATTATGTACGTTAATGAACGCCGAGTCTCTTCTATTAGGATGTGGTGTAAAACCCTTTTTTACAATCTTCAAAATAAATTTGATTCATCAGGTAAAAACATCAAATACAATGGACATGGAAACACGATATCTTCAATTTAAATCAATCCCATTAACTTTTCCATTCACTCCCAACACCCACCACCAAATCCCTCACCTATCTCCAAGTTCCTGATACCGAACTTTTCAAAACCAATTAAGACGATGGCTCCAATGGTTTTATCAATCTGTATTTTGTCTATAAGGTATTTTGTCAAGAAAAGAGAAATTATTTGGAGTGAAAGGTTATAATATTTTTTTGTGTTTCAAGCTAAGATGTCTACTTCCTATTAGAAGGTGCAAAACACCCCGTTTACATCACAACCAAATTGAAGTTATTCTCGACATGAAAATGGCTGATTTAAACCATAAAGAGTCCATTGCATACTAGTTTTATTACACATAAAATTATCTCTTCTTCTAGGTATATCAAAACCTTATGTAATTTTCAAATTTGAGTCACTCTCTTGTTAAAATAGAAAAGCTGAGAATGTTCTAGTTCGGATTCGTTTATACAAAACGCAACCAAGATACATATGATTTTTGAACTCTATTGTATTTTGGATAAATATTTGTTGCAACTAAGTACGTACTAATTCAACAAAATTGGTGGGAGCAACTAATTTCATAATTAATGAAAGCGACTCAGTAATGGAATTAAAGAACATTTCATTTCCTATTTTGTATTTCTGTTCATACAGTAACATACCTTCATACCCTCTGAGGAAAGACAGGCAAGTCCACCAGCCTGAGCTATATTGGAGGCTCTGTTAAAGCAAGTGCAAGTAATGCGATCGAAGTCTTTTATGACAGGAAACCCATTTGAAAATAAGAGTTCGTCAGGGACTACTGTCCAGCCAAGACGGACACCAGTGAACCCAGCAAACTTGGAGAAAGATGAAACTTCAATTGCAACCTACAAGAGGGAAAGAAAATCTCATAAGCACATTGGAGAAACATTGAGATCCTATTAACTGTTTAGGAAGAAAATTAATACATTATGTATTGAGTAATGGTACATACAATAACTTCATTCCATTGGGCTGATATGGTAGTGCTTATTAGCACTTAATTTTTTTTTCTTTTTCCTTCATTAGCGGCGATCACAAGTCGCCACTAAAGGTGGTATTGTTGCCGCTATTGACAATATCCGCTAAGTTATTAGCAGTGATGCTAATATTAACTTTTCCCCCCTTTTTTGTGTCTAAGATTAGCAGCGATACAAAAGTCGCCGTTAATATACCACTATTAGCGGCAACTTTTATTTGTCATTGCTAATAATTTGGATGCTAATGATCAGCCAGATTCTTGTAGTGTAGATGGGTATTGTTGTATTGCCCAGTAGGATAAGGATGTGATGGAGGTATATTATGTAGTATTATTTGAATTAGGGGTAAATAATACTGTTTAGCAGATTGTTATACTGCTGGCATACAATTAGAATTATGTAACAATGAAAATAAACCCTTGTTGTTGTTGTTTTTTTTTTTAATATATATTGATTTAAAGGCTAATTTTTACTGTGACATCATCAAGTTGTAGGACAACCCTATAGCATTACTAGTCAGGATATGATAATCAGACAAGCAGTGAAGGAGGGAGGGGGGACCGGCTGGAGCCATGGTCCCCCCCAATTCCAGAAAAAAACAAAAAAAAAAAATTGCTGTAAATTTTTATTTATTTATTTTTTTAATTCCGGTCCCCCACCCTCATTTAAAATTTTTTTGCTTTGGTCCCCCATGAATATTCCTGGCTCTGTCCATGAAGACAAGCAAATATTTACCTCTCTAGCACCAGGAATTTCAAAGATTGACCGAGGACAGTCATCCATGACATAAGATGCATAGGCAGTGTCGAATATTATAATCGATCCATTATCCCTAGCAAAATCCACAAGTTTCTTCAATTGCTTCCATGTTGCAGCATGACCAGTAGGATTGTTTGGAGAGCAAAAGAAGATAATATCTGCTCTCGAAGCATATTCTAAGTCAGGGAAGAAATTGTTTTGAGGAGAACATTTCATGTATTTAATGTTTCCATGCTTCCGAGCTCCACCTTTGAAATCATCAGCCTGACCAATTATGACACTTGAATCTACATAAGCCTGTTGAAAAACATTTTCCATCATAAACTCTATTGTGACAGTTGAATATATAATCTACAGATTCAATATATATATATAACAAAATCATGCTATGATTTTGCAAAAAGATGAGAGAGAAGTGACATGTGAAATTAACCTTTTAGCGAAAAGAAGTGCGTAATATCTTGATCCCATATTAAGAAAATGAATAGTTAGCATTGAATGAGCGATTTATAAATAGCCTTATAAGTGCTAAGTTATATATTAGTTACTTATTAAGTAAAACTAAGCTTTATAAGTGATTTTAAGGAAGTTGAAAATTGACTAATTGTTTTAGGATGATAATGCAGATGTGGCTAGCATTTTATTTGAATCGTTACGACATGTACGAATAAACTAAAGCAGTCAATTGTTGTAAAGAACATCATTGATGATGGTCAGCTACTATATTGAAGAAAAAAATTTATAACGACTGTGTAGCCAACCTGTATCTCAATCTCATATTGGTTTGATTTTAATTAACAGAGGATGTTGGTCTTTTGTTAGTAACATGACGAAGTCCGTTCAGTTTTAACAGCTATCTAGTTGAACTTTATATGTTATTTGATTTTAAGGGTTGTATTATTTTAATTCAATAACGGGCTTGTTTGTGGGCCCGACCCAAAGTCGATTAAGTTAGGGTTAGGGTTTTATCAATGACGTTATTTAAGCGTCCTTTTGTAACCCTAGAGGGATTATTATTGAATAAGATTATTTTCCTCCTATATGACTTGAGATGAGACGTCTCTGGGCTTGGTGAGACGCCATAGCCGCAACTACTTGTTCTTGATTCAATTCTTTTTACTGTTCACGCCTACTATTCACGTTACTGTTCACTGCAGTAAATTTCAGATTTGTCTTGTTTCTTGTGTTGATAATTTTCTGCTGCGTCAAAGTGGTATCAGAGCCCAAGACTCAATTGTTTCTTACACAATTGACGATCCCCAGCACACCAGTATAACATTCAGCCTCAACTCGTGTTCAATCCTCCCAAGAACACCAGACTTTTGTGCAACATGAACACCCGAAGTGGTAGACAATATGGTGCCAGTTCGAATTCACCACAAGTTGAAGACCTACTGTACGAGATACTCAATCGACTGGGTTCCTTGGACAAACGAATGGACACTATGTGGGACCATGTGTTCAAAAAGCCTGAAAGTTCCGGAATTCACAGCAAAGAGGGTGAGAAGGATGATGGGTCGCAAAGGGGACCACCCGAAGGAGAAGAACATAATGCTGGCAGTGAAGATCGGCCTCTGTACAACATGCCACCCCATGGTGCTGGAAATACACAGCGTCTCCAGACCTTTGAAGGATTCACGCACAACCGAAGGGATGCACCACAATTCATGGATCGAGTGGGTGGTTATGCTAATCGAATTGATGATGCTACTAGGCGAGTCCGTGTTGATGTTCCTGATTTCCACGGTAAACTTGATCCATACGCTTTTCAGGATTGGGTTACATCCTTGGAAGATTATTTTGAGTGGTTTGGGTTGGCCGCTGAGCGGAAAGTACGATTTGTAAAAATGAAATTGAAGGGGCAAGCCCGAGTGTGGTGGCAGAGTGTTGAGGATCAACTCCATCGACTCCGGCAACCACCCATTTCCGATTGGGAGGAAATGAGGCTTAAGCTACAAGAGAAGTATCTGCCTGTTGACTACGAAGAGGCACTATTTGAGGAGCTACTGTTCCTCCGTCAAGGGAATTCATCTGTGGAAGAGTACACCAATAAGTTTCATGAACTTAGCATACGCAGCCATATTTCTGAGACTGAGCGACAAACGATCGCGAGGTACAAGGTCGGGCTGCGGGATGACATCAAAAAAGAGCTGTTGACTGTGAGACTCATTAGTGTTGAGGAGGCATACCAGCTAGCATTGAGGCTTGAACAGCAACCCCGTGGGGGACAGGGGAGACGAAATATGCAGAGCTGGGGAAGCTCAGCCCCACGAGGTAACACTACATCCACCAACCGAAATTTCTCCAACAATTCAGACTGGGTTACTCCAAGAGCAGCAATAACTCAGGAGCGTGATAGGATTGATCATGAAGAACAGAAGGGCAAAGCTATAATGAGAGGTAAATTTGAAAAGGGAAAGGAGTGCTTCAAGTGTGGGGGAAGGGGGCATTTCGCTGCAGTTTGCCCAACACGAGATCCAAAATTCACCCTAATGTGTGAAGATGACGCCCGCAAGGAAGACCATGACAGAATTAATGCTCCCTTTACAGGAGGCAGTGACGATGAAGAGGAGACACCCGAGGAAATCCTAGAGGGTTCTAACTTGCCTGTGTGTGTGATCCGGCGGATTTTGACGGGCCAACGGAAAGAGGAGCAAGAACAAGAAGACTGGCTAAGGAGCAACATTTTCCATACAAGGGTCGAACATAAAGGTAAAGCCTTAAACCTCATCATAGATAACGGCAGTGGCATGAATGTTATCTCACAAGAGGCAGTGCGTAAGCTCAAACTACCATCAGAAGCGCACCCCAAGCCTTACAAGCTGAGCTGGGTTGATGACACGTCCATACCGGTGAGACAAAGGTGTTTGATTGCTTTTTCATTAGGCCGACATTATGAGGATGCTGTATGGTGCGATGTGATCCCCATGAAAGCATGTCACATTTTGCTGGGACGTCCATGGTTGTATGACAGGAAGGTGAAGTATGATGGCTATACGAACACATATGCATTCTTATGTAATGGCAAGAAAATCGTGCTTCAGCCCATGCGAATTCAAGAGTTTGAACAACCAACAGAAGAAAACAGGGTACTCACAATGAGGAAGTTCACTCAAGCTTGTCGTGAAGGGGGTCCTATCTTCATGTTAATTACCAAACCCACCCAGACCAATGAAGCTACGAACTGGCCCAAAGAAATTCAAAAGCTGCTAGAAGAATTCGTGGACCTAACGCCAGAAGAACTACCAAAATCACTGCCACCAATGCGAAATTTACAGCATGCCATTGATTTGGTACCAGGTGCGTCCCTCCCAAATCTTCCTACGTATCGAATGAGCCCCGAGGAACATCAAGAGCTGCAACGGCAAGTCCAAGACCTCTTAGACAAGGGATTCATCAGGGAAAGTCTTAGCCCCTGTGCCGTTCCAGCCTTACTCACTCCAAAGAAAGATGGGAGTTGGCGGATGTGTATTGATAGCCGGGCAATCAACAAGATCACTGTCAAATACCGATTTCCCATTCCCCGGCTTGATGATATGCTTGACGAATTACATGGATCAACGGTTTTCTCCAAAATAGATCTTCGTAGTGGCTATCACCAAATTCGTATCCGACCCGGTGAGGAATGGAAGACCGCCTTCAAGACGAGAGATGGGTTGTTTGAGTGGCTTGTTATGCCATTTGGTCTCACCAACGCACCAAGTACTTTCATGTGTGTGATGAACCAGACACTCCGGCCCTTCATTGGAAAATTTGTTGTCGTATACTTCGATGACATTCTTATATACAGCCGGGACTATGCTGAACATTTGGATCATCTCCGACAAGTGTTGCACACTTTACGGTTTGAGAATTTTTTTATCCATCTAAAAAAATGCTCTTTTGCACAAAATTCTGTTGTTTTCCTTGGGTTTGTGGTGTCTGCGCAGGGAGTTTCAGCGGATCCCTCAAAGGTCCAAGCTGTTCTAGACTGGCCAGTACCTTCCAATGTGCATGAAGTGCGTAGCTTCCACGGCCTCGCTTCCTTTTATAGGCGATTCATCAAGAATTTCAGTTCCATAATGGCACCACTCACTGAGTGCACCAAGAATGGTCCCTTCCTATGGAGTAAGGCTGCCCAAGATGCATTTGAGACCATCAAGCGCAAATTGACAGAAGCTCCAGTCCTCCGTCTACCAGATTTTGAACAACCTTTCGAAGTTGCTTGTGACGCTTCACATGTGGGTGTCGGGGGTGTTCTCAGCCAGCAAGGCCATCCTATAGCATTCTATAGTGAAAAGCTCAATGATACCCGAAGGCGCTACTCAACATATGACTTGGAGCTCTACGCCATCATTCAATCCCTCAAATATTGGCGTCACTATCTCATTCACCGGGAATTCGTGCTTTACACTGATCATGATTCGCTTCGTCACATAAATTCACAAAAGCGACTCAATGCAAGGCACGCACGCTGGGTTGATTTCATGCAGCAATTCTCTTTTGTGCTCAAGCACAAGGCCGGCGTAGAGAACAGGGTGGCTGATGCACTTAGTAGAAAAACCCATTTACTTGCTTCCCTTGCGGTGGAGGTCACAGGTTTTGAAGAACTTAAGCAACATTACCACGCAGACCCTGATTTTGGTACTATACACGGCCATATCTCTACTGGGTCTACGCAAGAGCATCCCAAATACACTCTTATAGATGGGTACC
The DNA here is from genome assembly GCA_006937295.1 of Carpinus fangiana. Taxonomy (NCBI): domain Eukaryota; kingdom Viridiplantae; phylum Streptophyta; class Magnoliopsida; order Fagales; family Betulaceae; genus Carpinus; species Carpinus fangiana. The sequence goes on from CM017322.1 coordinate 21,733,713, forward strand.
TTTTTTATGACAACAGATTATGCTTGCCCAAGACATCTATACGAGAATTTGTGATCCATGAACTTCATTCCGGTGGTTTAGCGGGGCATTTTGGTAGGGACAAAACCATACACCTAGTGGAGGACAGATTCTTTTGGCCAGGGCTGAAACGGGATGTATCAACAGTGGTCCAGCGATGCCGCGTGTGTCAACTAGCTAAGGGGCACAAACAAAATACAGGGCTATACAGCCCTCTCCCAATCCCAGCTGGTCCATGGGAAGACTTGAGCATGGATTTTGTCCTCGGACTTCCCCGTACTGTTCGCGGGAATGACTCTATCTTCGTTGTCGTTGACCGTTTCTCCAAAATGGCACATTTTGTACCATGCTCCCGCACCTACGATGCTTCGCGCATCGCCTCACTATTCTTTGCTGAAGTGATCCGCCTTCATGGTCTACCAAAGTCCATTGTATCGGATAGAGATGTTAAGTTTGTGAGCTATTTTTGGAAGACCTTATGGGCCAAGCTCGGCACTAAGCTCAAATTTTCAAGCGCTTTCCACCCTCAAACTGACGGACAAACTGAAGCGGTTAACCGAAGCTTGGGAAATTTGCTTCGCTGCCTCGTGCAAGATCATACTCCTACGTGGGATCTTCTCCTCCCACAAGCGGAATTTGCATACAATAACTCTGTCAATCGAAGTACTGGTCGTTCACCTTTTGAAGTTGTTACCGGCATTAAACCTCGGACCCCTGTTGATCTTCTAGCACTACCCCTTCCACCACGAGTCAGTGCAGGTGCAGAGGATTTCGTGACCCACCTCCAATCTGTCCATGCTGAGGTTAGGCGTCAGATCGCACTCCACAATGCCAGTTATAAGCAACGGGTAGATGGTCATAAGCGCCATGTTGAGTTTAAGCCAGATGACCTTGTTCTTGTTCACATTCGTCCAGAACGATTCCCTAAGGGGTCTATCCATAAGTTGCACCCTCGCAAGGCCGGACCATTTAAAGTCATCAAACGGCTGGGCCCCAATGCCTACCTTCTTGACCTCCCAGCTGAAGCATCTTACAGCCCCATTTTTAATGTGGCAGACATCACGGCTTATCCAGGCCATGTAGATGAGACAACCCCACCTCCACCTACATTTCACCCCCCTGCTACTATCAAGCCAAGGGATGAGATTGAGTCCATACTTGATGATCAGATCGTGTCCACTAGAAGAAGCGGTTACCAAAAATTTCTTATTAAGTGGAAGAACAGACCCGTGTCCGACAGTTGTTGGCTCCAGGCTGAGGAGGTCCAGCGACTAAATCCCGACCTCTATGAGTTTTACCAAGCTCAACATTCGTCGGAGTCGAATGCTTTTCTGATGGGGGGAAATTGACGAAGTCCGTTCAGTTTTAACAGCTATCTAGTTGAACTTTATATGTTATTTGATGTTAAGGGTTGTATTATTTTAATTCAATAACGGGCTTGTTTGTGGGCCCGACCCAAAGTCGATTAAGTTAGGGTTAGGGTTTTATCAATGACGTTATTTAAGCGTCCTTTTGTAACCCTAGAGGGATTATTATTGAATAAGATTATTTTCCTCCTATATGACTTGAGATGAGACGTCTCTGGGCTTGGTGAGACGCCATAGCCGCAACTACTTGTTCTTGATTCAATTCTTTTTACTGTTCACGCCTACTATTCACGTTACTGTTCACTGCAGTAAATTTCAGATTTGTCTTGTTTCTTGTGTTGATAATTTTCTGCTGCGTCATAACATGATCAGTTCAATTAGTCCAGACAAACTAATAAAAGAAGATAAATAAACATGATGATAATGTCACCGGAAAAGATGGATCCTGGACAGCTACTGTCACATTGGAACCCAGAAGCAGCTGCAAAGGGAGAAGAAAACATGATTCAGTTCTTGTGAAGTAAAACAACCTTAATAAAGATCTGCAGATCATGTCCAGTATATTGCAGTTTAACATAATTATCAAAGTGAGTAAACTAAACCAGCCATGTGAAAAAGGAAAAAGGAAAATACCCACAAACCAACTTTATGATAAAGGAAAAGGAAAATGCACACAAATGATCAATGTTTGAATATACCTGAAGCCGAGAAATATCACACTGTGAGCCATCTGTCACAAAAACTTCTGTCTCTTTTACCAGTACATCTTGGTAGAATACTTCAGCAATTGCCTTCCTCAAGGCCTGTTATATAAATATAGTGTTAGAATATTAAATAATGATTAAATTAATAATTCTTCTATTAACTTAATAATTGGTGATTAACATGGTATTAGAGCAATAGTTTTGAGTTCAAACATTGTTTTGTCATTCATATAGCTTCTATTTAAAATGGTTATGGGTATTTTACAGTTAACCATGTTACAATTTTAGAAAATGATATAATAGAAATGCAATACAATATTCAGCTAAGCATGAAGTTCTGTGTAAAGCATAACAGAGTAAATGATAAAACAAATACAATCAATGATACCTTGTTGCCTTGCTCAGGTCCATACCCTCTATAACCTTCAGGTGTTGCAAGGGCTTGTGCATACTGTAAAATACGAAGTTACTGGATGTTTAATTTTAAAGAAAATAATGAAATACTCATAATGACTTTAATAGAAAATGCACATAGGAGAGAGAGAGATTGAAATTTCAACAGCATTAATAACATTTTCTCAGTAATTCCACAGCTTCATATGCTAAATAGTTTAGTTTAGGTTGGTAAGAAGAGGAAGATGAAGATGGAGACTACAATCTAGTAATACATGACCTGGTAGCCCCCACAGAAAGTGGCTTAATTAATTGAAACAAAATTGTAGTTTGATGTATCTAAGTACCACACCTGTTAGTTCATGTGACTTTTTTGAAACTGGCTGATAGCTCGATCGAGGGGCTTAAGTATATTTAAAACCATTTTCAAATCAATTTTGAAGTACTAATCAAATTTTATTCTTTCGGAGTTATTCTCTGTGTTCTTTAGAGTGATTAGAGTCTTTTTCTTGAGTCATCTTTATAGCCGTCAATCTTTAGTTTTTATTTCTTATCATAAGTTGCCCTAACAATCTTTATTATCACTAGGGCTATATTAAATTTTTTTTATTAGTATATATGTTTATGGGTTAAATACACTTAAGCCCTATAAACTATCAATTATTTTTTTTCCCACAAATTGATAGGTATGACTCTTTGACACAGAGAACTCATTTTGTGGCAAAAAGTCCACTGCATTAGGGTTTACCGTGAATGGATGGAAAAGCAAAATTTGACCAAAATCTTCCAAAAGTAACCTCACTATGACCATTGGAAAACTAAAGTAAAAATAATAATAATAATAAAAATTAATTAATTAATTAAAAAAAACCTTAAAAAAATTATTTTTAAATTTAGTTTTTTATGTTATTTATTATTACCAGACTTTTTATTTTATTTTATTTTTTAATTTTAATTTTCCTTTTTTTTCCTAGTTAATAATTGTAAGGGCAAATTTGGTTGTTTAGTCTTCTTAGTTAAGGTATTTTCGGAAGATTTTGGTCAAATTTGGTTTTTTCATCAATTTTAATGGTCAACCCTAACAAAGTGACTTTTCAGTACAAAATAATAGTTTAATATATTTAAGTATCACACATGTTAGTTTGTAGGGCTATTTTGAAAATGACTCGTGGTTCAAGGGGCTTAAATGTATTTAACCCTATGTTTATTATGCAAGTGAAAATATGTAAACTTAGAGCGTGTTGAGATTGTGTTAAAGAAATTAAAAAGTACTTTTAATAGATAAAAAGCTGCGCAAAGCAAAAATGGTTTGTTTGGTTAAATACTCAAAATGTACTTCTTTGACTTTTTTGCTAAAACAAAAAACCAAAATGCATTTTAGAGAAGCACTTGAAAATGAAGATTTTTCTAAAAAGCTTTATATATATATATATATAAGTTCTATTTCCTAACACAATTCCAAACAAGCTCTAAGTTGTTACTCTTATTTCAGTGCTCATCATAACACCATAAAATCAATGGAATTATAACACCTTAAAATCAGCAGTTTTGAAGATAATAATTTAGAATTGCGACAAGTAACACTTCAAGATGCTAATAAGCGTCTCTTTAGCGTATCCCTAGGGTGCTTATACAATATATAATATATAAGCATAAAAAATTACTAAAATTACTAAAATGCTAAATCAAATAGGATTTCTTTGGTATCCAATATCCAAATATGATTGTTATCTGCTTATTTTTCTTTTGGTTCAAAAACAACATGCTTACAAACTTGGTAAATTATATGTAAGCTCATTTTGATCAAATAACTAAACCTTTTCTTATCTAATTTGTAAATAATCTATTATTTTGTACACAAACATATGTGCTTTTGTGTTGATATAGAATATATAATATGCATGTTAGATGCTAATATATTAATAATAGAATAATAATAAAAAGAATATTGCAAAACAAATAAATGGGGGTTGAGTTAAAATACTTTGGCCATGCTTGACGCTATGATTTCTGGCAGAGGCTGTGTGGTATCCCCAATCCCAAGGCTCATCACTTTTGCATTTGGATACTTCTCAATGTGTTGAACTTCGCGCCTGGAAATCTGAATCATATATACGTAGTTAAGAAGACATGAGCAATTATTTATGAACATCACAATCATAGGAATTGCCCTACTTTTCATTAAATAATTAAATTTATTTATTTTAGTAGTTTAAGATAAATAAAAATTATTGTGATTCAACAAATATTAGAAGTCTAATAATTTTGAACATTAACTCCGTCAATTCAACTCGTTTCGATTAAATATTTCACGTGTTGAATTTTATTAAATTTTAGTTTTCTTAATAGCTTAAGCTTTTAAGACATGTGATGATTTAACTAGGATGGACAATTTTTAACAGGATTTGCAAATCTAATACAAAATTAAAGGGTTATGGTTTAAGAGTCGGATCTATTTAATTAAATGAGTCATGTTAGAATTGACCTATATAATCTTATATATATGCATCGATACTACATAACCAAAATTCGACACGCGACATAATGACTGGTAATTTTTGAATTCAATACAAAATTAAAGGATGAAATAAAGGTGTTTGACCAATTTAATTAAATAAGCCGGATTATGGTTAATTTATAATCTTATACCTATGCGTTAATACGATTCAAACCCAATATGAATTGCCACCTTAGATTTAACGGGCACTAGGAAACCAACANCTTTTCATTAAATAATTAAATTTATTTATTTTAGTAGTTTAAGATAAATAAAAATTATTGTGATTCAACAAATATTAGAAGTCTAATAATTTTGAACATTAACTCCGTCAATTCAACCCGTTTCGATTAAATAATTCACGTGTTGAATTTTATTAAATTTTAGTTTTCTTAATAGCTTAAGCTTTTAAGACGTGATGATTTAACTAGGATGGACAATTTTTAACAGGATTTGCAAATCTAATACAAAATTAAAGGGTTATGGTTTAAGAGTCGGATTTATTTAATTAAATTAGTCATGTTAGAATTGACCTATATAATCTTATATATATGCATCGATACTACATAACCAAAATTCGACACGCGACATAATGACTGGTAATTTTTGAATTCAATACAAAATTAAAGGATGAAATAAAGGTGTTTGACCAATTTAATTAAATAAGTCGGATTATGGTTAATTTATAATCTTATACCTATGCGTTAATACGATTCAAACCCAATATGAATTGCCACCTTAGATTTAACGGGCACTAGGAAACCAACAGAAGAAAAAGGTAGTTTTCCTCAAAAATCAGCCAAACAATTTGATATGTAGATATCAAAGAAGAAACCAAGGCACCTCAGAGAACAAATAGCGATTGTGCAATTTGTCCATGTTAACATTGCGGGGAACCTTGGTACAGTGACCTGCGACTGCACAACTTTTATCATTGATGGGAATTTAAAGCCAAAGAATTACAATGAAATTAAGAACCTAACAAGGAAACAAATTATGGAAGATGGCTTACCATGAACTACTCCATCCTCTTGGACTACTCCATCCTCTTGGACCCGCAGACTGTAATAATCAGTAAACAATATCAGAGAACAGTGAGAACAGAGCAGATGATAAGTTCTTCATGCATGAAAGCAGAGATGATGATAAGTTCTTTTATAAGCAATGGCAGTACCTGGCCTGAACAATCCTAGGCTGCGATGCAGCTGCAAAGGGCAAAGAACTGCAAACTAAAAACTTATTCATTTTTTTTGTGTTCAAAGTGACAAATTTTTTCAGATTCTTGCTTTGAAAGTAGATGACTAGTAGTAGTAGCAGGAATGCTAGCGTCCCACATCGATTATATATATATAATGTCTTGTAACAATGTCAGTCAACGTCTAAAACGTGTCCACAATAAATAATTTGCAGAGACCAAGGAAGGGTTTCTCCAATAGTCAGCCCTCAGAAACAAGGACATGTATCTATAAAATAATAAGGAAAAAAGATGGACATGTGAAATCGATTGTTTCACGCCAAATTTGATAGTTTTTTTGGACTAAATTTATGTAAATAATTAAATTTTAAGTCAAATGGAACAATGAGTCCATTTTCCTCTCCACCTAATTTCAAACTATACCTTATTTTCTCTGTTTTGGGTATCTTTACGACTGCATATCAGAAATTTGGTCCCGTGCATTCGTTGATAGTGCTTTTCAAGGCCTTGGAAAGACATCATTCAAAGAATAAAAACATTGAAAAGTTTTTCCCTTTATTTAATATTCTAACACCCATAAGACTCCCTCTTAATATATGAGGTGTTTTTGCTAATAAAAAATTTCATTGCATTATTTTTGTTTTTTTTAATATATAATTATATATTAATTATTAATTGTATAAATTGTCGAATTTTTACTCAACTTAGGTATTTATTTTTTTATTTCATTAGCAAAAAATAATCTTTATATATATATATATGATTAGTATCTTACGAGTAATTATATATTCGATGTCCAAACGAAAGTGTAAAATCACAACGGTCATCTTGGAGTTTATTTTTGCTTAGTATCCATTAGTTTATAAAATCGTTAATTATTTGATATAACATGCTTCTTATTTGATATTTGCTCGAGATCTATTCACCTATTGTAACGACCTAGATTTTTAAAACTCTTATTGAAATAATATTAAATAGATTAAAAGGATAATGATATATGAATTAACGGTATTAAATAATTATTTGGTGTTAAGGATAGATATTGCATTGATTGTTGACCGTTTTTGAGTGTTACTTTAATTATCAAATTTAGTTTCATAAGTATGTTTATGAGCATGATTAAACACAATTTAGTGAATAAATTATTTATGTTAGTGTTTGGTGAAATCAAAAATTGATTTGGAGCGTTTTAGTTTTTTGGCTTAAAAAACGGTGTCTTAATTTTCATACTGTCTAGTAAAGATTAAAACTACTAAGAAATGGTAGGCTAGCCACTATAGTTGAATTCTTGAAGGCTTCTAGTAAGATTGATTATTAGGAATATCATGGGGAATTTAATGAAGCAAGTGGGCAAGTGGCAAGTGTGAATGCAACTAGTTTAAAGTCTAATTTCGTGGGAAATTTTGTAAGGGCCAGAAACTGCGTCAAACGAACTCGGATGAAGTCGAACCAAAAATATAAAATGCTTGTCTCGGAGTCCTCTATCTACCCTCAAAATTTCATGTCAATCGGAGTACGTTTGGATACAAAAAAATAGATCGGAGTGCACTGCCCTCATGTTGGACGAAAAATGATAAGATAGACTAGAATCTTGGAATGTGGACTAGGTTCATGTTTTTAGTTGAAAACCTCTCAACC
>CM017322.1:21743715-21786722 GCA_006937295.1 Carpinus fangiana
CCATATTTCTATTTTCATTAAATAATATATCACCTTGAGGTATTTCAGTCAGCTCAATTGTGTTGTGCAAACTATTCATAGGCCATAGAAAAAGAAAAAAATTATATACATATTCCGCTGTAAAATTATATCTCTAAAGTTGCAGCGTAATGACTTCGATATTTGGTAGTTTAAATATCGGGGCGTTACACCTATGAGATTTTTTTATTTATTTGTATGATTTACCCGAATTTTAAGATTTTTTTTAAAGTACTTTTTATGCTTTTGAAAGCAAAATAAGGCAAAAATTTATTTGATTATTATACAAAAAATGAACTTTGAAACACCCAAGAATTTTTTTTTTTTTTTTTTTTAAGGGACCTAAGAGATAATAAAAAAGAATCCCGCGCATAGTGCGGGTTACATGCTCGTTTAATTAAAATGATAAGTGAATAACAAAGATAAAATTCAAACTCAAAACTTTTGCTCTAATACTTTGTCAAATTACTATTTATTTTAAAAGCTTAAACAAAAAAACAGCTCAGTTACCCTGGCCGCTAAACCATCTAATTTAATCATACAATGGATGTAGATGATATGCAGCACAACCTGAACAATGGGAAAAGAGTATTCTATATCTATTTTGAATAATAAATTATTTATTTCCACATTGAAAAGTAAAGTAAGAAGTTTTATTTAGGTGAGGTCTTTTGTTAAACAAATAAAAGCCATGAAGTCAGATTAAGTGCTGATCAGTTGACCATATACCTATTAAACATAATCCATATATATATATGTGCTCACCTAATTCTCAATAATTTTATCTCTAAAACGTCTTCCCAATGCTTTGATGAATTTGCCTGACAATTTCTTACATCCTTCAATTGTATTTCCTCTACCCATACTCATGCAAATTCCAAGAAATTTCAAATTATATAATATTCTCTGCCATGAATGTGAACCCAATACTAACTCTAAAAAAGCATTTCACAATCTCCACTTATTCCCCGAATTATTAAGAATTTTGTAATAATAACCTCAAATTATCAAAATTCATAAAATCAAATTCCTCCAACCATTAGTTTTTTTGTGTTAAATCAAACGGGTAACATATGAAACATCTCTTATACTTTATGTAATTAATAAAAATATATGTTTTCCCTTAAGAAAATAAAAATTGTTAGAATGAAAGAAAAGTATGCACGCTGGCTGTGGGTCATTTTGACGACCTCCGTTAGGAATTAATAAAAAAATTTAACCCATGTGTGAAATTAAGAAGGACTGAAAATATGGGAAACTGCCATTATAATTTTTGATAATTCAAGATTATAATTGTAAACCTTTTGACAATTCAAAGAGTAAGGGAAGTTTCGGTCATTTTCAAATCAATCCAAAAAAAAAATCCACGTTGACCAATGACCATCATGAATAGGATATAGAATTAATAATGTGACGCTGAAGCCGTAGAAGAAAAACGACAAATAAATGCTTTTCCATGGTATCACTAAACAAAAGCCAAGTAAACACCTAACTCCTATTAAAGAAATTAATGTCAACACCCAACTTATAAAACTTTAATTTTATTGCTCCAAACAGAAATTGGAACGAAACAGGACACCTTAAAAGACTATATATATAGGTGTTGTTTGATAAACCTTTCTAAGATAATTTTTATTTATTTATTTGGTGATGTGACATTGGAAAAATTGTTGTTTTCAGTGTTTTTTGTCATAATTTGTGAGGAAATTTGTAACAAAGGAAAAAGAAAACTTGATTAACACCCCGCTCTCAAAGTATAAGTTGTTTTGTAATCATAAACTCAAAATTTAAAAATTTGTAACGTCGGTATCCTATGCTTCAATAATTTTTAATTTCACTAATTTTTTGTTACAATGCCCAACAAAGTGAGAATTAAAAAAATAAAAAAACAAGAAAAATGCCTTGGACTCACCCACAATTTGGTCGTCACCAGAATTTTAAGATTTTTTTTTTTTTTTTTTTTTTTTTTTTTTTTTTTTTTTTTTTTGTAAAAAAAAAAAAATTATTTTAGAGAAAAAGGTATTTTGGGCATTATAACAAAAAATGGGTGAAATTAAAAATGACCGAAACATGTGATACCGATATTACAAATGTTTAAAGTGTAATTATCTTTTCCGCCATCAACTACAAGGCATTGTCAATTTCTTCCTATGAATTGTCAACCTTACTGTAAGACCCTATCAGGCTACCATTTTCTTCCCAAAACCCCAATTTCGTTAGTCAAACTCATTAAATTGAATGAAATAATCTCTTTTAACTGTTAAATCTCATTAAAAGATAGAAATACTCTCGAATAAAAATTTAAACAAAACAATATAAATTTATAAATTAATTTAAAAAAAATAAATTAAGGGTATTATATATATAAATTTGTTTAATTTGAAGAGTAGTATATATAATTTTTGTTTATAAAGTTGGAGTATTTAGGTTATTTTCATTTTTTTAATGAATTTGACTGATCGGGGGAGGGTTTTGAAAAGAAAATAATAATATGATAGGATCCAATAGTAAAGTTGATAGTTCATACAGAGAAATTGCACAATACATAATAATTGATAGGAAAAAAAATAATTACCCCAATATTTAAACTTTGAAAATTATGATTACAGGATCGTTTCGAGTGTAAGTGAAGTTTTCGAAAAAGGAGAGCTAACAAACTCCTGTTCTTTGGACCGTAATTTCATAAATGTGTTAAGATGAAGATACAGAAAAGACTAAAAATGTTGAGTCAAAGAACAATTAATATGATGGTTGTTGTACATGAAACAATGATGTATGAACAGAAATGAGCAAACGATTTGTCGATTCATAATATGTCATGACATGGACTAATCAATGAAACTAACATGTAAACATGTGAAGTGCTAACTAAAATTCAATGTTCAGTTAGTGAGATCCATCCTTTCCCTGTTTGTATTTCATAAATTCTTTCTTCTTCTTCTTCTTTTTTTTTTTTTTTGGTTAGCTCAGCTTACCTAATGTGTTTGCTGAGACTTTTTATTTTTTTTTTTAAAGGGAATTTATATTAGATAGGCATGGGTCGGCAGCCCAAAATTATTAAATGCTTAAGTTTTTTTTTTTTTTGACAAAACACTCATCGGGTAAGTCGAATTGTACCATAAAATCCATGCCGTCTATTTTGCTAACTTATGTTACCTGCCGTCAATTTAGGTGAAACGCACCATTTTTTGCAGGTTCCACGTCAGACTTTTTGGAAGGCCTACCTGTCCACACACAGACTTGCTGGACTAAAACGCACCGTTTTGGACCCTAACCAAAACGGTGCGTTTCAACTGGGTTCAGGGGGCAATATGATCGGTTTAGACTTAGGGCCCTACTTCAAAATTCTGCCCCCCACACGCTCGGTCCCCCACCCCGCGATAGCGACGACTCTCCCCCACCGGCACACTGAGAAACCACCCACCCATCGGCGCACCGAGAAACCACCCACCCACGCACCGGCGCATCTCAAAAATCCACCGACCCCGATTCGTCGGCGAAGCACGAAAGAGGCTAGAGTGGCGGAGCTCCTCCCACCGGCGCACCTAGAACTGACCCACCGGCGGTCTCCGTTAGATTTTTCGGCCTAACCCACCGGCACAGGTAAGAAACTCGAGATTGGGGCTAGGGCTCCATTGTGGAATTTTTTTAGGGGTTTTTTTTTTCTTTGAATTTTTTTGTGTGGGTTTTGTTGGTTGAAAGGAATTGATGCATTTTTGTGATGCCTTGCATTTTTATGTAGTTTTATGCGGTAATTTGGCCGAAAGTATTCAATATCAAAATGTTTTTTCTACTTTTCCTACTTTTTGCAATATTAGTGCCTGTTGTGTTGGAATATTCAATTGAAAGTTAGTTTATTGATAAGGATTGGCAGGGGGTTGTTGACTGTAGTTGTTTAGTGGTCCATGCATGTCTCGGTCATTGCCCTGGAATGAGAAAAATATCTGATGTGGTGCTTTATTAAAGTATAGTGGCAGACTGTGTGTTTGTCTTCTTTGGCCAAATTTGTCTTGTTTTGCCAATTGGTTGTTGGTAGTAGGGAGAGTTTGGGGTAATTATGGTGGATAGGGATGGTAGTTTGGTACTTACCAATACATGAAAATTGTCCACTATTATCCATTGGTTTCAATGTACATTCTCAAACACGTGCAAACTTGCATGTTGCATGCAGCTTTGTTATAGTTAGACCTTTACGTGCAATAGTTTATGATTTGTAAATATCATGCTTGAGTTTTTTTTTTTTTTTTTTTTTTTTTTTTTCTATTATGTAGTATTTATTTATTTGATAATATTTTGTTGTTGTTTTATACTTACAGATAAATGGCGTGTATCAATATAACAATCCATCACGGAGGGATAGTGCGCCATAACCCATTTACATATATTGGTGGGGACAGAGTTTTCCTCCAAACTGGGTTGGAGGAATCTCCTCTAACCTAATCTGTAAAAGTGACATGTGTCCATTTTTTTAATAACATGTGAGATGCACATGAGTTTTTAATATTATTTATTTGAACTTTGTCCCTATTATTAAAAACTCATGTGCATCTCACATGTTCCAGGGACACATGTCACTTTTATAGATTAGGTTGGAGGAGATTTCTCCAACCCAGTTTGGAGGAAAACTCTGTCCGATTGGTGGTGACATACAACAAGTCAACGGATATGATGTTGACTACCTAAGCTTATGGAAAATTAAAGAGCTGGTTCGTGATTTAGGGTATGTCAACGACATTAAATGCTGGTACAACATTAGTGACCACCATCAGCATGTGATACCTTTAAATAGTGATGCAAATGTGGTAAACTTTATAAATGTTGTGGAGGATTACAACTGTATGCAAGCTCATCTATATGTTGAGTATATGGTGGATCATGCTGTAGTGGTTGAGGAGCATTTCCTTCTTGAAGCAAACCCTCTAGATGGACATGTAGACAGAGTTGTTGATGGGGATGGACATGGACATGTAGACAGAGATGTTGATGGGGATGGACATGGACATGGAGGTGGAGGTGGAGGTGGAGGTGGAGATGGAGAAGGAGAGAGGGGTGGTAGCATGGATGAATTACCTAGGACTGATACGCCTATGTCAAGAAATCGAAAATCCATGCCAAGGATCAAAGCTAGGGCTGGCCGTATTGTTACACCCTCAAAGAAAAGGACATCCACTGAATCTGCATCTGAAAGTGGGCAACCAAACATACAGCCGACCAGCACTAAAGGAGGTACATATGATAATATTATTTGATAATAGTTTATTCTTTTCAATTGATTGTATGTTAATCCATGTAATGTTTTTTCATTTTCTTTTGTTTTTATTAGAAAAAGGAAGGAAAGCCACCAAGAGGAGAACCAAGAGAAGGACCTCCACAAGAGAAGAACCAAGAGAAGGATCTCCAAGCGGGCAACCAAGTATGCAACCGAGCACAAGTCGGGGAGGTACATCCCGGTTTATTGTGAAGTTTAGTTTATTTCTTTTAATTTTATATTTTATTCCCTAAAAATGGTTATATTTATGATTATTATTTTCTATTTATTATTTTTTTGTCAAAAAAACTTAATAAAGGAGTGTTTTGTCGAAAAAAAAAAAACTTAAGCATTTAATAATTTTGGTCTGCCGACCCATGCCTATCTAATATAAATTCCATTATTATTTTCTATTTATTATTTTTTTATTTTTTCAGGCAAAGGAAAGAATGTTAATGTCGATGTGGATGTGGATGTGGATGACAATACACATGTGGGTGTAGAGGCCAATGTCAATGCAGATGCGAATGCCATTCCTGCAAGTAGTAAACAAAAAGTGAAATGTGGTCGGCCAAGGAAGACCACAGTGAATATTGATATTGAGAAAGTGATCAAGGAATTGTTGAGCGACATTGAACGATCTGATTCTGAGCCTGAGGACCTATTCTATGATGCTGATAAGGTCAGAAAAGAAAAGGATGGAAAGGCTCACAGGTGCGAAAACATTGACTTGGGGGTAAATGAGACGGGAACCGAGTTGGGGGATAAGGAAGCAGCCGACAATTCAAGTGATGGTCTAGGAAGTTTGCAAGGAAGTGATTCAGATGATGTCGGGAGGAAGAAACGGTACATGCAATTTAACGAGAAGTTTGACTTAAATATTCCAATAACTTTTGAACTTGGGGATTTGTTTCCAGATACATATGTCTTCAAGCGGGCATTGAAGACTCAGGCTGTCCAACAGGGGTACGATTACAAATTCACACACAATGACCGGTGTAGGGTTAGTGCAATTTGTACGCAAGAAAATTGCCACTGGAGGATTCAAGCTTCTTTGGATGCCACTCGGACTTGTACTCAAATTAAAACATACTACCCTACTCATTCTTGTGGTTTTCAGTTCAAAAATACAAAATGTGATGTAGAGTAACTTGTGCGTAAGTACAAGAGGGACTTCAAAGATGATCCGACGTGGACACCGTATGCACTAAAAGAGAGGGTGAAGAGAGATTTGAACATAAATGTGCCAATTCAACGTTGCTATAGAGCAAAGAGGGAGGCGTTGCGTCAAATATTTGGTAGCCACTCCGGCCAATATCGCCTCACTAGGCGATATGCAAATGCAATCTGGCTCACCAACCTTGGCAGTAGTGCTTTTATACAGAGAGATGGACCATTCTTTCAGAGGATGTATATCTCACTTGATGCATGCAAGAAGGGGTTCATCAATGGTTGTCAACCCATCATTTACTTAGATGCTTGCCATCTCAAGGGGGAACATGGGGGGTAATTGCTGTGTGCCATAGGCACAGATGGCAATGATGATATATTCCCCATCGCATTTGCTGTGGCTGAGGTGGAGACAAGAGATTCCTAGCAGTAGTTCATTACAATTTTGTTAGAGGACTTATGCGGGCCAGCTGGCGAACTTGGTTGGGTAATCATGTCAGACGGACATAAGGTATTTATGTCGAGGACAAATTAATTAATTTTGTGTTATTTGTTTATTAAACATGTTGTCAAGTGTTTTAAACCTAGGTTAAGTGCCTTGTATGTGTTATGGTATTTATTTGTTAACATATATATATTTGATAAGTCAAAAGGAATTTTGTTAACATATTGATTTGTTTATTATATTTGTTTATTTTCGTACGTATGTGTATAGGGGCTTGGAACTGCGGTTAGTTTTGTGTTGCCAAATGCTAAGCACCGGTTTTGTGTTCGGCACTTACATGCCAATTTGAAATTGAGGGGATACACGAGGAGGCATTTAGAGATGAGGTGTGGGGGGCAGCCCGAGCAACCAATATTCACACATTTAACCACCACATGCAGAGGATCCTAGCAATGGATAAAGGTGCACACAAATACCTATGTGATGTACCAAAATCATCATGGTCCAGACATGCTTTCAGCTGCCACACAAAATCCGAGTTGTTGTTGAATAATTTGGCTGAAAGCTTCAATGCATGGATTAAAGATGCTAGGTCTAAGTCCATACTTACCATGTGTGAAGAGATCTGTCGGCAGTTAATGGCACGCTTCCAACAAAAGAGAAAGGGAATCCGGTCGACCCATTATGTAATATGCCCGAAGGCCCATAAGAAGTTGGAGAAGGCAAAAAGTGATGCAAGAAATTGCATCAGTCGGTGGCAAAATGAACTCCAATTTGAGGTTGACCACATGTATGATGCACGGTGTTTGGTCCAGTTAGATGAGAGGACGTGCACATGTGGGAGGTGGCAGTTGAGTGGGATCCCATGCTCACATGCTTGTGTTGCAATCTACATGCACAAGGAAACGCCGGAGGAATATGTTGATGAGTATCTAAAGATGGGAAAATACATGCTAGCCTATGAAGATCAAGTTTATGGAATGGAAGGTCCACAAACATGGCCAGCTAATGATGAGTGCAATCCAATCCTGCCGCCGAACAATAGAAGGGCTCCCGGGAGACCAAAAGTGAGCCGAAAAAAAGCTACAGATGAGCCACCAAACCCCGTACAAGCTAACACGTAGTGGATACATTGTGAAGTGTGCAAACTATGGGGGTTTAGGCCACAATTACAAAGGTTGCCACTTACCTTTGAATCCGGATAGAAAGAGATGGAAACAAAAGACAATCAAGAAGAAAAATGATGTTGCGAAAACACAGGTAAAAGTAAGACATTTTTCAACATTTCTATGTGTTTTCTTTCGATAAATAGGAATAAAAGTTTGTGGTTATGGACTTGGTTGTGAGGTACTCTCCTTGAGGAAGAAGTGTCTTTACCTAAAATTATGTGCTGTGTTGTTGTAGAATAGCATTTAACAATGTCATAGAATGATACATAATATGCAAGTTCTGGTTACAATTGGTCTTGACAGGTGGGCACACAGCCCTTGTTCTTTTTAATTGATAACTGAATGCAACTTGTCTCTGTTTTCTACCATATTATGAGATTTCTTATTGTATATTTGAGATGTGTCATGCTAGGAAATAAAGATGTTCCCTAGGTTGTTGTTGCTAGTTGTTAATGGTCTTCTACGTTTATAGTAAGCATGAAAATATTTGAACAAGTTTAGTTAATGCATTCTAGGGATCCCAAGTTCAACCAAATGTGAATGGAGAGGTGGGCTCGTCACAGCCTCGTGGTCCTACACTTGTGACGACTGAATCGCATGTAAAATAGGTATATTTTTTTATCCTATGCTCACATTCTTTATTTTTGTAAATCTATGTATTAGTAACTAATTAATTACATTTTGCGCAACAGGTGGATGCTCAGGCGGGGTCGTCACATACTCGAGTTCGTACCTGTAGGACAACTCAATCGTTGGTAAACCCGATACAATTTTGTTCATTTTTCCTTTTTTCATAAGAGGTGTTGTGTATTACTAACTAATTAATATGTCATGAACAACAGGCGGATGCAGAGGTGAAGACGTCAGAGACTCGAGTTCGTACCCGTAGTGCAACTCAGACGCAGGTAAAACCACTATTTTTTTTTTCTATTTCTCATAAAATTGTGCAATATGTTGTGTATTACTAACTAATTAATTAATATGTCATGCACATCAAGTGGGTGCAGAGAAGGGGTCGTTACATAATCGGGTTCGTACACGCAGGTGGAGTCAAGGTTAAAGAATGATAATATTGTCAACTACTTTTGTTTTTGTGTTAGCGGATGACTGTAATTATGTCAAAATATTTTTATTATATGGGGCGTTTTTAGCGGATGAAATGAATTATAGTCAGGTCTTGTGGATTTATTTTCGTGGTATAGTTGGGTCTTGAAAGATTTATGAATGAGTTTACTTGTAAGATTCATTACGCTAAAGAGGTTTTTTTGTAATCATACAAAACCTAAACGGTCCAGGAATAGAGGAAACACCCCGCTTTGCTAATGAAAGCTTGTGTCATAATTGTGCTTCCAACCATACCTCTAGTGGCTCCTTCATGTGTTTTCACTAAATCTTTGGAGCTGAAATTATAAAGCGTTTCTTTAAAGAATTACTGGGCTTTACAGATAAGAAACAAAGTCGATCACAAAGAGACATGTGCAAGCACACCAAAAAAAATTGCAACTCTAAGAAGACGCAAATTCCTTTCCTCTCAATGAAATCCCCTCATCTCCCTGTGAGCTTCCTATCTTTTAGTGAAAGTGAAAGCACTCTCCCTCTCCGCTTTGAGAGTCCCGGGGAGGGGGAGGAAAATTTCCCAAGACTAGAGGGAATTTGGTTTTAGCTTCCAAGTGGAACTTACCTACATAGTTATTTCTGTAATTTTGGTTCGTTGGTGTGAATTGGGTTGTGATTGTGAGTTTTTTTTGGCCTAGTGCAGCAGCTGATTTTGTTTCTAGAGTTGCTTTGTTTTTGTTTCTAGAGCTGCTGGTTTTGTTTCTGTAGAGAAACGTTGTTTTCTTTGGATTGTTTGTTTTAGTAGGCCTCTGTGTTTGGCTAATTAACTATTTTGTATAATTAGTTAGTCAAATATTACAAACATGTATAATTAGTTAATTCATACTACAAAAATGTAAACATAAACATTAACATACATTTTAATCATACAAGTTTAATCCGGTGATACAAGAAGTTTTGCTTGCCTAATACAGAGATAACAACATTCACTTGAAAGCTTACACATTAATATCCCAAATACAACATTCTTATGCCTCGGTGACCCCGATGACAAATGAGCAATAAACATATCACCAACAAAAATACCAATATATATGTTTGAGTTTTCAGTCTGAATTTAAGTGACGACACTTCACCCTTCAGAGAATTAACTTGTTTATACAACCCAGGTAGGACCTCCCGTCCATGAGCACACATTTCATCGTCATACCATTGAAAAAAACGACATTGTTCGAGTTTCTGTTATTACACCAAAAATTCACAATCAATACAATATCACAAACTATAAAGTAACAACCATTTCTCAACATAGAATTAGCCAAATTAAAGTACCTTTTTATGGTCATACATAGCACACCCATAGAATCTCCTCCCAGGATTTTTGGTAGTCGTGAACGTCATAATTTTGGTTGTAAGTCCGCACCTACATTGCACAGGTTCTGTATCCTCTTTCAACGATGATATTACAGATGCCAACGACATTGACTGTTCAATATATAATGAACCCTTAAATTATCAGTAGTAATACACCAAAATCAAGCATGTGTTTCTCGAAATAAAATCAATCAAATTTACCCACCTTTGTTGGCCTCACACTATGGAATTCGGCTTCATTGTATCCTTCTCCAATAATTTTCTTCTTCTTGTTCATCTGTATTTTTTTTTTTTTTTTTTGTTTTCTTCATTTTAAAGAAGATATATGTCCATTAGCCCTAATAAAAAATGCAGCTCGGAATGGAAAACAAACCATAATTTAGTGCAAACCGAGAAGTTGTCCAAAAAATCCAACACATGATCAACATAACTAAAACAACAACATGCATTAATAAAGTGGGCCACTAATATAGCAACACATAATCAACATCAAAAAAGGCAACACAACAAGCACTAATATATCAAAAAGTAGGAAAAGTAGAAAAAGCATTTTGATCTCGAAATCTTTCGGCCAAATTACCGCATAAAACTATATAAAAATGCAAGGCATCACAAAAATGCATCCATTCCTTTCAACCAACAAAACCCACACAAAAAAATTCAAAGAAAAAAAAAACCCTAAAAAAATTCCACAACGGAACCCTAGCCCCCAATCTCGGGTTTCTTACCTGTGCCGGTGGGTTAGGCCGAAAAATCTGACGGATACCGCCGGTGGGTCAGTTCTGGGTGCGCCGGTGGGAGGAGCTCTGTCACTCTCGCCTCTTTCGTGCTTCGCCAATGAATCGGGTTGGGTGAATTTTCGAGATGCGCCGGTGGGTGGGTGGGGGGTTTTCCAGCTGCGCCGATGGGTGGGTGGTTTCTCAGCGCGCCGGTGGGGGAGAGCCGGCGCTATCTCGGGGTGGGGGACTAAGCGTGTGGGGGGTGAAATTTTGAAGTAGGGCCCTAAGTCTGGACCGATCATATTGCCCCCTGAACCCAGTTGAAACTCACAGTTTTGGTTGGGGTCCAAAACGGTGCGTTTTAGTCTAGCAAGTCTGCGTGTGGATAGGTGGGCATTCCAAAAAGTTTGACGTGGAACCTGCAAAAAACGGTGCGTTTCACCTAAATTGACGGCAGGTAACGGAAGTTAGCAAAGTAGACGACATGGATTTTATGGTACAATTCGACTTACCCAAGGAGTGTTTTGTCAAAAGAAAAAAAACTTAAGCATTTAATAATTTTGGGCTGCCGACCCATGCCTATCTAATATAAATTCCCAAAAAAAAAAAAACATAAAAAATTGAAAAGGGTTAGTTATCTTTTTAGTATGTTGGGAGATAAAGCGGTTATAGAGTTCTTGTCAAGAGTACATTAATATATATAGTTGAACACAACTCTAGCCCAAAAGCCTAAGTTAATGGGCTAAGGTCCACTTAGGTATGTTAAGCACTCTTTTCTTTTATATTTTCTCAATGTGGGATTTAACTCTCATAAGTGTACTCACAATAATCTCTCCATCACTTGTGAGTTTCTTCACATTTCCAAGAGTGTCTCACATCAAGAGTTGTAGGCAGAGACACAACTTTAAACCTGACATATCCAGACACTCATCCCAGGAAAATAATCAGGGCTCTGATACCAATTGTTATTACCGTGCAAAACAATGATTAATAATATGGAATAAAAAAGTGAGAGATCAAGAGAGAGTCGAGACATAGACTTAACGTGGTTTGGCAATGTGCCTACGTCCACATAAGAGTGCGGTTATATATTACTATTCAATGATTTAGGATTACAACATAACATATTTATAAGAAAACCCTAATTGTAAGTATTTTGAAAAACCCCAAAATACCCCCCACAACTTGTCCCCAAGCCCACATAAACTAATTACACATAATGGGCTAGTAGTAGAATATGAGTATTGTTGTTACCATACACAATAATGATGAATAATATAAATCAAAACGAGAGAGATCAAAAGAGAGTTGAGACACAGATTTAACGTGGTTCAGTAATGTGCCCATGTCCACAGGAGAGTGCAGCTATATTTTACTATTCAATAATTTAAGGTTACAACATAACATATTTATGAGAAAACCCTAATTATAAGTATTTTGGAAAACACTAATTGTAAGTATTTTGAAAAATCCCAAAATACCTCCCACAACTTATTTTTTCCCAGGCCCACATAAACTAATTATACTCAGTGGGCCAATAATAGAATATGAGCCATTTGTTCTAACAATCTCCACCTTGGCGAGTATCCACCTCTTTGAAGATAATCAAGTATTGGGCCTCTACCTGGAACTGATAAGTTTGGGGATACCGACTCCTCTCATCTCCTTTCTAGCACCTGGAGAAATTTGTCATGTTCAAGCAATTGTCTGTGGTAACAGGCTTCGTCAACATGTCCGTAGCATTCTTAGAAGTGTGAATCTTTTCAAGTAACAATTCACCTCTAGCTTCTAGTTCCCTAATCTTGTGAAACCTCACACCAATGTGCTTGGTTCTCGCATGATACACTTGGTTATTTTCCAAGTAAATGGTACTCTGACTGTTGCAATACAATGGAACTCCACCTTGCTGAATACCTAACTCCCTGATTAACCCTGTAAGCCACAAAGCTTCCTTTGCAGCCTCAGCCATCACCATGTACTCCGCCTTAGTCTTGGACATCGCAACCACAGATTGGATCATAGACCTCCAATATATGGGTCTTCCAACAATAGTGTAATGCCCTGAGAATTAATTAACTGGTAATTAATTCCATGGTTTGTCTCCCAGCCTTGTTCTACTCCGAACAAGATCTCCGGGACCTCTACTCCTTAAAAATGGAGGATAATAAACAACGAAAGTAATAAAGTACTATAAACATTAATCAGTATAACCAGAGCGTCTAACCAAAGATCATTAAAGCAGCGAAAATCATGTTATAACATCAGTACAAGAGATCCATGCTAAACCTTAATATGCAAGCATGCATCAAACCCCAAGTCTACAGCATAACTCAAAAGTACTAGTTACCATGAGTATCCACTTAAGCTTGCAATAAGTCCTCAAGCATCTCCTGAATCAAATCCTTCACAAGACCGGATGCTTCTCGGTATCCTCTATCTATAATAGCATAATCGTATATATGGAGAAAAAAGTGAAATAATACAAGCATAAGTCCGACGACTTAGTGAGTAGAAATCCACATGAGTACCCATCATTAATTTGTGGATTCTTTTATTTATAAAATACATGCAACATTATGAGATGATAGTTATCATGCAAGTGTTATATATATAATATAATATAATATAATATATGCTTATAATCATGAGTAACAGTAATAATTCAACAGTACGGTCTACTCGAGATATTACTCCTTCTCAGCAGGGTTGACGCTGTCCTGAGAGACCTGTAGTACAATGCTCGTGCCCCAGCTATTACACATCGTACCGTACGTAACACTAGCGGCATGACCGAGTCCAACCTTTGGTAGCCCACACTGCTAATGACATCTGTCCTATAGTGACCATCCATTGGGAATGACTGCATCATTGGTCACTAAACCATTAGATCCAAAGTTCACACACACATATTGACCATAAAGCTAACCCGTATAGTAAGCTCATGGCCATTATACCGCGCATATCGATGTACTATGTCATACGATGCAATTAGTCTTATCAGTCTTTTACGTATATAGTTTTATAAGCCTCATTGTTATTTTATCAACACACGTTTTCACAAAAGAGAGTTTGCAGTGGTTTTAAAATGTATTTCATGAGAGTCGCAAAATATACATGTTTGACATATATAAAATACGTGCAATGCAGGAGAAATAACAACAAAGCATCCATGTGAGTTTGTACTTACTCGGGTCGTAAAGCTTCTCCATGTAATTCCCTTGAGACTCCATAACCTCGAATACTGAGAAAACACCTATCATCAGTTCTATTTCTACTAAAGCACAACTTTATAACAAGGAAACAGGAGCTATGAGACGGTTGGTGAAAAGAGGGTTCCTTATCACACACTAGCCGTATGTCTGGGGCTTGGGGCCTTACGTTCGCTGTGACACTTCGAGCCGTATGTCCGCTCCAAGGTTTTCAGGGAGAACCTCATTTTCTCCACTCGTCCTCCTATTCTCCAAGCAACTCCTAAGCCTATCAAAGGGCTTCCTATGGTCTCCTAAGTCGAAATGAAACCTCAAAGCAACGCGATCATGCTAAGTAATCAAAACGCTAATCATAACTAAGGTAACAACTACAACTAGCTTTATGAAACAACAATTGAGCAGCATAACAACGTATTTAAAAAGCTAAGGAACCGGGCATTACCTCCTTGAAGCGAAACCTCAAGAGTTCCTCCTCCGGCAGCATCGAAACACTCACGAAACCTCACAAACACTCACAAAACGGTCTACCAACAGCCTGGGGGCGAAGAGAGGGGTTTAGGGGCAGAATAGGTGTGAAATGGCGAGGGGGTATTTATAGTGCCAAAAAGTAGCGGACGTCCGGTCCTAAAGGCGTATGTTTGGTACTATTCCACAGCGGTCCAAAGGCTGTTTCGTACGACCAGGTATTACCTAGTGGATTCTATGAATAGTGTCGCGTATGTCTGGTACTTTGGCATACGTCCGCTGTATTGTTCACAGAGTATGGTTGTACTATCTTTCAGAGCAAACGTCCGGTGGGGGACCATCGTACGTCCACGCTAAAAGATAGCAGCATACGTTCGGCGTTTCAGCGTACATCCGCACTAAAAGACAAAAGCGTACGTCTGCCAACCCTAGCGTACGTCCACACTAAAAGACAAACCAGAAGACAAATTTCCAAAGTGGCCTTCTGGCTGATCCTAGTGACCCAAAGTCCAAATTAACCCTGTAACTAAGTTACTTATGCCTAGTTAAATATTTGAGTCATTACAAATAGTGAACGCATAACTTGTGGTTGACCTCATGTCATCCAAATCTCCTACATAATCCGCATTTACATACTTGACGACTGACAAATCACTTTTCTGTTTGACAAAAGTAATGCCATACTCTATAGTACCTTTCAAGTATCTGAAAATCTATTTGACTGCATCCCAGTGTTGTCTCCCCAAATTTGGCATGTACTTGCTCACCATATTGACTGCATGAGCCAAATCTGGCCTAGAACATACCATATCATACAACAGACACCCCACTTGTAACAATCCAGGAAAAAGCGCTACCCACATCTACGCTATCACCCCAAAAGGACTAGTCAATTTGGAGCTTCCCTAAAATTTATTATAAAGCCCAGTTTCACCTAATAACTAGGCATTGTGGGACTTAGCACTCATAATTATCCTTATAAACTACCCACTCTATGTGGGCTTCTTCTCATCTTCCCAACATGGGACTAGGGTGTTACAAACTCCCCCTCTTAAATTCCTGACATCCTCGTCAAGGCCATGTCATGCAGTGCTCCAGTACCACATAACCTGGTGTTACTAGGTGGCTCTGATACCATTTGTAACAATCCAGGAAAAAGCGCTAGCCACATCTGCGCTATCACCCCAAAAGGACTAGTCAATTTGGAGCTTCCCTAGAATTCATTATAAAGCTCAGTTTCACCTAATAACTAAGCAATGTGGGACTTAGCACTCATAATTATCTTTATAAACTACCCACTCTATATGGGCTTCTTCTCATCTTCCCAACATGGGGCCAGGGTGTTACACCACTGCACTTGCGTGTGGGACCTTAAACATGTATTTAGTTTCTTCAACTGTCTTCGAACATTGTGAGGTAGAAAAATGGAAATGATTCACCAAAGGTGTACTCACCGGTTTTACATTTTCCATGCTAAACCTCTCCAGCACCTTCTTCACATAACTAGCTTGAGATAGCCACAATCTCTTGGCATCCCTGTCCCTACGAATTTCCATCTCAAGAATCTTCTTGGCTGCACCCAAATCCTTCGTGTCAAATTCTCTACTCAACAAAACCTTCAGTTTGCTGACCTCCACTATACTCTTTGCTGCAATAAGCATATCATCCACGTACAGTAACAGAAACATAAATGAGCTAAAATCAAGGCTCCTCACATAAATACAATAATCATGCTCACATTTCTTGTAGTCAATTCTAATCATGTAGGAGTTAAATCGCTTATACCACTACCTTGGAGATTGATTCAGCCCATAAAGTGACTTCTTCAATTTACAGACCAAATGGTCCTATCCAAGTTGACTGAACCCTTCAGGCTACTCCACGAAAATTTGTTCCTCCAAATCACCATGGAGAAAAGTTTTCTTCACATCCATCTACTCCAATGCCATGTCATAATGAGCTACCACCGCCAATATCGCTTTGATGGAAGTATGTCTGACCACTGGGGAAAATATTTCCTCATTATCAACCCCTTTTTTTTGTGAATAACCCTTTGCTACTAGGTGGGCCTTGAATTCCCCCCCCCCCCCCCCCCCTTTCTAATACTACTTCCTTTTTCTTGAATACCCATTTACACCCTATCGCTATCTTTCTCTTTGGAAGGTCTACCCATTTACACCCATTTTATTTAAATTAGGTTTATTTGTTAGTCTTTTATTCTATCTTATCTTTAAAGTCTTTTATTTGAATTAGGTTTCTTTGTTAGTCTTTTATTTGGTTTAGTTTTCTTTCGTAGACTTCTAAACTGACTTTATGTCATTGTTATCTTAGGACTAGGAGTCTTGGGGCTATAAATAAATGCTTAGAACCCTAAGAATGGAGTAGTTGTTTATTTATTGATATTGATTAATGAGAATACTCAGAGTTAAGTTTATTCCTCTTTTTCCTTCAAAATGTTAGAGAGTATCTAGATTTTCAAGAAGATTTCTTAGATCATTGGTAGTCTCAAGATCTAGAATTATCTATCCACTGCGTATTTGTTGTTCTTCGCTGCAGCCCACTAAGTCGCGCTGTATCAATTGGTATCAGAGCCCATGTTACGTTCCATGAATGGGGAGGAGCAACAATCTAGCAGACATGAATGAGGTGTACATGCACACGAAGATAGCACATAAGGAGCAACCGGTGATTCGTTTGCGGCACATGGAGGAGAAGTTTGGTGGTATAACTGTGCGGAAGAAGGAGCGTGCGCGCACCCAACACGGGGTCCCTACCTATCACTTAGCCGACATGGATGGTCCAAACATTCGTCATCGTCAACCAAGACTGTGGTACACGGGGGCGGAAGACAAATTGATAGCTGCATATCGATGACACATGGAGCAATTAACGGTTTTGGGGGGTCAAATCAAAGCCCTTGCTACCCACGGTCACAATGAGAATGGATCTAGAAACCTGTTTGCGGAGCGCGGAACGCACAGACGTCAGCACCATCCGCAAGCTCATGCCCATCAGCGGGCGAATAGGTTCAAACTCGATATACCGGAATTTCAAGGTTGCTTTCAACCCAAAAAGTTCCTTGTGACAGAAAAAATAGAAAAAATCAACAAAAAGAAGGTGCTTAGAGAGGTGGCGGAGATTAAGAGTCAATCGGTTGTAGAGGAGAAAGACAGATTTATTGAGGAAAATTGCTCTGTAGATTGGGCCTCTCCACCCATCTATGACACCTATCCCGACGAAGAGGTGAGTTCTATACATCAAGTTGATTTCCTTGGAGTAGATGCTATCTTGTCAAAAACTTTCAATCAAAGTTGTGATGAGATCTATGGAGCGGAAACAACTTTTCTATCAAAGAGTGAAGGGGTCTTTGTGAGTTCCTTGGGAATTCTCATGGCTTATAGGAAGGCCGAAGCACAAGAGATGCACGACAAGTCTACATGGCAAAATGGTGTGTGGGGCTTTCACGACAAACATCAAGGTATGTCAATGATGAAGAGCGTCACGTTTATTATGGGATATGGCCTTGTTGTGATCTTGAGGAAGGGCGAGTGGAATGAGTTGACTGAGCATCTGAAAGACCGTGGAAAGAACCAGTTGAATTCGAGGACGAATTCTCTCCAACCTGGGGAGGATGATTGATGCAGTGCGACTTAGTGAGCTGCAGCGAAGAACAACAAATACGCAGCGGATAGATAATTCTAGATCTTGAGACTATCAATGATCTAAGAACTTTTCTTGAAAATCTAGATACTCTCTAGCATTTTGAAGGAAAAAGAGGAATAAACTTAACTCTTTTAGTATTTTAGTTAAATTAGGTTTATTTGTTAGTCTTTTATTCTATCTTATCTTTAAAGTCTTTTATTTGAATTAGGTTTTTTTGTTAGTCTTTTATTTGGTTTATTCTTCTTTCATAGACTTCTAAACTGACTTTATGTCATTGTTATCTTAGGATTAGGAGTCTTGGGGCTATAAATAAATGCTTAGAACCCTAAGAATGGAGTAGTTGTTTATTTATTGATATTGATTAATGAGAATACTTAGAGTTGAGTTTATTCCTCTTTTTCCTTCAAAATGCTAGAGAGTATCTAGATTTTCAAGAAGAGTTCTTAGATCATTGATAGTCTCAAGATCTAGAATTATCTATCCGTTGCATATTTGTTGTTCTTCGCTGCAGCCCACTAAGTCGCGCTGCATCACTCTGTCATAGCACCCACCCATGTGCTCTTCTCTTGGCTATTGATAGCCTCTTGAAAAGTAGTAGGATCTTCACTGCTGATGACAAGAGCATAAGAAGCCATGTCTTCAAAATTATTCTTGGTTGGTGGCTTGATAGTGCGTCTTGGTTTGTCTGTAGCTATAGTGTGATGCTCTTTAACTCTAGAAGTAGAGGCCTCTGTACCCTGAGAAGTGTTCTCATGCACTGGAGTCTCTAACTCCACTTGCACCACCTACTTATCATTGCTATTGCTTTCTAGCAATTGTTGCGCTTTACCTTGAGTACTCTTCAACATGGAATTTTCATCAAATACCACGTCTCTACTGATCACCACCTTGTTTCCTTCGAATCCTAAAACTTGTAACCTTTAACCACTTTCCCATATCTGAGAAGACACACTATCTAGACTTCGGATCAAGTTTCAATCGTTCTTCACTAGGTATGTGCACATAGGCTGGGCAACCAATCTCAAACTAGAGTAATCTACCTTATTACCTATCCACACCGCCTCTACAACTTTCCCTTTGAGTGCTGCCCTTGGTGACTTGTTGAAAGTAGCATGCCATACTCACTGCATCTACCTAGAAAATCTTTGCAAGTCTAGCATTCAACTAGATACATTGTGCTCTCTTTGCAATAGACCTACTTATCCTTTCTGCCACACCATTTTGTTGTAGTGTCTTGCGTACTGTGAAATGTCTCTTTATACCATGTTGCTGACAAAAATCCTTGAACTCATCGTTTGTGTACTTAGTGCCATTATAGGTCCTGAGGCATTTAACCTTCTTCCTAGTTTGGTTCTCCACTTTAACTTTCCACAGTTTGAACTTGGCAAACTTCACAGATTTGTGCTGCATGAGGTACACCCAATGCTTTTTGGAGAAATCATCAATAAAGATGATGAAATACATATGTCCTCCCTGTGACGTTGTCCTCACTGGTCACCAAACATCAAAATGAACATAATCCAGAATGCTCTCTGTCTTGTGTGTGGTTGTCTTGAATTATACCAAATTCTGCTTACCTAGAATGCAAAACGTACAGAAATCAAGTTTGCACATTTTGACACCCTTCAACAGATTTCTTTTATGAAGCTTCAACATGCCCTACATAATCATATGACCTAACCACATATGCCACAAAACAGTACAATTGGATTCAGACTCCATAAAGGTGATTCAACCTACAACTACACTTCCCAACAGTTTGTAGATATTCTTTGAACTTTTCTGTCCCTTCATCACTACCATTGCACCCTTAGTCACCTTCATTACACCACCTTCAGACTTATAACCATAATTGTTTGAGTATATGGTGCTTAATGAAATCAGATTCTTTTCCACTTTTGGTACATGTCTAACATCACATAACGTTCTAACCATACCATCAAGCATTTTAATTCTAATATTACTTATGCCAGTAATTTTGCAATATGCACCATTACCCATAGCTATTATATCAGAATTAACTGACTTACGTGAAACGAACATGCTGAATCAAGAATCCAAGAATCCATAAAATGCATTGAATTAGATGCAACAAAAAGCATATCACCATTAGCATTGTTTGAATTGGCTTCCAGTACGTTCGCAGATTTTGAGGAACCTTCATTCTCATTGTCCTTGTTCCTTTTTCAGTCTGGAAAATCCTGCTTTATGTGCCCTTTCTTTCCGCAATTATAGCAATTGATGTCCTTCCTCCTCCTAGACTTTGATAAAGAATTCTTGGCTTTCGAATCACCCTTGTTACTGCTTCTTCCATGCTCATAGTTACCCTTTACAACTAGCCCTTCTCCTTGAGAATTTTCATTAATATTATTCTTCCTTTGATAAAAAGCCAACAAGGCTCCTATAACATCTTCTAACTCCAAGGTCTCTTTCCCTCATGCCGGAGTCGTAACCAAATTCTCATACGTAGTAGAAGTTGGGAGTGAATTCAATAGCATTAACGCCTTGTCTTCGTCTTCAAACACCCTTCTCAAATCGTCGATTACTTGATTGAATACGTTGATGTGTTGGCTTAAATGCAAGCCCTCCGCCATCTTCAAGCCATACAATTGATGCTTTAGATAGAGCTTGTTCGTCAATAACTTTGACATATACCAAGTTTTCAGTTTCAACCAAACTACCACTGGAAATTCTTCGTCCATGACATGATACATCACGTCATCTCTCAGACAAAGCCGAATAGTAGCCACAACTTTCCCTTCAAGTTCCTTCCAGTCTATGTCCTCCATCCTTTTTGGTTTCGTGCCATATAATGCCTTCACCATCCCTTGTTGCACCAACAAATCCTTAACACCTTCTTGCCACAACCCGAAATTACCAAATTCATCGAACTTCATTGATGTACCAAAAATAAAGTATTCGCAAGTGTACGAGTCGTACGCAATAAAGTGCATGTACAAATGCGAGGTCGATCCACAGGGAATTTGTGTTCTTGTAAAAGATCAATTTTCTATTTTTTTAAAAAAATCCTATTTTAACCTAGTTCCGCATTTAGTCATGCAATGGTGACAAAAACTAAATTAAATGAAAATTTAAAAAACAATCAAAATAAAATACTAAGGTTTCCGAATCCGTCTCGCCAAATCAAACAACATACTCTCGTGTTTTACACACACAATTGACAATCAAATGCATTTTAACAAAGTTCAAAAGTCATAAACATGCGTGTAAAATCATTCGATGAATCCATCCGTTAAAGAATCACAACGAGTATTTAATTGAGATCAAATCATCTACCGTATCCATAGATCACGATGGAAATTAGTCTCAATTTCAATCACTCGATGTATCCCCAAATAGAACACAACGAATATTGAACAATGCATGAAATCACAAAAGGTGCTCAATCACATAAAGTAATAAAGCCAAGGAATTGATTTTGAACAAATAAAATATCAAATAGTATGCATAAATTCACAAGAATACAACTGTTTATCATTGACGAGGCTTCATCTTCAACCTTAGTTGGAGGTTTTAGCCTCTCATGATAACAAAAGACATAAACAAATCCATTGAAATCATAAAGAAACAAAAACTTACAAAGAAAAGCATTTGAAAAGCTCAAGAATGACTCTAGGTCGAAGTTTTGGACTCTATGGCGCCCCCAGTGCATTTACAATGAAAAAGATAGTATTTATAAGCTAAATCTAGGGTTTCAGCGTTGCTAGGTCGGCCGAGTGCGCTCGATCGCACTATAGGTGCGCTTGATCGCACTCGAGCATGCATTTCCAGCTTTGATGGGCGCAAGTGCGCTTGATCATACTATATGTACGCTTGAGCACACATATTTCAGAATTGGCCAATCCTTGTGAAATAGGACTTTGTAGATATTTGAGTTAGCTTTCCAATGACACTAAGAATGCCCCAATCGGAGTTGTACAACTCTAGATATGGTAGTTTTGGTGAGACTCGTCGGGTACAAATCATGACTCAACTCAAATTTTCTGCCAATGCTCCTCGAACTGTCTTAAGCCCCAGAATTAATGGAATTAACCCCATATGTATCTTAGCAACCTGAAAAACACTAAAACACCAAAGCTAACCAAAAATATTAGAAAAAGACACAGCTAAGAGCTTAACAAATATAATCTAGAATATTTGGCACTCATCACGTTGAATTTTCGCAGAAGATGTGCCAATGCCAACCATTGTAGAACTAGGCTCTGATGCCAATTGTTGGAGATAAAGCGGTTATGGAGTTTTTACCAAGAGTACATTAATATACATAGCTGAACACAACTATAGCCTAAAAGCCTAAGCTAATAAGTTAAGGTCCACTTTGGTATATTAAGCACTATTTTCTTTTATATTTTTTTCAATGTGAGACACAATACTCACAAGTGCACTCACAACAAGTACTTAGGTTTTTACATTTTTTTTTTCTCACCTAGGTTACAATTAGTATCACAGATGGTACCTGACTTATAGATAAATACCAGTTTAGTACCTTCATCATCATTCCTTCAATCAAACTAATAGACTACCACGTGTCGTAACATAAAATTGCCACATGTCGTAAAAAAAATTAAATAAAAAAATTGAAAGAACAACAAGGATCGTGTTGTACACCCAAATCAAACACATAAGCGATTTATATAACTAAAATAAATGCATAAGCATTTTATATAAGGAAAATAAATAACTATGCTTAATAATAAACCAACACAACAATAAAGAAAATTCACACAACCCCAACACAACATTTGTTAATGAAGTGAAAAACCCTTTGAGCACCTCAAAGAGGAAAACCACTCCGAGGCAGCCAAACCCTAGAAATTAGTATATGAAGATTTGTAGCTACAGACTAGACGATACTCACTCTTTGGAGGACATCTAGACTTAGTACAAACAACATGCTTCCCAATTTGTTTCCATGTTCACCATCTTCATGTAGTGCATCTCCTTACCAACCATTCAATAGACTTCTTTGTGGTTGAGTGATGTGTATGGTGTGGTTTGAAATCAGCAAAAGCCCCAAGTAAGGGAGAAATCACAGCTTTTTAGGCAGCCTTCTTTGGTATAAACAACTGTGAAGGTATCACTTCCATGAGTGATAATAGCAACCATTTCTTCACCGAAAACCGCCAAACTCAGAAGAGTATAAATGGAAATGGAGAGGTTCAATGAGTTCTGCAAAACAAGACAGGTATTAATAGATCTAAAATTTTACTTCTTTCCATCTTAACAAGGATTATCTTCTATTTTGATGGGAAGGCCAAAATCTGATATTTTGAACCATCCTCATCATAACGGGAGTTAATCCTCATTAAGACACAAAGAGTAGAAAGTAGATCTAAATACTTGGCATGAGCTCGTCATAATGTGAGTTTTGACGAGAAAACATTAGCTTCAACTTTAGCCCCATTACATATCCCGTCCTAACACACCTTCTGACGTGGAAATAGAAACTTCCCGTTAAATCCCCGTCCTGACGGAACTCTTGATGAGGAAACAGTAAGTTCCCATAACATGTCCCGTCTTGATGCTCCTTCTGATGAGGAAACAGAAACTTCCCGTTATATGTCTCGTCTTGACGAGGTTCTTAACAGCAAACCAGAGAGCATTCCTTCATTGCCTATATGAGTCTACGATGACGCCCCATCCAACGGAGAAGGCAAAGAACTCTATTTAACATCCAATCTTTACACTGACACTTGGAGAAGAATGGGAAAATAAAAACAAATTTTTTGATCATTAAATATGGTCAAACTAAACCTAAAAATCTTTCAATTTGGCCATTTAATGACAAAACCCAAAACACCTCCAATCTTTACCCTAACATATTGGAAAGGAATGAGAAATTACAAATACATGTTTTGAGCATTGAATAAGGTCAAATACAATCTAACAACAATAATTAAAAAAACTAAACCATATATATATATGGAGTGGCCCAGCCACCCCATTTCGACCAATGGGGTGGTTGGCCACCCCCATTTTGGCCATTGGCGGCTCAGCCACCCCTAAGTCCGGAATGGAGTGGCCAAAGCACCCCTTGCGGCTGGTCTAGTGGTGGTCATGGACTTTGGGGGTGGCTCGATCACCTTCTGCACAATCCTTGGTTGATTTCTTGTGTTTATTCACCTTATTTGCCTCAAAGACATATTGATTTTTGGGATCAATTAGAAAATATTGGTAACTCCTCTGGGGGTTCTTTGATATTTAGGATATTTCAACTTTTCTCCTACAGAGAAGTCTGGAGGAAGACCTTATGCCTTTCATTCCCATCGACTATCCGAGGATTTCATTTAGTCAAATAGATTAATTGACCTGGGTTTTAATGGGAATAAATTCACTTGGAGTAATCATTGGCTAGGTAGTGCTAATAATAGAGAAAGGTTGGATAGAGGTTTGGCCAATCATAATTTGTTCGTCTCTTTCCTAATCCACTGATTAATCATCTGCCAGCTTCAAATTCGGATCATTGTCCTCTACTTTTGTCTACTAGGGGTACTTACCATCATCTGCCGAAACCTTTCAAATTCAAAGCTTTTTGGACTAGAGATTTATCTATCCATGACGTGGTGGCTGGGGCATGGCTACCTTATATCAATGTCTCTCCTGCTTTCTCTCTTAGCAAGAAATGGGAAAGCACAAAATCGACCTTCAAGGTTTGGAATCATCAACATTTTGGCAAGATACAATCTTAGATTAAACTTTTGATAAATGAAATTGTCCAAATACAAAACCTTCCTCATTCCTTGGCTAATGCAGCCAAGGAGCAACCCCTCCAAGAAGCTTTCCAATAACAGATGCTTATGGAGAAGGTCTTATTAAAGCAAAAATCCAGGGAACTCTGGCTTACTTGCACTGATCTTAATACCAATTTTTTTCATGCTTCCATTACTTGTTGTAGAAGGTATAATTCTATTTCTTTCGTGAAAGCTTCTGATGGTAGTGTTCTTAATAGTAGAGACTGATGTGGTCTTTTGTTTACCAAAATATATCAACTATAACCACTCACAATAGTAAGAATCCTATAGGATAAGGCTATATTGAGGGTGTCAAACCTCAAGGACTGTAGAGGTTTTGTTATCAAATTCGAAAGATAAAAAGTAACTTAATTAAAAAGAGATTGATTTTGATTTGTGTAACTAAAGTGCGTGAAATTAAAATAGAATTAAAATATGAGAGAAAGTGTAGGGTATTAGCGTCACCTTTATCCGCACAACAATGGTTAGTTAGATTTAATCTAGAAATTCATTCTATGTGTATTATAAATAAACAAGAAACTACCTTATTAAAGAATAAGTATAATCTATCTTCGGTTGACACAGATTGTCCACCTAACCACTAAGATACAGTACGACCAGTCTTCTTTAGGTATAGCAAGATAAAAACAATCAATGGATAAGTTTATCCCATCTTCAGTTGGCATGAACAATCTACCTAAACTACTCTAAACTAGGGTGTAGTACAATCTGTCTTCCCTAGGCATAACCTATCAAATCCTATTGATCGTATGTCAAAGAAAACCATTGTATAACCATCATCCTCATGATCACAGAAAACAATAATGATTTGAATTCAATAAAAGTAAAGACTTTCTAAGACAAGATAAGAATTTCACAAATATTGATTTTGGAATTTAAGAACAATTGCATTTAATAATTAAGAACTGAATCAATATGTAGCAATTCACATAGTTATACAATCAACATACATAAATTGAAAATCTAGAAATTAAATACAATCAAACCATTAAACTTGGATAGCATTACATCAACACCCTATGAAGCGGTTTAGCTGCTCATGACTCCGCTAAACTCCAAGGTCTTTTTTCTAATTTTTAGCTCTAGGAAGCTGTGTCTTTCTTTAATGGTTATAGGCCTATTTATAAGGAGTAGGAGAATCCTGAAAACCCGAAACCCTAGGAAAATCGTAGGTCAGTCTCCTAGGCCAAGTGGGAGAGTGAAAACCTTCTCTAGGGTAGATTTGGGCACTTTCCAAACTTTTCAGGACGAGTGCGCTCGATCCCACTTGTCGTGCGCTCGATCCGACCCATGCACTTGGGCAGAGGTGCGCTCAAGCGCACCTACGCATGTAGCTGTTTTGTCTCTTATCTTGTGGGGCGATTTTGGCATAGCTAACATATAAATTAGGAAATTTTCATTTCACTGTGATTTGTAGCTTCTTGAGTTAGGTTTCTAATACCTTTAGTTTCACCTTAATCCAATACTCCAGAAAAAAGTTATGATCAAAATACTGAGATATGTACTAGGTCTTCTCAAAGTGTATTTTAAGCCCAAAATCAATGGTTTTTCTTATAGTCTCCCTAAATACCTAAAAACACGAAAGCAAAACAAAATCAAAAAAATAAAAACACAAAGAAATTAACATATGTGAGTTAAGAGGCTTAAATGTGCAACATTCAGCGCTTATTAGAGACAACATTGTAATTGTATGGTGAATCACTATAAGAATTTGTTTACTACTACTGCTCCAGTTTTGGATGACTCTTTTAGTGACCTAGTTGATATGGTTGTCACTGATGAGGATAATTCGATTCTTTGCTCCATCCCTGATGAGGTTAAGATTTATCAGACTATCATTAATATGTCTTAACAAGGCCCCTGGTCCGGATGGTATGACATGTTTACTCTACAAAACCTAGTAGAATATTGTGAAGCATCACATTGTTGCTTCTGTGCAATCTTTCTTTCATGGTGGCTACATGTTAAAGGAATTTAATCATACTTGAAAAACTAATAAGACTCCTAATCACACCAGATTTGAGAGACACTAGTGTTCAAATAATACTTTGCAGAAATAAATACATTCAATCACGAACACAGATATTTAGTTACGAAGAGGAAACTATTTAGAGAACTCTCTAAAATGTAAAACCTTTCCGAGGCAACCGAACCCAGGAAATCAACTAAATCAGTAGAATAACAAGAAATGTCTTAATGTCGAAGACTTACATAACCTATGCTCTTGACATTCAAGTATACCAAAGAAGCAACCCATTTATTTGCTACCACACTAGTTCTTCGAGAACATCTGGATTGTTCCTTCTACGTGATCTCACTTCACCGAAACTCCGATTGACTTCAATACTTTATAAACAAAAATGATCAAACATTTATCACTCTAAGAAATAATTGACCAACTTTGGCAACTACTTTCTTAGCACATATCACTCGAATTCACAAAAGAATTCGTACCTAAACCTCACTGCATAGGTTCATATATAAAGACTATAGACCCTTAGTCCAACTACAATACAAACTCTGTTGAGAATAGGCTTAGTAGCTACGGGGCGTTCGGACGGTTTGTTAGCTCATCTGGACATGAACCAGTTTCTAAGTATTAAATACACTAGACGTCTAGACGGCAAGAATGAGTGTTTGGATAAAGCTAGGTTAAAATCTCTAACTCTAGTTCTTTGGAACAGAGCGTCGAAACGACACTGCAAACAAGACTTTAGACGAAGCTCTTAGGTTTTCTTTATCAGCTATCCCCGTTCGGACGGTACTGCAAATGAGACTTCAGACGAAGCTCTCGATTTTCTTATTCAGCTATCTCCGTCCGTACGGCATTGCAGACAAGACTTCAGACAAAGCTCTCTGGTTTTCTTGTACAGCTATCTCTTCCAGACGCCTTGCAGATGAGGGATCAGACGAGGCCTCTGAAAAACATTTTCATCTTACTTTGGCTATCTCGCACATTGCACATTTAAACAAATAGATAAAACACAAGTATTTTGTACACACGAATCCAGCCAATTCAAACTATGAACAAACAATACTAATATTGCCCTCATCTCCAAGATTGATAATCCTTCTCAGATGAATCATTTTCGACCTATTAGTCTCACCAATTTTAATTACAAAATCATTTCTAAGATTTTGTCCAACAAATTCAAACCTTATCTCCAAAAAATTATCTCCCCCACTCAATCAGCTTTCCTAAAAGGCAAATCTATACATGAAAATATGTTCTTACTCACGAAATTGTTCACACAATGAAGAATAAACAAGGCAATGAAGATCTTATGGCGCCTTCAAATTGGATATAGAGAAGGCTTTTGACTCTATGGAATGGGACTTCCTATTGAAAATTCTTAGTCTTGTGGGATTTAATTCTAAGTGGATTGGTTGGATTCAACAATGCATCACCACCAATTCCTTCTCTATTTTGTTGGATGGCTCTCCCTATGATATTTTTCATCCTACTCATCTTAGACAAGGTGATCCTTTCTCCTTTTCTTTTCATTCTTGGGTCTGAAATTTAGTCTAGGCTTATCTTGAAAGAAGAACTTCTTAGGAATTTACATGGCATCAAAATAGCTAGACAAAGTCCTCCTATTTCCCCTATCTTCTATTTGTGGATGATTTGATGATTTTTTAAAGCCAAGGATAGAGAAGCCAATGCTATTTTATATTGTTTTTCTACTTATTTGAATTGGTTCCAACAAAAGATTAACCTTTCCAAATCCTCCTTGTTTCTTAGAAAGAATTGTAGGCCTTCTAGCATTAGTGCTATAAAGAGCATTCTAAACCTTTCCCTCATCCCTTCTAAGGCAAAATATCTTGGTAAGGCAAAATATCTTGGTATCCCACTCTTTTTTTCATAAGAGTAAAAAAGCTTACTTTTGTTGACATAAAAAATAAAATTTTGTCCAAAGTTTCTGTTTGGAGAGCAAAACTCCTTTTTCTCTAGGTGCTAGGACCACCCTCATCAAGTCTATGGCCAATTCCATTCCTTCATATCTTACGTCCATATCTTTTCTGCCCAAAAGTTTTTGCATGGAGCTGGATGCTATTTTGACGAATTCTGGTGGGGCTTCCCACAGAATAAGAGCCATAGTCTCACCTTATTAATTTGGGTTAACATTTGTAAGCCTAACTATTTGGGAGGATTGGGAATTAGATCCATGGGTTTCATGAACTAATCTTTGCCTTCTCGATTGGGCTGGAAATTAACTTCTAAGCAACCTTTGCTTTGGGTAGCTGTACTTACAAGTAAACACCTTAAGGAAGGCTATGAATTTCTTAACACCATTTTCAATCCCACTGCCTCATGGATGTGGAAAAGCTTGTTGAAAGTTAGAGTCATGGAGTAATGGTAAACATGTGAATATTTGGACCTCTCCTTGGGTCCCTACTTGTTCTTCATTCAAACCTAAACCCAATCCAAATCTGGTTGGGTTCCCTGGTTACTATGTAGATGAGCTGATTAATCCTATCAACAAAAGTTGGAATGTCTAACTGTTGCATGACCTTTTTGATATAAATTTTGTTCCTTAGATTCGAAAAATCCATATTCCACAACTTGTGGATAAGGATAGATGGATTTGGACTCTTGCTAAATCTAGGCAATTTTCGGTTAAGTCAACTCTTGAAATTGTTTCTATTAATTCCCTAGCAGGACTCATCCTTTTTCTACTGAAATCCAGAATTGCCTATGGGCCTCAAGCTTCAACACAGATTGAAGCATCTTCTTTGGAAGATATCTTGGAAATTATTGCCTCTTAAAGCTAATATTGCTCATTTTATGTTATGGGCGCATTCAGAGGAGCTAACCACGGCTACCTTTACCTCATAGTCAAGTGGTGGCATGGAAAGAAATGTCTAATAAATCTGCGAAGAGGAATACACGTGTCGAAGAGTGGGAAGTTGTGGGAGCACAGTTTCCCTCCATTCATCTGCGTTTAATACTCTATAGCATGCGTTTTATGTTTATTTCATGTATACATTTTGTTTGTTAAAGCCTACGTTTTGCTAGGCTCTTTCCTTTGTTTTTCATTCCTTGGATTACGACTCTTCTAGTACCTTGGGGAAGGGAATCAAGTAGCCATCCTGTTAGAATATATCCTAACAGAATGGGTTATATAATGGGGACCCTCATCAGGTAGAGGGTACAAATAGAGATTCATGACTTGAGACGTGCAAGAGGAGCATCTCGAATTAGCTCAATTATCTTCAATATATTTTTGCATTATTCAATCATCTATTGTTCTTCACTATTCTTCATATATTCCTTAAAAATCACCATCCAACTGATAAAAGCCTTTACAATTGGTATCGTAGCCAACGATCTTTTCCATTCTAGCTTCCTAAACACCAAAAAAATCCATAAAAGAAAATTCTCGCTTACTCTACCATGGCAGAAGGTAAACGTCTTTTCTAGATGTTTGGATCTCTAAAGAAGTGCCAAGAGGCTATTAATCTACAAAACATAGTTAGCACTGATGTTCAGTAGTGCCTCATGGAGATGCATGACATGGTGCAAACACTCGTGGCTAACCGGAATCCTCCACCTCCAAGAACGAATGACCGTGGCTACCACCTGAAGCATGTTGCTGGCTGTGATGATAGAAGATATCAAGACCACAAGCGTGACAGATGTGTGGAGAGGGAAAACATATGACATGTAACGCCCCCAAAATTAGCTTTAGCTAACCTGGCAGGGTTATTGGCAAATACCCCAATTAAACCAACTAGTGGCTAAATGGCCTCTAAGCATTGTCAGAGTTAATGCATAGGAAGGTGAAATAAATCTAAGTTACTAATAAATCATGGTAGGAACATGTAAAACCCTCAAATAATCAAGGCATGGAGCAACTAATGATATTATAAACAAACCTGATAACGGCAAGTAAACCTTTAAGCAAAGTTTGTAGTGGCAACCATGCCACTTTCGGGTTCTAGAGACAGATTCCCTATAAGGGTAATAACAGTGTAAGTCTAAAGACTTAGTAAGTAAACCCCATGATTAGGTATGACATGAGCCTATTTAAGTAGAAATAAGCGTGTAGTTTTAGTAAGCATTCAAAAGGAGGTGTTGTCTCCATTAATACACCATAAAGTAGCGTTTTGGTTATCAAAGTGTGGTGTAGTATCGGCGGCAATTGCCTAAGTATTTTAATGCAGAAAGAATAGTGCTTTAATAGGTCATAACTCTCATGTATAATCTACTCGAGATATTACCCATTCTTAGCAGGATTGGTTTTGTCTTGAGGAACTTGTAATACAATGCCAGTACCTCGACCATTGTATGCTACCATCCATAACACTAGCGGCATGACCGATTCTGACATCAGTTGGCCCATACTGTTAATGATGTTCGTTCTGTAGTGACCGCTCATTATGGCTGCGCCGGTCACGAAACAACCATTAGATCCCAGGCCTATATAACACACACCTATGACCATATCATTAAGTCCATGGCCGTTATATCACAAGTATTAGTGTACTATGTCATACAATGCATCTTATCAATCAGTTTATAATGCAGTTACCGAGTAATTATAAAAAATAGACATGCTTATATCATACTTATGGTCAGTTGATCGGTGCCAAATATTGTATATTTGAACCCCCTTAACTTATATTTGTTAAGCTCTTAGCGTTGTTAATATCAAACATTTTTGGTTGTTTTAGTGTTATTTGGTGTTGCAGGTCCTTGCGGTCAAACCTTGGTTGAAAGGCTGAAAAAGGGCAAAAGAAGAGAAGTATGCTCCCTGCCACTGCGCTCGAGTGCACAAGGAGAGATCAAGCACAGGCCTAGTCAGCCCACGTCTCACGCGGTTGCCCTAGCTGGCCCTATGTTCCATCGCTTTCCCCTTTGCGCCGTGGAAGTTTCTGAAGTAGTTATTTGCGTTCGAGCGCAACCTCCACGATCAACCGTATACATGACTGGGCTCGAACGCACCGCCTGCGATTGAGCTCAGCCCTCTGACCTGGCAGCAACTTAGTTTTCTATAAATACATGCCATGTGTAATTTTCATTTCCTACGTTTTTTGGAGCGCAGCTTGAGAGTAGAAGTCCTCTGTTTGGGTCTGCCCCTACCCCTTTAAACCTCAAACTTTATTTCCTTTTTACATTTAATGCTTACCTTTATTTTATTGTCATTTACTCTTATGGGTAGCTAAATCTTCAACTAAGGTTAAAGATGAAGCCTTACCCTTAGCATTTATTTATTGCTTTTACGTTAAACGCATTACATTCCGTCATTTAATTATCGTATTCGTTTCATTTTCAATTTAAGTGACATAAGTTGTGAGTGATTGCGGTTTGTGATACATCAAAAGTCCAACCCTTGTTGTGTTCCAAGCCCGGTGCAAACCGGATGATTGAAACTCAATTAAATATTCACTGTGATCCATGGATACAGTGGATGATTCTATTGAGAATTAATATCTGTTATGGCTCCTTAACGGTAAACACACCAAATCGGTTTGACTAGTGTCACAAAGGCAATAGAGTATGATTAAGGGTTAAATCGATAGACGGAAGTGTGAGTTTTACGTTTAAGCAAGCATTTTAATATTGGGTGAGGTTGAGTCTTTAACCATAGTTACTTTTCTTTATTCGTTTAAGCTTTTTAGAATAGTTTACATTTCTGCACGCTTTATGTTCGGTTAATTGTCAAAAATTCAGAACTAGGTTAAAATAGGGTTAGTCTAAGTATGATATTAATTTTCGAACAAAACGCTTATCTCTGTGGATTCGATCCTGTACTTAGCAACACTACATGAACAACGACTCGTGCTATTGCAAGTACAAGAAAATTTGTACACCAAATTCAACTGACATATCCAATGTTTTTAAAGAAAAGGCTTCATAAACATTTACTTACCTCGCATGCTCGCGTGAATCCTCCAACATTGCTAAATCCTGCTATAACGAAATATAACACACCGTTACACATAGTATTAGAGGATCCTTACAAGCAAGATACTAGGTTAACCTAACATAAAGGGTTACTAGGACCTAGGTTACACAAACGAGGATGAGGCGGATGTCTGACCTCTTAACCGTACATCTAAGCCTGAGAGCATACATCCGATCAGTGAGTAGGCATTTCAACCAAAAGCTCCAAACGGGGTTTTAAGGCTCCTGTGCAATCTAGAGGCTACTATAGCATCTTCTAGTATACAAAATAGACACATGCAACATTTAAACAACTCAACATAAGAGATTAAAGAACTTTAAAAACTATTTTCATGTTTTTGTAAGAAATAATGCAAGAACTTTAACATGGTGCCTTTACAACTCTAAACATGTAGAGAAACAATAATAACATCAACAAGGGAGTAAGAATGGGTATGTTACCTTGGAAAATGGAAAGAGCACAAGCTTTCTTCTTTTTCTCTCTCAAATCACAAAACTCACAAAACACTCACATTTGGTGGTTATTGAGAGCCTGGGGGAAGAAGAATGCATTTAAAGGGTGGTGGGGGGTTGGTATTTATAGGCTAGAA
Organism: Carpinus fangiana; assembly: GCA_006937295.1. Lineage (NCBI taxonomy): Eukaryota > Viridiplantae > Streptophyta > Magnoliopsida > Fagales > Betulaceae > Carpinus > Carpinus fangiana. Next base: position 21,777,524 of record CM017322.1, read on the forward strand.
AAGCTGAGGGTGCCACCAACTCCTCTGAAAAGCAACATACGTTCGGTACTATTGAGGCGTACATTTGATATTATTTACTCAATGGTTCAAATGGTGCCTTATACGTACAGTTATTAACCAGTGGTTATTCCAAAAATAATGTATGTCTGGTGTGGTCCCCAATACGTACTCATAAAAGGTTAGAGGCGTACGTTCGGTTGTCCGCAATACATACTCACAAAATGTTAGAGGTGTACGTCTGGTGGTCCCCAATACATACGCACAAAAGGTTAGAGGCGTACGTCCGGTGGTCCCCTGGTGTACATCCTTACTAGAACAAAGGCATACATCTGGCAACCTTAGTGTACATCTAGCTAGAAAGGGTTAAGCTTAGTTTTAGGCTTCAAAACGTTTTAGGAGTTTGTTAGGCTATAAATATGGGTGTAGTTCCTTTGTTATAAAATCGAGTTTTATAAACATTCTTTAACCGTTCTTTGGAGAAAATATTTTAATAAAAGCAATTGTTTTTATCGGGGTATTACACAACATTAGCCAGAAAATGAACGTGAACAGTTTAGGGGAAAGAGATAAGTATTGGTATGTACCTTACGCCTGGATTTTCCTAGGTTCTCTAGTGAGAATCCCTTTAGCTAGATGTACAAGGTAAATCAATGTTTTGAATATTACCAAACCCCCTGTACCAGCGAGTTCGCATGTCTTCCTTTCACATGGAAGGAGAGGCCTTAGTATGGTTTATGAACATTGATGGGGCTGGTCCATTTCCCACTTGGGAGACATTCCTTCAATCCTTACTCACCTGCTTTGGCCCTACTTACGATGACCCCATGGAAGCTCTTACCAAGTTGCACCTGTAGTGACCCAAATATTTAACTAGGCATAAGTAGCTTAGTTAGAAGGTTAACTTAGACTTTGGGTCACTAGGATTTGTCAGAAGGGAATTTTGGGGAATTGGACTTTTGGACTGAATGTATGCTACTTTCTGGCGGACGTACGCTCTTGTATTTTAGTGCGGACATACGCTAGGTTAGGCGGATATACACTCTTGTCTTTTAGTGCAGAAGTACGCTACTTTTTGGTGGACGTATGCAAGGGAACCACCTAACATACGCTGACAGATAGTATGCCGTACTCAATGAATAATACACTGACGTACGCCCAAGTACCGGACGTACGCTACTTTGTAGGTTTAAGGCATGTGGGTTTGCCTTATTTTGTAGTTAAGGGCTGGGTTACTAGATGTTTGTTCATACATCATCCAATTGTCTTTTGTTTTGTATTTGCACTTGATTTAGGGTTTTGGACCTAAAGTGTAACATTAACTAAGAGTTTTGTTAATGCATGGTGCTTGTTATGCTTTGTTGATGTGTCGATGATAAGATTTCTGATTTTGTTAATTGCCCATTAGAAGTATGATAAGTCATGATGTTCTTGGACCTGGGTTCTGCCTAATAATAGAAGAAGAATAAAGAAAAAATATGCCATTGTTGTTCATTCTAATGGGAAATTAGTGAAGCTTGAGATATTGGGACATTGCACATTAGAATTATTTGGAAGCTTCATAGTCCTGTGCTAATTCACTTTACACTGTTTCGAACTTGTGATGCCTTAGCTTGCCTATTGTAAGTGATTAGACTTTAAATTCCAAGTCATTGTGAAGATGGAGTTTACCTTTTTAAGCTTGCTAATGAATGAAAATCACGATTTTGAGTGATACTTTAATTTTTGGATAACATGAACTGTGCATAATGTTTGTGGGTAACATTCCTGGAAAACCCTCACAAGACTTCACTTGTCCTTTAAGGAATTCTTAGGGGTTTAAAAGGCTTATTGCATACGCTAAATGCATTCGTACATCCCACGAAAGATGGATTTATCTTTTTGTTTTCTATTTTGCATTTTGTTTTTAGTTTAGCATTACTAAGGGACTAGCAATATGTAAGTTTGGGGGAGTAATAAGTACCAAAATATTAATATTTTTGCCCTTAATTTACATTTGTTAATTTTTTAGTTTTTGTTATTTTGTTTCATTTTATTTCCTTTATGTGTTTTTAGTGTTTTTGTAGGTCATGGAAGAAAAGGAAGCGTTTTTGGAAAAGTTCCAAGCTTAAAGGGCAAATTGGGAAGACCTAGAAGATGTGGAAATGATTAAATCGGAATTTATCATATTGGAGTCAAAATCGGATTGGATTCAAATTTGGATTCTGCACATGTCTCGGTATTTTGGCCATACCTTTCAGCTCAAATATCAGATTGAGGTGATTCCACTGGCATTGGAAATTTAACTCAAAATTATACAAATCGTTTTGAAATAGTATTTTCCCAATTCGGACTGACACAATTCCAAAATCACCCTGCAAGATAGGAACGCAATTCTGAAAGAATCCTTAGCTGATTTGTACTAGGATTGTCTCCTGATTTGAATAGGAGACATAATTCCGAATTTCCTAGGTTTATTGGGGTTTTTAGGACTCTCCTAAAGCCTATAAATAGACCGCTAAGCCTCACAATTAGGGAGACAATATCAGAGAGGAGAATTTGGAGGCTACTTCTAGGAACGGTTTTCGGTTCTTTCTTTTCCTTTTTCTTTTTAGTTTTATTTTAACTATGTGTAACTAATTACTTTTGTGGGGCTAGATTGAAGCCTTAATTATGTTTGTTTAATATTTCAATATTGGCGCCTTTGTGATAATCATATTGTGTTGCTTAACTTGATTAATTCCTGCTTTCAATAATTCTTCATATGTGTTTGTCTAGCCAACATATGCATGTGGTATGGACTAGTTAGTTAAACCAATTTGGATGGCCAAATCCTAGGTTTAATAAAAGTAACAAAAGCAATCCATGCCGGGTTCTTGGGTTAATCAACATAGAAAATTGGGAGTATACACCATGCCTTAGGTCTCATATGTTTGTTGGTTTTTACAGTTTTTATGCTTTCTTAAATAACAACTTAGTATACATCATACTAAATCCTTTAAGAAAGAAAATAGTTAGAGTATACACCATGCCTAACTCGTTGCTTAGGAAAACCAATAGCTTAAGGAGTATACACCATGCCCTTAGGTTGGCAAACATTAGGTAGTCATAATATGATTGGATCATTAGCATATTGTTATATTATTTAAATATGATTAGTGGTGGATATCAAAGCCCTACACTTTTATTTATCTTTAGTTTTATTTCTTTTCTTAATATCAATTTTGTGACAGTTTGATATTTTAATTTAGTTATTTAATTCTAAGCAAAATTAACAATCATCGTGGGAATGATCTCGTATTTGGCTACTATACTATCGTTTTGATCTTGTACGCTTGCGAGTAAAATGTACTAAATATTATCTATTAATTTAGGTATTATTTGGCACAACATATGCCGATAACCAAAGACGACCTTCGGAACACGAAGTAGGAGATTGTGTGTTCCTTAAGATGTCATCAATGAGGAGGAATGGGATGTTGGCATACAGGGTTGCCTTACCCCCATACCTGATAACTCTTTTCTTAAGATTATACTTGGACAGTATACATATCCCTGTTTTGGTTGAAAGGATAGTTGTGCAAGAAAGAGTTTGTTTTCCTCTATAGGGTTATGGCTTGGATACCCATCAACTTGAACTATATGTGGAATTACTCAACTTGGGTTTTGAGATTGTTGAGGACTGGTACAATGTAGGGAACACTAAGTATGATGTCGGTACATTGAGGTTCAAGGATTTTATTCGTATGGTTAATTTCTTTTGGGTTGTGTGCCTATTTGTTACAGTTTTGGGTAACCGTTACATTTGGATTCTCTAAGTATAGTCGATCAAGGTAAAGTTGCTTCCGGCTAGGAAGTATGGAATCCTGTCAAAGATACCCACGGGCTTGACTTGTTTTGATGTATGTAGGAGTCGTTGAGCTTAGCGATGAGTGATATAGTGTAGGTAATATCGACTACGACGCCCTTGGTGACTTGCAAATGGATTTGCTATAACTTGTGAGGGTATCGCGCGTGGATCACTTTATATTGGACGAAGGAGGTAAGTGCTATAAGGATGAACGGAATAAGATTTTCCAAGAACGAGGCTAAGCACGAGCCTTGTGAAACTACGGACGTTAAGGTGTTGTTACTGTTTCTTCTTATGTTTTGGGGCTACAAAATTTCGAGGACAAAATTTTTATAAGGAGGGGAGAATGTAGTGACCCAAATATTTAATTAGGCATAAGTAGCTTAGTTAAAAGGTTAACTTGGACTTTGGGTCACTAGAATCTGCCAAAAGGGCATTTTGGGAAATTAGACTTTTAGGACCGGACGTACTCTACTTTCTGGCAGACATACGCTCTTGTATTTTAGTGCGGACGTACGCTCTTGTCTTTTAGTGCGGACGTACGCTACTTTTGGCGGACATACGCTACTTTTGGCGGAAGTATGCAAGGGGACCACCTGACATACGTTGACAGATAGTACGCCGTACTCTGTGAATAGTACACAGACATATGCCCAAAAGTATCGGATGTACGCTACTTTTTGGAATACCCTCTGGGTAATACCTAGACATACGAGACAACCTTTGTACCACTGTGTAATAGTACCGGACGTACGCCACTTTGGTCAAACGTCTGCTGCTTTCTTGCCCTATAAATACCCCCTCACCCTTTCGCCCATTTCACACCAAATCCGCCCCTCAACCCCTCTCTTCGCCCCCAGGCTATGAAATCCTTCCTTTGTGAGTGTTTTGTGAGGTTTTGTGACTTCGGAGCTAGTGGAGTGGAGGTTCTTGCAGTTTCGCTTCAAGGAGGTAACGTTCAACTCCTTAGCTTTTTAATACGTCGTTATGCTGTTCAATTATTGTTTTGTAGCTAGTTTGTAGTTGTTAGCTTAGTTAAGCTTTAATCTTGCTGAGGCTAGTGTTACGTTAGCTTAGCGTTGTTGCTTTGCATGGAGGTTTTGATCTGTGTAAGGAGGCCCTCGGAAGCCTTTGTTGGCCTTAGGAGTCGGAGAATAGGTGGACAGTGGAGAGAAAATGAGGTTCTCCTTAAAAGACGTCAGAGCAGACGTACGATCTCATGACTGGACGTACGGCCTCGTGACCGAACGTACGGCCTCGTGACCGGACGTACGGCCTTGAGCTGGACGTACGGCTAGAGTGTGACAAGGAAACCCTATTTTCATCAGCCATCTCATAGCTTCTGTTTCCTTATTATAGAGTTGTGCTTTAGTAGAAATAGAACTAATGATAGGTCTTTTCTCAGTATTCGAGGTTATGGAGCCTCAAAGGAATTACAAGAAGGAGCTTTACGTCCCGGGTGAATACAAACTCAAATGGATGCTTTGTTGTTACTTTTCTTGCATTGCATGTATTTTATATATGTTAAACATGCATATTTTACAACTCTCATGAAATACATTTTGGAACTACTGGGAACTTTCTTTTGTGAAAACGTGTGTCGGTTAATAAGATAATAATGAACCTTGTAAAACTATGCATGTAAAAGACTGATAAGACTAATTACATTGTATGACATGGTACACCGGCATGTGCGACAGTAATGGCCATGGGCTTACTATACGGGTTAGTTTTATGGTCAATGTGTGTGTGAGGGGGGGCTTTAGATCCAATGGTTTTGTGACTAATGATGCAGCCATTCCCAATGGATGGTCACTATAAGACGGGCGTCATTAGCGGTGTGGGCCACCCGAGGTCAGACTCGATCATGCCACTAGTGTTACGTACAGTATGATGTGCAATGGCTAGGACACCGGCATTGTACTATAGATCCTTCGGGACAGCGTCAACCCTGCTGAGAAGGGGTAATATCTCGAGTAGACCATATTGTTGAACTATTACTGTTACTCATGATTATAAGCATATATTATATTATATTATATTATATATATGTATATATATATCACCTGCGTGATAACTGCCATCTCATAATGTTGCATGTGTTTTATAAATAAAAGAATTCACAAATTAATGACGGGTACGTCACGTGAATTTCTACTCACAAAGTCCCCGGACTTACCCTTGTATTATTTCTCTTTTTTCTCCATATGTATGATTATGCTGTTATAGATAGTGGATACCGAGAAGCATCCGGTCTTGTGAAGGATTCGATCCAGGAGATGCTTAAGGACTTATTGCAAGCTTAAGCGGGTCTCATGGTAACTAGTACTTTTGAATTATGCTATAGACTTATGGTTTGATGCATGCTTGCATATTAAGATTTAGTATAGATCTCTTGTAATGATGTTATGTATATAGTATGATTTCCGCTACTTTGATGATCTTTGGTTAGACGCTTTGGTTATACTTATTCAATGTTTATAGGACTTTATTACTTTCGCTGCCTAGTATCCTCTGTTTTTTAGGAGTAAAGGTCCCAGAGATCTTGTTCGGAGTGGAACAAGGCTGGGAGACAAACCGTGGAATTAATTACTAGTTAATTAATTCTCGGGGCACTACAGCACCAAACCTCTACTATATACTTCTCATTTTGAATCCCTCTCCAATAGGCTCCGTGGACTTTCGGATAAAAATTGCTTGAGCTGCTTCCTTAGTGGCCTCACAGATGAGATTCGACTTCCATTACGAATGCTCAACCCTCTTACATTGGTGGCTCCCTTTGGCTTGGCTAAACTTTAGAAGGAAAACTTGGTAAGCACCCGAAAAACTCTTAGACCAACCATCCCTACTACATCTTTTAGCTGTCACCATTCTTGGGGGTTCTTCGAGCTCCACTCCATCTTAGCTCCCTTTTCCACCCAACCCAAACACAAGACCACAAACTAATTATCCTATTCAAAAAATCTCACCGTTTCATATGTATGAAATGAGGGAAAAAGGATTATGTTACTACTGTGATGATAAATAGAATCATAGACACAAGTGTAAGTCTCCCAAGATTTACCCACTGACCAAAATAAATTTCTAGGATGAGGAACGATCCGAAGAGATTTTTTATGAATCCATTGAAGATACTCCAACCATGTTTGAAAATGTTGTGATGGAAGGCATTGAACCAACAATTTCTAAGATGGATTTAAGGTTAGGATACCATCAAATTCGTGTGAAATTTGAGGATGTTCCTAAAGTGCCTTTCTATATGCCTCCTATCTCTAAACCTTTACCACTGAGTATGATGCTTCTGGTACCAAATTGGGTGTTGTGTTAATGCAATAAGGTCATCCCATTGCTTTCCTTAGCCAGACCTTGAAAAGACAAACACTACACCTTTCCACCTACGAGAAGGAATTGCTATCCTTGGTCAAGGTAGTTAGAAGTTGAGACCCTATTTGTTAGGGAAATCTTTTAAGGTTAAGACTAACTAGCAATTCCTTAAATTTTTACTTGAACAAAAGATAGGGACAGCATCCCAACAACATTGGATTTCCAAACTACTTGGCTATGACTTTGTGATAGAATATAAGAAGAGGAGGAGAACCAAGTAGCTGATGCCTTATAAGGAGAAGTGACTATTTCTATCATTTCCTTTCTAGCTCCTACTTGGGTGGACAACTTGAAGTCCTTGAAGATGTTTCTACCAAGGACTTGTACTCTAAATTGAAGCAAGGGCTGGACACACCAAAAGGGTATACCTCACAACAAGGCTTGATCTTACAGAAAGGTAGAATCTGGATTGCTAAGAACTCAACCTTTAAACTCCAACTATTGGCTTACATTCATTCCAATCCTGGCGCAGGTCACTCAGGGTACCATAAGACTATCCATAGAGCTAAGGCGGATTTCTATTAGGAAGGAATGAGGAAGAAAATCAAACAATTTATCAACGAATGCTCAGTATGTCAAGAGAACAAACATGAAACCACTCACCCTGCTGGATTGCTTTGACCTCTACCTATACCTACATGAATCAGGTTAGATATTTTTATGGATTTCATTGAAGGCTTGCCTCTCTCTCACGGCTACACTATTATTCTAGTGGTGGTGGACAGATTTACTAAATACAGCCATTTTTTACCCTTCTCTCATCCCTATAGAGCCTTTAAGGTTGCTCATATCTTCTTGTTTGACATCCTCACACTTCATGGCATGCCCAAAATCCTTGTTTCACTATAGGGTATCTCACAGGCTTTCAGCTCAACATATCACCCCTAATCCAATGGCCAAACAGAATCCCCGAACACATGCCTAAAAACTTACCTCAAATGCTATGTTGGTGTTAAAGCGAAAGGGTGGAGTTTGTGGTTGCCTATGGCCGAATGGTGATATAATACAAACCACAATTCTTCTATGGGCTTAACCCTTTTTGAGGTACTCTATGGTTATTCCCCTCCTTCCTGGATATCCTATGTTCCTGAAACTTCAGCAAACCTTGTTGTGGATAGACAATTGAAGGACAACAACTCTATTATTACCCTTCTTAAGGAACACCTGCAACAAGCATAGAACCATATGAAAGTGCAAGCTGATAGGAGGCGTACAAAAAGACACTTTGAGTTAGGGGATTGGGTTTATATCCATCTTCAGCCTTACCACCAAAAGACAGTGGCGATGTGGAAAAAATTCTAACTCTCATCACATTTTCTTTGGCTCTTTTTATACGGAAGATAGGTCTTGTAGCCTACAAGCTTGATCTACCATTGGAAGCAAGGATCCTCCCAGTCTTCCATGTATCTTGCCTTAAACAAAAATTGATCCAACAAATTGTACCACTTTCCACACTTCCACCGGTGGATCATCAAGGAGAGGTAACGCCTTAGCCAAACATAGTGATTGATAGACGCATGACCAAGAAAAGAGGAAGGTCAGTCATAGAAGTGTTGATCCGTTGGAAGGGAGCTTCACCGTAGGAGGTGTACAAATTTAATTGTACTCGCCAATTGCACGAGTCGATCGTAATAGAGTGGATGTGCAAGTGCGAGTGTCGAACCCACAGAGAATCGGTTTTGCTAAAAATCAACTTTAAAATGCCTAGACGAATTCTACCTTAACCTAGTCCCAAAAGCAAACAGGTAACGTGCATAAAGTAAACTAAACTAAAAATGCATTAAAGTAAAGAAATAAAAATAACTAAAGTCTAAATTCCACCTCACCATATTTAAATACATAGTTAATTAAACATCCGTCTATCGATTAAAAGCGATGCATGTTCTAGTGTCACTCTAGTTCAAGCATGCTTAAGCCCTATGCAAGTCCTATCGTGCCTATTGAAATAATCAAACCGTTTGTCCATTTGACAAAAGACAAAACATGAAC
>CM017322.1:21790224-21855274 GCA_006937295.1 Carpinus fangiana
GACAATTTAGGAGGGATTTACAGTGGAAAACAGAGGGTTTTGGGCCCTAGAGGCGCCTCCCAAACGTAAGAAACAAATGATACATCGAGGTCCTATTTATAGGCTGGCGGGTCACTGAAGTGCGTTCGAACGCACTACCTGCGTTCGAACGCACTAGTTATTTGCGATCGAACGCAAGGCACGCGGTCGAGCGCAAATAACTGCTGTGGCGGCTAGGGCTGACTAGGCGTGCGTTCGAGCGCAGACCCCTTGCGTTCGAACGTAGATAACCGCTAGGGCCGGCTGTGCATGCGTGCGACCGCAGCTCCTGCGTACGACCGTGAGTGCGTTCGAACGCACCAAGTGCGGTCGAACGCACTTTGGCAGGAATCAGCTTCTTCTCTTTCAACACACTTTGCCCTTTGCTAGTCATGTTTTAATGCAATGACCTGCATAGCACAAAACACTAAAAACTATACAAAACATAAGTTATTAACACAACTAAGAGCCTAACAAACATAAGTCAAGGGGGGTCTAATAAACAATATTTGACACTGATCAGATGACACTTGGGAATCTCTCTAGGCTTTGCAAGAACAATATCCCCACCTTGTGTGCAAGGTGCTCTAAAGGGGAGGGCCCTGTTATGGGTTCACGTAAAGGATCTAACCATGGCTACCTTTACCTCACAATCAAGCAGTGGCATAGAATAAAAGGTCTAATAAATCTGCTAAGAGGAATCCAAGTGTTAAAGAGTGGGATGTTGTGGGAGCACAGCTGTCCTTGATTCATCTGCGTTTAATGCTCTTTCATATGCATTTTATGTTTATTTCATGTATGAGTTTGTTAAAGCCTACATTTTGCAAGGCTCTTTCCTTTGTATTTTTCATTCCTTGTATTACTAGAACCTTGGGGAAGGGAATCAGGTGGTCATTCTGTTAGAATATATCATAACAGGCTGGGTTATATAATGGGGACCCTCATCAGGTAAAGGGTACAAATAGAGATTCTTGGCTTGAGACATTGACGAGAAGGAGCATCTCGAATTAGCTCAATTATCTTCAACATATTTTGATTGCTTTGAAGAATCATAATCTCATTTGGGCCAATGCAAAGTCATCTTCTCTTTGGAGTCCTCCTCTTTTGGGAATGTCAAAGTCAACTTTGATGTTGTGATGAAGTCTAATTTTGTTGTTTATGCCATGGTCCTTAGTGATTCTAATGGTAATATCATATAGACATTTACTAAACGCCTTTCTCCCACAAATGCTATCTTAGGTGAGACTCAAGCAGCTCTTTTAGCTATCCAATCAGTTGCTTCCCTTGGAGTGTAGATCATTCTAGAAGTAGATGCCATTAACATCATTCTTGCCATTCAAGAGCTGGATCTCTTCAAGGATTGGAACTTTGCTTCTATTATTCATGATATCAACTTTTTCTTGCTCTCTTTTCATAGCTAGAAAGCTATAAAAGTTTCTAGAAGTGCTAATATTATAGCACACTTGTTAGATAGATGGGCTGCTTCCAACCTAGTACTCAGAAGCATTCCCAATTGGTCTCTCATTCTTACTTCCATTCGGATCAATAATAGGGAAGACCCTCCCTTGTAGTCCTTTCCTCATTTGCTTAGGAAAAAAAAAAAAAAAGTGGCTTCTATGTTGTCACACCATCGAATTAGGCTTTGGAGAAGAATGAGTCCAAGTTTGTTGGGAGATTAAAGCGATATGAAGTTTTTACCAAGAGCACATTAATATACATAATTGAACACAACTCTAACCCAAAAGCCTAAGCTAATGGGCTAAGGTCCACTTAGGTATATTACGCACTCTTTACTTTTATATTTTCTCAATGTGGGACACAACATTCACAAGTGTACTCACAACAATCTCCCCCTCACTTGTGAGTCTCTTCACATTGACCAAACTCCCCCTCGCTTGTGAGTATTTCTACATTCCAAGAGTGTCTCACGTCAAGAGTTGCGGGGATGCGGGCACAACTCTAAACCCGACGCATCCAGACACCCGTCCCAGGAAAGTAACTATGGCTCTGATACCATTTGTTGGGAGATTAAAGCGATATGGAGTTTATACCAAGAACACATTAATATACATAATTGAACACAACTCTAACTCAAAAGCCTAAGCTAATGGGCTAAGGTCCACTTAGGTATATTAAGCACTCTTTACTTTTATATTTTCTCAATGTGGGACACAACATTCACAAGTGTGCTCACAACAATGTGAAGAGACTAAAGCGAAGGGGAGATTGTTGTGAGTGTACTTGTGAGTGTTATGTCCCACATTGAGAAAATATAAAATAAAAGAGTACTTAATATACCTAAGTGGACTTTAGCCCATTAGCTTAGGCTTTTGGGCTAGAGTTGTGTTCAATTATGTATATTAATGTGCTCTTGGTAAAAACTTCATATCGCTTTAATCTCCCAACAAATGGTATCAGAGCCATGATTACTTTCCTGGGACGGGTGTCTGGATGCGTTGGGTTTAGAGTTGTGCCCGCATCCCCGCAACTCTTGATGTGAGACACTCTTGGAATGTAGAAATACTCACAAGCGAGGGGGAGTTTGGTCAATGTGAAGAGACACACAAGTGAGGGGGAGATTATTGTGAGTGTACTTGTGAGTGTTATGTCTCACATTGAGAACATATAAAATAAAAGAGTACTTAATATACCTAAGTGGACCTTAGCCCATTAGCTTAGGCTTTTGGGCTAAAGTTATGTTCAATTATGTATATTAATGTGCTCTTGGTAAAAACTCCATATCGCTTTAATCTCCCAACAAAGTTCTTGAAATAAAGATTGAAGCCAAACTATCTTAGCAATAATGTTGGCCAAGGCTCAATACTCAACCTTAGTATTGGACTGTGAGACCGTGGGATGCTTACAAGCACTCCAAGAGATTAGAGCTGGGTTCAAAAAAATGCATAATCCATTCCTTGATTTTCTATCATTCCAACAACCAGCCCAATCCGTATTAGAAGGCGCATTAAGTACAAGTTGACTACATTTTTGTAGATTTTAACAAGAAAAATCTAGGGTGTGCAAAGGGAGAAAGATGTGTTTAAAGATATATGGGAATGTTGACTCGTCACACTTACACATGTTTGTGAAGTTGCTACTTTTTGTCTAGACAAGTCAGTGTTGAAACATGAAGTAATTTGGTTCAACTAATTTAGTTGGTAAAATTTGGAAGAAGATTCTTAAAAGTATGGATGTCAATTCATGTTTATATGTGTCATGTTGAGGCATGGGTATATATAAGACTATAAATGTTAACTTTAATCGAATCTATTTAATTAAATGGGTTAAATGCTTCAACTTTAACCCGTTAATTTCGTGTTGGATTCATATAAAGTTTGTGAGTTGTTGCAAAAACTATAAGCCCTAGTATTGCATGTCGAGTTCGGGTCTTGTCGAAACATGGGTATTAATTAAACAAGTCAAACTCTTCAACCTTAATTCATTATTAATTTCATGTTGAATTTGCATGTCATGTCAAAAAGTATGAGCCTAAATGAGAGAATCTTCTGATACTAAGGGCTTAGAGGTTTCATCTAAATTATTTTTAGACGATGTATGAAGACAACGTTTATGGAAGGTATCCTTTAAACTGAGCCCAATGAAACAAGTCAAAATTCATTGTTGGTCTTATTTGCCCAATGAAACGAGGTGTGAAGACAATGTTTATAGAAAGTATCCTCTAAACTGAGCCCAATGAGACGAGTCAAAATTCATTGTTAGTCTTATTTGCCCAATGTGACAAGGTGTGAAGACAACGTTTACGGGAGGTATCCTCTAAACTGAGCCCAATGAGACAAGTCAAAATTCATTGTTAATCTTATTTGCCCATTGAGACAAGTCTGAAGACAACATTTACGAGAGGTATCCTCTAAACTGAGCCCAATGAGACAAGTCAAAATTCATTGTTAATCTTATTTGCCCAATGAGACAGGTCTGAAGACAACGTTTGTGGAAGGTATCGCCCAATGAGACGAGCCAAAATTCATTGTTAGTCTTATTTGCCCAATGAGACAAGGTGTGAAAACAACGTTTATGGAATGTATCCTCTAAACTAAGCCCAATGAGACAAGTCAAGATTCATTGTTATGTGAAGACAATGTTTGTGGAAGGTATCGCCCAATGAGACGAGCCAAAATTCATTGTTAGTCTTATTTGCACAGGTAAGGGAGAGCCATAACACAAATTTTCATTTGGATTTCAAAATTTTGAATGTGAACAATTTGGCCATAAGAAATTGTTGAGAGAATTGTTAACCCTCTCAACTTATTCATAGCCCATTTTTCCATTTTGAAATGCCGTTATCAGCTCAATGATTTAATTCAAATCCTAACATTCAATGAGTGTTTCAAGCTCCCAACATGAAGCACATGCTGTCCCAAGGCAATTTTCCGGTTTCCGTGCTCATCAACCACACTCAAGTCCTTGCAAACATCCACCTTGAATCTGACCATTGTTTCTGTTTGTGCCGTCAAGACGACCTTCTCAAATCCCAGCAAGTGCTTCTGTGGGGAGTTGTGTATTGATGGAGGAGAAGAGAATAAGAAAACAGTATGGCTTCCACCCATCTTTCCCATGTTTTTAACTCTCAGATGTATATCAAAACCCAAGTTTTGACAATGTTGTTCTACAACATCTAATGACTTACATCTCAATGAGTGACAAACGTGACCCTCTTCTAAAGGAATGGAAACTAGCTTAGGTGCTTGAGCTAGGTGGTGGTTAAAGCTGGAATAGCTTAATCCATCACCAAATGAATAAACAGTTTCCCCAGTGTAGAACCTGTAGGTCCTGCCGGGGTAGCCTTTGGAAGGATCTGGTCTCATGTTCATGTTTGTCATGGGGACCTTGTCTACGTATGATTGTGGATACCATGTCATGGGTAGTCTTCCACCTGAAACAAGAGTGATCAAAGGGCTTCAAGTTTCTATGTTATTAAGCATGCAGGAAAAGAAGTCATGAAACAAAGACATGAGAAATTATGATGTCAGAATACTCTGTGAATAAGATTTTTTTGTAAATATAAACATTTGAGAATATGTTTTGAATTGATTTTAAAACTCAAGAGCATAAATGATTTCGGGAAACAAAGTTCGAATTCAAGACTTTTGCTCTGATACAATGTTAAATCACTGGTTATTCCAAAAACAAATATGATAAATACACTTCTAAATGAACACTCCCTGACTTGAAGTGAAAATCACCATTGGAATCTAATTATGATTTTCGCTGCTATGTGGAGTGTGTATTTGGAAGTAAGCACTTGCAGGTGCATGTAGCATTTCTCTATTCCAAAAGCTTATAAAGAATGGTGAATTTTGATTATTTGATTGATATTCTAACACTATATTAGGTGAAATCCATAAATCTTTTTTACTACCATGTAACTTAGAACTTCAATAAATTAGGAGAATGGATCATCAAGCAGGAGAAGGAAATAAAACTTACTTGGATTAAAATACCCAAAAATTACATCCGCTATGGCAGCTCCCCCAGCTTCTCCAGGGTAACCAACCCATAGGATGCTTGTGATTTTACTATCATTTTTTGCAAATGAGACATCCATGCCCCCTCCAGACATTATAACAAGAATTACTGGTCCCATAGCTACCTTTGTAACTTCTGTTACTAAAAGTTGCTGTTGGCCTGGAAGCGTGATGTCGACCCTGTCACGACTCTCTGCTTCTATAGATAGATCTGCACCCATTATAAGCACAGTCGCATCTGCTGTGGCTGCTATTTTCTTAGCATCATCTACCTGTGCAGTGCCACAGGCCACATTTGAGCAGCCAGCCTGATAAGATGTCGCGACGGAGGCCGTCAGACCTTGCAAAGGAGTTGTGTATTTGCATGGCGTGCCTGCGACATTTTCAGCAACATTAGACAAACTGATTTTAGAATGATTTAGAATCATCATTTCTCAAACTTGGCTGCCATCTTGCTTGGTAAAGTGTCCAGTTAAGCAAGCATTTGAACTCAAGCAAGTTACCCTTGCAAGTCATTCAATATCAGGAAACAAATGATTGTATTTATTCTTTGGGTGGTTAGAAAGAAGTGTAGTACAAATACTTCAAAGAATATTGAGGAAATTTTCTCATTGATAATGATAGCCACATCAACAAGTGTAAAACAGAAAGATAAAAGAGGAAACTAAATGCTTCTAAGTTGCATTGCTGAGTCGCGCTTTCCGTGAGAAATTATTTGTCCCTACCAATTCATCAAAATTAGAATGCTACTAGCATCATACAGCCCATTTCCACGTGCACCTGCATGCAAGTCCAATGCTTCGCACCATACTAGAGCATATACCCGAGCATTGCTTACTTTAAAGCAATAACTTGGTATAAGTTAGACCTTATAAATGCCAATTTCAATTTCATTTTTCCATACGGGGCTCTCTTTTTCTAACGCTCTTTAAAACCTTCCATTTAAAACATTTCCAAACCAAAAACTAGATATATATGCATACTAATTTTGAAAATTGTTCTAACTACAAGTCCAGTGCTTTATGATGGCTTCTCCATTAAGAGGACAACAAGACAAAGAAAAAAAGTTGCAAATTTGAGTACCTTCATAGTTTCCAATCATGGTTTTTGTGACATTGGCGTTGGGACCAATTACTGCCAAGGATTTGATGGCAGTGGGAGACAGAGGCAGAGACCCCGGACTGTTCTTAAGCAGCACTATACCTTGCCTAGCAGCCTCACGGGCCAGTTCCTGGTGCTCTGGCGTACACACATCTTTTGGACCTAGTTTGCCGTAAAGTTGCTTGCTTGGGTCACCATCAAAGAAGCCAAGTCGCATTAGAGTAGCAAAATTGTTTGAGATGGCCTTGTCAACAGCTGCCTCATCAACAAGTCCTCCTTTTATAGCACCTTCTGTGTATTTGCCTAGGAAAGATCCACAGTCAAGATCCAATCCTGTAAAATCAAACAAACAGCAAATCATTTAGTCACTACTTTTTTTTGATAAGTAAAATCATTTAGTCACTACTAAAAACAGGAAATATAGGATATCCACGGCTCTAGTAGAATATGTAACTCAAATGGAGTGAATTGACAGAGACAAAATTCGAACTCAAAACCTTTGCTTCGATACCATGTTAAATAACCATGTATCAGAAAAACATTTAACTTAGTGATCTAATTTATGTTCTAACAGATGATAATAAGAGTGTATTAGTCAACATTCTTATGCTAGCTAGAAGGTAATAGAGTCAGATTAAGTTGGATACATACAAAAAGTAAGGGATAAATTACTATTTGCAATCCAGCTACACCATATAATCTGAGTTAATTGCCTCTATTGCTGAAACCAATCAATTACCTGACCATTTTTTACAAGATGAACGATCTTGTTGCAACAAATCCAAGGATGGAAATTGAGTTACCTGCCAATAAAGCTTTGGCTGCAGCCTCCTCTGGTGTCTTGGTGTAGTGTTGGCTATTGTAGTACACATCTATTGAATCACAATCCGAAACTATGTATCTGCAGCAACCCAAAAGACATGAATAACAATATCAGTGACTGACAGGCATCCATTATGCATTACAAAACAGGAAAAGACTTGGGAGAATCAAATATAATACCCATTTAACTTCCATTCGCCTCGGATGACTCCGGCAAGGAGGTCCGGGTCTGCACAGGTTGGCTTACCATTAACCTGGTTGTAGGAACACATGACACTGGCAACATTGCCATCAATAACACAACTCTTGAATGGTGGTTGGAATGTATCATCCAAATCCTGCTGTGATACCTAACTCATCAAAAGCAAAACAAGAAAGAAAATGACAATTATAATCCTGCAATAAAATCATAATAACTCTAACTACCAAGATTGAATTAATGTGTATTACCACTGCATTGAAATGGTACCGGTCGGTTCCTTTCCAGTTGTCCAGATCATAGGCTGTATAATGTTTACAACATGCAGCAACCTTAAGTCCATTTGTGTCACCATCATCTCTTTGTTGAAGGCCTTTTACATAACCTGCTCCATATTTACTAGACAGCAATGGGTCTTCTCCAGGAGTCTCCTGGCCTCTTCCCCATCTGGGGTCTCGAAATATGTTAATATTTGGTGACCAATATGTCAAGCCTGCTAGTCCCACATTATACATTGCTCTTGCTTCCGTTGAAACCACCTGCATATATTACATACCCATTAACCCATCTAAAATTCTGTCTAAATTCCATGCTGATTTTCACTGACCATGGATCCCACTCAGATAAATCACCGCATGAATAATAACCATATCCACTAGAATCTCCTATTAAGAGGGATATGCATCTCAAGATCTCTTGATCCCCTAGGGACCAGTGGATCCAGTGACGATTTTCTCCATCTTGTAGGTAACCCACCACCAGTTCCACCGTACGAAAAATCAACTCAACAAATTACAAGTAGCATTTCTCTTTTAAGTTAGGATCTTTTTGTTCACACTCTAATTTCAAAATATCCCAACTGCTCCAATATTCAAAGTTCAAACCAAAAGACTAAAAAACCGAAAAAGTAAGTAGCGTACAGAGCTTTATCATGCTTTATGTGATGATGTTCCTTTTACTTTTGGTCCTTTTGGTTACCAAATTCTTCTGGTCTAGTAACGTTTAGTGGCTGCCCAATTCTACATGAGTTATATGCTTATGCAAGCGATTAGCTGCTTGAAAATATCGCCCTAATCAATCACCATCACCTTCTGATATCTTATTTACCTCTGCTAGCTGGAATCCTCTGCAAACTGCACCCTTTATAATTCCACCAACTACCAATCACATATATTTAATTATACAAAAAGTATATCTTTCTTTTACATATTAAAAAGAAGGAGGTGAGGATAAAGTAGCCCCAATAAGTATGCTCCATCTGCTCTTCATATAACTTTATACGGCATTTCCATAGAATTTAATTTCTTAAGAAACAATATAGCCTATAATACACAGGAAAATAAAATATATTTTTAAGCACTATGTTATTCGGATATGTTATCATTTTCATTGTATCCCAGACGGCAAGGCGAAGAAGAAAGGATCAAATTCATTCAGTAATCAAAAGATGATAATGACACGTTATCAAAGATGGCAAAAATCATCGGACCACCGACACCAATGTGTTCATGTTATCCAACAAACACCCATAAAGGATTCACTAATCTATCACATCAAACGCTGTGAAGAAATCTAGCAATAAAAATCTGAAATGGGTCATGACCGGAAATGTAAATCCAACCCATTATCAAAATGAATAGATATCATCTGAAAGATAAACAAAAATAAATGACAGTTTAAGACTTCGAAAACTCCCTTACCCTTCCAATGGCTTGGAACAGAGAAGTATTGAATGTAGCCGCAGTGAGAATAACCTGAGGAAAGCTCGTAGCTCCAGGCACCGCATTGGAAAACTTAGTGCCTGGACCGACGTAAGAGACTCCATGAAGAGCCTCAGACCACCACTCATATTTCGGTACCCCAAGCCTACTCACACTCCCTGCGGTATTCACCAAGAACGAGATCTTCTCCTGCAATGTCAGCCTCTTCACCAGGTCTCCCACTCTCAGATTAATCCCCAACGACGTGTTACAGAACCCGAAGCTCGCCAGCGCCGGATTGCTCCCAACATCACAGGCAAAAACAGGTGATGATTGGCCGCAAACCCGGCTGCAGCTCAAAGAAAGCAAAGCAAAGTATATAGAAAAGCAGAGCAAAACAGGCACCTTCGGTGCCCTGTTTTGAGCGGAGGCCATAGTGGCTTACCTTTACACGATTAAAACAGAGCTTCAAAAGTAAAGGGTACCTTTCTTATGCCTTACGCTCGTTATATTTTTATAGAATACAAAGAATATTATAACACTAAGAAAAAAAACACAAACATGTTGTTTTTAGCGGTCCGTGATGGATGATTGGGAAGAAAATGAAACTCCTATTTAATGTGGTTTGTTCTGGCAGCGACCACTTGGTACACTTTTCGATTCAGGGCCTTGTAGAGGCTATATAAAAGAGTCCGTGAAATGGCATGCTTATCCATTGGAGCGCTTCTTTCGCTTTTGAACTAGTTTTTGCCAAAACTCGAATTATTTCCTCTCAAACGTGTCAGTTGTTACATCAATCTCTTACTATTAAATTTGTTATTTTTATCTGTTTTACCTTTTTAAGATGACAATTACCACATCAGCTCCCCATTCTTACATTTTTTTTATTCTTATCTATTTACTCTTTTTTCGCAACAACACATTAAAGAGTAAACGCTAAAATATTTAGAAGAGAAAGTTCGGGCTTTACATTATTACAATTTTTATTTTTATTTATTTACTCTTTTTTCGCAACAACCACATTAAAGAGTAAACGCTAGGGAGTTTAAAAGAGAAAGTTCAGGCAGCATCTCGGTTGATTTGGTTGCGCTGCGTGGAATGCAAACACAAACTTGATGCGAGTGGTGTGGGAGGGGGGAGCGAAACAGAGCATATGGCATTTTGCTTATGGGGTAGGAATATAGGGTGGGGTTAAAAACATCGTAAGTTGAGAAATAGGGTATACTGATTTGGCTTGGTCAGTAACTCACATGGGAGGATAGGGCGGCTGGTGTTTCGGCTCTATCATAGGCTCATACATAGCCAAGCCAGCGTTGGGATAAAATTATAAAAAGTGGTCAGAGAGAAACAGGGGAAGGTGGGGGGGTGGTGGGGTTGGCGGTGGGTGGCCCATTTGCCAGCTAGGATATTGTTCGCACGCCAAAATGTTAACGAGTTTGAGCAGTCATTTTTATGGATTTTTCAATCCAACTATTAAACATATTGGAATAAATATGGTGTTGACAATTTTTTTTCATAAATATACAACCTTGATTGGTCGAATTAGACCCATGTGGTCATGTCCAAGAAAAAAAAAAAAAATCCAAGTGTTCATGGATTTTCCTGCCAAAGTATGACCTTTTAGCTGGATGGGAAAAAAAAAAACTTATCCTTCTAGAAAAGAGGAAAAAAAAATGGAAAATATGGCTGACAGAAAGCACCCATAGCATTATGAGAGATTATTTAATTGATTTGATGAAAAAACCACCCACAGAATAATTATTGGCCTTTATTGATTTCATTATGAAGAAATGAAAATCAACTTGAATTATCTTTTATGATAAATTGGCTGCTGAAATTCCATTAACACACTTAGATTGTTCCAATTGACTTGAAGTTGTTAGTTATCTTAAAACCCCTCTTAAATTTTATGAACTATAACATTTTTAGTAATTCATAAAATACTCTAGTTTTGAAGTCATTACAAAAGAGTTTCTTACCGTACAAAAGCGTCTAGATAAATCCTTCCATGAAATGACCATTATAATAAGAAATTCTTTATTTTGAACTTTTTCCAACCACATCTTTAATTCTTAAGTGTCCAATGTGCATTAGGTTTTGTGTTGACTAATGCGTTTTCAAAACATTTTGATGTAAGCCAAAATTTGATAGGCTAAGTTTGGTAATTAGACTAGTTTTAAAACTTGTAAGCTTAATTAGTTAAATAATAGAAACTTATTCAAAGTATTCATTATCAGCTCGTCCGAACAAACTACATCAATAAAAGATACCGAGGCATTCCTGTGCTAGCTTGTTTGGTATTGGTCCGAAAGCAAAGAGACAGAGAAGCTTGGTCTGTCTGCGTCCGAACGGTCCGGTCCCTAAGAGAAATCCATGAAACTTTAGTAGCATCCAAATGGCTACCATGGCTTAACAACTACCTTTGTTAAGTTTTAAGCCAAGTCTAACCTTTCATACTCCTTGTCAGCTTGCTAAGAATCGACAACTACCGATAAGCGTTGAATGTTGCACTTTCAAGCCCTTTATTCGCATATGTTAATTACTTAGTATTGTTATTTGTTTGATTTTGTATTATTTTAGTGTTTTCAGATGTTAATAAAAATACAAGAAATACTATTGATTTTGTGCTTAAAGCACACTTTGAGAAGACTAAACACACATCTCAGTATTTTGACCATAACTTTCTGATCGAGTATCGAATTGAGATGAAACCAATGGCAGTGGAAAGCTAACTCAAAATACTACAAATCATTATGAAATACAAAGTTTCCTAATTTGGACATTTCCTATGCCAAAATCATCCCACAAGATAAAAGTGCAAATCAGCCCATGTGCATAAGTGTGCTTGAGCGAACCACAAGTGGGATTGAGCATTGAGCGCACCTCAACCCACGTGCGTTGATGGGCTCGAGTGCACTCGTGTTGAAAAGTCTAGAAGGTGGTGAAATTGATAAGGAAAGCTTTTTTAGGTCTCTCAATCCAACTAGGAGACTAACTTACAGTTTTTATGGAATTCTCAGGGCTTCTAGGGTTTGTTTTACACACTATAAATAAGCATCTAAGCCTTGAAGGGAGGTTTGCTTAGTTTTATATAGAAATTATCTTTTTGGAAGCTTGACAAGATGAAGAGAAGAAAATCATGGCAAGAGATCATCCCAACACCAGGATAAGCGGCTAAATCTACAATAGGACGTTGATGTACGCCTTTCTAAGTAGCAATGATACAGGGTGCATTTGATATTGCGAGTTTGCAAGAATAATCTGTGTTTTTAAAAAATATCGTAAAACGTAAGATGTTTGACATTGCAATTTAAAATAGGAAAAAAATATGCAATTTCTATAAGCAGCTTAGGAGACACTTATTTGAAAATGCGAGAATTTAAACCAAAATTATGATTTATCATAACAAATATTTAATAAAAAAGTATTTTTTAACATGTTTTATCAAATGCTTTTGTGATTTTAAAAATTAGCAATTTAAAAAACACAATTTTTAAAATCGCAATCCCAAACAGACCCTTAATTATATTTTAATTTGAATTTTTCTATATGCATGATTGTTGTATAACTGTGGGAATTGATCTTAATGTTTATATTCGATCATTATGAATAATGATTTTTCTAAATCAACCTTCACCTTGTATTTTAAGCACCACAACAATTTTTTTAATCCTTTTTGGCATACTTTTAGAAGCAAAAACTGAGAGCTATTACTCTCCATAGTAGCAGAAAATTAGGCTCTCTTGTGCAATAGTTAATTATATTTTGCTTCCACTAGAGACTCCTATTTATATGATTAGGTTACTTGGAGAGGTAGGAGAACTAATCCTGGTAGATTTAGAATTAGATTTAGACATAAGGGTACTAGTTTGACCAAGGGGCTTGCTATACACGGCCATGGGGGGAATTGGCCTCCCCCCACGAGCCCAACTCTTGGATTTTATCTCTAACCCAATGTATTTTATTATTTATGCAAGGAAATTAATTTTCTTGGGAAGTGGCCCTTGGGAAATAAATTCCTTGACCCATGTTTTATACATAAAAACATGCATATAATAAATAAAAGTCTCAAAATGAAAATTGTTCAATTTTTTATATTCCTATACCCTTATTCTTTTAACAAATAAAATAATTATAAAAAAAAAAACTAAACAATTTTTTAAAAACATAAAAAAAACCAATGGGCTAATAAATATAATCAATGAGTGAATAAAAAAATAAAATTTAACAAAATTTGAATCGAGAGACTAAATTGTTTTTTTTTTGTTGGAATATTTCAAGAATCGTACCTTTGATTTTACTTTAATACAACATTAAGACATGAATAGTCATTATAGTTGGCATAAATTATTTATTTATTCCAATTTTTTTTTTGTATTTATTCGCCCATTGATTTTTTTGTATTTTTAAAAAATTGTTTGGTTTTTTGTTTTTTTACAATTATTTTATTTGTTAAAAGAATTTGGGTATTATAGGAATATAAAAAAATAAGTCACATTTTTTTATACATTTTGTTAGTTTGGGAGCTATATTGCAAGCGGCTGGTAGTTTATGGAGCTTTTTTATATTTTTCCCTAATATAAACTATTGGCAAAATAAAATACGAGTCTAAGAAAAATGGGTAACTTTTTAGGAAAAGCATTATCTTGATAGATTTCTTAGAAACAAACTAAACACAATCAGATGTTAGTGGAATGTTGCAAAACAAAAAATCAATTAGAAGAAGAAATTAAATAACACAATAAAAAAGAAGTTATCTATTTTTTTTAAAAAAAAAAAAAAAAATTAAAGGTGTTGCATTTTAATTAGTACATCGGCTAAAAAAGCATGCCTAGTTCTCATGCCGCCAAATAAATTTTAGTATTGTTACACTAATAATTTTCACGCTTAACTCCTTTTTTTTGACAGGTTCACGCTTACTTCTTAAACACACTAATTAATTGCATTATTATTATCTTTTATTTGTCAGTTTTATTATTATTATTATTTTTTTTTTTTTTTTGTAAAGTCTTAATGTTGCTAGTTTCTATAAAAAGTTTCTTATAGGTTTATTTTCTGTCATCTACGATTATAAAATGTTTCTCTCTCTATATACATATTTTTTTTCTTCTTCTCTAGTTGCCTAGTTGACTAGGAGATAACATTTCTTGAGGTACAGAGGAGTTAAAACTTGTCTTGGGGGAGAAGTTTTAAATTATAATATTAAGGGCATAATATAGGTTTTTTTTTTAAAAAAAAAAATTACAAAGGCTTTAGAAATCCTTGGGGTGCCATGACCCCAAGCATGCTGTAGGCCCGTCCTGCTAACACTTAACAACTATTAATAAAGACAATAATAAATATAATACACAACACAATTGTTTAAAGATAACATACTATCTCTTCATTCTCTACCACTTTCTAGTATTTACTACTAAGATCTTATGGGTTAGCCAAGTTTTCTTTACTAATATGAAGTCATCCTTTCATAGACCCGTACGTAACACAAGGAATGCTAGGCTTATAAATAAATTTTACAACATGACGTAGTATAATATAATTAAAAATAAGATAAATTCAACTTTTGAGAAACTCAATCATATTGTGCTACATCATGTTATAAAATTTATTTATAAGCCTAGTATTTTTCCGTAACATCAACCACATGAATTCATCCTGGCCAAATTCGTTTGTCATATTACTTTACATCCTTAATCCATAAAAAAGAAAAAGAAAGTTGGAGCCAAACATAAAGGATGGTTTGGTAATGTGTGTTTTTAGTTTAAAATTTCAAATGGGTATTTTTTTTTAAAAAAATGCTCTATGCAAAGGTTGCAGCCCTACTATGAAATTTACAGCCTATTTTGTCCACCTATACCAACAACTTGTAACTTTGACCGTCACACAACAATTTTACCCCCTCCTTCGTCTATCCTTTCTTCACCAACCAATTTCCACCAATTGGGATTGATTGGTAAAGGAGTTGGAGTATGATTTGTTATTATTTATTACAATTTTTTAAAAAAATTAACATTAAATATAGGGGTTTGTTAGGAATTTTTTCCTTAGTATTCTCTTAACGTTCTCACAGTCTTACGTAGAACATGATTTAAGAAAAAATAAAATTGGAGTACCCTTTTTTTGTCAACAGATTAATTTTTATGAATTAATTTTAAGTTCTAATGCTTTAAAACTTTTTTTTTTATTCAAAACTAAAACCTAAGGGTGGAAGGTTAACTTTTTAGAGATGATATCACCCAAAATGGATTTGATCATCCTAAATTTAGTGCTAATGTCTCAATTTTGATACTAATGCCTAAAAAACCCGGTGGTGGAGGCTACTACAAATTTATTTTTTTCATAAATCATGTTCTACGTAAGACTGGAAGAACGCTAAGAGAACACTAAGAGGAGAACGCTAAGAGAACACTAAGAGGAGAACCCCTAATATTTTCCTTGAATATATTCTAATTTTTTCACTTTTTATATCACATCATTAATTTTTTATTACTATTTAAATAAAAAAGTCACTACAAAACAATTTTTCTTTTTTCTTTTTCATACAATTTTTTTATTTTTTCATATTAAATATTCTTATTTTTTTTACATCAATTACAGTATTTAAGCCAAACACCCTCCAAAAGAATTCGGGAAGAAAACGATTATAGGTGAAAATCACAAAGTGAAAAATGTGAAAACAATTGAAAAGGTAAAAGTGAAAAAATATCATCAAATAAGCCAGAAAATATTAGCATGAATAGATCAAGATGACGTTGGTAAAAGTAAAACTTCAAAATTGGTTTATCCTTTTTTAAGAGTCGTGAAGCCACTTAAGCCAGGGAAGCCACAAGCCATGCAAGGCCGATATGTGAGCCAGACCGATCGGGTTACCTTTGTGCGAGTGCGAGTGCGAGCCAGTGAAGGACAGGCGTAGTTGCCACTCGCCAGGGGATTGGTCCGTGAACACAAACAAAACTTAAATGTGGGGCCCGAGGCCGTATTAGAATGGACTCATTTGACTCACGCGTCACGAGGGACTTGGGGTCCAGCTGTAGGTAAACAGAACAAATTAAGTACCACTTTTGTACAGTTATGTGCACGTGAACTAATGCGCGTGGGGGTCCTTATTAGTGCAACTTGTAATGCAATTTGATGTTTGATGGTTAACATGCGACGGTGCAGACACTGCATCCCTCCAGCGTCGTCCACCCTATTTGGCAAACTACCTTACATTTTTCAACAAAAAATTACAATGCATTGATTATGAATTAAAAAAATAATAATAATAATTAGTATAAAAAAATAAAAAAAGTGATATTGAAAAGGAGAAAATTTTAGTTTGTAATGATTTTTTTATTTAAATAATAAATTATGTGATATAAAAAGTGAATGATTTGATATGTTTTTTTAGGAAAAAATGAAGTGAATAGCTTAGTGGAATGTTGGAGAATGTGAAGAAATGAGACGTTATTTAACAAACAATAATGTCTTGCTCTTGAATTCTAAAAATATTTAATGCCTAGTATACCTGAAAGTTTTTTTTTTTTTTTTTTTTAATTTTAATTTTACGCAAAAACGAAGTGTTTGATTTTGTAGTTTAGGTCAATTACAGGGTTTAATTTTACATTTATTTTCATATTTTTATACCACACAAGTAATTTGTAATTTAGGTCAACCACACTAACTAAATTTTTATTTATTCCAAAAAAACCTCTTTTTTTATTTTTTTATTTATCCACCCCTCGTGTTTTTTATTTTTATTTTTTATAAATAGCTTAGTTTTTTTTTTTTATTTTAGCTTTTAACATAATAAAGGTGTTATAAGAATATAATAAAAAATAATCTTTTTACTACCACATCATCATAGTTGTTTGTATGTTAGTAGTACGAAAGTTTACAAAATAGCATTTTTTTTTAGAAGTGTCTGTTACTCACGGTCTACGACGTCAGTTTGAAAATTTTTATGAGTTCATTTGTTTGACTTTCTAACACTTCTTTTTCTTTTTTTCTTCTTTTTACATGTTCGCACAAGAGGCACAAGAGGGAGATGAGGATTCGAATTCGTAACCTTCACTTTATTAGATTTACGAAATAGCATTACGCATCACTTTAACGCACTCTAAATTTTATGGACCTTTTTTAGAATTTTTTTTTTTTTTAACAGGTCCATACAAGGGAAAAAAAAAAAGGAAATTCGAACTACTAACATTTACTTTATTAAGCATGATCCACATCTGATTAACCTATCCCTTGAACTAAAAAGAGTTTTTTATATTTTTATCAATATTTAATCTCAACAACAATCCAACCATAGCTTAAAGTGAATTTTTAAAAGCGGAGAATACAATAAAAAATGCTTCCAGAAAAATAAACAAAAGACGCTCATTTTAACGTTTGTCGTGTCCAACTTACGAGGGAGATGGGCTGTATTNGTCCATACAAGGGGAAAAAAAAAAGGAAATTCAAACTACTAACATTTACTTTATTAAGCATGATCCACATCTGATTGACCTATCCCTTGAACTAAAAAGAGTTTTTTATATTTTTATCAATATTTAATCTCAACAACAATCCAACCATAGCTTAAAGTGAATTTTTAAAAGCGGAGAATACAATAAAAAATGCTTCCAGAAAAATAAACAAAAGACGCTCATTTTAACGTTTGTCGTGTCCAACTTACGAGGGAGATGGGCTGTATTGCCGTAAATGTAATGGTAGGGACCGGTTCATGTTTCGCTCCAATCTCTTTGAGTCTTGAATCTATTCATTTCCCAATTTTCCCGCCAAAAATATGCTGGGGGAGAATAAATCAAAGCTTGATGAGAGAGTGACAGGCAGAGAGCGAGGAAATTACTTGAAATAGAGAGTAGAAATTGTTTGCAATTATTTTTTAGAAATAGAAATTTTAAGTCATAAAAAGCTTTTGGACAATAGATTTATTTTTAAGCTTTTGTTAAAAGTGTATTTTGACTATTTTTAAGCTTTTAAACCATTAAAAGCTCTTTTAATTCTTTTACCAAACGAATATTTTTTTTTTCAAATAAACTTTTTTAATATTAAAAGTATTTTTAAGTTCCTTAAACGCAATCTTAAATAAGCTTTTAATGAAATTAGAATGACATACTTGTCAAAAATATTTTGTTCAAAAAAAAGATAAAGACAATATTACTCTCTTAAATACACTAAATAAATACAAGAAGAGTGATCCAATCGAGCATTTGTTAATACAAAAGTTAAACATACAATTATTACATCTGACATTCTAACCCTGCTTTTGTTTTCAAAGATTGATTTGAGAGGGGTATTTTTTTATTTTTCAGTAGTGCTGCACATCATATATACCAGTGTGAGTAAAAAGTAGGCACACCCGATAATGAATTTTTTTAAAGTAGTGCATACTGTTTACTCAATGCAAGCATGTTCACTCACACTGGGTGCGGTGTATATCACTAGATTCAGTACTCTTGTTTTGGTCATACAACATGGAAAGTGAATTTAATATAAATCAAATAATCATTCATATAATTTTGAGTGTTCCATATCATTTCAAGGATTGAAATTAAGGGTGTACAAACAGACAATTATAATTGCTATAGTAGATTGTTGTCAAAAAATGGATATTGTCATTTTTTATTTTTTATTTTTAATTTGAAGAGAATATTATTTCAATTGAAAATTTGGGAGGTATGTTATGAATTGAGTAATAATTTAAGAGAGCGAGAACTGTTTTTTCCTTATTATTATATTTTTTGGTTTGGTACTTTATTATTTTTTGACTACTTGGAGCCACCCAGTCTCAGCTAGGACTTGCTATAAGGGGGTCATAGTTATCATTTTCCGTCCAAATGGACTAGAGATGATCCCGTCTTTGTCAACATAGGGCAAAATTGTCCTATAAAATATAATTCGACAATTTTACCCACGTTCGGCTCCTCTCCTGTCCATAATCCCATTCCTTTCCTTGGTCTAACATTCTAAACGAAAGAAATTAATTATTGGTTATGGCCAAGAAAAGAAACGTTAACGTAACGTACACTTGGTACGTAGTCGCAGTGTACGTCTTTGCTTAAATGTAAAGTTTCTACAGAGATATTATGACCTGCATTCAAGCGACTGAGAAAAGAATACCACGGAATCATTAAAAATTAAAAAAAAAAAAAAAAGTATAACTTCACTAACCCCTAAAGTTTGACCATTTTTTCAAACACCTCCCTAACATTCAAAAATTCCCACTTATCCCTCTTGAACTTTCAAAAATTCTCACTTACTCCCATCCGTACAAATTATGACACAAAATTTTTAAAAAAGACCAAAATACCCCTGATTTTCATTTTTTAAAAAAATAAAAAAACATTTTGGAAGTTGACATTTTAAATAGTGAATTTTAAACCGTGACTTTTGTATAAAATTTCAACTTCCAGATATTTTTTTAAAAAATAAAAAACAAGGGTATTTTGGTTTTTTTTTAAAAATTAGGGCACAGATGGGTCAACTTGAGAGCAATTGAAAGTTCAAGGGGGTAAGTGAGAATTTTTGAATGTTAGGGGGGTGTTTGAAAAAATGGCCAAACTTCATGGAGGGGTTAGTGAAGTTATCCCAAAAAAAAAAACATAAATGAGTTTTCAAAATTACATATTTATGTGGTTATGTCTATGGATTAAGAGTATATATTTTGAAATAGAAAGTTTAAAAGGGTTTTCAAAAAAAAAAAAAGTTAAGTATTTTTTTAGTACTTAATTTGCACTTTTTTATTTTTTCTCCTTAGATTTTCAAAACAATCAAATTTGGTATCTCACTTATGGAAAAATACAAAATTAATACCTCGTTAGTTTCTGTCAGTCTCAATTAACAGAATTTCACGTCATCAACACATAAATGAGCTTTAAAGTCGACATTTGTCCCTAGTTTTATGTTGACACATGTAACTGATAATATCATTTAACTGAATTTCTCCTAAACCTTGGCCACATCATCTAAAACCGAATCAAGCTCGGTTAGTTGATACATGAAGGTAAAATGGTAATTTCAATTTTTATTTAGACCATTTTACCCTCATCTATAAACTAAGTTCAGGTAATATAAGTGGTTCCAATATGAAAGCTAAATTATTCCCCCGCTTTTTCCACGTTAATAAATGATAATGGTAATTGGTCAAGTACTCTTTAATCTTTATACCTACTACAAGACTCGTATATGTTATTAATAATTAATTAGGCAATCTGAATTTGTATATAATATTATATACAAATGTCTTAATCAGACGTATTGAAAGTAGTTAAGTAATGAAAGGTATTGACACCCTTTTTTCTGCTTCTAGAATTAATGGAGTATTTAAAAATCCATCACAATTCCTGCAAATTTGTAAGGCGACAATATACTCAGTGATGATCAGCAAGGCTGTCAACCATATATATATACACGTACGTACAAGGCAAGGTATCTACACACAATCCATATATATCTTGGCTCTTTCTCCATTTCCAGATTTGCAGGATTTTCTTTTTTTGTTTTTTCTGGTTTGGTAGGATACCATATTGCCACCATTCAGATTATGATTATGAAAAAATGATTGTGTTTAATAAATAGAGTTTTTAAGTAAAAAAAAAAAAAACGTTTTTTTGGCAAAAGCTTCAAAATGAAGTTTTTGTCAAAAGTGCGTTTAACCATTTTTTAGCCTTTTGGACACTTAAAAGCCTTTTCAAATTTTTTTTTTCACAGTACATGTACTTTTTTCTTCAAACGAACTTGTTCAATATTAAATGTATTTTTGGGCCTTTCAAACGCATAACCAAACAAACTTAAAGTGTTAAATCATCACTACCTATCTTAAAAGCTTATATAAAATGATAAATTTAATCATTTAATTAATATTCTACACTCTTCTCCCCTTATTTGGGATCTGATATTATGTTAAACTACCACTTATTTCAAAAGCTTAAGGACGGAGATAAGGTTCGAACCGATCAAAACATTTCCACTGATACCATATTAAATCATTATTTAATTCAAAAAATTTAAGCCGATAAAAAAAATGATAAATTTAATTATTTAAACAATACTTAACACATAGGGTCCCAGCGGAACGTGACATATACACACAAATCATAAGGATGATTGAGCTTTTGTAATTTAGGGTTTATAAGATGACAAGTTTGATTCCTTGAAGGTGATGTACGTGTATGACTATGATATCCAAACTACAAGCCGTTTGGCGTTTGGTCATGGCCATCGAAAACGTACATGGAGGTCCAGCACGGTAGCACCGTTAAAAAGTTTAGCGTCCAGTGGACGGCACTAGTACTGGGACTGACTAACTTTTGTGCTAGCTAGCTGTGCTTCTCCCTCTTTTAAAACTAAGAAAGCGACTGTTAAAATATAGTTTTGTTTTCTTTTTCCTTGGAGGCTGAAGAGGGTGAAAACAAAGGACGATTTCATCAATGTTTTTGTATCCATCCTTTACAATAAAATCAAAAAACGGAATAATGCTTTAGAATGGGAGGAATAGTGACAGGATTCATAATTTAAGCGTTCTAGATGTAATTAGTTTTTAGATTGGCTAATTTGGTGCTCAAAATACTTTGATGTAACTCTATACTTAAAATTTGTTCATGAAATGTGTTTTGAAGAAATTGGAGGGTCGGCAATGTTGTTCGTATGCAATCTCGTTAGTAGTAGGTTCGAATGAAATGTGTTTTTTTTTGTAGATTTTTAAGATTGGCAGTATGGCTCGTTCTAAGTGGCATTCGCAAACAGATTCAAACGAGGGTCTTATAGAACGGTTTGTTCTAAGATTGTCTCCACTTAGTTCGAAAGCGCGCCGCTATAGTAAACCTAGCTTGTTTTTCACTTAGAAAGCACTGAAACTCTATGCATGTTCAAACGAGTTATGACCATGTTCGAACGTCGATATAAAATTTGCATTGAATTAGTGTTTCTATATTTTGTTGAAGCTCAGGAATTTGAGGTCTATTTAAAGATCTTCCAATGCCCAATTATTTAGAGACTAGGAAGCTATATTTCAATGTTCTAAAAGAGAGTTCTTTGTTCGTATAGCATTAGTGTTAATTCTCTCTTAGAGTTTTCTTGGTTAAACCACAAAAACCTTTTTTTACGCAAATCTTTCAACCGTCGGAGTTTCAGAATTGCAAGAAGAAGCTTGGTATAAAAATTGCCTAAAGATTCTGGAGCTACTGCAGTAAGAGCAAATGTGTCGTTTGCTTGATACAAGGGAGTTTTAGTTACAAAAAGTTTTTGTAAGTATAAACTTTTTGTAATTGGTTCTACTATTTAGTGGATGACTTTATTTGATTTGGCTACTCCGAAATGGTTTTGCTTTTTAAGAATTGTTTCAAATTCGTCACCAAAAATTGTGTTGATTGGTTTTACAGCTTTCATAATATTCAGTGAATAATTTTTAAATTTCGCATTAATTTTGTAAATGCATATTCAACCTTTTCTTCTAAGTGTTGTTAGGAGCCTTAGTTTGGGGCTAATTTTCACAAAATGTTGCTGTTCTATCTCAAGAGCACATATATGAAGAAGTTCAACAAAACAAGTACAAATGTGAAGAATCAAACGTTTCTCTCTCTCTCTCTCTCTCTATTTTAATATTTGGCATATCAGCAATATTATGATGATAAAGACAACAAATGATCATGGAAGAGAATAAGTGTGTACCTTAAAAAGTGTTTTAAAATTGATTAACTTTTTTTAAAATCACATATAAGATTCCATCTACTAATAATGGTGCCATCTAGCTACTACATACTCCTTGGAAGATTGTTAAGCATGGAAATTGGAAGGCAACGAGGGCATTCCGTGACAAAAAGGGCAGGTGAACAGCTCATGTGCTGACTTTGCTTCACAATATTCACCAAATAATTTCTAACTTATTGACAACCACGTACACCTAGGAAGAATCATTGCATAGAGACGTCGACGTTTGAGGTGGCCGGCAGGTCCACATCTTCCCATGGATCATTTTCTGTTATCCCAAGCTTTAATGGTGGATATCATGAAGTTTATGATCTACCGAAAGGCTGAAAGGAAATGGCAGTCGCAGAGCTGCATGGGCCATGAATATGATCATTTTTTTTGTATCCTTCCAAAGAAAGGGTACTCAGAAATCTGAACCCTGCAAAAGGAAGGCTTGTGGGTTTACTCAATTGGAATAATGTGATGATTTCTACAACCTTTTGGTTGGTGTGGAAATTAAGTGTTTATGTTTTTGGTTGTTGGTTGAGGTTGTATTAGCTTGATCATTAAGGAACTTTCTCCCTGGTCCATTTGTCCCACATAACCCATTATTTACGTTTGATTCTGGCATGCACCCACTAGGTGGGTCATTTAGAATCATCACTGCTGTCTCCCTTGTTGATCTACTCTTCTTCTTCTTCTTCTTTTTTGTTTTTTTATGTTGGTCCCATCTTGTAAGGATAAGTGTTAGAATATAGTAGGGAATTTGGTTTTAAGATTTGTTTTAATATCCTATAATCAGATTTGATTTTTTGTTTTGATTCTCATTCTTCTCATCTTGCACATGTAAGTGTTGGAATATATTAAGAGATTTGATTTCAAAATTTGGTTTCTCGATCCTATAATCAGATTTGATAGTAATCAAATCCCATTAATTTGATTGTAAATAGATTGGATGGTATTCAAATCACATTAATTCGATTACTATACTTATCTATAAAAATATCATGTGAATAAGATAAGTTTTAGGCTTTATCATATGGATGTAGGCCATGGACCAAACCACCTAAAAATCATTGTCTCAATTTTCTTTATTTCACTTTAGCTTTCTTTTATGGACAGAGTTTTCTTCTAAACTAGACTTAATCTGTAAAAGTGATATGTGTTCATATCTTTAGTAACATGTGAGATGCACATGAGTTTTTATTTTTTAATATTATTTATTCCAACTTTGTCCATGTTATTAAAAAACATGTGCATCTCACATGTTCAAGGGACATATGTCACTTTTACAGATTAGGTTGGAATAGATTCCTCCAATCTAGTTTGGAGGAAAACTCTATCCTTCTTTTATTATATTTTCTTTCAATAAAATCATTTTTTTTTTTTGACAAAATTTTCCTCCAAATTGGGTTTGAGAAATTTCTTTCAACTTAGTCTATAAAAGTGACATGTATCCATTTTTTGAATAACATGTGAAATACACATATGTTTTTAATAAAATTTCTTCCAACTTTGTCCCTACTATTAAAAAAAATATGTACATCTCACATGCTCATGGGATACATGTTCCTTTTATAGATTAGGTTGAAGGAAATTCCTCCAAACTAGGTTGGAGGAAAACTTTGTCCCTTTTTTTTTGCTACCACCCAAAAAAGATTAGTCAATTTGAGCTTGTTTAGGAAGACAACTTTTCCCAACTCTTCTCATTTTTTTTGGGAAACTTCACTTACCCCCCACGAACTTATGCACATTTCGCAGACACCCCCTCATTGTTTAAAATCTCTCACTTTGGTGTATCGAATTTTGATTTCCTTCCACTTTCCCCCTTCCGTTAGAATTTTCTGTTAAATCTAAACGGAAAAGTGTGAAATTACTAAAATATGCTTAGTCATTTTTCTCATTTTTTCGTTTAATTTAACTGCAATATTTAACGGTGGGGAGTATTTGAAACGAAACGAAAGTTCAATGCACCAAAGTGAGAGATTTTGAACAATAGAGGGGTGTCTGCGAAAAGCGTGTAAGTTCATGGAGGTAAATGAAGTTTCCCCCATTTCTTTTTGGTTGATTTGACACTACTAACATTTAGGTCAACTCAAAACTTTTCAATTTTACTCAAAAAGTTTCAACCTGACAAATAAAAACCATAAACAAAAATTTTAAAAATCAAGAAAATAATAATAATAATAATAATAAATAAGCTCTTTTTGGGGGTGGCCAAGCCACCTCCAACTTCCAAGCACTTTTTAGTTTTTGGAGTGGCTACGCCACTCATGTTAGCCACCCTCGAGTGGTTTTTCGAGGGTGGCTTAGCAACCTCTGCTTGTTTCAGGGGTTGTCGAACCACCCCCAAAATTGCTATTGGGGGTGGCTCGACCACCACAATTTTATTTATTTATTATTATTTATTTTTTGTTTTTGTAATTTTTAATTTTTTATATTTTATATTCTTTAAACCACCAAAACATATTATGAACTATTTTTTCTTCTTGATATTCGCAATTTTGAGTTGAGTTGGAAAGAATAGAAAACAATCAAATGTCCAAACGACCTTTTTTTTTTTTTTTTTTGAAATGTCCACACAAGAGTGGGGAGGGGAAGATTCGAACTAGTGACCTCCGCTTAATTAGGCGTTATTCCAGCCGATTGAGCTACCTCTTGGGGATCAAACGACCCAAATTAATTCCTTATAAAACTCAATTTTACTTAATAACTAGGTAATGTGAAACTTAACACTCATAATTATCTTTATAAACTATCTATTCGATGTGAGTTACTACTCATCTTCTCAACATGAAACCATACATGGTGATTTTTTGCCATCGAGATGGCATATAGATGTGGTGTTTGTGGGTTGAGTGTGTGGGTGGTGTAGATTTTTTAAGGAATCGAGTGACACCTATAAAATGATATATGGTGCGTATAGGCCCGGGGCATGGTGGTCGGCGGTATGTTGACGATGATCCATATTAGTGGATCATGGTGGTTGATCAGGCATTTGTGATAATTGGGCCATAATATCTTAATGGGATATGATGGGTTTTGACAAGCTTTTAAGCCTCAAAGTTTGAATATAGATGGGGGTTCTAACATGGATCAAGTGGCCCAAGCCTGTACTTTTAAAGCCCAAACTAATGTTGCTAATAAGGGCACCATACAAACAAACAATAATGGCGGATCAGGATGACTTATTATTTTGAATTATGATTGACAATTTTGATACGACTTGTGCATCTAATATGAGATCTAATATGAAATTAGTGGGTTAATGTTGATAATTTAACTTGTTTAATTTAATTGGTCAAATTATAGTTAAACCCATGTTTTGACACAATTCAAACTTGATATGCGATACGAAAGCTAGAAATTTTTTTTACAACTTGGGAAGCCCTCACGAACCCAACATTAAAATTAGCAAGTTGGGGTTGAGAGGTCTTACTTGTTTAATTAAAAGAGCTAAGTTAGTGTTGACCTATACAATTTTACATTTTGTTTTTTTTTTTTGACATATACAGTTTTACACTTATATTTCAAAACAAATCAAACTCGACACACAATCACTAATTCCTACCTTAATTTTTTGACAATTAAGTAAGAACAAAGTTTTCCTTAACAAAAAAAAAAGATAAAAAAAAAAAAAAGTCTTTTTCACATGTTAAAATGACGCATGCTATTTTTATAAACTAAGTCAACTCAGTTTGTAGTAAATAATTGGTTCAACAAGGCAATAGCCGGTAAACAAGAATTTCGTATTGAGCGCTTTGAAAATGACATGGCCATGATCATGTTGATTACCATTAGCAATGTGATTCGTTTGTTCCAAGGACGTGATTGCTGGGTCAATATATTCCGAAATCCAAGCTTATTGTTTTGTAACCAAAACAACTTCCGGCCTACCTCTACTTCATTTCCCAATGATTGAGGGACAATCTTTGATCTTAGAAAAAAGGACAACCTTTCTATGTCTCCTCTCAAGCTGTCCAAATGGTTCAGCTTCACCGCATCGAAAGATTGGTTCTACCGTTACTCCTTTGCCAACGCCGGCCTCCGCTCCATCTCCACTGATCTTGGCAACGGCACAGTCATGCATTGTTGGGTGCCGAAATCCCATAAACAGTCCAAGCCCACGTTGCTTCTCATCCACGGCTTCGGTGCCAACGCAATGTGGCAATATGGGGAGCACCTCCGCCACTTCACAGGCCAATTCAACGTCTATGTCCCGGACCTTATATTCTTCGGCCGCTCCTTCACGTCTAGGCCTGAGCGCACTGAGTCTTTTCAGGCGTCTTGTGTGATGAAGCTGATGGAGGCGCATGGGGTACCTACGATGAGCTTGGTTGGGATAAGCTATGGAGGGTTCGTGGCGTACAACATGGCTGTGCAGTTTCCAGAGGCGGTGGAGAGGGCCGCGCTGTGTTGCACTGGGGTTTGCTTGGAGGAGAAGGATTTGAAGGAAGGTTTGCTTAAGGTTTCCGACTTGGATGAGGCGGTGAAGATTTTGTTGCCGCAGACCCCGGAGGAGCTTAGGCGATTGATGCGGTTTTCGTTTGTCAAGCCTGCTAGGGGCATCCCTTCTTTCTTCCTCTCGGATTTCATTGATGTAAGCCTCTCTCACGTGCTCACTTTTATCTTATGAGAAAAATTATTTATTTAGTACTATTACACATCTGCCATATAACTAAAATGATGATAATAGTAAAAATCAACGCATTTAGATTAATATGAACTTCCCCCAAAAAAAATATTGACTGCTTTTTAGTGCCACTTTATTACAATTGTTTGACTATTGTTTAAATAATATACTATTGCTAACAAAATGGTATACCAAGTAAATTAGTAATAAAATCCATTAGTTTAGTTTAGTTTAGTTTTTTTTTTTGAGGAAAGAAAGAAAGAAATTTTCTCTTGGTATTGTATTTTGCTGAAGTCCCCTCGTGGCCTTGGAAGAATTTCAAAGTTACAACATGTTTGGTATAGTATCTTCCTTTTTGAGAGACTTTAAAATACAATATCTGGCTTGCGTGGAGGGTAGGTATCAAAGATTTTACTGGGGATAGGCCGATTTCATTTTGATTAATTATAGGTAGGAAGGAACTTTTGAATTGGAGAATATCCTGTCCAAAAGGAATAGGAGAATATCCAGTTGAGGGCTTTGATTTTTCTACAGAAATCTAAGGCAAAAAAAAAAAAAGACACATCACCCTCTTAATTAAACATGAAAAATAATAACAAAAGGAAACTAACCCACGTTAAGTTTAAGGTTCCTTCAAATCCTCCATCCCCACATCTGCAAAGAAAAAGTGACCTCCCCTCCGTATTCGGATCCTCCAACCCACGTTTGCAAGAAAAGAAGCTTGACTATGATCCGAAGATGGTGGCAAAGGCTTGAAGAAAAAGTTGCAAGGACCGATTTGGGAGTGAAAAAATTCTGGTTTTTTTTTTTTTTTCATAGTTCACAGGTTTTAATTTTCTTCATTTTCTCCTCTATTTCGTACGGGATCCGAATCATCTTTTCAAATTTGAGCCTACAATATATATATATAGATATATATATTTTATGGGTTCTTATTTTTTGGCTTTTAAAGTTCATGGCTCTTGGGCGATTCCCCCTTTCTATTGGGTTCTAATTTCTCCTCATTTCAAAATTTATTTTTTCTGGGTTCTTATTTTTAAGTTCATGATTCTTGTAGAGGATTGGCCGTAAAACAGGTCATGGGTTCTTCATTTTTGTTCATGGGTTCTTGTTTCCTATCTGGGTTTTTCATTTTTTTTCCTGGGTTCTTCATTTTTTGGACGTTTGGAATTTATGGGTCATTCTAATATAAGATTCCAAATTCCTTTGATATAAGATATAAGAGCCAAGAGAAAGATACAAATTTGAGACACTCAGAATCTAAAACAAAATAGAGGACAATGAAACTCAGACACCCAATTTGAATTCATAAACACACATCGGAATGATTCATTTGACACAAAAATATCCGCAAAAGGAAGAAGAAGAAAAAAAAACCCAGATTATTTTTTCCTCTGTTTGGTAGTAGTGAAACTTTCTGGGTTTTTCTATTTTCTTGTGGTTAATAGAATGAAACCCAAATACAGATATTTTATTTCATATTTTTCTTTGTTTGTCTTTTCCTATTCTCAACTTTTCCATCACTAAACAGTCTAAACGTGTCTTGGTTTTTGAGTAGTTAACGTTTGCAGAGTTAAGCAGAGTTAACGTCTACGTTTGTTATTTTATTTATTTATTTTATTAAGGGAGTGATGTGTCCTATTTTTAGTCAAAGGATTTATGTAGAGAAATCCAAGCCCTTAACTGGATATTCTCCAGTTTTTTTGGACTAGAGAGGATCCTTTTCCTTAACGGATGGGGTAAAATCACACACACCACAATAAATAGTCTCATGATTCATGAGGAGTTTTTTTTTTTTTTTAAAGAGAAAATCATTTAAGTCTCATTAAATAAAGATCACGAGCGTAAACACTATTACATCACAGAACAAAAAGCTCTGATAAAATTATAGTCGAAGCTACAGGATTACAAGTCATAGATACTTACATAAAAATCAAAAGTCAAAACTTATCTATGATGATAATATCCGCTAACTTATGACTAATTTTCAGTTGTAACATCAGATTTGTTCATGACAGATTAAACTCAATGCATAGGTAGCTCATCTTTCTCGGCCCTGGTAGCAGGAAATCTGTCGAAACTCATCTTCCTAAGCTCGAGAGCTAGGAAATGGATTACATCCACAACCCAAAGGTCTGGACAATCTCTATTTAAACAAAATTACAGAAAACAAAAAACAGAGAAAACCTAGCCCTCGCACAAATTTGCTTCTGAGAAGACTAGATCTACTCCTCATCTACTTAAAACGGTCAGGAAACTACATTTTTCTCCTTATAGATCACTCACAAGAGCAGATCTAAGAGAAGAAAAAATTCTATTCAAAACAAACAAAACAAGAAACACAACCATAAAAAACAGCAACTGGAGTGGAGAAAATGATGGGCACTGGCCAGCGATGGCACGTGGCGGAGCAAATGGGCAGCACATCACCTTGGAGGGCGGATAAAAGTGGCCGGAGTTGCTGCATATAGCCGAAAAATATCTAAAAAAACACAAAAAATAAGGGAAAAAACAGGTAGAAGGGGAGGGGGAAATTAGGAAGGGAGAGAGGGAGAGCTCCCTCCTCTTCTCAGAATGGTTCTTCTTCTATAATGGTTCATGAGGGGTTGCTCAGAGGAAAAAGAAAAAGAAAATGAATTTTTGATTTCTGTGATATAAGATTTTCAAAAATAATTTCTTGTGTTTTAAGTTAAAAAATTAAAATCCTTATCGTTATAAAATTTAATAGAATCCTTTAACATGACAAAATAATAAGTGGGTTGTCGGTGAGAGAAAATGAGATTTAAAGGACATTTCAACATTCATAATTCTTTTTGTAATTGAGCCCTACCACCATTAGTGCTTGTCTACTGTAAGGTTGTAAACAGTTCAGCTTCTCCCGTTTGAGTGTTACGTGAATACGTAACAGGTAAGGGTGGACAAAACCCCTACGTAACGGATAGGGGTGGAACCTGTACCTTTTAAATTTTAAAGAAAACTAAAACTCTTTTCACAAACATAAAGTTTGGGAGTAATTCTGCTTAATTACTCTTAATTAAAATATCGTCACTTGGAGGCTGGCTACCCCTACAAAGATAACAAATGCAATATTAACTCTAAAATAATTAATTAAATAATTAAAATACAAATAGACACATGTTTATCTCTAATCTAAAAATACTAATAAAAAAACTAATATAAACTTAATCTTAAATAAAATCTAATCCCTAACTTTACTTTTGTAACATTGAGATGATCCAGTTGATGCTATTTCTTAGAGTAATACTATAAGTCTTTTTAGAGTAATTCTAAATGTAATATGACATTTAAAATCACCAATAGATCAAAAATCAATAAATCACATATCAATTAAATTCAATAGTAATTTTGAAAGTCACATCACATTTGAGATGACTCTATAAAAATTTTAAGAAACCTTATAACATTACTCTATTTCTTATGTTTATAGGAAGATGAAAGACAAGTGTCTTTGTGAGAATCAAATGGTGCAATTTTACTACCCTGTTATAATAACACTGTTATTACAACCTTGAAAAAAAAAATTAAGTGGATATTAATTTTTAAGGAATATTAGACACTTTTTAACTCACTAGCAAGGCATTGTTATTCCTTGAACTTCTGTCTCTTTTATTCTGAGTAAACCGGTAAACCTTTCTATTTGGACAGGTGATGTGCAGAGACTATGTTGAAGAAAAGCGAGAATTGATTAAAGCAATACTCAAAGGTCGAAAACTTTCCAAACTTCCAAGGATCCAACAGGTTCTTATCATTCTCTCGCTCACTCACTCACTCACTCTTATTCATCATATCTTAAAGATAATGAGGTAGCAGTTGAATGAAAACCATGTTTAATGTCTTTAATTAAGCATCGAAAATTGAAAGCAATTTAAAGCATTATTGTAACACCTTGATTCTATATTTGAGAATTCTAAAAAAAAACAAAAAAAAACTCAGCAATGTGTGAGTAGTGATACTTTAAGCCAAAATAAAGGCAATATTAATTTAGTGATGTTTGAATAGTGACGCTTTTTAATCAACACTAAACATGGGGTCAAAAATTAGTGATAGTGGCTTTTACTGTTGAAAGAAAGCTATATATATGGTGTCCTTTTAGCTCACACGATATTAGATCATGTCCTTTTAGCTTACACGACACATTACCAATGGTGTCGTTAGACTCGTTACTCACACGTCTCTACATGAAAAGTGATGTTTGAACGATACGATGTCACTTTTCATGAAATTTCGATTACTGTGCAAGCGAGATGAAACTTTTTATACCGAAAACAAAATACATTTTTTTAATATCTCTAAAGGGTACAAAAACAAATCATATATATATAAAAGTCGAATCACTCTCAGAAGTGTTTTAATATTGCGATATGTGTCACGAACCCTTTTTATTTTAAAGTTAAACCGATTTTTTAAGAGTAAACCGGTTTTCTAAGAAAAAACCAGTCATTAATTGCATTAATTATATATTCAAGAGTTTTTCATATATAAATTATTCAATAAATTAAGTATTATTAATGTCCTAGTCAAATAAGAAAACAAATAATATAAATTAAATTATTATGTTTAGTCAATTTAATATGTATATTAATACGTTTAGGATTCTAAAAAAAAAAAAAAAAAAAAATCATATATATATGATTGATTAGCGTTATTAATTGTGTTAATTATATTTCAATATAATCTTAGTATCACTAATTGTGTTAACTATATTATAATCTATGTATTATTCTTGCTAATTTTTTCTTTCTCTTTATACTATTCATTTTAAATCATATATACTTATAGGAACAAAGATTTATTTATTTATTTTTTATTTAAAGAGATGATATATATATTTTATATATGTCTTTTTAAATTATAATAAGAAATGATCTGTTAAAATTATAATAAAGAATCTCACGCATAGCGCGGATTATAAAAACTGAACCGGTTATAAATTGAAACTGGTTCATGTTTTTTAAGTGAAAAACAGAGGGTTTTGTATTTTTGAAACTGTACGTTTAGTATCCCACTGGACTCTCATACCGACTTAGTCTCTATATATAGCTCAACCATTCAAATCCCTTAATTTTTTTTTTTTTTTTAAAAAACCTCAACCATTTAAATAGGGTTTTCTCTGTTCTCCATCGTCACTTTTATCTCTGTTACTCTTCCTTACTTCTAGGTTATCTATGTTTAGCAATATATTGTTGTATAACCTTTAGTATGTTTATTATTATTATTATTATTATTGAAATAGGCGTAATGATTAATTATATAGATTGCCGGATTTTTACTCAACATAATGATTAGGTATTTATTTTTTATTTCATTAGCAAAAATAATTTTTATAATATATATATATGATTAGCATCCTACGAACAATTATATATTCGACGTCCAAACCAAAGTGTAAAATCACAACGGTCATCTTGGGACATATTTTTGCTTAGTGTCCATTAGTTTATAAAATCGTTAATTGTTCAATATAACATGCTTTTTATTTGATATTTTTTTGAGGCCTATTCACCTATGAGATTTTTTGTTTATTTGTATGATTTACCCAAATTTATATGTTGAGTAATATATTGGTGTATAACCTTTGTTATGTATTTTTTATTTAAAGATGCGTGATATTTTTTTTTTACAACCTATAAAGAAAAGTTCGATAGAAATATGTTTAAATTCTGAAATTAAACTATAAAAAGAATCTCGCGTGTACTTTTTTTTTATAATCAAAGTACTTTTTCGAATGTTCATAATTTTGAATTTTATTTATATTAAAATCTAATAAGTATTACATTAACAATATTAGAAGTTCTTTCTAATTTTATATTGATGTTTTGATTAAGCAAAATTCAAGTTTTCCTATTATAATTATAAAAAGTAAATTTCATAATACTTATAAAAAGTACTATTATAATATAACCTTAAAAATCTCGCGCATTGCGCGGATTATTAGCTCATATATATAAAACTTAAAACTTAAAAAATAATTTTTTTTGAAAAAAGAAAAGAAATAGAGGGGTGGCTGCCAACCATCCCCTTGGCGGAGGGGTGGCCAGTGAGCCACCCCTAGAGTCGGCTGGGGCTAGCATGCGGCCACCCTCAATCACCTCTGAGGTCGCTTGCAGGCCACCCCCAACCAAATTATGGCCAGTGAGCCACCCCTAGAGGCGGGTAAGGAAGGCACGTGGCCACCCTCGATCACCTTTGGGATAGCTAGTGGGCCACCCCCAGCCAAATTTGGGGTGGCCTGAGGCCATCCCCACCTTTTGGGAGGCCCGCGAGCCACCCCATATCTGGATGGGAGTGGTCCACAAGCCACCCTAGAGGTGGTTGCGCACCACCCTCACCTAAAAATTTTAAAAAATAATTAATTTTTAGTCTTGTGTAGGTGTGAGAGAGAGAGAGAGAGAGAGAGAGAGAAGGGCATACTCTTTCTTTAATTTCAAAGATAATGTCCACCTTGTAAGCACAAATTTCGAATGTTAAATTTTCAAAAAATAGTTAGTGTTGTTTGAAAGTGCACAATTTAAATGACACCTTTTGACACTTGAATAGCGTCGTTTGAACAATAACATTAATTAAATGACACCCTTCTGAAGCGTGAATAGTATCGTATGAATAGTCTGACACGTGAATAGTGTTGTATGAATAGTAACACAATGTATTCTATAGTGAGTGATATTGTTTGAACAGCAAAAAGACACCTTTTAGTTAGGGGTGTCAATGCAGGCGGTTATTAACCGCCCACCAACTGCTAACCGTTATAACCACTAACCACCTAACCGCTATAACCGTTAACCTGCTATAACCGGATATAGCGGTTAGCGGTTATAGGGTTTACTAACCGTGACCGCTAACCACTTTTTATATACTATATTTTTATAATTATAATTATAATAATATTTATACATATAACATAATTAATTGATCATTAATGATTAAATTACATTTTTGTTTTAAATAATTAAATCACAATTTGAGTATTAATATATTATCATTATAATTTATTTGATTATATTACATGATCAATTAATCATAAAATCATTTGATTATATAATAACAAATTACACATACATATTCATAAGTCATAAGTTATAAGTATATAAGTTCATACTAATACAATAATGAACAATTAAGTATCTAGAGACTTAGGCTCCGTTTACTTCGACGTAAAATGGATTTTGTTGAAAAATATTTTAAGAGAAATCATTTTTCTTAAAAATGTTTTCCGTCGAAAATATTTTACGGTGTTTACCGTACGCACGGAAAATCAATTTTTTTTCTTCATATTTTCATTTAATTATATTAACCTATAAAATGTAATTTTTATTCGCAATATAAAAATATTAATATAAAATAATTCATGTTTGGTAGTTAAAATTTGACAAAAACAATAACTGGCCTATTTGAGAATATTTTTGGATTTTTCATTTTTTTTAAGAAAAAAATAGAAAAATAGAACCGGTCCCACATTTCCTTCTCCAAATCGACGGCCTTCGTTGCTCCATCACCGTTCTCATCATCCTCTTTGTCTACATCGCCACTCAACAACGGCACTATCGGGCCTGTGCAACAACATGCCCGTCGTCATCATCATCTGCTTCGGCGGCTTCTTCTTCTTGATCAAACGCTAATGTTTTCTCTGTTTCTAGGCCTTCCTGCAAAGGCCGGCCAGGACCTTGTAGACGGCCAGGATGAGNGGGGTCAAATATTTTTTATTTTTCAATATAGGCTCTTTTTATAGCAATTGGGACAAAAAAAAAAAACTAAAAATACAAAAAACAAATGAGTGTAAAAAATGCTACAGTATTAATAAAAGCCAAAAAACAAAGCCCAATTTTGAAAAAGCGGTTAGCGGGCGGTTATCTATTTCACTAACTGCTAACCGGCGGTTAACCGCTAACCGCTAGCCTAGCGATTAGCGGTTAGCGGTTGCGGTTAGTGAAATCTACTAACCGCTAAGGTGGTTACGGTTAGCGGTTATTGTTACTAGTAGCTAACTGTAACCGTATTGACACTCCTACTTTTAATGTCTATTT
The DNA here is from genome assembly GCA_006937295.1 of Carpinus fangiana. NCBI lineage: Eukaryota > Viridiplantae > Streptophyta > Magnoliopsida > Fagales > Betulaceae > Carpinus > Carpinus fangiana. Next base: position 21,825,897 of record CM017322.1, read on the forward strand.
TTTTATCCAAACAATACAATCCCAAACATCTTCGAAGATGAATAGTCCACTTTAGAGTGTATGGTTTATAAAAGTCACTCAAAGTGAATCTAGGAAAACTCTAAATTGGATTGTCTTTTTGGCGCGATAGCGTAGATATAGGTAGTGCGCTTTATAAGTTCGGCTAAGATGGTATTAAAGCAACCTAGTAACATTATATAGTACTGAAACACTGCATGACATGAACTTTACTAGGACGTTATGGTCTGTCTCAATTAGCATATTCAGAAATAATGTGTCCATGATTCAATCATATTATGCTATAAATCCCTATTTCTTAAAGTATTTATTCATCAATTTGTTATTATAACCTCACTTGAAAATTAATTTCTGGTTGTCCCACAAAGCAGCCGACACTAGTAATATGGGGAGAGCAAGATGAGATATTCCCTCTGGAACTGGGGCACAGGTTAAGATGGTATAACCTCAAAGTTCCAGCTTAATTATTAACTGTTGGAACATTAATTTCCATAAATAGATTTGTCTAATCCCTGCATAATATTTTGAAATTAATGTTTGGTTTAGGCATTTGGGAGAAAATGCAGAGCTTGTAGTCATCAAGCATGCAGGCCATGCGGTCAACCTAGAAAAGCCAGAGGAGTTTAACAAACACTTAAAATCATTCCTTAATGGTTAACGTTGGCCATGGCTCTCCCAAAGCTCAATCGCTGCTTGAAGAATTTTTTATTTTTTATTTTTTATTTATTTTTATTTTTTATCATGATGTTACTTGAAATAATTAGTTACAGCATGTTTTGATTTTGTGATGTGAAAGCTTTTCAAAAACTTCATAAACTCAAAATTTTAACCTCTCAAAACTGTGATTAGTCTTTCTTTTTGTCAATGAATCAAATTACAAAAAAAAAGAAAGAAAAAATGTGTACATACTCCCTCAAACTATCACTCAATTGACAATGTCTTCTCAAACTTTCAATTGCGTTAATGTTCCTCCTAAGCAACAAAAACACAAATATAACCCCAGCTTTTTTGGCCAAGGATTTTTTTTTTTTTGAAAAAAAAATATTTTTTAATTTTTTTAAAAAAATTTAATTAGATGGCAGTGATGACGTGGCCACTTGTGCCAAATGTCAACTTTTAATTGACGGAATGACTAATTTGGTTATTTATCAAAATCACAGGGACCTCTATAATCAAAATCAAATCCTAAGAGAAAAAAATAAAGTTATGAAACCCCATGGGGTATTAGGTATTTAACCCTTTATTGAAACAATCTCCCTCGTCGAGCATAGTACTATGATGGATGTTCTTGTATTGTCCCCCTTTTTATTATTAATCTAAAAAAATGAAAATATGCAAGGCCATCTATTCTTTTTGTTTAGGCTATTCTTAAATTTGGCCTTTTGGGGTGGTCGAATTACAACCAAAAGACCCTTCATGGTGGCCAACCAATTTTTAATTTTTTTGTTCTTTGATTTTCTGTAATTTTCTATTTGCGGGTAAATTTGTGTTTTTGTAAGGACAAGTAGGAAAAAATGACGATTTTGTCACAAAGGCAAACCACATTTATAAGTTCATTTTGAAATTACAAAGATTTATTTGTTACAATGTCGAACCATATGGACCAATTTAATATTTCATAGTTTTCCTTCTATTTTAAGCAAGACTTAAATGCTTTTAAATGAATAAACATGGAAAGCTGGAGGGTATTAACCCCAAATAGTAGTAATTGTGTTAGAGATGACTAACAATTAGTGGTTTAAAACTCGTTCTAGGGTTCACTTTAATGTAATGTTAGGAATCACATTTTTATTTAACTACTATCATAGAATGTTGATGTGGTAGTTATGAAAGTGTTAATTAGTAATTAAATTTACTGCTTCCTATCAACTTAATCTTTTTTTTTTTTTTTAAAAAAAACCAATATATAGGGATCATATAAATGATATAAGGAACTGACTCTCCCTCCCTCGTCGTATGTACTCTTCCTTGGAAGTTTGGATCATTCCCCAAATATGGTTCGACAGTTTCCTTCCAGTAGCAGAGGGACTAAGAGGAATAAATAGAGATTTCATAGATAATACGAATATATATATAGGGATCATATAGATGCCAATTGAAAGCTTAAATAAGCCATGGACAGGTTGATTCTTGCAAGAAATTTCTGTTTTGATACAACCCATTTGAATCTTTGCATCCTCTTAATTACATTTTGTAGTTGTACTAGTACATTTTTGACTTCTTCAAGGAAAGAAGATGGTTTCCATTGGCTGGATTGAGAAGTGAGCTTGTGATGCAGATCAGACAAAGTTCGGAGCTTCTTTGTTACTGCGCTCGATCTTGCGATCGAGCGCACGATCGAGCGCCCACCTACGCTCGATCGCAATCGTGCCTGCGCTCGAGTGCACCAGTTCAAAGACTCTTTGTTAGAGCGATCGTTGAAGGCGATCACGTGCATGATCGAGCGCCCACCAGTGCTGGATCGCACCCGTGCCTGCGCTCGAGCGCACACGGGACCTTATGTTAATTTCCTGCGTTTTAGTTATTAATTACGACTCTATTTCCTTGTTTTAGTAGTATTATGGTTTTAGGAGTCTTTATTTCGTTATTTTATTAGGTTTAGAGTTATGGGGGTATTTATGTAATATTTTAATAGGTTTAGGGTTTGTGGCTATAAATATATGCTTAGAGCATTTGCAATGGAAGAGCTAATTTTTTATTTTTATTTTTATTATATTTTTTTTTTATGTAAAATAGCTCCTCAGAACTCAATTTATCTAGTTTAGTTAATGACTTTTTAAGGACCTCCTACATCCGATTAGTTATATTTTTATCTATATCATTTTATTTTATTTTTTTATTTTTTATAATGATTGTATTTTTCTTAAATATCTTATTTTTCAACTTTTGAGAAAAAAGTGACGCAGAGAGAGAAATAATAGGAGAAAATTTTGGAAAAAATGAGATGTGAAAGAGAAATAGTAGGAGAAAATTTTGAAAAAAAAAAAAGAAAACAGGTGAGAGAAACAATTAAAAAAACGTGGGAAGAAAATTTTGGGAGAGATAGTGGGAGAAAAAAAGAAGTAAGAAGAAAATTTAGAAAAATAGCTCTTTGAATAGTGCCGCTACATGTAGCTTTTTTTTTTAGCTCATTTAATAAAATATCTATTCTACATTTTTTTTAGCTTATCCAATGTAGATGGTATTTGATCAATTTAAAGAGCTATTTTAGATAAAAGTGACATTTAACTCTCCATTGCAAATGCTCTTATAGCCTCCAAACAACACAGTTTATGTTGATTATTGATTTTATGAATGAAAATTACTCATAGTTGAGTTTTTTCCCCCTTTTTTCCTTAAAAATGCTAGAGAGTATATAGATTTTCAAGAAGGGTTCTCAGATCATTGATAGACTCAAGATCTGGAATTACATATCCGCTGCGTTATTTGTTGTTCTTCGCTGCAGCCTACTAAGTCGCGCTGCATCAGTTGATATCAGAGGGTTACTTTCCATGAATGGGGAAGAGCAACCGCTTTGCAGACATGGACGAAGTGTACGTGCACACGGAGACAATACGTAAGGAGCAACCGGCAATTTGTTTACGGCACATGAGTGGTGGGTCGGACATTTGTCGTCGCCAACCAAGACCACGATTTGTGGAGGCAGAAGGCAAATTTATCGCTGAACGTTGGCAATACAAAGAGGATCAATTCCGGGCTATGAGGGATCAGATTGAAGACCTTACCACCCAATTATCCAACTTGTGTGGTCATGAAGTGAATGGATCTAGGAACCCGTGTATAGAGTGCCGAATGCAGGGACGTCAGCACCTTGCGCCCAATCAGCAGGTGAGTAGATTCGAACTCAAGATTCTAAAATTCCGAGGGGATCAACAACTACCCAAAGAATTTTTGGATTGGGTGTTGGCTATTGAAGAGGTTTTTGAGTTCAATGGGGTGCCTGAGGAACGACTAGTCTCTTTGGTGGTACATGCCTTCCGGGGAAGAGTTGCTGTGTGGTGGCAAGAATTGAAAAAAAATCGCAAGTGGCAAGGCAAATTGAAGATCAATAGTTGGGAGCACCTATTGAAAAAGATGCGAGTTGCTTTCTTGCCCTATAATTATACCATGGAGCAACAATCACAAAATTGGAGACAAGGTTCTGTGGTTGTAACAAAGAAAATTGAAAGATCGTACAAAAAAGAGGCGTTTAGGGCAACATGGAGTGAGGCGAAGAGTCCAAGACAGGTCAATTGGACCCCTACTTGCCAACCACAAATCCATAAAACCGAATCCATATATTGTGGAGGAGTAAGAAGAATCCGTGGATGGAGAGTTTCAGGAATCTGACTTCATTGATGAAGAGTTCGAGCATGAAGGTGTTGAAGATGAAGATCATTCACAAGAGCTTGTAGATTGGGATACTCCACCAATCTATGATGATGACGTCGATGAAGATGACCAATTGGAAGATGAAGAGCCCACATACGACATTGCCGACCATGAAGAAGATGACATCGCCGAAGATGAAGATGTTGATGAAGACCTTCTAGGTGAGGTGCCTAATTTTAATGGTGAAGATGTTGATTACGTCGATTTCCTTGGTATAGAAAATATTTAAATTCTCCTCACGATGATTATGGTGAATTTTATATGGATGAGGAAAATTATATGTTCACAAGAAAATCAGTGGTTGACCCATTCTTGAGTGTTTTCATGGCACGTGGAAGAGAGAAGGAACGACAGAAGAATGGCAAAGCTGAAGTATTGATAAGTGGTGTATTGGGCGTTCACGACAGACAACAAGGTATTTCGATGATGAGAAGCGTCACACTTATTTTAGGATGTTGTCTTGTTTTGATCTTGAGGAAAGGTGAGTGGAATGAGTTGAAGGACCGTGGAAAGGACCGGCCGAATTCGAGAACGAATTCTCTCCAACATGGGGAGAATGATGCAGATCAGACAGAGTTCGGAGCCTCTCTGTTACTGCGCTCGATCCTGCGATTGAGCGCCCACCTACACTCGATCGCAATCATGCCTGCGCTTGAGCGCACCAGTTCGAAGACTCTCTGTTAGAGCGACCATTGAAGGCGATCGCGCGCATGATCGAGCACCCACTTGCCATCTATCGCACCTATGCCTGCGCTCAAGCGCAGACAGGACCTTATGTTAATTTCCTGAGTTTTAGTTATTAATTACAACTCTATTTTCTTATTTTAGTAGTATTATGGTTTTAGGAGTCTTTATTTCGTTATTTTATTAGGTTTAGGGTTATGGGGGTATTTATGTAATATTTTAATAGGTTTAGGGTTTGTGGCTATGAATATATACTTATAGCCTCCAAACAATACAGTTTATGTTGATTATTGATTTTATGAATGAAAATTACTCATAGTTGAGTTTTGTTTCCTTTTTCCTTAAAAATGTTAGAGAGTATCTAGATTTTTAAGAAGAGTTCTCAAATTATTGATAGACTCAAGATTTGAAATTAATTTTTCGCTGCATATTTGTTGTTTTTTGCTGCTGCCCACTAAGTCGTGCTGCATCAGCTTGCATTTTGTTGTGCCCCTTTTTGGAATAAAAAGCCTTACAATAGGATAATTGTAGACTCCCTGGAAGTCCAACTTGTGTAAGCTCCTTGTACAGTTTGACCTTATTAGATCATAGATCATAACTACTGGCCCATAGTTGTTGAGTGAAGAACACTTGGGCCTTCTAAGGTTGTCGAATTGGCCTGTGTAGAAAAGATCAATCATGGGTTGGAGTTTGACTTTGAGCCACAGGCAGTAATTGAGCCCAATGATTGTTGACGGAGCTCTAGTAGGTTTTTATATTTTTTTTATTATTACTTTTTTAAGGGTAATTACATTTTCTTCCATGAACTACAAAATATTTTCACTTTGTCCCCGTGAACTGTCATCCCTACTGCCCGACCCCATGAACTATTACTTTGTGCCCAAAACCCTCATTCTGTCAGTTAAAGACGTTAACTCAGATTGTTTACCCGTTACTTTGCCTTCATAAACTACAATTCATTATTACTTTGCCCCACAAACTATAACGCATTATTACTTTGCTCCATGAACTACAACGTATTGTCACTTTGAACGTCTGAGTTAATGCTTTTGACTGATGGAAGGGAGGTTTTGAACTCAAAATAGTAATTCATTGGGTCGAGTATTAGGATTGATAGTTCATAAGGCAAAATGAAAATGCGTTGTAGTTAATAATGAAAAAAATAATTACCCATTTTTTTAATGAAACCTCGTCTGAAAATCATGGTTTTTCATGGTTTTGTTTGACTTGGCGTTCGAAATCGTGCCAAGTGGACTAACAAAGTAAAAAAAAATTGCTCTCAATAGACCTGTCTCTTTTATTTTATTTTATTTCACCCTAATAACAAATTATGTCTTAATTTTTTATTTTTTATTTTTTCACCATGATGTACTCATAGGAATGGCATCAGGGCGTCATATTCAGTATTATCAATGTGTATCAAATGGGCCTTGAGAGTTTGCAAGCATGGTGAAAGATCACCAATAAGACATCATGGACAGAAAAGAATTCGGGGAGAAGATTATTCAGAATCTGAGGAAGAATGAGGTAAAATTAAAGGACGTCTTTCAACATATATATATATATATTTGTTCACTTCATAGAAAGTATAATTTTTTTAGGCAAAAGAAGGGACCACGATGCCTGCATTTACATGGATAACACACCACCACACACAATACCAAGACAAATTTAAACGAAAACCCACTTTTTCACTACACTCTACAAATTAAGAACAATTCTTAAAATACTTCAATGTAAGGTTTTGTATTTAAAGGAATTTATAAAAATACCCACAACTGAATCTTTGACATTATTTTAAAAAAAAAACATTTTCTTAAAAAAGAATATGGATATTTTGAAAATTTGACAGGATTTAAACGGAAAATCCTAGGGGTGAAATTGAAAAAAATTGAAAGATTGATACAATAAACTGACACTTTTTAAAGTTTAAGAGTATGATTACAAAAGTGATGAAAGATTAGGGGTACTAACTTAAGTTTTTCTTCTTTTTTTTTTTTTTTTTTTTTTTTTTTTTTTTTTGTATTTTTTTGTTTTTGTTTTTGTTTTCAATTTTTTAGGAGAAACTTCAGAAAACTTCATAGACTTCAATGCATTTTGAAATTATCTCTTGGAAGTTCACAAACTTTCAATAAAGCGTATGAGACATTAAATTTCTTTTAATTAACCCATTATGTTAGGATTTCCTGCTAAATCTTTTCAAAATTCTCAAAATACCCATTTTTTTTTATATAAAAAATAAAATAAAAAATTAGGAAAAACTTCACTTTGGCCAACTGAACTTCCACCTGATTTTACAAACCCCTCTTGAACTTCCAAATCTCTCATTTTGGACCATTGAACTTCCATTTGCTTTCAAATAGGACCCTTCCGTCTATCTGAATCATTAAGCTCAAATGGAATGACTCTCACGTGATTTTTTACCCCTGAGTTACCCGTTTAGCCCTCACCCTCACTCACCCTTACACTTACACTTACAACCATATATTAAAACACACCACTGTGCAAGAAAGAAGAAACCCCCGAGAACGAAGGGAGCACGAAGGCCCACTACCCAAGTTGTAGAAAAAAATCAATGGGTTCCAGCCATCCATTCGAAAAGATTAGGAAGGAAGTCGAAGAAACAAAGATGAGGATTTAGCTTCCAACCTTGTCAACGACGTCATGATGGTGAAGAATCCCACATTACGGCGATACCTAGTACCGATGAAAGTTGATTCTATAATCCACCGGAAAAATTATCCACTACCTAGTACTGGCTGCAAAATTACCCACTACCCAGTACCGGCGAGGTGACGACAGTGAAATATGGAGCACTCTGAGGGTAAGGTATGTGATTCAGGATCGAGCTATCTAATTTGCAAATGTGGGAGCAAAATAGTTATCAAAACTGCATCAACAATTAAAAATCATGGCAAAAGGTTTTATGCTTGTGTTAATTATTTGGTAAGATGTGTTTAAGAATTTATTTTTTCATAGAAATTTCCCTAATTTGCATGATTATGCAGAATGAAAAAAATCGTTGTTGCAATTTTTTTTTTTAAATGGGTTGAACCAGAAATTTGTGTGTGCGGTGTTCAAGTGATGTCGATGTTGATGGAGTGGCAAAACAAGTTGAAGTCCGAAAGGGCAATGGAAGTCTTCAAATGCAAGATTGAGCTTGTTGAGTACAAGTTAAAAATTGAAGTTGATGCTGCTAATTTTGAACTTAAACTTCAAAAGGTTGAGAATAAGTATCGTTGGATGCAGCTGAAGTTTCGAGTTGCACTTGCATGTTGTTGGTGTTTAGTTGATGTATTGATGTGTTTCCCTTTTTCTAATGGACTTGCATCAAGGCTGATGTTAAGCAGCTGAAATAGACATTTTGTTGTCTTTATTTGTATTAGACTTGTATGAATTGACCATTTTCGTAATGTTTTTTAGGTTTTAGTTATATTGTAATATTTGCTATGGTTTGTATGGATTTTGTTGGTACAATTGACTCTAGTATTGAAATGGATTTGTCCTCTAAATTTATGGTATTGTGACCCCAATTTCTATTATTGCTTGCTGTTGTGTTACCTTTATATTGAGAAATAAAACATGGGCTAAATATTATCATCCACATGTTGTCATCCACAAAATTTACACCAAATGTGTAAGAACTCCTAAACTAATCCAACTATCAAAATCATAGCAAACACTACATATATAATCACAACTACTTAAGAAATTACATATTTAATTCTAATCCAAAAGTTGCATAAATGTTGCCAAAACATATATGACCATCATCTACAATTCATCCATTACAATGTTTACAAAATACCCAAAACAGCTACAAGTAGTTAGTAATAAAACACTAAAAACTGAGACAAACACACGTTCACACAATAACATTCATGGTTCCTGCATTTTCTGCTTCCCTTTGTCCTTCACTGTTTTGGTGGAATTATCTTTCCCCCTATCCATTCTTCACCAGCTTTGGGAGGACCCTAAGAGCATACTGGTCCACCACCTAGAATTGGGGGTGGCCAAGCTGGGTTATCAGTCAAATCAACAATAATCTTCTGCTTGTTTGTAGGTTCTCTTCCATTCCTTACATGTTTCCTCAACCTACCACCTGCCCCCTTGTCCTTATGGCCAATCCAATGGTTGTTTTCTTCTTATTCCCAAATATGGTAGATGCCTGCAATTAATCACATACAATTAAGCCCCTAATTTTTTTTAAGGGTTTAATTTACAGAATATGAAGAGTTACTCACATTTGGTTTGTATGCAGACTGTGTTGTTGTTCTGACTGGCTGGGTGGTAGAAGGTGCATTTCTCACATGCTGGATGACAGAAGTTGCTACTTCCATAGGCTGTGTCACATGCTGTACTGCAATCTCTAAACATGGCCTAAATGCAGACTGTGAGACATGCAGTGATGCATTCAGTGAGGCTGGCCTAAATGCAGGCAGTGTTGTAGGCTAGGATGCAGTCTGTGAGACATGCAGTGATGCAATATGTGAGGCTGGCCTAAATGCAGGCTGGGATTCAGGCTGTGAAAGTGTTTGACTTATGGTTGTTGAACAACCACCAGATTGTGATCCCCCTGCCCTACTTGAACTTGATGGTGTGTTCACTCTTCCCTTTTTCCTACCGGTAGTTGAAGTGGCAGTTGAAGATCCATCCAACTACAAACACAAACAAATAAATAAATAAAATATGTAAACCAATTTAGTAAATTAAACAATAAGCAGTAAACACTAAACAATAAATATTATCAATGAATAAACCATTTCCATGTCCAAATTTCAGTCAGTTGATGCATTATCTCTGTAGTATTGTCTAACATGTGACCTTCATTCCTCTTGTCTCTGCCTAGCAACACATGACCTCTTGTTGTGACAAAACTTCATGTAGCACCCACATTGATTCTTGTTACCCCTCTTCCTAATTGAATTAGTATTTCTAGGTTCATCTGCACCCCTTTGTCTTATTTTTTTAGGTCTGCCAAGAGCTGCTCTCGCCTTGGTTGGCTCAATCTTTGGTTGGTTGCTTATAGGCCACTGCTCTTCACTTGGCATAGGGCAGACAGTGCAGTCATATGACTTGTAGTAATTCTCCTTGCCATAGTAATCACTCAAATATTCGGTTGGGTCTCCACCTTGGTGTAAAATGGTAGAAATGGCATGAGAACATGGGATACCAGTTACATCCCATTTCCTACAACCACAAGTTCTTCCATCCACATCTACAACAAATTTCTTCCCAATGCACTCAACTTCAAACATACCCTGACCGGCATACGTACACCAACAATTACTAGCTTCTTCCAAATCTTTGGCCCTAAGGCCTCCTCCATTGAATTGATTAACTCATTTTTCCTCACATATCTTCTCATCAACTTACATCTAATACCTTCCAACATGCTCAAGATTGTTTGGTCACGGTATTTTTTGATCCATGAATTGAAACTCTCACAAGTATTGTTGTGTAAGAGGCTAGACTTACAATTTGTATTGAACCATCCCCTGCACCAAGTGTTGGGATCAACCTTCTCTAGGTAGGCATGGGCATCCTTACTAATCCTCTTTATCTCATCCATTACTCTATAGAACTTTGTCTTTGTGCAGGATGCAGTAGCTCGCCAAAGAAGATCCTTCAGTAGCACACCTCGAGGACCTGAGTTTCTGAAATTAGCGTACAAGTGCCTAACACATGTATGATGCTCAGATTGCAGACATACTTGTTTTAGGCTTGGAATGAGGCACTGCACAATAGTTGAAAACATAATTAGTTTCATTACATTAAACATTTAATTTATATGAATAATAAATAACTACTATTTTACCTTTTGTCGATCCGAAATAAAAGTCCATCTATGTCGACTAGGGCCAAGATTTGTAACAAGCGCTTCTAGAAGCCTCGTCCAGCTATCTTTTGTCTTAGCCTTTACAATAGCCATTGCAATAGGGTACATGTTCTTGTTGGCATCTCTGCCCACAACAGCCATCATCTGCCCCTTATACATACCCTTCAAAAAACATGCATCAAGACCTACAACAGGCCTACACCCTTCCACAAAATCATTCTTCATAGCTGCCAATGAAAATTAAAGCCTTTGAAATCTGCATGGCACCTGAGGCATTGGTCTCTCAATCATCAAAACCAAACAACTACCCACATTAGTGCTCCTAACCATGGAGCAATAATCCTACAACCGATGGTACTGCTCATCAAGTTTCCCATAGATTATTTCTCTTGGATTTTCCTTTCCCTATACAAAGAACTCACATGGACATCCACATTCCATTTTGCTTTCGCCTTTTTCTGCAACACATCTATGGGCTTGTTTGGCTGCTCCCTAAAAGAATCCATGCACCACTCAGCAATCCAAGTTGAATTGAGCATATGATTTTGGTACTTCCTAGTGCAAGTGTGTTTGGGCCTTATGGACACTAAAAGGAATGTCATCTCATTCTTCAACTGCCTCTCATATACCCTATACTTGCACCTTAGATCTTTGCAAACAATCACAACCCTTTTATTTTCATTTCTCTTGAATTTCAAATCCTTCCCTCTACTAATATTGTATTGTCTCACGGCTATTCTAAATTCCACTGCACTATGAAATATATTCCCTACAATCAATGTCGGATTATTCATATCAGTATGATTAAAAGAGATTCTTTTGGTTACATCCTTATGGGATGAGTGCACTCTACTTTCATCACCACTAACATGTGGTGACTCTAGCTTATCACTATCATACATGTTTCCACTACTATCACTCTCTTCTCTCTCTTCCCCACCCTTCGCAGCATCACCCTCCACAACATTACCCTCCCCAGCATCCACCCTCCTTAGAAACATCCTCAACATCCTCTTCCACATCTACCTTTTCAACAACCTCTTTAGCATTTCCAACCTCCTTATCAATGGCCCTACTAGGATGAGTAGTATCCTTATCAGAATCAAGACAATCTGTATCATCACTAAGAACTGAATCCCAGAAGGCATCCTTCCTATACACAACTGCCCACTCGTACTCTAAATCTTCTTCATCTCTACCAACTACATCATCTGCTACACCATAAGTTACTATATACAACACTACAAGATCATGATCTAGATGTTTTGCCACCATTTCAGTTACATTGTAGTTAGATGACAAAAGTCTTAACCCTTGGTCTAATGTCAAACCTGGTACACTGTAATAAACAAGGTCCCAGACCTATACCCATATGTCCTCTATATCAGAAAAATTCAATTTGTTCCCATCATATGGGTTTGGGTAATTACTAACATCACCCCCTACATAATTAATCATATATTGCCTATTAAAAGTACCCCCATGATGCACCTCAAATATCATACAATGTGTACCTATCACGTATCCTGTCACATTCATTACATTCAAAGGTTTAATACAATACCCCAAACAATTCCAACCACAAAAAATTAATACAATGAGAAAGTTATAAATATACCAATGAGCAGACATTTGCCATAATCCTATATTGTCTTCATCAATCATTACTACCCAACTAACAATCTCAACAAAGTAAAAACAACACAATCATAACTGGTGGCCAACAACTGGACCCAATCAAAGCATATATTTAATCTTAGTTTAATTAAAATTCATACATAACATTTTAGAAAATTGACCCTAAACCTTAAGAATATTCTCCATCTTTCCCCTATACTCAGAGTAGCCACCAAACAAACCAACAAAGTTTAAGTAGTAATAACTCAAACCCTAATGATAAAAAAAAACCCCAAGAAGTAGTAATAACCTAAACAATGATAAAAAAAAACCCAAGAGCATAGTACATTTTGGTACACATTATGCATTGTGGTCCCATTTGGTTATAGCTGCAAAGGACTGCACTACCCATAAACCCTAAACAACAACTTCAACAAAAAATGAACCTTTCTGCCAATGTATAAGGACATTTGTGCCTTTTAAGGTCAGCAACCAAACAAGTAGTAATGGAAGGGACCATTTGACCACTTTATTCAATGTAATAAAACTTATAGTGCAAACCACGTGTCCAACACAAGTCCAAGCTAGGGGACCACACTTAGATCAAATAAACAATATCAGAAAAACAACAACTTTAAAAAAAAAAACTAACGACAAGCTGACCAAACGTATGACAACTTTTAATGCCTTGTTAGATAACAACAAATCTAAAAAATGATAAGAATATGACCCACTTCAAATAAATAATACTCTAGACTAAAAACTCCACAAAACCCCTTCCAGAGGCATTACATGTGAAACCCCCCAAACATCCAACAAAAATTATTAATCAACCACAAATTTCAAAAAATTTCAAATACAAACCCTAAATCTAAATTTTAGGGATAACGAAACTTACTTGATTATAGTGGATTCGAACTGATTTATATGGGATTTCTAACTAAAACACTAGAAATCGACAACCAAACTTCAACTACAATGGTTCACCGGCAATGAAGATGATGGTTCACACGAGCAGTTCCTTCTAGAAGTGTTTGGCAATTTGTGATGTCGATTTTGGAACATTTAGGTTTAATTTTGCCCCTTTTCAAGTGAGGGTATTTTGGGTAGTTCAGTTAGTAAGTATGAGGGCAAAACGGGTAACTCAGGGGTAAAAAATCATGTGAAAGTCACGTGAGAGGCATTCCGTTTGAGCTTAACAATTTAGATAGATGGAAGGGTCCTATTTGAGAGCAAATGGAAGTTCAGGGGTCCAAAATGAGAGATTTGGAAGTTCAGGGGGGATTTGTAAAATCGGGTGGAAGTTTAGGGGGCTAAAGTGAAGTTTCCCCAAAAAATTATAAAGATTCAACCTTTTATTTTTTTCTTTTTATAAGAAATATATTTGCAATATGTTTGCAACATCTTTGCAATATTTTTGCACTTTTCTATTAAAAAAAAGAAAAAAGATATGGGTACGTATTTTGGAAATTTTAACAAGATTTAACAAAAACTCTTAATGGAAGAGGGTGATTAAAAGTTGAAGGTTCGATACCCTTAATTGAAAGTTTTTAAAATTTAGGGGTTATATAAAAATGAGAGGAAGTTCAAAAGATTTTTTTTTTTTACGCAACCAAGAACAACAAAAGAAGGCTTGGCAACCCAACACTAGTTCATACAGCAATTAATGTAAACATATAATTAAAATGTATTTCATATATAAATCATATATATGAATGATGTAGCCCTATATGGCTCCTAAACAAGGTGCTGGCAGGGACATGACCATTGTGAGACTCACATAGATAGTGGCATGACCCTTAAGATACCTTTCAACCCTATCCAAATGACTATTGGGTAACAACAACAACATACATGTAGGAATAGAGGGAAAGACAAAAAAGTTACGAGAAAAATAAAAAACAGTAAAACAACCCATAAAATAGTAAAGTCGGCGAAGGGTGAGGTGGAGGAAGGTGCCATGGAGAGACTATCCAGTGTGAGTGCCTCACATGCAGAAGCATAAGATCCACGTGTAGGCGCGTGAGAACCACGCGCTGAGTCATGGATGCGTAGATGTCGGATAGTGACGAGGTCTAGGGCTACAGAAAGCTGGGACACCAGAGAGAGCGGTGGAGTGGCGCGTTGCAAATTGGGTCTAGCAGAGGAAGGTAGATTGGACTTTGAAAAATCCAATCTAAGAACCTTGACATATCTAGCAAGTGACGATGTGGAAGAGACGGATGGAAAGTGTTGAGATAAGAGTTACAATAACTCAAGAGATAAAGAATTCAAGAGTTAAGAGTCAAGAACTCAAAGAGACAAGAGTTACAAATGATAAATTAACTTTATTGTTGTTAATGTAAAAGTGTGACACCCCGCCAGATGGGCAAATCAATTAACTCGTAATTGATCCCACAGCGCGCCATCCCAGCCATGTCCCTCTAGGACACGACCTCCGGGAAATCACTTTTCTAGTTGTAACGAGAAAACTGCAATGGAAGACTTTACCAAGACTATGGGATTAAGAGACAGTAATTGAAACATCATACAACAATACCAGAGATAAAGTACTACATCATCAATATCATACATAGTCACCAAATGTACTGGTCATCAGACCATCAGTAGGAAAATAGACACAACCCAAAATAACAATGCCAACATTGTTCACTAAAGATCAATAGATCAAAGCGTAGAACTAAGTTTCAACAGAGCTAGTGAAATCAAAATCTCTATCATGTCTGCACGAGCAGATTGGTGTACAAATTTAATTGTACTCGCCAATTGCACGAGTCATTTGTAATAGAGCGGATGTGCAAGTGCGAGGTCGAACCCACAGAGAATCGTGTTTTGTTAAAAACTAATTTTAAAGTGCCTAAACTAATCCTATCTTAATCTAGTCCCAATATCAAACACAAGGCGTGCATAAAATATAAACTAAATTAAAAATGCAATAAAATAACAAATAAAAACGCTAAGGTCCCTAATCTACCTCACCACAATTCAATCAACGTATAAATATGCTTATTCCATACTCAACAACGATTACGCTACTAGGCGTATTCTATTTGCTATTAATGAGTTCATACATCTGTCTATTGATTAAGCTCTAATGCATGTCCTATTGTTGTTACAAAATCTTGTCGAACTAATCGATGCAAACATTGTTTTAAGAGGTCACAACGGATATTGGTCCGAAGACGAATCATCCGATGTATCTCCGGTTGCAACGACTGTTGACGTTAAACGATTCATAAACAACAATCAACACAATTTTTTCACAAAATTAATTGAAACGAACTAGCAAAACAGTAAATGACGAACGAAGTATTAAACTAAGCATAAAAATAATTAGATAAAAACATGGTGAAGGGAATAAGAGACTAAAGCAAAATAAATAAAAGCATTAAATTAAATTGACATTTAGGAGTGTTTACAATGAAGAACGGGGAAGTTTTGGGCCACTGAAGGCGCCTCAAACGCAACCCAAACGTCTTCCAAATGTGGAAAACAAAGAAAACAACGAATCTTATTTATAGACAAAATTTTAGTGTGCTGCCAGGTCAGGAGTGCATTTGAACGCAGGGGGTGCGTTCGAACGCAACACTGCATGCGTTCGATCATGGTGCTGTGCGTTCGGTCGCAGGTGCATCGCCGTGATGCGTGCGTTCAAGTGTAGGTGCTGCGTTTGACCGCAGTGCGTTCGTACACACTACATTCGGTTGAACGCAAATAACTGCCCACGGCGTAAGGTTGAAGCGATGATCGATAGGGTCGGCTAGGGCGACGCGGGAAAGGCGGGTTGACTGGACCTGCGTTCGAACGTGGTCTGTGTGTTCGACCGCACTTGCGTTCAAACGCAACAAGTGCGTTCGAATGCATTTTGCAGAGGCTGAAATAGTATCTTTGCTTAATTCCGCCCCTTTTGAACCACAATTCGCACCAAGGACTTACAACACTTTAAAACACTAAAACAATACAAAATATTAAATATTAACAAAACTAAGAGCCTAACAAACATAAGTTAAGGGGGGGTCTAATATACAATATTTGACACCGATCAAATACCCCCAAACTTACATTTTGCTAATCCCTTAGCAAAACAAAACTGAAAACAAAACAAGAAACATAAATCCGCTTTCGTGGGAGAAACGATTGCATTTAGCGTATGCAACAAGCATTTTAAACCACTAGGCATCCCTAGTGGACGAGTGAAGTCTCGTGAGGGTTTTCCAAGAATAATACCCACAAACAATTATTTGGCATAATGTTATTGACAAACAAAGCCTTTCACACAAACATGTGGTTCAAACATCATTAGCAATTTTAACAATTTTGAACAAACAAACCACATCATCAAGGCCTCCAAACATCAATCAAATCACGACTGAAAAATCGAGACAAGACATGCTCCAAAAAGTGCAAAGTGAACTAACAACAATATCATGGGGTTTCAATTATTCTCAAAAGACGTGTATTCCAAAATTCAAAGGAAAACAATGTGATAAATACAACCAAGGCTTTAGTTGAAAAATGTAATTTTTGTGTAGGCTGTGCAATGGTTGGCTCCCTTAAGCTTCTAAATGACCTATGTAATGAGCGTTGGGCCAGTGACTCCCAAGCCAGACGGCTTTAGGGCACTAGATGTAGAGACATCCCTAGGGCTTAATTACTTAAGTCAAAAGAGCTACGGAGCCTAAACTAGCTATACAAATTTTTGGAATTTCTCATATTTTGATGCGAACACTCATTGCTTGGCCAGGCAAGAGGTCCGGTGACTCAATGAAAGACTCGACTTATTCTGATTTTGATGATGATTTTTTTTTTATTATTATTATAGCCAAGGTTTTCATCATCACATAGGAATCCAAAAAAATCTCAAGACACATACTTCAAAGTCACATCTCATACCCCACAGACCCTAATGCTAGCGTGCATATGAAAAAATGGATCAAACATGTGAAGTCTCTCTAATTCAACATATAAATTGAAAACTGGGATTTCTAAAGATATGTAGTGTTCAAACGAGTTAAAATACACCAATGATATGCAATCCACAGATATGATGTAAGTCAGGCCTAATCAATAACAACTATGCACAAAAAATTTAAAATTTTTACAAAAACAACAAAAATGCACAAAGACAGGCAACAAAAACAACAAATATGTACAAAGACAGGCAACAATGTCTACCCTACCCCCACACTAAAATGGCACAATGTCCCCAATGTGCCCAGAAATACAATACCAGAGGGATGTCGCAAGTGAGGTAAGTCGTAAGAGAAAACTCCCCCAAACTTGGATGGCAAACACTCAACCTGAAAAACAAAAAAAAACAAACAAAATCAACAGGTAAAAATAATGAGGGGTGCCTCCCACAAGCGCTAAGTTTAACGTCTTCAGCCAGACTCATCATATCAATCAGTCCGAATAAATCGGCTCCTCCAAAAGAGTGTTCTCAACCTCTGGACTCCTCAACTCCAAGAATGGTTTTACTCTCTGTCTGTTCACCTTAAAGGTGTTATCATTCTTGGGGTCCTCTATCTCGATGGCCCCATGAGAAAACACTGTCCTAATGATGAATGGGCCCGTCCACCAAGATTTCAACTTGCCAGGGAATAAATGCAATCGAGAATTGAAAAGAAGGACTTTCTGACATGGCTCAAAAGATCTCCTCAGGATGCTCTGGTCATGAACCTTCTTCATGTGTTCTTTGTACTTCCTCGAACTATTATAAGCATCATTCCTTAGCTCCTCTAATTCAGTGAGTTGGAGCTTCCTTTGAAAGCCGGCCTTCAAAAAATTGAAGTTCAGCTGCT
This sequence comes from Carpinus fangiana, assembly GCA_006937295.1. Lineage (NCBI taxonomy): Eukaryota > Viridiplantae > Streptophyta > Magnoliopsida > Fagales > Betulaceae > Carpinus > Carpinus fangiana. The sequence continues at coordinate 21,844,227 of CM017322.1, forward strand.
TGATGGCCCAGTAAGATCGATGCTCCAACTTGACGGGAAGATGACAAGCTTTCTCGTACACCAACCGATATAGTGACATCCCAATCGGTGTCTTATATGCTGTCCTATATGCCCACAAAGCATCATTCAATCGTAGAGACCAGTCTTTTCTGTTGGGGTTCATAGTCTTCTCCAAAATGTGTTTGATCACCCGATTTGACACTTCAACCTGCCCACTCGTCTGTGGGTGATAAGGGGTGGCAACCTTGTGTGTGATGAAATACTTCTTCATCAGCTGCTCGAAAATCCGGTTGCAGAAATGCGTGCCTCCATCACTGATAATCACTCTAGGTGTACCACATCGAGCAAAAATCGTGTCCTTAAAAAATTTGACCACAACTCTGTGGTCATTAGTCTTGCACGCAACTGCCTCCACCGACTTGGACACATAGTCCACAGCAACCAAAATGTACAAAAACCCGAATGAGTTTGGAAAAGGTCCCATGAAATCGATACCCTATACATCAAAAATCTCAACTACCAAAATGGGATTAAGGGCATCATGTTCCTCTTTGAAATACTCCCGAGTTTCTGACAGTGCTCATAAGATGTGCAATAAGTACGAGCGTCTGCAAACATGGTGGGCCAATAAAATCCACACTGCAAAATCTTTGTAGCGGTCTTGTTTGCACTGAAATGGCCCCTACAAGCATGATCATGACAAAAGGAGATGACATTGGTTTGGTCAAATTCAGGTATACATCTCCTAATGATCTGATCGGGACAATACTTGAATAGATAAGGATCGTCCCAAAGAAAAGTTTTTACCTTGGACAAAAATTTGATCTTATCTTGTTTCCTCCAATGCAAAGGCATTTGGCTGGTAACAAGATAGTTCACTATGTCAGCGAACCAAGGTGCAGGATTGTGAGCAATGTGCATCAATTGCTCATTAGGAAAGGTCTTAGAAATGGGAGTGGCGTCCTCGGTGAAATCCATGGTCAATCTAGTAAGATGATCTGCCACTACATTTTCGGAACCCTTCTTATCCCGAATTTCTATGTCGAACTCTTGAAGCAGCAAAATCCACAGGATCAAATGGGATTTAGCATCTTTCTTGGAAAAAAGATACTTCAATGCCGCATGATTTGAATAGATAATGATTTTGGATCCTAACAAATAGGATCTAAACTTGTCTAGTGCAAAAATGACCACCAACAACTCATTTTCTGTGGTGGAGTAATTGAGTTGTGCATCGTTCAGAGTCCTGCTCGCATAGTAAATCACATGGGGAAGTTTATCAATGTGCTACCCCAAAACAGCTCCAACAGCATAGTCTGATGCGTCACACATGATCTCAAATGGTTCACCCCAACTGGGTGGTCTAATGACTGGTGTGGACGTCAGAATCTCCTTTAGAGCCCCGAATGCTTTCAAACATTCTTCATCAAATTCAAACGGGGTCTCTTTGGCCAACAACCTGCACAAGGGTCTGGCGATCTTGCTGAAATCCTTGATGAATCGCCTGTAGAACCCTGCATGGCCTAAGAAGGAATGGATTTCCTTCACAGTACGTGGGGGTGGAAGGTTAGAGATCAAATCTACCTTCGCTTTGTCAACCTCAATACCCCTCTGAGATATGACATGCCCCAGTACTATCCCCTGCTTAACCATAAGGCATTTTTCCTAGTTAAGCACAAGGTTCTTCTCTTTGCACCTCACTAAAACCAAAGTGAGACGATCCAGACACTCCTGAAAAGATGAACCGAAGACGGAGAATTCATCCATGAAGATCTCCATAAAACGCTCTACCATGTCGGAGAATATGCTGATCATTCACCGCTGAAAAGTAGTAGGTGCGTTGCACAGCCCAAAAGGAATGCGACGGTAGGCGAATGTCCCAAAGGGACATGTAAATGTATTCTTCGCCTGGTCTTTGGGGTCCACTAAGACCTGGTTATATCCTGAATAACCATCCAAAAAGCAGTAATACTCATGCCCAGCTAAACGCTCCACCATCTGGTCAATGAATGGAAGAGGAAAGTGATCTTTCCTAGTGGCAACGTTCAACTTACGGTAGTCTATACAAACTCTCCAACCCGACTGAATACAAGTTGGCACCAACTCGTTATCCTTGTTCTTCACTACCGTCAACCCAGCCCTCTTGGGCACATGTATCAGGCTCACCCACTTGCTGTCAGAAATTGGATAGATGATCCCAGCATCTAACAATTTTATCACTTCTGCTCTCACAACCTCCTGCATTGTTGGGTTGAGCCTTCTCTGTGGTTCCCTCGATGGTTTGGAATTCTCTTCCAGATGTATCTTATGCATAACCAACGAGGGGCTGATTCCCTTAATGTCCTCAATAGTCCAGCCAATAGCTTCCTTATGCTCTCTCAAAACTTCTAACAATTCCTCCTCTTGAGCATCTATCAAATCTGAAGCTATGATCACTGGCAAAGAATCGGCTGGACCTAGGAACTTATACTTCAAATTGTCTGGTAAAGGCTTAAGTTCCTTCTTCGGGGAATCAGGCACAGCTGTCTCCTCCTTCTCTTCACTCACCAAAGGAGCGGTCTCCAAAAGTGCATTTGCCTGCTCCATAAGTTTATCGAAATCCAAGTCTTCACCAAACTGAGCAAGGCATGCTTCCAGGGGGTCCTCTATGCTTGATTCTTCAACTACTTCATCCATTATCTCCTCAATCAAGCATACTTGATTCATTTGGTCATAATCAAGTGGTTGTTTTCTGATGTGAAAAATATTCAACTCCACTGTCATATTTCCAAAAGAAATCTTCATTACCCCGGCCTACAATTTATTAGGGCGTTAGCCGTAGCTAAAAATGGTCGCCCTAGAATCACAGGGATCTCACTCTCTATCACCTGAACTGGCTCTGTGTTCCAACACAATGAAATCAACGGGGAAATAAAACTTGTCCACCTTAATCAGTACATCCTCAACTATTCCCCGTGGAATCTTCACCGACCGATCAGCAAGTTGCAGTGTCATAGATATGGGCTTCAACTCTCCTAGCCCTAACTGCAAATAGACTAAGTAGGGCAACAAATTCACACTTGCTCCCAAATCCAACAGTGCCCTCTCAATCTGGCTAACTCCTATCATGCAAGTAATTGTAGGACATCCAGGGTCCTTGTACTTGAGAGGTAACTTGCATTGTAGGATAGCACTTACTTGCTCGGTCATGAATGCCTTTTTCAGGACATTTTTTTTCCTCTTCACTGTGACCAAGTCCTTCAAGAACTTGGCATATGAAGGGATTTACTGGATGGCGTCCAAAAATGGAATATTGATTTGGACTTGTTTGAACACCTCTAGAATGTCCTCTAACTTCCCTCCATTCCTAGGCGCTTGTAATCTTTTAGGGTAAGGCGCTTTTGGCACAAGCGCCCTAGGAGGTTCCTTAACAACAGGGGTGACCGTAGATGGCTCAGCATCTCCTTCCTTCTGGTCGTCACCCTCTTCATCTCTTGGTTTTTCTTCCTCAACATGGTCTGCTTCTGGGTCCACCACTTTGTTGTCCACTCTCTTCCCAGATCTCAGAGTAACAATCACCTGCACATGCTCTTGATTCGAAGAATTTCCAATGCTGCATGCTTTAGGGTTGTTTATTGCTTGGCTAGGAAGCTTTCCCTTGTCCCTCTCACCAAGGTGATTTGCCAATTGTCCCATCTGCATCTCCAACTTGGAGATTGCCTGGGTGTTCATCATGGTGGAGTGCCTCACATCACTGATTGATTGACCAGCTATCTTCATGAATTTCCTCATGGTCTCTTCCAGTGACTGTGTTGATGATGCTGGGGCTTGATAAGAAGATGATGATGCTGGCTGAGCTGAGCGTCCTTGATTCTGATAAGGAGAAGAAAATCCTGGAGGATAGTGATTTTGAGCATGAGGAGCTCCTCCTTGATTTGTGGTGGGTTGATTCTGTTTCCAAGAGAAATTAGGGTGGTTCCTCCACCCGGGATTATATGTCTCAGAATATGGCCCACTGGTCGACTTTTGAAAGTTGTTGAAAGCGTTCACTTGTTCCATCTCAGCAAAAACTGTCATCGATGGACAATTCTGTGCTTGGTGCATGGGACTAGCACAGACAGAACAGCTCTCAACAGGAAATGTGTTTGCCACATTGACAGGCCTTCCTACACTCAAAGCATCCAATCTCTTGACAATGGCATCCATCCTTTGTGCCAACTCTGTTTCTCCTTTTAACTCTAGGATGCCCCTTTTCTTAGGGTTTCGGGCAGATTTATCTCGATAACTAGTGAAATCCCACCGTTGGGAGTTGTCGACAATTTTCTCCAGAGCTTTGTAGGCTAAATCTCCCGTCAAGTTCAGGAATGCTCCCCCATTCATCAGCTCAATCATACTACGGTTGGGCTGAGACAGCCCTTGGTAAAACAATTGCACCAGACGCCATTTTTCATATCCGTGAGGGGGACATTTCATCAACAGATCCTTGAACCGTGCCCAACATTCTGAGAATTTCTCATCTTTATCCTGAGTAAAGGAACTAATTTCCTTTCTTGCCTCGTTTACTCTGGACATTGGGAAAAACTTGTTGTAAAATTGCTTCAACAGCTCTTCCCATGATGTGATGGAGCCAGGAGCATTGGAGTCCAACCACTTTGTGGCTCTATCATGAAGTGAGAAAGGAAAGAGTCTGAGGTGGACAGATTCCTCAGAAAAATTTTGAAATTTGGTGGTAGCACAGATGTTCTTGAATTTTTTCACATGAGAGTAAGGGTTTTCATGATCTAAGCCGTAAAAGGATGGTAACATTTGGATTACGTGTGGCTTTAGATCATAGTGGGTTGCATTAGTCGGCGGCAACACAATGCATGAATGGGAACTGAACGCAGTAGGTGCGAACAATTCCCGGAGTGACGTTGTGAAATCCACGTCATAAGCTCTTCTATGCTCCCCATTCCCTTCTCTTGCATCTTGATAATCCTCGTGCTCCTCCATTCTTGGATTCCTTTGGTTTTCCTCGTGCTCCTCCACTCTCGGATTTCTTTGATTATCCCCCATCTTGCCTTGAGCTCTACGCGCTCTCCTAATGTTTCTTTCTAAGTCGGGATCTAATGGTGTTAATTCTAAGTTCAAGGATCGCCGACCAAGCATAAACCAACAAAAATTTAACTAAACACTAAAGAAAAACAGCAAGCTAAAACAAGCAAACATGCATGGATAAACAATAAAAACTGGAAACAACGCAGCAAATATATACAACTACAAGAACCTAGATGAAAGTAAAGCACTAACTTGCAATTAAACTATGGAAATAGCAACCTATATGCACTTAAATGAATTAAAATTAAACAATTTTAAACAAATATGAACAGATGCAGCAACTACAAAGACAGAAACAGCAAACAAATATCAATAACCTAGCTAAAACAAATGGAAACTAACATGGCAAAATTAAATTAACAACTAACTACAAATTAACTAAACTACTATCTAACAATTGAAACTAATTAATCACTTAAAAACAAAAATAAGCTAAACACAACTAACAACAGCAGAAAACATGCTAAAAACAGGTATAAATATCAATTAAAACCTAAATTAACAATTAACCAAAACAGCAAAATACATACTGCCTCAGGTATGTTGGTGCAGGAAGCAGAGGTGCGCTCGAGCGCAGGTAGTACGTTCGTTTGCACAGACGCAACAATTTGGCAGGCTCTGCAAGTGTGTTCGAACGCAACCCAAGTGCGTTCGAACGTAGCACTGCACTGCTTTCTGGCAGGGACTTGTGCTCACACGCAGACACGTAAGGAGCGTTCGCAGGTGCGCGAACGTTATGAAATAGGTGACAGTGCGGTCGAACGCAGAAACCGAATTAAACTAGAATTTAGCCAAACACTATTCTAAAAAGCTAACAAAAATTAATTAAAATGCAAAATAAACTATGAACAGAATTGAAATTGCATAAAATAAATACTAGTAGAAAAATAAATTCAATCTAAGCAAAAAAATAATAAAATTAATTCAAACAAAAAATGATTCCCTGGCAACGGCGCCAAAATTTGGTGTACAAATTTAATTGTACTCGCCAATTGCACGAGTCGTTTGTAATAGAGTGGATGTGCAAGTGCGAGGTCGAACCCACAGAGAATTGTGTTTTATTAAAAACTAATTTTAAAGTGCCTAAACTAATCCTATCTTAACCTAGTCCCAATATCAAACACAAGGCGTGCATAAAATATAAACTAAATTAAAAATGCAATAAAATAACAAATAAAAACGCTAAGGTCCCTAATCTACCTCACCACAATTCAATTAACGTATAAATATGCTTATTCCATACTCAACAACGATTACGCTACTAGGCGTATTCTATTTGCAATTAATGAGTTCATATATCCGTCTATTGATTAAACACTAATGCATGTCCTATTGTTGTTACGAAATCTTGTCGAACTAATTGATGCAAACACTGTTTTAAGAGGTCACAACGGATATTGGTCCGAAGACGAATCATCCGATGTATCTCCGGTTGCAACGACTGTTGACGTTAAACGATTCATAAACAATAATCAACGCAATTTTGTCACGAAATTGAATTCAAACGAACTAGCAAAACAGTAAATGACGAACGGAGTATTAAACTAAGCATAAAAATAATTAGATAAAAACATGGTGAAGGGAATAAGAGACTAAAGCAAAATAAATAAAAGCATTAAATTAAATTGATGTTTAGGAGTGTTTACAATGAAGAACGGGAAGGTTTTGGGCCACTGAGGGTGCCTCAAACGCATCCCAAACGTCTCCCAAGCGTGGAAAACAAAGAAAACAACGAATCTTATTTATAGACAAAAATTTTAGTGTGCTGTCAGGTCAGGAGTGCATTCGAACGCAGGGGGTATGTTCGAACGCAACACTGCATGCGTTCGATCATGGTGTTATGCGTTCGGTCGCAGACGCATCGCCGTGCTACGTGCGTTCGAATGTAGGTACTGTGTTCGACCGCAGTGCGTTCGAACGCACTACATGCGGTCGAACGCAAATAACTGCCCATTGCGCAAGGTTGAAGCGATGATCGATAGGGCCGGCTAGGGCGACGCGGGAAAGGCGGGCTGACTGGACCTGCGTTCGAACGTGGTCTGTGCGTTCGACCACACTTGCGTTCGAACGCAACAAGTGCGTTCGAACGCACTTTGCAGAGGCTGAAATAGTATCTTTGCTTAATTCTGCCCTTTTTGAACCACAATTCGCACCAAGGACCTACAACACTTTAAAACACTAAAACAATACAAAATATTAAATATTAACAAAACTAAGAGCCTAACAAACATAAGTTAAGGGGGGTCCAATATACAATATTTGACACCGATCACAGATCCTCCATCTTCCCACATCGTCCTAAGCCAAACGGGATCCATATCCTCAAAGATCACCCGTATCAGGTCCTGAGCAATCACCCAAGTATTCTCCGACGGCATCTTCGTCTAGTGCAGCTAAACCACGCAATTATTCGTAATGATGAGAAAAGACATAAAAAAAGGGGTAAGGCTAAGACTTAGTGACTTTTAACGCAGATAATACCCATGCTAGTTTTAGTAATGAACTCAGATGTTTAATAAGAAAAAGCAGTTCGATTATGATAGCTTATTTATGCGTGATATATGTATAGTAATGATATATGCAAACGATGTAAACAACAGTTATAGTTCAACAGTATGGTCTACCAGAGATATTACCCATTCTCAGCAAAGTTGATGCTGTCCTAAGGGACCTATAATATAATGTCAGTGCCCCAGCCATTGCATAACATACCGTACATAGCATTAGTGGCACGATCGAGTCTGGCCTCGAGTGGCCCACACCAACTAATGACGTCCGTCTTATAGTGACTGAACCATTGGGAATTGTTGCATCAAGGTCACGAAACCAATGGATCCGAAGCCCTGTATAACACACATATTTGACCATAAAGCTAACATGTATAGTAAGCCCATGGCCAATACTACCGCTCGTATTGGTGTACCATGTTATACGATACAATTATATTGTCTATATTTTACATGCATATCATTTTACAAGTCTCACTTGGTTAACATGTTCAGCACAAAGTTTTTCTCAAAATGTTAGAGTTCATGTGCAATAAGTACAAACTGTGAGAGTTGTAAAATATGCATGTTTTCTCAATATACAAAATAGATGTGCAGTGTATGGAAAATAGCAATGAGCATTATGTGAGTTAAAACTCACCTGGATTGATAAGCGTCTCCGAAAACTCCGAAAGATCGGGGTTCTCCAAATCTGTGGAAAATCTTCTATTAGTCCTACTTCCACTAAAACAACCCTAAAGTAAGGAAAATAGGAGCTATGGGACGGTTGGTGAAAATAGGGTTTCCCTGTCACACACTGACCGTACGTTCAGGCTCAGGGCCGTACGTCCACCGTGTCAAGACGGGCAGTACGTCCGGCACAACACCGTATGTCCGCTATGTGGGTTCTCAGGGAGAACTTCATTTTCTCTCCACTGTCCGCCTATTCTCCGACTCCTAGGGCTATTAGGAACACCCTAAAGCTTTCTAGTATAGTTTGCAACCTCCATGCAACGTAACAACGCTAAGCTAATGAAAATGCTAACCCAAACAGGTTTTAAAGCGTAATTAAGCTAGCAACTATAACTAAACATAAAACGAGCAGCAAAACGACGTAATTAAAAGCTAAGGATCGAATGTTACCTCCTTGAATCAAAACCGTAAGAGTTCCACCTCACGAACGTTTCGAAACTCACAAACTCCTCACATACACACTCACAACACACTCAAAACACTTTGGAAACACTCTGGGAACACTCTGGCAGCTTGGGGGTGTTTGAAGTTTGTGCAAAACACGAAGGGGGTAGGGGGATTTATAGGCTTAGAAAAGCAGCGAACGTCCGGCAAAGGGGCGTACGTCCGGTGGTTCTTGCCCAGTGGTTCAATGGTTGCCTTGCACGTCCAGGTATTAACTAGAGGGTATTAAAAAAGTAGCGTACGTCCGACGGTCCCACGTACGTCGGCCTGTACGATTTGTAGAGCGTACATCCGATGGTCCCCCATTGTAAGTCTGCTAGACCTAATGTACGTCCGCCCAAAGGTCTAAATTACCCTTCTAGTGTCTTTAGTGACCCAAAGCCCAAATTAACTCCCCCAACTAAGCTACTTACCCCTAGTTAGTAATTTTGGATCACTACAAAAAGTGGAAAAGACATGTAACGTTTATACTCTTTCTCTATATATAAGAGTATTGTACACAATAAAAAATATCAAGGAAAAATGTTGCCATGAAAAGGCTTTGATGTATGGACATAGGCCATAAGCCGAATCACCTTAATTATCTAAGTCTCTCTTCCTTGTTCTCGTCTCTCTTCCCTAAATTATAAGTTATAATATGGTATTTGAGCTATAGGCTAATGCCAATTATTGATCCTGTTAACGTTTTTTTTTTTTTTTTTCATACACTCTTTAGTCTCTTTGACAATCTCTCTCATCTATCTATCTTTTATATTTAAGAAAAAAAAACTTCTCAATCTTCATTTTGTTTTCCTCTTGTGATTTACTAGATAGTTACATATCTATTTCCCTCTTCACAATCACTCTTCCTTAATGACTGATTGTCAGATCGAAGACATTTTCACTGTCGAAGCATCATTATCATCCATGTTCTAGCCCAAAGTAGCCGATGCCGGCAATTTAAGTTTTGGTCATAGCAATCGATGTTCCACTTTAGACCATAGAAGCCATTTTTAAGCCCTTTGATGTTCAAGATCAAACCTCAATGTACGTGATCTATTGTTAGGTTTCCGGGGGCGTATTGAGACAAGAGTTACAATAACTTATTTGATAGAGAATGTAAGAGTTAAGAGTTACAAGAACTCAAAGAGACAAGAGTTACAAATAATAAATTAACTTTATTGTTGTTAATGTAAAACTAGAAAAGACTTTTAACATTCATACTCTTTCTCTATAAATAAGAGTATTGTGTACAACAAAAAAATATCAAGGAAAAATGCAGCCATAAAAGGCTTTGATGTGTAGACATAGGTCATAGGCCAAACTACCTTAATTCTCTGAGTTTTTCTTCCTTGTTCTCGTCTCTCTTCCCTAAATTATAAGTTCTAATAGCGAAGCAGATGAAGTGACTGGGAGAGGTAGAAACAATAATTTTGTAAGGATCAAAGGCAAATTAATAGAATCTAGAGAGAACTCTAAATAGAAAAGTAAGCTTCTCTCTCGAACAAGAGACATACTCGATAAAAGAGAACATGTGGAGAGGAATGAGAAGGGGAGGAGGAGAGAGTTTGTAGAGAGTTTTTTTCGCAAACGAGAGGAGAGACTACATAGACAAGATTAACCTACGTGGACTATGTCTTTGATGATGTGGGAAACATTTTAATTTGCCACTTAACTGAATTTCGTGTTAGACAATGGTATCCTTATTTGCGAACATGATCCTCACAATTTCAAATGAACTTGAGAATATCCAGTTAGTTATACTTGAGAGGCATTTTTGCCTTTTCACTTGTTGAGTGGATAAAAATACTCTTCCACCACTATAACTAACTGGATATTTTCCAGTTCATTGGAACTAGAAAGGATACTAATTCCCCTTATTTGTTACCATGTCATAAATTTGGATCAATATTTGGGCAGAAAAAGAGACATGCCTCACATTTTGAAAGTATAAAAACAATGGCATTAAAGAACCAAATTAAAAACTGGAATCTCAAACGCAAAAGCGATGAAAGCGGAACAGGATTCTCTCCAGTCCATTTTGGACTCGAGATGATCTGGATCCGATGAATGCAGGGTTTTGAATAATTTTCCTAAATTTATTTGTTTTACCGCATTGTTATCATGCATCTATCTCATAATGCTGATGTGACAATTTTACTAACTCGAAAATTGCTCTTATTTCTTTAACTTGGTTTTTAGAAAATAATATCAACATAAAATCAATAGGACACAAGAAAAACACTTGAGAAATGCTAGGCGCTTTCTTCGTGTTTTCTAAAAAAGCAAAAAAAAAAAAAAAAAAAAAAT
>CM017322.1:21855282-21867125 GCA_006937295.1 Carpinus fangiana
GTCTGTAATACGGACGTAAGGTGGTCCCCCACTGGATGTACGTTCTGCAAATAGTACAGTTGTACTCTGTGAATAGTATAGTGGACGTACGCCAAAAGTACCGGACGTACGCTACTTTTTGGAATACCATCCAGGTAATACCTAGACATACAAAATAGCCTTTGGACCAATGTGGAATAGTACCGGACGTATGCCCTTAGGACTGGACATCCGCTACTTTCTGGTCCTATAAATACCCCCTTGCCCATTTCACACCTATTTTTCCCCTCAACCCCCCTCTACTCCCCTAGGCTGCCAGTAGGCCGTTTCGTGAGTGTTTGTGAGGTTTCGTGAGTGTTTTGGTGTTGCTGAAGGAGGAATTCTTGAGGTTTTGCTTTAAGGAAGTAACGCTCGGTTTCCTTAGCTTTTTAATACGATTATAGTTCTATGTTGCTAGTTGTAGTTAATCTTGCTTAGGCTAGCATTTTGATAGCTTAGCATTGTTGTCTTTGCATGGAGGTCTCGATCTATGTTAGGAGGCCCTAGGAAGCCTTTGTTGGCCTTAGGAGTCGGAGAATAGGCGGACAGTGGAGAGAAAATGAGGTTCTCCCTGAAAGACGTCAGAGCAGACGTACTGTCTCGTGATCGGACGTACGGCTCTAAGTGTCACAGCAGACGTATGGCCCCGAGCCCAGACGTATGGTTAGTGTGTGACAGTGAAACCCTATTTTCACCAGCCATCCCATAGCTCCTGTTTTCTTGGTATAGAGTTGTGCTTTAGTAGAAATAGAACTGATGATAGGTATTTTCTTAGTATTCGAGGTTATGGAGCCTTAAGGGAATTACATGGAGGAGCTTTACGGCCCGGGTGAGTACAAACTCACATGGATGCTTTGTTGTTACTTTTCCTGCATTGCACGTATTTTATATAGATGTCAAACATGCATATTTTGCAACTCTCATGAAATACATTTTAGAACTACGGGTAACTCTCTTTTGTGAAAACGTGTGTCTGTTAACAAGATAATAATGAGACTTGTAAAACTGTGCATGTAAAAGATTGATAAGACTAATTGCATCGCACGACATGGTATATCGATATGTGCGGTATAATGGCCATGGGCTTACTATACGGGTTAGCTTTATGGTCAATGTGTCCATGTGTGGGGGCTTTGGATCCGATGACTCGTGACCAATGATGCATCCATTCTCAATGGATGGTCACTATAGGACGAACGTCATTAGCGGTGTGGGTCACTCGGGGTCGGACCCAATCTTGCCGCTAGTGTTACGTACAGTATGTTTCGTGCAATGGCTGGGGCACCGGCATTATACTACAGGTCCCTCGGGACAGTGTCAACCCTCTGAGAAATGGTAATATCTTGGGTAGACCATATTATTGAACTATTACTGTTACTCATAATTATAAGCATATATTATATTATATATATATCACATGCATAATAACTATCATCTCATAATGTTGAATGTGTTTAACAAATAAAAGAATCCACAAATTAATGATGGGTACGCCATGTGGATTTCTACTCACTTAGTCGTCAGACTTACCCTTGTGTTATTTTCCTTTTCTTTTTTTCTTTTTTTTTTCCATATGTACGATTATACTGTTCTAGATAGTGGATACCATGAAGCATCCGGTTCTTGTGGAGGATTCAACCCAGGAGACGCTTGAGGACTTATTGCAAGCTTAAGCGGGTACTCATAGTAACTAGTACTTTTGAGTTATGTTGTAGACATTAGGGCTTGATGCATGCTTGCTTGCATATTAAGGTTTAGCATAGATCCCTTGTACTAATATTATAGTATGATTTCCGCTGCTTGATGATCTTTGGTTAGACGCTTTGGTTACACTGATTAATGTTTATAGTACTTTGTTACTTTTGCTTCTTAGTATCCTCTGTTTTTGAGGAGTAGAGGTCCCGGAGGTCTTGTTCGGAGTGGAACAAGGATGGGAGATGAACCGTTGAATTAATTACCAGTTAATTAATTCTCGGGGCGTTACAATGATGCACCTCAAACATCATACAATGTGTACCTATCACGTATCCTGCCACATTCATTACATTCAAAGGTTTAATACAATACCCCAAACAATTCCAACCATAAAAAATTAATACAATGAGAAAGTTATAAATATACCAATGAGTAGACATTTGCCATAATCCTATATTGTCTTCATCAATCATTATTATAAAAACAACCCAACTAAAAATTTCAGCAAAGTAAAAACAACACAATCATAATTGGTGGCCAACAACTGGACCCAATCAAAGCATATATTTAATCTTAGTTTAATTAAAATCCATACACAACTTTTTAGAAAATTGACCCTAAACCCTAAGAATACTCTCCATCTTACCCCTATACTCAGAGCAGCCACCAAACAAACCAACAAAGTTTAAGTAGTAATAACCTAAACCCTAATGATAAAAAAAAAACCCCAAGAAGTAGTAATACCCTAAACAATGATAAAAAAAAAAAAAAAAAAAAAAAAAACCAAGAGCATAATACATTCTGCTACACATTATGCATTGTGGTCCCGTTTGGTTATAGCAGCAAAGGACTGCACTACCCATAAACCCTAAACAACAACTTCAACAAAAAGTGAACCTTTCTGCCAATGTGTGAGGACATTTGTGTCTTTTCAGGTCAGCAACCAAACAAATAGTAATGGAAGGGACCATTTGACCACTTTATTCAATGTAATAAAACTTATAGTGCTAATCACGTGTCCAACACAAGTCCAAGCTAGGGGACCACACTTAGATCAGAAAAATAACAACTTAGAAAAAAAAAAACTAACGACAAGTTGACCAAACGTATGACAACTTTTAATGCCTTGTCAGAAAACAATAAATCTAAAAAATGACGAAAAGATGACCCACTCCAAATAAATAATACTCTAGACTAAAAAATCCACAAAATCCCTTCCAGAGGTGTTACATGCAAAACCCCGCAAACATCCAACACAAATTATTAATCCACCACAAAATTTGTGTGGTTGATTAATAATTTACTTGATTATAGTGGATTCGAATTGATTATATGGGATTTCTAACTAAAATGCTGCAAATTGACAACCAAACTTCAGCTACAATGGTTCACCGGCAATGAAGATGATGGTTCGCATGAGCAGTTCCTTCTAGAAGTGTTTGGAAATTTGTGATGTCGATTTTGGAACATTTAGGTTTAATTTTGCCCCTTTTCAAGTGAGGGTATTTTGGGTAGTTCAGTTAGTAAGTATGAGGGCAAAACGGGTAACTCAGGGGTAAAAAATCATGTGAAAGTCAAGTGAGAGGCATTTCGTTTGAACTTAACGATTTAGATAGACGGAAGGGTCCTATTTAAGGACAAATGGAAGTTCAGGGATCCAAAATGAGAGATTTGAAAGTTCAGAAGGGGGGAGGGTTTGTAAAATCTAGTGAAGTTCAGGGGGCTAAAGTGAAGTTTCCCAAAAAAAATTATAAAGATTCAACCGTTTCTTTTTTTCTTTTTATAATAAATATATTTGCAATATGTTTGCAACATCTTTGCAATATTTTTGTACTTTTCTATATAAAAAAAAAAATATGAGTACGTATTTTGGAAATTCTGGCAATATTTAACAAAAACTCTTAAAGGAAGAGGGTGATTAAAAGTTGAAAGTCTGATACCCTTAAATGAAAGTTTTTAAAATTTGGGGTTATATAAAAATGAGTGGGAGTTTAGAAGGTTTTTTTTTAAATTTTTTTTTTTTAAAATATAAGTGCGTCAAATAAGAATTACAACCAAGAACAACAAAAGAAGGCTTGGCAACCCAACACTAGGTCATAGAACAATTAATGTAAACATATAATTAAAATGGATTTCATATATAAACCATATATATGAATGACGCAGCCCTATGTGGTACCAGACAAGGTGCCGGCAAGGACATGACCATTGTGAGACTCACGTAGATAGTGGCATGACCCTTAAGATACCCTTCAACCCTATCCAAATGACTGTTGGGTAACACCAACAACATACACGTAGAAACAGAGGGAAAGACAAAAGAGTTACGGGAAAAATAAAAAACAGTAAAACAACCCACAAAATAGTAAAGCCGGCGAAGGGTGAGGTGGAGGAAGGTGCCATGAAGAGACTATCCAGTGTGAGTGCCTCACATGCCGAAGCATAAGATCCACGTGTAGGCGCGTGAGAACCACGTGCCGACGTGTAGATGTCGGATAGTGACGAGGTCGAGGGCTACAGAAAGTTGGGACACTAGAGAGAGCTGTGGAGTGGCACGTTGCAAATTGGGTCTAGCTATAGTGACCCAAATAATTAACTAGGCTTAAGTAGCTTAGTTTGAGGGTTAATTTGGACTTTGGGTCATTAGGATTTGTTAGAAGGGGATTTTGGGAATTTTTTCTTTTGGACCGAATGTACACTAAGATTGGCAGACGTACGTGGAAACACCAGATGTATGCTGCTATTTGTAGTGTGGATGTACAATGGGAGACCACCGAACGTACGCTAACAAATTGTATGTCGTACTCTGTGAATAATACACGGACGTACGCTCAAAAGTACCGGATGTACGCTACTTTTTGGATTAACTGCTGGATAATACATAAATGTACGAGACAGCCTTTGGATCGCTATGTAAAAGTATCGGACGTATGCCCCTAGGATTGGACGTCTGCTGCTTTCTGGCCCTATAAATACCCCTCACCCCCTTGCCCATTTCACAACCATTATCGCCCCTAACCTCTTTGGAGCCCCCAGGCTACGAAAATCCTTCCTTGTGAGTGTTTTGTGAGGTTTTGTGAGTTTGGTGCTAGTGGAGTGGAGGCTCTTGAAGTTTCGCTTCAAAGAGGTAATGCTCGATTACTTAGCTCTTTAATTACGTCGTTATGTTGGTTGATTATTATCTTGTTTTGGTAGTCGTAGTTTAGCTTTAGTTATGCTTTTAATCTTGTTTAGATTAGCGTTATGTTAACTTAGCATGGTCGCATTGCATGGAGGTTTCATTTCGACTTAAGAGACCATAGGGAGCCCTTTGGAAGGCTTAAGAGTTGGTTTGGAAGATAGGAGGATGAGTGGAGAAAATGAGGTTCTCCTTAAAAAACCTCGAAGCGGACATACAATCTTGAGGCCAGACGTAAGGTCTGAAGTATCATAGTGGATGTACGGCCCCGAGCTTGGAAGTACGGTCTAGAGTGTGACAGGAAACTTTATTTTCACCAGCCGTCCCATAGCTCTTGTTTCCTTATTCTAGAGTTGTTTTAGTAGAAATAGAACTAATGATAGGCATTTTCTCAGTATTCAAGGTTATGGAGCCTCAAGGGAATTATATGGAGGAGCTTTACGACTAGGGTGAGTACAAACTCACATGGATGCTTTGTTGTTACTTTTCCTGCATTGCATATCTATTTTATATATATCGAACATGCATATTTTGCAACTCTCATGGAATACATTTTGGAACTACTAGAAACTCTCTTTTGTGAAAACATGTGTTGATTAATAAGATAATAATGAGACTTGTAAAACTATGCATGTAAAAGACTGATAAGACTAATTGCATCATATGACATAGTACACCGGGTATGTGCAATATAATGGCCATGGGCTTACTATACGGGTTAACTTTATGGTCAAATATGTGTGTGTGGGCTTTGGATCCAATGATTTCATGACCAAGATGCAGCCATTATCAATGGATGGTCACTATAGGATGAACATCATTAGCATTGTGGGTATAATGCCCTAAGAATTAATTAACTGGTAATTAATTCCGCGGTTCGTCTCCCAGCCTTATTCCACTCCGAACAAGATTTAGGGACCTCTACTCTTTGAAAACAGAGGATACTAAGCAGTGGAAGTAATTAAGTTCTATAACATTAAATCATTACAACCAAAGCATCTACAAAAGATCATCAAAGTAGCTGGAATCATACTATATACATTATCGTTACAAGGGATCTATGCTAAACCTTAATATGCAAGCATGCATCAAGCCCTAAGTTTACAACATAACTCAAAAGTACTAGTTACCATAAGTACCTACCTAAGCTTGCAATAAGTCCTCAAGCATCTCCCGGATCTAATCTTCCACAAGAACCGGATGCTTCACGGTACCCACTATCTATAACAGCATAGTTGAGCATATGGAGAAAAAGGAATATAATACAAGGGTAAGTTGGATGACTTAGTGAGTATAAATGCACATGACGTACCCGTCATTAATTTGTGGACTCAGTTATTTATAAAGCACATGCAACATTATGAGATGACACTTTATCATGGATGTGATATATATAATATAATATATGCTTATCAGCATGAGTAACATTAATAGTTCAACAGTATAGTCTACTTGAGATATTACCCATTCTCAGCAAGGTTGACACTATCCCAAGAGACTTGTAGTACAATGCCGGTGCCCCAGGCATTGCACAGCATACTGGATGTAACACTAGCGGCACGACTGAGTCCGACTTGGGGTGGCCCACATCGCTAATAATGTTCGTCCTATAGTGACTATCCATTGGGAATGGCTGCGTCTTGGTCACGAAACTATTGGATCCAAACCCCCCTCCCCCCACACACACACTAACCATAAAGTTGACCTGTATAATAAGCCCATGACCATTATACCACACGTATCGGTGTACCATGTCATACGATGCAATTAGTCTCATCAGTATTTTATCTGCATAGTTTTACAAGACTCTTTATTATCTTATTAATCAACACACGTTTTCACAAAAGAGAGTTTACAGTGGTCCCAAAATGTATTTAATAAGAGTTACAAAATATGCATATTTGATATATATGAAATAGACGTGCAATGCAAAAAAAGTAACAACAAGCATCCATGTGAGTTTGTACTCACCCGGGTCGTAAAGCTCCTCCATATAATTTCCTTGAGGTTCTATAACCTCGAATACTGAGAAAAGATATATCATTAGTTCTATTTCTACTAAAGTAACTCTAGAATAAGGAAACAGGAGCTATGGGACGGCTGGTGAAAATAAAGTTCCCTGTCACACTCTGGACCATACGTCTGGGCTTGGGGCCATACGTCCGCTGTGATACTTTGGACCGTACGTCTGGTCTCGAGACCATACGTTTGCTTCGAGGTTTTCAGGGATAACCTCATTTTCGCCACTCGTCCTCCTATTCTCCAAACCAACTTCTAAGCCTAACAAAGGGCTTCCTAAGTCTCCTAAGTCGAAATGAAACCTCCATGCAATGTAACAATGCTAAGTTAACAAAACGCTAACCTAAACAAGATCTAAAGAATAACTAAGGCTAAACTACGACTAACAACATAGAAAAGCAATCTAGCAGTATAACGACATAATTAAAAAGCTAAGGAACCGAACGTTGCCTCCTTGAAGCGAAACCTTAAGAGTTCCTCTACTCCACTAGCTCTGAACTCACAAAACCTCACAAATGAAGGATTTTCGCAGCCTGGGGGCTCCAGAAGGGGTTTAGGGGTGGAATTGGTGTGAAATGGGCGAGTGGATGAGGGGTATTTATAGGGCCAAAAAGTAGCAGATGTATGGTCCAAAGGGGCGTACGTCTGGTACTATTACCCAACTGTCCAAAGGCTGTCTCATAAGTCTAGGTATTACCCAGCAGTCAATCCAAAAAGTTGCGGACATCCGGTACTTTTGAGTGTACGTCTGCTATACTATTCATAGAGTACGGTGTACTATCTGTTAGCGTACACCTGGTAGTCCCCCCGCGTACATCCGCACTATAGATAGGAGCGTACGTCTGGTGGTCTCGCGTACAGACAACAGTGTACATCCGCACAAAAGACAGGGGCGTACGTCCGCCAACCCTAGCGTACGTTCGGTCTAGAAGTCCAATTCCTGAAAATGCCCTTCTAGCAGATCCTAGTGACCCAAAATCCAAATTAATCCTCTAACTAAGCTTAGTTAGTTATTTCGGTCACCACAGTGGGCCACTCGAGGTCGGATTTGGTCTTGCTGCTAGTGTTATATACGGTAGCAATGGCTGGGGCATCGGCATTGTATTACAGGTCCCTCGGGATAGTGTCAACCATGTTGAGAATGGATAATATCTCGGGTAGACCATACTGTTAAACTATGACTGTTACTCATGATTATAAGCATATATTATATTACATATATATATCACATCCATGATAAATTATCATCTCATAATGTTGCATGTGCTTTATAAACAATTGAGTTCACCATTTAATGACGGGTACTGATGAGTGCCAAATATTGCATATTTGGGCCCCTTAACTTATATTTGTTAAACCCTTAGTTTTGTTATTTTCTGATTTTTTGGTTAGTTTTGGTGTTTTAGTATTTTGTAGGTTGTTAAGATACATCTGGGGCTAATTCCATTAATTTTGGGGCTTAAAACAGTTCGAGGAGCATTGGCAGCAAATTTGAGTTGAGCGATGATTCGCACCCAACGAGTCCCACCAAAATGGCCATATATAGAGTTGTAGAACTTCGATTGGAGCTTTCTTGGTGTCATTAGAAAGCTAACTCGAATATCTACAAAATCATATTTCACAAGATTTGGCCAATTCTGAAGCATGTGCACTCGAGTGCACATATAGTGAGATCGAGGGCATCTGTGCCCATCGCAAGCGCAAAGTCATGCTCGAGTGCGATCAAGTGCACCTAGAGTGTGATCGAGCCCACTCAAATGACCTGGCAGTGCTGAAACCCTAAAATTAGCTTATAAACATCACCCCTTTATATTGTAAACGGACGGAGACACGCCAAGGGAGCCGTTCTTGGTTGTTTTCGAGTTTTTCTTGGTTTTTGGAGCTTTGAACTCCAATTCTTTTGTAAATACTTTGATTTTAATGAATTTAATTAATTTCTTTATGATTTATTTTGTCATGAGAGGCTAATTCTTCAACTAAGGTTGAAGATGAAGCCTCATCATTGATTTGTTTACATGTTTTTATGATTTGTTCGTACAATTCCGTTGTTTACGTAATGTATGTTTGTTTCAATTTAATTATGTGACAAAATTGTGATTGATTGTGCCAAAGTTGGACATTCATTGTGTTTCATCTAATGGATACATTGCATCTTTTGGTTTACTTTGGATATCTATTGTCTTTTGTGCAAAGCATGGATACATTTGATCTTTTGAACTAAATTGGATATGCATTGTCTTTCGTAAATACAGATGGGTTCATTGAATCTTTCAATAATAACAATAGAACATGCATGGGGTTTAATTGCCTGTCAGATGTATAAACTAAGCATGAGAATGTGTACTTTGATTTGGTGAGGTGAATTTTGAAAACCTTAATGCTTTTTTTTTTTCTTCTTTTCTTTTGATTTAATTTCTGTTTTATTTAATTTATCTTTTTGCACGACACAGTTCAAAATTTGGAACTAGGTTAAGATAGAATTGATTTAGATAAAAATTGATTTTCATGACGCAATTCCTTGTGGATTCGACCTCACGCTTGCACACACACTATATTGCAAATGACTCGTGTGCTTGCAAGTAATTTAAAACTCACAACAAGTTTTTGGTGCCGTTGCCAGAGAGTTGTTTTTGTTTGTGAAAATTGATTTTATTTTTCTACTAGTTATAATTAGGATTTGAATCTTGCAATTTGTTTCTTTTTATTTTTATTTGTTTCTGTTTACAGTTTCTAAAAAAAAAAAGAAAAAGAAGAGTTTGGTTGTTGTTTTTCTTTTTTCTGCGGTGCTGAGAAACCAGTCCCTGCCAGTACGCTCGATCACACCTCGACTGTGCTCGAGTGCACTCGAGAATATCGCAGCAAGGATCCCGCGACGTGCGCTCGATCCATCGGCATAGCGCGCGAGTGCACAACCTACGCACGCGCGAGCGCATAGCCTATCCACGCTCGAGCACACAACACCTATGCTCAAGCGCATTCGTGCAGCAGGCAGCATCAACATATCATCCAGTGCCCCTGTGCTCGACCAACTCCAGCACAAGCTCGAGCGCACGCACGTAACAGGCAGCACCATTGATGGATCAGCACATTTGAGCTCGATCTTAGCCACATGCGCTCGAGCGCACCTCCCCATACTGCACCAAAACGGACCAACACCTGAAATTTTGCCAAACTTATGTTTGGTCCATTTTGTGAGTTTTTTTTTTGAGTTTTTGTTTTTGTTTTTTTATTTTTGGTGTTTTTGTTTATTTTATTTCCAAAAGAAAAATGGTTATTGTTTTATGTGGGATATTTGTATGCTAAAGAGTGAGGGTGAAGCATGAATTTTTCGTTCGGTGATTTTAATGTTTTTCCTAGTTGTAGGACATCAAATCCTACCAACTACCTTCAGAATTTTCATCCACATGGACCATGTTCATACTGCTTCAGTCCATATCATAGTTCTAGCAATTGTCCATCCTGAGGACAATTTTCCAATTTTTCACATGAGTAGATGAACATCAATTTCTCCAGTTCGGGGTCTGAATTAAATTCAAAGTTCTACACCCCAGACTGGAGCAACAATTCTAATTTATCATGGCAAGTTCATGCTATGGGAAATTATGCTCCACAAGTTGATGAACTGCAAAATTTGATCGTATCAAAAATAGTACTCGTCAATTGCATGAATCTTTTTGCAATAAAGTGGTTGTGCAAGTATGAGTGTCGAACTCACAGGGAATCGGGTTTGTCAAAAACCAATTTAAAATACCTAAACTATTCCTATCTTAACCTAGTTCCAAAATCAGACAAGTAGCGTGCGTAAAATAGAAACTAAATTAAATACAATAAAAACAAATAAATAAAAAAATCCTAAGGTCTAGAATCCACCTCACCACATTAATGAACATATAATTATACTTAGTTCATACTCACAAACGACTATGCTATTAGGCATAATCTGAGCGCTAACACTTAGTTCATATTTTCGTCTATCGATAAAGCACATATGTATATCCTATTGTTATTACAAAATTTTGTCGAACTAATCGATGCATACACTGTTTAAAAAGTCACAACGGATATCCGAAGACGAATCATCCAATGCACCTCCGGTTGCAACGAATGTTGACGTTTAACGATTTGTAAACAACAATCAACACACTTTTGTCACTAAAAAGTATTGAAACGAACATACATAAAATTAAACGACAGAATAAGCATTAAACTAAGCATAAAAACATGAACATAAATAAATGGTGAGGCTTCATCTTCAACCTTAGTTGAAGATTAGCCTCCCATGTTAAAGGGAAACATAATCGACCAAAGAAATAAGCAATAAATGATTAAATGACATTTATGAGTGTTTACTGTAACGACCTAGATTTTAAAATTCTTATTGAAATAATATTAAATAGATTAAAATGAAAATAAATAAATTAGAGTAATAATATATGAATTAACGATATTAAATAATTATTTGGTATTAAGGGTATATATTATATTGATTGTTGATATCTTTTTAGTATCACTTTAATTCTCAAATTTAGCTTCATAAGTATGTTTATGAGCATAATTAAACACAATTTAGTGAATAAATTAGTTATATTAGTGTTTGGTGAAATCAAAAATTTATTTGAAGCTTTTTAGTTTTTTGGCTTAAAAAGCAGTGTCTTAATTTTCATACTGTCTAGTAGCGATTAAAGCTACTAAGAAACGATAGGCTAGCCACTTTGGTTGAATTCTTGAAGGCTTCTAGTAAGAATGATTATTAGAAATATCATGGGAATTTAATGAAGCAAGTGGGCAAGTGGCAAGTGTGAAGGCAAGTGTGAATGCAACTAGTTTAAAGTCTAATTTCGTGGGAAATTTTGTAAGGGCCAGAAACTGAGTCAAATGAACTCGGATGAAGTCGAACCAAAAATATAAAATGTTTGTCTCGGAGTCCTCTATC
>CM017322.1:21868046-21929065 GCA_006937295.1 Carpinus fangiana
TGTCTAATAATATGGGCTGATAAGATAGCCACCTTAAGAACAAGCTGGGTGGATTGCCGCGAGGAACTGTCGGTATCTCAGTGGATGGGGGTATATAACCGTCCAACAGGCCTAATATATAATTAAGCTGGGGCGGTGTAGTCGCCAGCACCAAACAGGTAAAACTCTAAAGTGTGAGGGACATAACGGACGTGAACGGGCTGAGAGCTCATGACGAGAGGTCTGAAGAAAGATTATCATAAAACACAAACTAATATGTCAATACACTGCATTCGCATCTCATGCATCATTATATATTTTATTCCTTAATCTTACTTTGTCTCAAACTAGGCTTTTAGTCTTTATTTCTAGAAAAATAGATTACTCACTTGTTTGTCTATGTAAATATGATAACGCCATATTTACATAGATCATGATGCAGGAATAGAGAGTGAGGACGATGATCCTTTTATTGGTTTTGATGGTTGATAGATCATCTATTGCGAGATTGATGCATACTCTTTGAAGCAAGTCTCATTTATGTTAATCGTTTTTATTATATAATGTGATGTGTGCTAACTTGACAAAGAGTACTATATTGATTTAGTGCCGTCTGTGGCATATATTTGGTACACCTAGTATGCACATATGTTGTAATGAAACCATATTTCGATTTTCATTAAATAATATATCACCTTAAGGTATTTTAGTCAGCTCAATTGTGTTGTGCAAACTATTCATAGGCCACAGAAAAAGGAAAAAATTATATACATATTCCGCTGTAAAATTGTATTTCTAAAGTTGCAGCGTAATGACTTCGATATTCGCTAGTTTAAATATCGGGGCGTTACATTTACAATGAAGAACATGGAGGATTCTGGCCACTGAGGGTGCCTCCAAGCGTCTCCCAAATGTAGGTTAAAATGAAAACATAAGGGTCTTATTTATAGACAAAACTAATGTGCTGCTAGGTCACGTGTGTGCGCTCGATCGTAAGCCCGTCTGCGTTCGATCGTATGTTGTGCATTCGACCGCACTGTCGTGTGTGCTCGATCGTAGGTGTGGCGCTCGATCGCCATGCGCTCGATAGCAAGATGTGTGCTTGATCGTACATAAGTGCTCTGAAATCCCACGGCGCAAGCGAGTTAGCGATGGCGGCTAGGGTGACACGGACTTCACGGGCTGACGAGGCATGCGCTTGATCATGCCTACTGCGCTCAAGCGCAGTGCGCTCGATCGCACTGGCAAGGGCCTAGATTCCATCTTTGCTCAAATTCACCCATTTGAACCACAATTTGCACCAAGGACTTACAACACACTAAAACATTAAAATAACACAAAACATCAGATATTAACAAAACTAAGAGCCTAACAATCATAAGTTAAGTGGGGTCCAATATACAATATTTGGCACCGATCACTGCAGCATACTGAATATCTGCAGTTCGACAACCAATTTTCTACCCCTTCATCTTGCAATTATCCTCCACAAGATTCATCCTTGTAAGACACCCTCAAAGCCTTCATACAGTCTAATAGCCAAATCTTGCAAGAGATTAAAGATGCCACCATGGTCAATTCCCAATCCATACATGAAATCAAGGATGCAGTCATGGCAAACATTGAAGCAATTGCAAAGTTGGAAGGACAACTCGGTCATCTAGTTGTTGAATTCAACAAAATTGAGGAAGAGGAGCGCTTCAAAGTCAGGAGATGGTGAGAGGGCAATACATGATTGATGAGGATGGCCCCTGCAATTCTTATCATGAGCATGTCTAAGCCACCACCACACGTGGGAGTGAGGAAATTGTTGATGAGACTGTACATGAGTTAAGCCTAGAGGACCCTAAGGTGGAGTGTTTTACTCAAGATGGAGATGATCTGAACTTAGACAGGTTACTTGGGCAAGCTGGGATTTTATGTGAGCTAAATATTGAGGATCCTGAGGTAGAATGTTTTGCTCAATTTGATTTGGATCTTGACAAGTTCCTTGAGCAAGCTAAGACCTTTAATGAGCCAACTCTTGAGGATCCTTTGTAAGAGTGCTTTGCTCAATTTGGATGTGACCTAGACCTTGACAAGTTCCTTGAGCAAGCTGAGACTTCTAATGAGCCAAGTCTGGATGATCCTACGGAAGAGTGTTTTGCTCAATTTGAATTTGATCTGGATCTTGATATGATACGTGAGCAAGCACATGCCTTATTGGATCCCACTCTTGGAATGCGAATTGAGAATGGGGAAACCGTTGAGACATCATTCCCTAACCCATTTCCATCAGCAGCTGAGCCTTTCATTATTGAGAACAACAAGGTGGAAGGAAAAGGGGAGCAAATTGAGCCTCCACCAACTCCAAATCTGTTCAGTGACAAGGAAGTGAGTACTGAAGCTCACCCCTTAATCACAATCTCTCTTGAGACATTTCTTGAACCTCAAGTTTCATTCATCCAATGTCTCAAAGAGCCATTTTATGCCAAGATTCTCAAGGATCTATGCAAAAAAGCGGGCAAACTGAGGAACCATCGTCCCAAGAAGATCGTTCTAAGCAACAAAATCGGGTACATAAGATAGCGAAACATCCTTCCAGAAGGGTATCAAATTCTAAAGAAGAAAGGGTGGAAGGGATTGGTTGGACACCCAAGTGATTGGGGAAAGCGCGGTGTTTTTTTTTTTTAATTTTCCGCACTTTATTTTTGAGTCTTTTTTTTTGTCATTTTATTTCTTGTCATTTTATTTTTGTTTCTAACAACAATTAGCCTTTTGATGTTTGTTCCTGTAAAAAAAGATTGCTATTAGTTGTTGACAGGTGTTTTGGTGTTCAAGTTTGGGGGACACCCTGGCCTTTGCACACTCCAGTTTCCTCATCCTACGGTATTGTATCTCTTGACACATTGGGGACAATGTGTCATTTAAGTTTGGGGGTATGAAAAAACACACTGTCTTTTTGTTTATTTTATTTTTTTGTTCTATTTGTTTTTGTCGGTTAAAAAAAAAAAAACTGATATGTTGTTGTTAAGCATGAGTTACATTGTAACTATGGTTTGCATTTCATGGGCTTGTTTAACATCTTGAACACATCATGTCAGTAGGACTAATTTCTTTTGGCTTAGAGAGACTTCACATATTTTGAGTTGATTATCACATGCACATTAGCATAGAGTCTGTGAGGTATGAAATTTGAATTGAATTTTGTGGTATCTTGAGATTTGTTGGATGACTTGTTGATGAAAAGACCCTGGCTTGAAAAAAAAAATCAAATTAAAAAAAAATTATCACTTTGAATTCTTCACTGAGTAACTGAACCTTTTGTCTCATTAAGCATTGAGTGTTCGCGTAAAAATGTGTGAAATTCAGTTTGGTTGATTGTATGGCTAGTTTGGCTTCGTAGCCTTTTTGACTTGAGTCATTAAGCCTTTAGGAATGTTTTTATATCTAGTGCCCTAAGACCATCTGTTTTGGGAGTTACTGGCCCAACACTCGTTACATAGGTCAATTAGAAAGCTTAAGGGAGTCGAGTATTGCATAGCCTACACACGTAAAAATAAAAAGTAATAATAAAAAAAAAACACTTAAGCCTCGGTTGTTGATGAGTGCCAAATATTGTGTATTTGGGCCCCTTAACTTATATTTGTTAAGCTCTTAACTGTGTCTTTTTCTAATATTTTTGGTTAGTTTTGGTGCTTTAGTATTTTGCTGGTTGCTAAGGTACATCTGGGGCTAATTCCATTAATTATGGGGCTTAAGACAGTTTGAGGGGCATTGGCAGCAAATTTGAGTCGAGTGATGATTCGTTTCCGATGAGTCCCACAAAAAATGCCATATCTAGAGTTGTAAAACTCTGATTGGGGCTTTCTTGGTTTCATTGGAAAGCTAACTCGAAGATTTACAAAGTCACATTTCACAAGGATTTGCCAATTCTGAAGTATGTGCGCTAGAGCATGCATATAGTGTGATTGAGCGCACTTGCGCCTATCAAACCTGGAAATGCATGCTCGAGTGCGATCGAGTGCACCTATAGTGCGATCGAGCGCACTCGGCCGACCTGAAAATGATAAAACCCTAGAATTAGCTTATAAATACTATCTTTTTCAATGTAAACACACTGGGGGCGCCGTAGAGTCCAAAACTTCGACCTAGAGTTGTTCTTGAGCTTTTCGAACGCTTTTCTTTGTAAGTTTTTGTTTCTTTATGATTTCAATGGATTTGTTTATGTCTTTTGATGTCATGAGAGGCTAAAACCTTTAACTAAGGTTGAAGATGAGGCCTCATCATTAATTAACTCGTTATTTCTCATGTTTTTGTTCGTACAATTCTCAATTTGATATAAAGTATTGTTGTTTCAGTCTAGTTATGTGACAAAACTTGTATTGATTGTTGTTTATAGAATCATTAAAACATTGGATATTCGTTGTGTTTCATCCAGCAGATACATCGAATCTTTTGATTGAAATTGGATATCCATTGTCTTTCGTTATTCAAACGGATACATTGGATCTTTTGATCTCAGTTGGATATTCGTTGTCTTTTGCATTAGAGTTGGATTCATCGAATCTTTCAATAGGATTTTATAAAAACAATAGAGAATGCTTAGGGTTTTATTCATGAGGAATGCATGAACAAAACATGAGAGTGAGTTTTGATTTGATGAGGTAAATTCTGAAAACCTTAGTGTCCTTTTTATTATTTGTTTAATCAATTTCATTTCAGTTTATGTTTATTTTGGACGACAAAATCGTTCGAACTTCAGAGTTAGGTTAAGATAAAGTCAATTTAATTAGGAAATTGATTTTTACAAAACACAATTCCCTGTGGATCGACCTCGCACTTGGACAACACTGTATTACAAACGACTCGTACTATTGCGAGTACTTTTATTTTTGTACATCAGTTGTCTTCATATGATAGAACTCCTATGAATTTAGAGATAAAAATGTTTGTGGGTGTCATTGCTGGTAAACCCTCACGAGACTTCAGTCGTCCACTAGGGATGCCTAAGGGTTTAAAAGGCTTGTTGCATACGTTAAATGCAATCGTCTCTTACACGACAGCGGCCTTATGTTTTTTGCTTTCATTTTATTTTGCTAAGGGACTAGCAAAATGTAAGTTTGGGGGTATTTGATGAGTGCCAAATATTGTATATTTGGGCCCCTTAACTTGTATTTGTTAAACCCTTAGTTTTGTTATTTTGTTATTTTTTGGTTAGTTTTGGTGTTTTAGTGTTTTGCAGGTTGTTAAGGAACATTTGAGGCTGATTCCATTAATTCTGGAGCTTAAGACAGTTCGGGGAGCATTGACAGCAAATTTGAGTCGAGCGATGATTTGCACCTGATGGGTCCCACCAAAATGGCTATATCTAGAGTAGTATAACTCCAATTGGAGCGTTGTTGGTGTCAATGGAAAGCTAACTTGAAGATCTACAAAATCATATTTCACAAGATTTGGCCAATTCTGAAGCATGAGCGCTCGAACGAACATATTGTGCCCATCGCAAGAGCAAAGTCATGCTCGAGTGCGATCGAGCGCACTTGGACGACCTGGCACCGCTGAAACCCTAAAATTAGCTTATAAATATCACCCATTTGTATTGTAAATGGAATGAGACGCGTTGGGGGCTCCGTTCTTGGTCGTTTTCGAGTTTTTCTTGGTTTTTGGAGCTTTGAACTCCAATTCTTTTGTAAGTACTTTTATTTTAATGAATTTAATT
This sequence comes from Carpinus fangiana, assembly GCA_006937295.1. Classification (NCBI taxonomy): domain Eukaryota; kingdom Viridiplantae; phylum Streptophyta; class Magnoliopsida; order Fagales; family Betulaceae; genus Carpinus; species Carpinus fangiana. The sequence goes on from CM017322.1 coordinate 21,873,727, forward strand.
AGTTTCTTTATGATTCCTTTTGTCAAGGGAGGCTAATTCTTCTACTAAGGTTGAAGATGAAGCCTTACCATTGATTTGTTTACATGTTTTTATAATTTGTTCGTACAATTCCGTTGTTTACGTAATGTATGTTCATTTCAATTCAATTTTGTAATAAAATTGTGATTGATTGATTGTGCCAAAGTTGGATATTTATTGTATTTCGTCTAACAGATACATTGCATATTTTGGTTTACTTTGGATATCCATTATCTTTTGTACAAAGCATGGATACATTGGATCTTTTGAATTAAATTGGATATGCATTGTCTTTCATAAATACTGATGGATTCATTAATCTTTCAATAGGAACAATAGAACATGCATATGGTTTAATTGTCTGTTGGATGTATGAACTAAGCATGAGAATGTGTACTTTGATTTGGTGAGGTGGATTCTAAAAACCTTAGTGCTTTTTTTATTTTGATTTAATTTCAGTTTTATTTAATTTATCTTTTTGCACAACACAGTTCGAAATTCGGAACTAGGTTAAGATATAATTGATTTAGATAGAAATTGATTTTCATGATGCAATTTCCTGTGGATTCCACCTCGCACTTGCACACACATTATATTGCAAATGACTCGTGCGCTTGCGAGTAATTTAAAACTCACAACAGGTATGTTATGTGCATTTCTACTCACTAAGTTGTCAGACTTACCCTTGTATTATTTTCCTTTTTTCTCCATATGTACAACTATGCTGTTATAGATAGATGGATACTGCGAAGCATCCGGTTATGTTGGAGGATTTGATCCGAGAGGTGCTTGAGGACTTATTGCAAGCTTAAGCGGGTACTCATAGTAACTAGTACTTTTGAGTTATGTTGTAGACATTAGGACTTGATACATACTTGCATATTAAGGTTTAACATAGATCCCTTGTAACGATAATGTATATAGTACGATTCCAACTACTTTGATGATCTTTAGCTAGACACATTGGTTGTAATGATTCAATGTTATAAAACTTTATTATTTTTCGTTGCTTAGTATCCTTTGTTTTCGAGGAGTAGAAGTCCCTGAGTCTTGTTCGAAGTGGAATAAGGCTGGGAGATAAACCGTGGAATAAATTAGGTGTTACACTGGCGGAGGAAGGTAGATTGGGTTGTGAAAAATCCAATCTAAGAACCTTGACATATCTAGCAGGTGACGATGTGGAAGAGACGGATGCTGAGTATTGAGACAAGAGTTATAATAACTCAAGAGACAAAGAATTCAAGATTTAAAATCAAGAACTCAAAGAGACAAGAGTTATAAATGATAAATTAACTTTATTGTTGTTAATATAAAACTGGAAAAGACTTATACCGTTCATACTCTTTCTCTATATATAAGAGTATTGTACAAATTTAAAAATATCAAGGAAAAATGTAGCCACGAAAAGGCTTTAATGTATGGACGTAAGCTATAAGCCGAACCACCTTAATTCTCTAAGTCTCTCTTCCCTAAATTATAAAATCTAACATGGTATCTGAGCTATAGGCTAATGCCAATTATCGATCCTGTTAACACTTTTTTTTTTTTCATATGCTCTTTGTTCTCTATGACAATCTCTCCGTCTATCTCTCTTTTATATTTTAGAAAAAAAAAAAACTTCTATATCTTCATTTTTTTCCCCTTCCCCCTCTTGTGATTTACCAGATAGTTACAATGTCTATTTCCCTCATCACAATCACTCTTCCTTAATGATTGATTGTCGGATCGAAGACATTTTCATTGTCGAAGCATCATTATCATCCATGTTCTAGCCAAAAGTAGCCGATACTGGCCAGAGTTGCCGAAGTTTAAGTTTTGGTCATAGTAATCGATGTTCCACTTCAGACCATAGAAGCCATTTCTCAGCCCTTTGATGTTCAAGATCAAACCTCAATGTACGTGATCTACTGTTAGGTTTCCGGGGGCATATTGAGACAAGCGTTACATAACTCATTTGACAGAGAATTCAAGAGTTAAGAGTTACAAGAACTCAAAGAGACAATAGTTACAAATAATAAATTAACTTTATTGTTGTTAATGTAAAAGTAGAAAATACTTTTAACGTTTATACTTTTTCTCTATAAATAAGAGTATTGTGCACAATAAAAAATATCAAGGAAAAATGCAGCCATGAAAAGGCTTTGATATGTGGACATAGGTCATAGGCCAAACCACCTAAATTCTCTGAGTCTTTCTTCCTTGTTCTCGTCTCTCTTCCCTAAATTATAAGTTCTAATAGCGAGGCAGATGAAGTGACTGGGAGAGGTAGAAATAGTAATTTTGTAAGGATCAGAGGCAAATTAAAAGAATCTAGAGAGAACTCTAAATGGAAAAGTAAGCTTCTCTCTCAAAGAAGAGAGAAACTCGGTAAAAGAGAACATGTGGAGAAGAATGAGAATGGGAGGAGGAGGAGGGAACAACCGTAAAGTCAACCGTAACGTTTCCCTCCTCCTCCTCAAGCACTATCAGTAGTTTGCAGAGAGTTTTTTTCGCAGACGAGAGGAGAGACTACATAGACAGGATTAACCTACGTGGACTATGCCTTTGATGATGTGGGAAACATTTTAATTTGCCATTTAACTAAATTTCGTGTTAGACATTGGTATCCTTATTTGCGAACATAATCCTCTCCATTTCAAATGAACTTGAGAATATTTAGTTAGTTATACTTAAGGGGTATTTTTGTCTTTTTACTTTTTGAATGGATAAAAATACTCTAATACCACTATAACTAACTGGATTTTTTCCAGTTCATTTGAACTAGAGAAGATACTAATTCCCCTTATTTGTTGCCATGCCATAAATTTGGATCGATATTTGGGTAGAAAAAGAGACATGCCTCACATTTTAAAAGTATAAAAACAAAGGCATTAAAGAACCAAATTAAAAACTGAAATCCCAAAAGGAAAGCAATGAAAGCGGAATAGGATCCTCTCCAGTCTATTTTGGACTCAAGATGATCTGGATTTGATGAATACAGGGTTTTGAATAATTTTCCTAAATTTATTTGTTTAACCGCATTATTATCATGCATCTATCTCATAATGCTGATGTGACAATTTTATTAACTGAAAAATTGCTCTTAATTCTCTAACTTGGTTTTCAGAAAATAATATCGACCTAAAATCAGCAGGACACAAGGAAAACACTTGAAAAATGTTAGGTTCTTTCTTGGCGTTCTCTAAAAAAGCTAAAAAAAAAATATATATTTTTTTTAAATATAATATTCACAAGAACACTAACAAAACACTAGAGAACACTTGATATATATATATTAACAATAATTGATCCAATAAAAAACAGAGCCAGGGGAGGACCGGACGCGGTCAAGGCCAACTGGAGATACCGACCTAAACCAGAATTATCTTTGGACAACTGTAGTAATTAAGTAGACACCGACCAAACAACTTTCGCCCATGTATCAACTATCAAGTAATAACTCTGCGGTCCAAAATAACACATTTACCAACACACCCCCACTTTTTCTCCAATCACTCCTGACCGCTTTAAAAACTTCTCCACCATCTCTAAAAACAAAAAAAAAAACCTTCTCCACCCAATCCCACATCAAAAAAGTTCAAAAAAAAAAAAAAAAAAAAATTAAAAAAAAAAGTCCAAATCGCATGGGCATGATGGAAGGCTCTCCGACCACCATAGCTCCCCTGCTCCTCCGAAACCTATTAACCTCTATGTTCATCTACGCCGAGAAATCCCTTGTAAACTTGGCCGAAAAATACAAACTTCTTGAAGTAATTCGGTATACCCTAATCGCTTCCTTCCTTTTTCTTCTACGTGTGCTTCCTTCTTTCTTTCCTTCCCTCAACCCTAATCTCGACAACCCTTTTAAACCCACCAAGAAAGCCGATATCTACGTGCCTGCATGCGGTGGCGGCGATTCCGGTATCGGTCGAGCGCTTTCGCAGCTTTTGGCTATAGTCAATGACATCCCGGTTAGCTCTAGGAAGTACGAAGTTGTTCGATCTTTAGCGGAGAGGCTCATTGATGAGAACAACGGGGAGGGTGTAGAGGCTTTGCGTGAGGTCAACCGTACGGCTCTTTCGTCGGCTTTAGCAAGAACTCTTGGCCAGCTTGAAGCCGCCGCGGTGGACCGAGGCCAGGACGCAGGTGGGGAACCCGGGTCAGCGTCGGGAACGGCTGAGTTTCGGTTGAGCCGGGTTGTAAGATTGGTTCGGTCACTTGGGAATGCGAGGAGTCGGGTTGGAAGCGGAGGGGGCGAGATGAGCCGGTCGGAGAATTCGGCTGAGAAGCTGGCGGCTGAGCTTCTGTGGCTGGCTCAGAAGTTGTCTGCCTGTGGAGGCGCCGAAGAAGCTCTTAAAAGGTGGGCAGGTGCTTCTAATTTGGCTAGGCTGGCTCTGTGGGCTGAGCCGCGGCTGCAAGGTTTCCTCGTCAAGATCTCAGGTACTCGCCCATACAATTTCTAAAATTTGGTATTGATTGGCGAAGAAACGCTCGTCGCTTTCTTCGATCTCTTCTTGTTATTTGGTTTTTTCTTTTTGTTTGGTGTGATAAACGCACGCGTATTCTCTTATAGATTATAGGCAAATCGATAGTTACCTTTTGGTATATTAAATTATAATTTATAGGAAAGAGAAACAATTTTGGCATGTTATAAGTTTAAATATTACAGTTGGAAAAAAAAAAAAAAAACTAAATATACAGCACTAAGACCTTAATTATTGAGAACTTGAAAAAGTGAGAAAGCAGAAGCAGTCGCACCAATGGTTGAATCTAATATTAATTATAGATTTTGGATCATAGCTAGAGAAATAGAATATGCTTCTCGGAGAGGAATTGCATACTCCTACTACAAGTAATCTACGGCCATCTTTATTTGACTTTTCAGGAAGAGAATTAGGCTGACAGAACATTAAATATTGTACCAACATATAAGGTGTACGCATTCTAATACTTATCACATAAAGCCATTCTAAATTATTAGGACTGCTATTTGTTATTTTTTTATTCATATAATTTTAGGTAAAGTCCACTAAATTCCCTCAAACTACCACCACAATGACAATTTACTTCTCAAACTATCAAATGCGACAATTTACCTCTCAAACTACCAAAATTATGACAATGTACTCCCAATTTTTACAAAATGAAGAAATTACAAAATATTAAAATTTATTTATTATTTTTCAAAAATTTAAGGTTATTTTTGTCTTATTAAAAATTATATACGGGCAATTTCGTTATTTTGCTAGCATTCGGGGAGAGGTACATTGTTATTATTTTGATAGTTTGGGGGGTAAATTATTACAACTGATAGTTTGGGAGATAGATTGTCATTGGAGTGGTAGTTTGAGGGGGTTAAGTAGACTTTACCTTATAATTTTTTACCCTCACACTCTGCAACCAACATGCATGATGGCTCACTTGACCGGATGATAACCCCTTTCTCTTTTGCTAGTACCAGTCATCTATCATTATTCAATGATGTAATACTATGCCTATGAATAGTATTAAGACATTTTATTCTAGCCCATAAGTTGTCCTCGAGACTTGGCAACAAAGTTGCAACCAATTTGATCATATATTTGACAAGTTGTGTCTGATCTTATATTCAACATAGCGGTGGTTTTGATACCAAATGATACAAACCTTAAATATAACTCACTAATAAAAACCAGCTTACAAAAGGAGGTTGTCCAAGAACTTATATCTAGTGGCGGAATCAGGAATTTGTTCCTGGGGGATCCCGAGTCTTGGGGCCAAATTTTGAAATGAAGTTTTATTTATTTTAATATTTAAATATTAATTAAACAATATTATTTAAAAAATTTATTTAAAAATTAGCATGAAAGAGAAAGAAAAATTTGAGAATTGAGTGGCGTTGAGTTTGGTGGGAAGGGAACATGCCGACAAACCATGTCTAATATTAAATTTTTTGTGGAATCCAATATTATATTGGATAGTATATTGCATTTCCCTCCACCAAAGGATTCCATTTGTTTATTTTTGTATGGACGAAGATAATATTAAATTGTTTTTTAACAATAGTTTAGTAATTTGGGTTCTTGGGGTTAGTTTATAATTTTTGCGGGGTCCAACATAAGGGTATAATATAAAAAATAAGTACTTTGTAAGGGTTTCTAAATTTTTTGGATGGTCCAGAATCCCCCAAGTATACATGTGGGTGCGTCCCTGCTTATATCCATGTAGTAGGAATTGCACTTAAATCATGTAGGACACTTAGGATTAAAACAGTGATGGATTTCAAACATATTTATCTTCTTTTTTTTTTTTTTTTTTTTAAAATTTCTTTGTTTGTGGGGATAGACAGCTTCTCATTATCAAGTATAACAATTTGTTCTTCTTTAATTTCTTTGCTTTCCTTAGATCTTTAACAAATTACTAAGCTATCTACATAATTGCAGCATTCTTCTTCAAGCAAGCCAAAGATATAGGGCTGGACGAAACTGAAGAAAGCAAGGAGCAACAGAGGCACACAAAGGTGAAGATGCTGATTTCATGGCTGCCATTGCTATGTAGAGCAAGCAATGGCACCGATGTACCAGTCCTGAGCATCAGCGAACGAACTGAGCTGGAGAGTGTATTGGAGGAGACCATAGAGTTGCTGGAACAGGAAGAGCAGGAGCAGGTCTTGTCTCTCTGGCTCCACCACTTCACACATTGCCCATCCTCCGACTGGCCCAACCTCCATGCCTCCTATGCTCGCTGGTGCAATTCTTCTCGCAGGCTCTTGCTCCTCCAATGAGTCAACGACAAACAATTTCTTATGAATTAGGTTGGAAATTTGCTTATCGTATATTTAAAGAACACGTGTTCCTTTTAGAATTCCTCCAATCCAATCTGTAAGAAATTTTTGTCTGGCTTTTTATCTTCTTTTAGTTAGTAAAAAATGAATTCAGCTAGCTGTACTTAAGACTAGGTCCAGGATTATGTGTTTAGAGCGGTGTCTGTATATCTACCTACAAACAAATGTGCATATATATTTTTTTTACAAGTAATTTTATTCCAGAATAATAAGATTCAAAACAAAGGGCAATACAAATGTTAGGTTACCTAATTCCTACTCTGCTCTTTTAAACTGAATTACGACAAAATACAAGCTATAGCGTATACTAAAACTAAATCTAACCTCAATCAATTCAAACTCAGACCGAGGATTGATCCAAAACTCTTGCTTTCATATTCTATGAAACCAACAAAAACTCTTAGATGATTTACAGAAAACAGAATTTTACCATCATTTGCCCCTTCGTTTCAGCATAAAATATTATATTGATTTTTTGTTTTGAATGTTTGGCGCGGCATAAAATATTGGTCAATCTAAAAATATTTTCAACTGACCAAGAAAACCTTTACGAGCCGTAAAATAGTTTATGCTTCACATCTGCATAAACCATTTTATGTCGCTTTCCCACACCACTGAGTGAGAGGATCCCTAATGAAGCTTACTGCACGATGGGCATCAAACAAAGTTTTCTCTAAATTCAAAGCTCTCTTGTTAAATCACCTATCCTATCAGAAATTCAAACCCTTCAAGATAAGTGTGATCAAGAGAAGAGATGCGATGGATATCAAACTCTTAGATAAGAGATAAGAGTTTGAATGCAATGTATAGATAAGAATATAAGAGTTTGAATTATATAAGGGTTTCTATCTGTAAATGGTTATCTTACTGTACATGATTATCTAGACTTCTTGTAATTCTATATATATGAATGAAAGCCACGTTAAGTGGTACTTGAGCATTATCAATAATATTTCAAATCTAATATGGTATCAGAGCAAAACTTAGAGTAATGTCTTTTTGCTTCCATGGAAATTCCAGCATCTTCAACTGATTCCTCCATACCCAACGTCATCTCTACCACCACACCTCCTACCAACCCACCTCCTATTTTCACCATACCAAACATGAACTATACACTCTATATCAAGCTCAACAAGGATAATTATACATCCTGGAAAACCCAAATCTTGGCTTACCTCAAGGGCCAAGACGCTTATCAATTCATTGACAGCACATCACTTGCTCCACGACAAGTCATTCAAAATCCCAGCACTGAACCTGGTGCATCTACAACAATTCCAAATCCTGAATACATGCTATGGTGCCAAAAGGATCAAATGATCCTCAGCATCTTGATATCTACTTTCGCTGAGCAGTACGTGACCCATGTTGTTGGGTGTGCCATAGCTCTTGACCTATGGAAGACTTTGGTTACCATGTTTGCATCTCAAGCCAATGCTCGAGTCATGCAAATTCACTATCAACTTGCCACCACTAAGAAAGGAAATTCCTCCACTGAGTATTTTCAGATCTTCAAAACTCGGAGTGACACCTTGGCTGTTGTTGGGCATCCTTTAAGTGATTTTGAGAAACAATCATTCCTCCTTGCTGGTTTATGGTTTGATTATGATCCTTTTGTAACATTTGTTCATACTTGAGTGGACCTTTTATCTATTGATGAACTTTTTAGCCATCTCTTGGCTCATGAGATGCAGATTGAGCAGCATCTTCCCAACATTGAATTCCTGCAACCTGCGGCTCACTTCACGACACTCACTTGCATATCATGGCCATCCCTATCATGGTCGTGGATCATCCACTGCTAGCTGTGGATCTTACAGAGGCCGTGGATCCTCCTCAAGACGTGGTTATGGATCCTTCTTCTCACCAAGCATGTCGTCCGGATCTCCTTGCCATGTCTGCCAACTATGTGGCAAAGTAGGACATCTTGCGTCCATATGCTACTCATGCTTTGATCAGTCATATCAGAATGAAGCAATAACCCAACCTCAAGCCTTATATTCTTCACCCAATGTGATTTCTGATGAGGATTGTTACCCAGATATCGGTGCAACTCACCACATCACAAATGACCTCACCAAGCTCAACCTTACCTCTGAGGAATACTCTGGATCCGATCTATATCTCATATGGGTTCAGCCACTCTTTCAAATTCCCATCGTCAATTTATTCTCAAACAATTATTACTCGTTCTGAATATTTGCAAAAACCTTCTCTTTGTAAGTCAATTTGCTATTGACAATAATGTTTTCTTTAAATTTCATTCCTCATATTTTGTCATCAAGGATCGTCTTACAAGGATCACTCTTCATCAAGGACCACTTAAAAATGGCCTCTATCAGTTTCAACCTTTTTCAACATCTTTGTCAATAAGCCATGCCTTGGTTGGTGAACGCATTTCTCCGGATCATTAGCACAGGTGTTTAGGTCATCCTGCTTTTTGAGTCGTCCAACGCATTCTATCTACTTTCAAGCTTCCAGTCAAGTTCAATAAAAATTGTGGCCTATGCTCAATTTGCCCTATTGCAAAAGGACATCAACTTCCCTTTTATGATTCTAGTTCTTCCATTTGTAATCCTTTAGATTTAATTTATTCAGATGTTAGGGGACCATCCCCCGTTCTATCAACAAATGGAAATCGCTACTACGTTTCTTTCATTGATGCTTATTCTCGTTTCACGTGGTTGTTTCCAATTCAAAACAAATCTGATGTTAAATCTGTCTTCATTAGCTTTCAAACAATGGTTGAACGCTTATTAAGCAGAAAAATTAAAAGTGTTCAATCGGATTGGGGTGGGGAATATCGGTCACTTCATACATATTTCAAATCTATTAGGATAATTCATCGTTTGTCATGTCCTCATACACATCAACAACAAGGTTGTGTAGAACGTAAACATCATCATGTCATTGATACAACACTTGCTCTTTTAGTAGATAATGGGGTTCCTAAAAAATTTTGGGATGAAGCATGTTTAACTTCTTGCTATCTCATAAATTGTCTTCCTACTCCACTCTTGAAAAATATTTCTCCTTCTGAAAAATTATTTTCTAAAGCACACAATTATCACAATCTTAAAATTTTTGGATGTGAGTGTTGTCCTAATCTTCGTCCATATAATTCTCACAAGTTTGAATTTCGTTCAAAATCATGTGTTTTTTTAGGATATAGCACAAATCATTAGGGATATCGTTGTTATCACATAGAATTTGGTCACATGTACATCTCTAGAGATGTTACATTTCATGAGTCTATCTTCCCATTTCATTCAAATTCAAATTCAAAATCATCCAGCTCTATCTCTCAATCCACACTAGCTATAATAGAGTCTTCTACTTGTTTTTAGTCTCCACAACATGTTCAACAACTCCAATCCGTGTCTAGTATCATGTCTATCCAACCCGTTAAGACGTTAACATCATATAGTCCAAATGCTGCCATACAATCTCCTACTTCTTCTCAATTTCCTCCATCTGTCCAGCAACTTGTGTCTAGTCAACTCCAACCCGTGTCTATCACCAATTCTAGCAACACGCTAACACCAAGCCACATACCTTCATCACCTCAAACACCTTCCTCTTCAAACACTCATCCTTCCACTGCACCCACAGTAAACCATGAACGCCATGAGTATATAGACACACCTCAATTATCTTCTCCCCCATGGTTGCATCACATGGTTACAAGAGCTCAGAATCAAATAAGCAAACCCAAGACTTACACTAATGGCACCATTCGTTACCCACTAGCCTGGGCTCTTCTCACCACAACTGAAGCTTCATTAATCAAACCCACATGTTTCACCAAGGTTGTCCAAATTTTAGAATTGTGCAACGCCATGCAAACGGAATTTAATGCTCTTCTAAGCAATCAAACATGGACTCTAGTCTCCTTTAATACAGCCAACAATGTCGTTGGATGTAAGTGGGTATTCAAAGTGAAAGAAAAACAGATGGCTCTCTAGAAAGATACAAAGCAAGGTTAGTTGCTAAGGGATTTCATCAACAAGCAAGAGTTGATTTTGGGGAAACATTCAGCCCAGTTGTAAAACCCACCACAATTCGGACAGTTCTCTTTGTAGCTTACTCGGCTGGATGGAAGATGCAACAAATTGACATTCAAAATGCCTTTCTCCATGGGCTCTTAACCGAAGAGGTGTACAAGTCTCAACCTCCAAGCTTCATGCATCCTTCTTATCCTCAACACATTTGTAAGCTTAACAAAGTGATCTATGGGTTAATGCAAGCTCCTCAGGCATGGATCTCAAGACTCACCAACAAGTTGCTTTCGATTGGATTTACAACTTCAAAGGCAGATTCCTCTCTTTTTCTATTTAAGTCCAAAATTGTCACGATTTTTATTCATCTATGTAGATGATATAATAATTATCTCGACATCTCAACCTTCAGCTATTTCAGAATTACTACAACTCCTTCGCATGGACTTCGCAGTGAAAGATCTCGGTAATCTCCATTACTTTCTTGTGGTAGAAGGTCAACACATTAATTCCAGGCTCTTTCTCTCTCAGCGCCGATATATAGAAGACTTATTGAGACGAACAAATATGCATGAAGCCAAGCCAATTTCATCTCCGATGTCCTTGTCTATTGGTATATCGGCTTTCATCGGTGATCCAATAGAAGATCCATCTCTTTATCGCAGTACAGTTGGCTCGCTTCAATACTTATCTCTAACACGACTGAATTTGGCCTTCTCTGTCAATCATGTATGCCAATTTATGCATCGCCTTACAAAGCTGCATTGCAAGCTGTAAAGAGGATCTTAAGGTATCTCAAGCACACCATAACACATGGTCTCTTGCTGAAATGTACTCCTTCCACCATTCAAGCCTACTTAGATGCAGATTGGGCAGAGTGTCAGGATGATCGCAAGTCTACGGGTGCTTATTGTGTTTTCATTGGTTCAAATCTTTTCTCATGGAGCTCACAGAAACAACCCACTGTTTCTAGGTCAAGCATGGAAGCGGAGTACAAAGCAGTTGCCAACACTACAGCTGAGGTATTATGGCTTAAAGTTCTCCTATGTGATCTTGGAGTCCCAATAACGGACACACCCATCATATGGTGTGATAATATTGGTGCAACCTATCTCTCGGTCAATCCTGTTTTTCATGCTTGTACAAAACACGTGGAAATTGATTTCCATTTTGTACGTGATCGGGTAGCTGACAAAACAATTCAAATTCATTTTATCCCTAGCAAAGAACAACTTGTTGATTTCCTCAGAAAACCTATTGTGGCAACGCGTTTTCAGTATTTCATTACCAACCTCAATGTTGCTTCACCCCCGTTGAGCTTGCGGGGGGATGTTAAACCACCTATCCTATCGAAAATTCAAACCCTTCAAGATAAGAGTGATCAAGAGAAGAGATGTGATGGATATCAAACTCTTAGATAAGAGATAAGAGTTTGAATGCAATGTATAGATAAGAGTATAAGAGTTTGAATTATATAGGGGCTTCTATCTGTAAATGGTTATCTTACTGTACATGATTATCTAGAGTTCTTGTAATTCTATATATATGAATGAAAGCCACGTTAAGTGGTACTTGAGCATTATCAATAATATTTCAAATCCAATATCTCTAATGGGATTTAGATACATTAATAGGATCAAAGAAATTTGAAACTGTTTCCGCCTACTGCCATTGAACCTTGATACAATCGAGAGGATCCCTAATGAAGCTTATTGCACGATGGGCATCAGACAAAGTTTTCTCAAAATTCAGAGCTCTCTAATGGGCTTTAGATACATTAATAGGATCAAAGAAATTTGAAACTATTTTCACCTACTGCCATTGTACCTTGATACAACCTGATCGTTTGACTCTACAAGGTCAACGCATGCCACTAATCTATAGATTCCTTGCTTGAAATTTTGAAGCTTCTATTACATCGTTCACATATAATTTTGGGGTAAGAATTGTCGTGACCCAAATATTTAAGCATAAATGGCTTAGTTAAAAGGTTAATTTGGGCTTAGGGTCACTAGGATCAGCTAGAAGGGCATTTTGAGAATTTGTCTTCAGGTTTGTCTTTTAGTGTGGACGTACACCAGGGTTGGCAGACATACGCTGTTGTCTTTTAGCGTGGACGTACGGTGGTCTCCCACCGGACGTACAGTCTGACAGATAGTACAATTGTACTCTGTGAATAGTACAGCCGACGTATGTGACACTATTCACAGAATTCACTGTGTAATACCTAATCGTACGAAACAGCCTTTGGACAGCTGTGGAATAGTACCGGACGTATGCCATTAGGATCGGACGTCCGCTACTTTTTGGAATACCCTCCGGTTAATACCTAGACGTACGAGATAGCCTTCGAACCGCTGTGGAAAGGTATCGAACTTACGTCACTTTGGCCGGACGTCCGCTGCTTTCTAGCCCTATAAATACCCCCTCACCCCCTCGCCCATTTCATACCATTCTTGCCCCTAAACCCCCCCTCTTCGCCTCTAGGTTGCCAGTAGACCATTTCATGAGTGTTTGTGAGGTTTCGGTGCTGTCGGAGGAGGGAACTCTTGCATTTTTGCTTCAAGGAGGTAATGCTCGGTTTCCTTAGCTTTTTAATACGTTGTTATGTTGCTCGATTATAGTTCTATGTTGCTAGTTGTAGTTGTTAGCCTAGTTATGCTTTAATCTTGCTTAGGCTAGCATTTTGATAGCTTAGCGTTGTTATTTTGCATGGAGGCTTCGATATGAGTTAGGAGACCCTAGGAAGCCTTTGTTGGCCTTAGGAGTCGGAGAATAGGCGGATAGTGGAGAGAAAATGAGGTTCTCTCTGAAAGACCTCGGAGTGGATGTACTGTCTCGTGATCGGACGTACGGCCCGTCGTGACTCAATGGACGTACGGCCTCAAGCCCAAACGTACGGCCAGAGTGTTACAGGGAAACCATATTTTCACAAGCCGTCCCATAGCTCATGTTTCCTTGTTATAGAGTTGTGCTTCAGTAGAAATAGAACTGACGATAGGTCTTTTTTCAGTATTCGAGATTATGGAGCCTCAAGGGAATTACATGGAGGAGCTTTACGACCCGGGTGAGTACAAACTCACATGGATGCTTTGTTGTTACTTTTCCTGTATTGCACGTATTTTATATAGATGTCAAACATGCATATTTTGCAATTCTCATGAAATACATTTTGGAACTACGGGTAACTCTCTTTTGTGAAAATGTGTCTGTTAACAAGATAATAATGAAACTTGTAAAACTGTGCATGTAAAATACAGACAAGATAATTACATCGAATGACAAGGTACACCGGTACATGCGATAGTAATGGCCATGGGCTTACTATACAGGTTAGCTTTATGGTCAATATGTGCATGTGTGGGGGCTTTGGATCCAATGACTCGTGACTAATGATGCAGCCATTCCCAATGGATGGTCACTATAGGACGGACGTCATTAGTAGTGTGGGCTGCCTGAGGTTGAACTCAGTCGTGTCGCTAGTGTTATGTACAGTATGTTTCGTGCAATTGCTGGGGCATCGGTATTGTATTACAGGTCCCTTGGGACAGCGCCAACCCTGCTAAGAAGGGGTAATATCTCGGGTAGACCATATTGTTGAACTATTACTGTTACTCATGATTATAGCATATATTATATGATATATATCACCTGCATGATAACTGTTATCTCATAATGCTACATGTGTTTTATAAGTAAAAGAATCCACAAATTAATGATGAGTACGTCATGTGAATTTCTACTCACTAAGTCATCGGACTTACCCTTGTATTATTTCCCTTTTTTCTCCATATATACGATAATGCTGTTATAGATAGTAGATACCGTGAAGCATCCAGTTCTTGTGGAGGATTCGATCTAGGAGATGCTTGAGGACTTACTACAAGCTTAAGCAGGTACTCATGGTAACTAGTACTTTTGAGTTAAGTTGTAGACATTAGGGCTTGATGCATGCTTGCTTGCATATTAAGGTTTAGCATAGATCCCTTGTAATGATGTTATGACTTCCATTGCTTTGATAATATTTGGTTAAATGCTCTGGTTATATTGATTAATGTTTATAGTACTTTATTACTTTCGCTGCTTAGTGTCCTCTGTTTTTGAGGAGTGGAGGTCCCGGAGGTCTTGTTCGGAGTGGAACAAGGCTACGAGACGAAACGTTGAATTAATTACCAGTTAATTAATTCTCGAGGCGTTACAAGAATGCCACTCTTATGTCCTTCAATAATTTCTCCTAATTGTTGACCTTTGACTTCTTTGGTAGACTTGGTAGCTACCCAAGAAACTCGCCTATCATTAGGGACTTCCTTGAAATTTAATATTTCCTCTACGACACGATCCAATCCAAGAATTCTTTGGTTTGCAAATGACATTGGAATTTTGATATGCCAAGTCTGAACCTCGTCTTCCATCTGCTAGTGTTATTAGGCACCAAGTGACACTCCTTTTTCATTCCATGATTTGGAAATGGGTTAATTAGCTCTTCTTCAATGCTATGCTTGTTATGCTCATTTGCAAAATACAGATTTGGTTGAAGGTGACCCCTGTTAGCAACGGCCATGGCGGTGAAATATTCAACTGGTGCGTTAAATTGATAACCAAACAAATCATATCACTCATCCATTTGCTGCAAATGGTGTGGTTTTTTTTGTGGCAATTTACACAATTAATTTAATTCCACAGGAAAGGATTAGCTAAATCACTAATTTTTGAGTGGCTTAGCTAACTGATGCAGATCAGACTCAGAGATCGTGCATCTCTGTTTCTGCGAACGATCCTGCGATCGATCGCACGATCGAGCGCACACCAGCGAACGATCGCACCCACGCCAGCGAATGATCGCAGAACTCGAGCCCAATGTCCAGAACCTACTGAGCAAGCGACCGATCTGCGAACATTCGCCCATCTGCGAACGATCGCACTCGTCTCTGCGATCGATCGCACACGAGGCTGTTATGTTAATTTCCGCGTTTTTAATTATTAAACCTGATGTTATTTAATTGTTTTAGTAGTCTTAGGGTTTTGAAA
Organism: Carpinus fangiana; assembly: GCA_006937295.1. Taxonomy (NCBI): domain Eukaryota; kingdom Viridiplantae; phylum Streptophyta; class Magnoliopsida; order Fagales; family Betulaceae; genus Carpinus; species Carpinus fangiana. The sequence goes on from CM017322.1 coordinate 21,889,576, forward strand.
GTCTTTATTTCGTAGTTTATCAGGTTTAGAGTTATGAGGGTTATTTATGTAATCTTTTTAATAGGTTTAGGGTTTGTGGCTATAAATATATGCTTATAGCCTCCAAACAAGTTAGTTGTTGTTTATTATCAGTTTCCATTGAATAAGAATCTCAGAGTTGAGTTTTCTTCCCCTTTTTCCCTTAAAATCGTAGATAGACTCTAGATTTTGAGAAGAGTTCTTAGATCGTCGATAGACTCCGATCTAGAATTACATATCCGCTGCTTATTGTTGATCTACGCTGCAGCCCACTAAGTCGCGCTGCATCAGTTTGTATCAAAGCTTAGTCACTTTCCATGAATGGGGAGGAGCAACCGCTTTGCAGATATGTACGAGGTGTACGCACACACGGAGACAGCACGTAAGGAGCAACCGGCAATTCGTTTGCGGCACATGGGTCATGGGCCGAACGATTGTCGTCGCCAACCAAGACCGCAATTCTTGGTGGCGGAAGGCAAAATTAAAGCTGAAACCCAGCAATACAAGGAGGATCAATTTCGGGCATTGGAGGATCGACGTGAAGCCTCGCCTACCCAAATATCCAACTTGTATCGTCACAACGGGAATGGATCCAGAAACCCTTCTGCGGAGCGCCGAACGCATGGAAGTCAGCACCATTCGCAAGCTCATGCCACTTGGTGGGTGGACGGGTTCAAACTCAAGATTCCAGAATTCCCAGGGGTGTTACAACCTTCAGAATTTTGGTATTGGCTGTTGGCTGTTGAAGAGTTCTTTGAAGTCAACGGAGTGGCCGACGCACAACAAGTCCCTTTAGTAGCACTCACATTCCGGGGAGTAGTTGCTTCGTGGTGGCAACATTTGAAGCAACGTAGGAGGCGACAAGGAAAATTGAAGATCAATAGTTGGGAGCAACTATTAAAAAAGATGATAGACGCTTTCGTGTCCCAAGATGATACCATGGGCCAACAACCCCAAAATTGGAGACAAGGGTTTATGGCTGTGACGAGAAAATATGAAAATTTCGACAAAAAGAAGGTATTTGGGGAAACACGGAGTGATGCGAGGAGTCCACAACAGGCCAATTGGGCTCATACCTGCCAACCACAAATCCATACACCGAATCCATATTATGTGGAGGAGGAAAAAGAATCTGTGGATGGAGAGTTTCAGGAATCCGAAATCATTGATGAGGAGTTCGAACATGAATGCGTTGAAGATGAAGATACTTCACAAGGGTTTGTAGATTGGGATTCTCCACCAACCTATGATGAAGACGTCAATGAAGAAGATTCAATTGAAGAACCTGTGGCATCCGACCTAGAGGAAGAATACGAAGAATATGGGTTGCATCCCATGTTTGGCGTCCCTTACCCCAACGAAGATGATCAATTGGAAGAAGAAGAGCCTACTTATGACATCGCCGATTATGAAGAGGTTGATGAAGGCCTTTCAGGTGAGGTGCTTAATTATAATGAAGAAGATGTTGAGTATGTTGATTTCCTTGGCATTGACAAATTTTTAGATTCTCCTAATCATGATGTTGATGAATTTTATATGGATGAGGAGAATTATATGTTCATAAGGGAAGTAACAGTTGATCCATTTTTTAGCATTTTCATGGCCCGTGGGAGAGAAAAGGAACAAGGAAAATGTGGCCAGTTCAAAGAATTGACAAGTAGTGTGTGGGGCTTCCACGACAAATATCGAAGTATGCCGATGATGAAAAGTGTCGCATTTAGTATGGGTTGTTGTTCTATTTTGGTTGGGGGGATGGGCGAGTGGAATGAGTTAACCGGGCATCCGAAGGATCGTGGAAAAGACCGACTGAATTCGAGGACGAATTCTCTCCAACCTGGGGAGGATGATGCAGATCAGACTCAGAGATCGTGCATCTCTGTTTCTGTGAACGATCCTGCGATCGATCGCACGATCGAGCGCACGCCAGCAAACGATCACACCCACGCCAGCGAATGATCGCAGAACTTGAGCCCAATGTCCAGAACCTACTGAGCAAGCGACCGATGGAGGGCGACCGATCTGCGAACGTTCGCCCATCTGCGAACGATCGCACTCGTCCCTGAGATCGATCGCACACGAGGCTGTTATGTTAATTTCCACGTTTTTAATTATTAAACCTGATGTTATTTAATTGTTTTAGTAGTCTTAGGGTTTTGAAAGTCTTTATTTCGTAGTTTATCAGGTTTAGAGTTATGAGGGTTATTTATGTAATCTTTTTAATAGGTTTAGGGTTTGTGGCTATAAATATATGCTTATAGCCTCCAAACAAGTTAGTTGTTGTTTATTATCAGTTTCCACTGAATAAGAATCTCAGAGTTGAGTTTTCTTCCCCTTTTTCCCTTAAATCGTAGATAGACTCTAGATTTTGAGAAGAGTTCTTAGATCGTCGATAGACTCCGATCTAGAATTACATATCCGCTGCTTATTGTTGATCTACGCTACAGCCCACTAAGTCGCGCTGCATCACTAACCCTGTGTGTATGAGATTAGCAGTCTCATGAGAATAGACTATTCCTGGGAATAGAGTGTTACCAAACAAAGGAATAGCTATACCTAGGGTTAGCTAATCCAATCAAATGGTCTATATCGCAACCAAACGGGGTCTAATAATTTTTGTCTAAAGTTGGGTTCAAATCTTGAAATAATAGATTAAAACTATCTAACCATATTGAGAATAGTTAAACAAAGAAAAAAAAAAGCTCATACTGAAACTTTAGAAATTCAGGTACCATTCCATTATTTCATAAAGTAATTTGGAAGAATCAACCGTCGTGTTAGTAATATTACAAAAAGAAAGATGATTATTGACCAGAAAAAGGTTAAAACATGCATCAACTGTAATCCATTTGTTAAAGTGTTTTCCTCTTCTCAAACTTTGAGTAACAAACGACTTAAACATAAAGGACCGTTAAAAACACAAGTACACTTCCCTAGAATATAATGCCAAACAAAGTCATGTTTTTGTCATCATTCACATTTAATCAATTTCTTCCGTATTGGTACAAAGTAAGGAAGAAATTGATGTGGTTATTTTACGACCAAAAATATCAATGCTAAAATTAACCACTCGCAATAGAACGAATCTTGTAGGATAGGGCTATATTGAGGGTGTCGAACCTCAAGGACTGTAGGGGTTTTGTTACTAAATTTAAAAGACTAATTTTAACCTAATTAACAAAGGAGAATTTGATTGTTTGTGAATCTAAATTGCATGAAAATAAGAGTAAAATTAAGAGTAAATATATGAGAGAGAGAAGTAAGGTACCGATTTCACCACAATCCGCACAACAATGGTAACCGTATTTAATTCCAGAAACTCATAATATGTATGTTATAAAAGAACAAGAAAATACAATATCAAGGTATAAGGATAATCTATCTTCGGTTGGCATGGATCGTCCACCTAACCACTAAGATGCGGCACGACCCTTTTTCCCTAGGCATAAACTATAAAACCCCTTAATAAGTTTTCATACAATCAATGGAATAGCATAACCCATCTTCGGTTGGCAAGGATCGTCAACCTAAATTATACTAAACTAGGGTGTAATACGACTCGTCTTCCCTAGGCATGGCCTATCTTAATCCTATTAATCATATGTCTATTAAACCCATTGCATAGCCATCAATCTTATAATCACAGAAAATAAGATTGATTTGAGTTCAATATAGGCAAAATAATTTATAAGACAAGACTAGGATTTTGCAAATATTGATTTAGAATTGAATAACAATTGCATTGAATATTAAGAACAGAAATCTAGAGTTGCAATCCTCACAGTTATGCAATCAACACACATAAATTGAATTAAATAAAATCAAATACAATCACCATTGTGCTTGGAAAGGGTTACATCGGCACCCCACAAAGGGGTTTAGCCGCTCATGACTCCGCTAAGCCTCCAAGAAATATTTTCTGTCTAAAACTAAGTGTATCTTTTCTTAAAGCTTAGAGGCTTATTTATAGGGAGCCACAAGTCCTAGAAGCCCTAGGAAACCTAGAGAATTCGGATTTCAATCTCCTAGTCAAATTAGGAGTCAATCCATGTACAAATCGGAATAGGATTCGTCCAGATTTGCTTCCTTCTATTGCGGGACAATTTTGGCATAGTGGGAGTCCGATTTAGGAAAATAATATTTCATCATGAATTGTATAATTTTTAATCAGCTTTCCAATGCTGCTTGAATAACCTTAATCGGATAATTGAGCTGAAAGTTGTGGCCAAAATACTGAGACATGTTCAAAATCTGAAAATTCTATCCGATCCGATTTTGACTCTAAGTGGAGAAATTCCGATTTTATCCTTTCCTTGATTTAATTAAACTTAACCACATCATATATATCTTCTATTGTGATTGGTTAAGCTTAATCATATCTTCTAGGTCCTCTCAAATTGTGCTTTAAACCCAAAATTAATGGTTTTTCTTGCATCTTTATTAAATACCTGAAAACACAAAAACAANTTAGCCGCTCATGACTCCGCTAAGCCTCCAAGAAATATTTTCTGTCTAAAACTAAGTATCTTCTCTCTGAAATTGTCTCTCTAGTTGTGAGGCTTAGAGGTCTATTTATAGGCTTTAGGAGAGTCTTAGAAACCCTAGTAAACCTAATAAATTCGGAATTCTATCTCCTAGTCAATTTATGAGACAATCCTATTACAAATCGGAATAGAATTCGTCCAGAATTGGGCTCCTATCTTGCGGGGTGATTTTAGCATTGCGGCGATCTGAATTAGGAAAATACTATTTCACAATGATTTATAGCCTGTTGAGTCAGGTTTTCAATTCCGTTGGAATCACCTCAATCCGATATTTGAGCTGAAAGTTATGGCCAAAATACCGAGACCTGTTCAGAATCCAAATTTGAATCCAATCCGATTTTAGCTCCAATTTGATAAATTCCGATTTAATCCTTTCCACATCTTCTAGGTCTTCCCAATTTGCCCTTTAAACCCAAAATTAATAGTTTTTCTTGCATCTTTATTAAATACCTGAAAACACAAAAACAACACAAAATCAAACATATAACAATGCTAAGGAATTAACATATGCGAGTTAAGGGGCTTGAATGTGCAACATTCGGCGCTTATCACACCCCCAAACTTACATATTGCTAGTCCCTTAGCAATACAAAACAGAAAATAAACTGAAGAACAACAAGATAAATCCAGCTTTCGTGGGATGTATGGTTGCATTTAGCATATGCAACAAGCCTTTTAAACCTCTAGGAATTCCCTAGAGGACGAGTGGAGTCTCGTGAGGGTTTTCCAGAAATGATACCCATAAACATTGTGCACAGTTCATGTTATCCAAAAATTAAAGCATCACTCAAACTCATGATTTTCATTCATTAGCAAGCTCAAAAGATTAAACTCCATCTTCATAATGAATTGGAAATTAAAGTCTAATTACATACAACAAGCAAACTAAGGCATCACAAGCTCGAAACAGTGTAAAGTGAACTAGCACAAGACTATGAAGCTTCCAAATAAATTCAATGTACAATGTCTCTATATCTCAAGATTCACTAGAAGTCCTATCAGAATGAACAACACTTGCATGTTTTTCTTAATCTTTATTTTATTATTAGGCTCTGCAGTGTTTAGTTCCCTTAAGCTTTCTAATTGACCCATGTAACGAGTGTTGAGCCAATGACTCTCAAACCAGATGGTTTTAGGGCACTAGGTGTAAAGACACCCCTAAGGACTTACTAACTCAAGTCAAAAAGGCTACGAAACTAAACTAGCCATAATGTTAACCACATCAAAACTCCTCACCTTTTGACATGAACACTCAATGCTTAATGAGACAAAAGGTCCAGTTACTCAGTGAACAGTTCATCAATGATTATCATCATTTCATATATATATATATATATATTTTTTTTAGATTAACCAAATCAAACCTCTTCACCTTTTGACGTGAATGCTCACTACTTTGAGGCAAGAGGCCCAGTTACTCAATGAAGAGTTTATCAATGGTCAAATTTCTTTTTTTTTAATGCCAATGCATACAACCAATAAGTCACCCAATGTCACCCAAAACATAGAAACATACACATTAAGACCACATGTCATACCCCACAAATCATGTGCTAATGTGCTTGTGTCAGAGCAGATCAAACATGTGAATTCTCAATTGCCTAAAGTAAGTAACAAACTAAAAACAAATCCAACATCAGATCATGTGTTCAAAATTTTAAGCTCACTAATGAAATCAATCACAAATTTTTAGGTCAACCAAAATTTTAGGACAACATGAACATGCAATTTTATTTTTTTTTTTCTCAAAAACAAGACCAGTGTGTGTAAATGTGTCTCTCGTACCCCCAAACTTGAATCATACATTGTCCCCAATGTATGTACAAAATTGAAAAATAAAGTTAAGGGTATAGGAGTACCTGAGTGAGCAGATGTGGGTATATCATACCCCCAAACTTGTATCCAAAAACACATGTCCTGAAAAAGAAGTTGATACTCCAACCAAGAAACAATCAAGTGCGTACATTGTTGTAAAAGTGATGGGGGAAAGGGGAAAAGTGACATTCTTTCCCGAGTACGCTTGATCGTACATAAGTGCGATCGATCGTACTCATGCAGGATTGTCCGTGCAATGCGACGAAGCGCTCGCACGCATATGGTCTCATGGCGAGGGGGCAATCGATCGCTATTTACATAGCGATCGTTCGCTTCCTCAGTAGCGACAGCCTTACTGGAGGGACTTATGCGAACGATCGCCCAAGGATGTGCGATCATTTGCATCCTCAGAATGTCACTTTCCACCTGAGTGAACCATGAAATTAACAAAGAAAAATATAACAAAGAATGAAACAACAATGGATAAAGTACCTGGTTGGAGATCATGTACCTTGGTGAAGTGAGGAGTCAAGCGCACAGGGTTTGCGCTTGATCCTATGAAGCTGACTCATCTAGTCGAAATATATGGAATCCGCCAAATCAACGAAATCCACATCCTTGATGCGCTCAGTGTTCTCAGACCCTTAAGTTTAAATTTAAAACACCAATCTTTTCTTCTCTTGGACCACAGAGAATGGATTTTACCTATAGACAGGTAATTTTGAATTTTTGTATATTGAGGTAGATCCCTCTGAGTATTCTTAAACAGTTTCTCATCCGGTAGGGAATCATGAACTGGAGTAAAATAAGGAGAATACTCCGGGAATTTTTCTACCTCGGTGGTCTCTTTTAGCTCTTCTAACAGCCCTAACGGTCTACTATCCTGGCCTCTTGGTAAGTCATAAGAACTAATGACCGGGAGAGTGTCATCTATATCTAAAAATGAAATTTTTAGATTACCTGGAATAGGGGCTTGGGGCTCACATGGAGTCTCGGGAATAAGACTTGATGGTGAAGAAGTCATAGTGCTCACTTCCTTGCCTTTTTCCCGAAGTAGATCCTGTGGGGCCTCAATTTGCTCCTTATTTTTCTTCTCCTTCCTCTCTTCTACGTGGTTTTCAACCACTTCTTCACTCCTCAGTGTGGTGATAGCTTGCTTATGACAAGAAGTATTCTCATCCACCATGAAGTGTTCATCAGGATTGGCCAACGGCTGACTTTGAAGCTCTTCTTCCTCTCTATTGATGATATCAGCTATTAGTTCTACCTGAGCCTCTAGCTTGGCAATGGATTGAGAGTGTGAATTTATTGTCTGAGATATCTCACTCATCCTACCGTTCATCTCGTCCACTATGTTGGTTATCTCGCCAACCCTGCCATTTACCTGGCCCACTATTCTGTCAGACATGTTACTCATCATTTTTGGCATTCGATCTTCAAAAGTAGGATCTGACCAAGGAGGTGACTCCTCTTGGTATTGCTGCTGTGGAGTTGCTTGATATTGAGGGGAATAGGATTGATCATTGAATTGCGAATATGGCTGATGGTGCAGTTTGTGACCTTGTGGAGCATACTTTCCATAATCTTGAGCTTGCCACGAGAAGTTAGACTGGTTGCTTCATGCCGGGTTATAAGAATCAGAATAAAATTCATTCTCCTGTCTAGAGAACGGCCTGTTCATATGCTCATAAGAATAATTAGAAAATTGTCATGCAGTAGGACAATCTCTAACATGATGATAAGGACTATTGCAATATGAACATGGTCCATGGGGTATTGGAATGTTTCCCCACATGTACTAAACTACTAGAAATATCATAAAATAATAAAAGAAAAATAAAATATAAAAAACAAAACTCACAAACGGCCCTTAGGTGTGCTTAAATGAGGTTGCAGCAGATTCTGGCCAGAGAGTGAACGATCGCCCAAGGAGGTGAATTCGATCGCACTGCCGAAGGGGGGAACGAACGCAGGGGCTCAGGTTCTATCGCAGCTGCTTGTTGAGTGCAGAACTACGAACGATCGCACACGGGCTGCGATCGATCACAGTTACAGAGACTGGAACCTACGGACTAATCGTGAACTTGAAAAGAGGGATTAAATTCAAAAAAATTAAAAATAAAGAAAAACAAAAAACAAAAAAATAAAAATAAAAATAAAGCTAAACTTAATTCTTAAAATTTAATAACAAAACCGTTAAACAGTCCCCGGCAACGGCGCCAAAAATTGATTTGATTATTTCACGACCAAAAATATCAATGGTAAAATTAACCACTCGCAATTGAACGAATCCTGTAGGATAGGGCTATATTGAGGGTGTCGAACCTCAAGGACTGTAGGGGTTTTGTTACTAAATTTAAAAAACTAATTTTAACCTAATTAACAAAGGAGAATTTGATTGTTTGTGAATCTAAATTGCATGAAAATAAGTGTAAAATTAAGAGTAAATATATGAGAGAGAGAAGTAAGGTACCGATTTCACCACAATCCGCACAACAATGGTAACCGTATTTAATTCCAGAAACTCAGAATATGTATGTTATAAAAGAACAAGAAAATACAATATCAAGGGATAAGGATAATATATCTTCGGTTGGTACGGATCGTCCACCTAACCACTAAGATGCGGCACGACCCGTCTTCCCTAGGCATAAACTATAAAACCCCTTAATAAGTTTTCATACAATCAATGGAATAGCATAACCCATCTTTGGTTGGCACGGATCGTCTACCTAAATTATACTAAACTAGGGTGTACTACGACCCGTCTTCCCTAGTCATGGTCTATCTTAATCCTATTAATCATTTGTCTATTAAAACCCATTGCATAACCATCAATCTTATAATCACAGAAAATAAGATTGATTCGAGTTCAATATAGGCAAAATAATTTCGAAGACAAGAATAGGATTTTGCAAATATTGATTTAGAATTGAATAACAATTGCATTGAATATTAAGAACATAAATCTAGAGTTGCAATCCTCACAGTTATGCAATCAACACACATAAATTGAATTAAATAAAATCAAATACAATCACCATTGTGCTTGGAAAGGGTTACATCGGTACCCCACAAAGGGGTTTAGCCGCTCATGACTCCGCTAAGCCTCCAAGAAATATTTTTTGTCTAAAACTAAGTATATCTTTTCTTAAGGCTTAGAGGCTTATTTATAGGGAGCCACAAGTCCTAGAAGCCCTAGGAAACCTAGAGAATTCGGATTTCAATCTCCTAGTCAAATTAGGAGTCAATCCATGTACAAATCGGAATAGGATTCGTCCAGATTTGCTTCCTTCTATTGCGGGACAATTTTGGCATAGCGGGAGTCCGATTTAGGAAAATCTTATTTCAGGATGAATTGTATAATTTTGAATTAGATTTCCAATTCCGCTTGAATCACCTTAATCTGATAATTGACCTGAAAGTTATGGCGAAAATACTGAGACATGTTCAAAATCTGAAATTCTATCCGATCCGATTTTGACTCTAAGTGGAGAAATTCCAATTTTATCCTTTCCTTGATTTAATTAAACTTAACCACATCATATATATCTTCTATTGTGATTGGTTAAGCTTAATCATATCTTCTAGGTCCTCTCAAATTGTGCTTTAAACCCAAAATTAATGGTTGTTCTTGCATCTTTATTAAATACTTGAAAACGCAAAAACAACACAAAATCAAACAAATAACAATGCTAAGGAATTAACATATGCGAATTTAGGGTATTGACTGTGCAACATTCGGCGCTTATCACATGTGAATGCAGTTTCTGGTACAGTGGACTCCAAGGACAAAACGACATCGTCTAGTACAACAATTCCTTGTATCCTGCAAAATAAAAGCTTGCGTTAAAAGGACGAGATGGGTGGTGGCTGGTCGTACCTCCTCCGATGCCTAAGTTAATGTTTGTATGAGCTTAGTGTAATGCTTAGTGTGTATATGAGAGATCTTCCTTTCTTCTTTGGAATGAGGCCTTTTATAGATATCTGCATGGAGGCGTTGATGACGACGGAGTGGAAGATCTGGGATCAGGGCGTAACGCCCGGAGGAGTTAATATTCTTGTCTTATGCCAGTTAGGATTAGATATGAAACCACTATTTTCATCTAGTAGGGCTCCGAGGATGGCGCGTAACCATAAAGGGCTATTTATGTGCAAACTGTAACCCTCCCGAAGATCGTGACTTAATCTGGTCGCACAGATTGGAGAGCTTTAATGTGGTAATGGTCAAATATGGAGTCATGTTGTGGCGTGGTTGGTCTCGATGATGTCCTCGGAATTGACCTAGTTGGTTGAGCCCAAATAATAGGATGGAACTTTGAGTGGCGGCCCATTTGGTGTATACAGCCATTTCATTACTGAACCTCAAATCCATAGGTGATGGGCATAGGGGCCCAATGACTTGGGCCGGAAGATATGGGTGTAACAGTTACCCCTTAAATTCCATCTGTTGAGGCTTCGGGAGAAGAGAATTCAAATCTTTTCCTCCTCTTGGGAGCAGATCTTTCGTACGCTTTGCTATGCTTGGATTATGTTTCTGTGGGTCTTAACATTTTACCCATTTATGGAAATTGATATTTGTGCAGCCGGGATACTCTGTTGTTAGCCATGATTTCTTTTGAATACCTTGTCATTATCTACGTAAATGCGCCGTTGTTTGCTCATGTGTTTAGCAGAATACAGTCGGTTTCTAGGCACGAATGTTAGGAAGGATAGATGTTGATCTAGGGATGGCATCCTTGGTTGCGTCTGTTGGGTGGACAGATGGCTCGAGTCCTTTCAACTCAGGTGTGACTGCAAGTTCATGGTTTCTTCACATTAAATGTGTTGCCTGCTTCCCGAGATCTTTCTCCTATAAAGATCCCACTATTGATTTCCCCGTTACTGCCTTCGTTTTTCTTCGTCTGAACACCTTTGTTGCTAAGCATATTTCTCTTTCATTTTCTTAGCCATGTCTTCTGCTCAACCCCCTTCTCCTTCAAATGGTGAGGTGACCAATACTCAGTCCCCTAAGATTCCCTTGGTTCACCGTTCAAGTGAATCATTTGCCAGGGTTCACTCGATAAGCGAGATGTCGCCTTCTTCTCGACATCTGGATTACCCTCATCGGTAGAGGTCCCACTTTACGGCGGCAGACAAAAAAGTTCTCCTCCATAACTACAACATTCCTCCGTCGATCTCTCTGCATTTTCTAGATAGGACCGGGATGATAGATAGACCCAGTGACATTTTCGTTTACAAGCACATGTTCATGCCCTGAGTTCGTTTGCCACTTCCTCCTATTGTTAGGGAATTGTTGTCTTCTCTTGGGGTGGCACCTGGGTAGTTAATGCCCAACGGTTGGAGGTACTTCTTTCCACCTTTCTGCTATGGCCTTTGGTGTTCCCAGGCGAGACTCTGTTGGTTTCGGAGTTTCTGAACATCTACAGGCCCCACGTTTATCCGACCTTTGAAATAGTGATGTTCATGGCTCAAGGAAAGAACCAATTTATCGAGCTTAGGAGCACATACTCCAACAACAAGCATTGGGGGCAGAGCAGTTCTTTTACGTATTCGGGCCCTGGGAGGCTTCTGAGTCTGATACTAGGCCAGTGAGGCATTCAGTTCCTTGGGAATGGGGAGTTCCCTGGGAAAGTAGTAAGAATTTAACTATGCATTTTGTTTCTTCGCCTACTTATCAACACATCTTTCTTTTCATGCAAGGAAAGAGTGCCCCAAGTTGAACTCGGAGCAACATGGTCGGGTTAACCATATCTTGCAATTTTCTCAACTCCCTGAGAATGTGGAGCTAGATGCTCTTCGGGAACATCGTCACAGACTCGGTTCTTCATGAGCATTTGGGGTACTAGATACCTGTCGACAAGGTAGGATGGGATCGCCAAGGGAATCCGAAGAAGCCCTCTCTTCCTTCTAAGAAGGTGGTCTCGGGTTTGCATGCCCGGCCACCGAGTAAGAAATCTCGGGCCCATAAGAACGTTGGTGCTTCGAGTAAGTTAGCTGTTGATCCCAAGCTAGCCCAAAAAGATTTGGCTCTCGTGCCTTCTTCCCTCCATAGGGCTCAAGATTTCATGACTATGCCTGTTACCGGGGAGGGATCTTTAGTGCCTAAGAGGAAATCAGGCGTGGATGCTTCAGCCTCGGTACCACCACAAAAGAAGGGGTTAGTGGACAAAGCGAAGGAGCTATTATGGATGATTGCCTTTGTTCGCTCTAACTTGATCCCTCCATCTTTTGGGCCCCTAGGTGGACTGGAGGAGGCCCAAGATTCAAATTCTTTAGGGGAGGTGGCTCCCTTGGATGTTGTTCCTCTGGACACGAAGTCGAGGGGACGAGGGGACTAGGGGAGCCAACCACCGAACAGAGTGGGACCGACAATCCTCCTACGCCAGAAGGTGAGGCCTCGCACGTTTCGAGCAAGCCATTCGGGCAGGTTCCCATATACTCAGGTTAGCCTCGTAGAGGTCATTTTGGGAATAGTTCGCCATTAATCTGATCCTTAGGGGATGGCTTAAGCAGGAATCCCCTTTGATGAGTGCCAAATATTGTATATTTGAGCCTCTTTAACTTATGTTTGTTAAGCTCTTAGTTTGGTTATTTTCTAATGTTTTTGTTAGTTGTAGTGTTTTATTGTGCTGTAGGTCATTGAATGAAAATATGGTTTGAAGGTCCCTATTAGTGCGATCGAGCGCACCTGCGATCGAGCCTAAGTGTGACACAATCGAGCGCATCTATGCTCGAGCCCAAGAGGCTGCGATTGAGCGCACCCACGTCAGCCTGAGTTACCCGCATAGCCCTAGCCCATCACGTACTCGACTAAGCCGTGGATTATTGAACGGTTGAGTGCGAATGCGATCGAGCTCACTTACACATGACCTGGCAGCATAAATTTTGCTTATAAATAAGACTCTTATAATTTTGTAAACCCTACATTTGGGAGGCGCCTTTGAGAGCAGAAACTCCATTATTTACCTATTCCTTAGCCTTTCAAACGTCATTTATTTGTAAGCTTTCATTTTAGTATGATTAGAGGCTAAATCTTCAACTAAGGTTGAAGATGTAGCCTCACCATCGATTTTTTTACATGTTTTCATGATTAGTTTGTGCTAAATCCATTGTTTAATGTAATGTTTGTTCGTTTCAATTCAATTGTGTGACAAAATTGTGATTGATTGTGCCGTAGTTGGATATTCGTTGTGTTTTGTCCGATGGATACATTGCATCTTTTGATTTACTTTGGATATCAATTGTCTTTTGTGCAAAGCATAGATACATTGGATCTTTTGAACTAAATTGGATATGCATTGTCTTTTGTCAAATGGACGGATTCTTTGAATCTTTCAATACGAACAATAGAACATGCATATGGTTTAATCGTTTGTCAGATGTATGAACCAAGCATGAGAATGTGTGCTGTGATTTGGTGAGATGGATTCTAAGGCCTTAGTACTTTTCATTTAATTGTTTTCAAAGCATTTAGTTTAGTTTATGTTTTTTCATGACTAAGTTTGAAACTTTGGAACTGGGTTAAAGTAGGATTAGTTTAAATAAAAATCTATTTTTGCAAACACGACTCTCTGTGGATTCGACCTCGCACTTGCACAACACTATATTGCAAACGATTTGTGTGCTTGTGAGTACATTAAATTTGTACATCAAATTTTGGCTTCGTTGCAGGGGATTACCAGATTACTAGATTGCTTCTGGCAGATTATACCAGAGGGGAGGGTCGACTCACCTCGGAGTTGCTTGTGGACAAGCTGATGCACTGCCACTATACGGTGAGTTGGAGGCATACCTTTCTCTTTCTTCAATTGCCTTGGCTACTTTTGACATGATTTTTTTTTGCACTGTTCCACCCTTATGGCAAGCTGGTATAAGGAGAGCCAAGAGGGTCTATGGGAGTACCCGGATGAGAGAGCCGAGCTGCGTGACTTGGTTCGGAAGATGAATAAGCGGAAAGGAGACTCTAGTTCTTAAGGGTCTACTTCCGAGGTGGAGCAACTTCGTCGCTTGTTGGTAGTGAAAGAGGACGAGCTCTTCGAGAGCTTACAGAGATGCACCGAGTTGAAGTTGGTGAATGTTCAACTTCTGAACCGAGCAGATGACACCGACCGGAAGAATCGTGAGCTGACAAAGCGTGCTCCGATTTCTCGGTTTCCCAATTTTTCGGTTCTAGTTCCAGTTCCCAGTAATTTTTGACACCCCTACTTACCCACTCCAATTCTAAACAATGCATCTCCTTTTGAAACTCTTTTCCATAATCATCCTGACTATTCTATCTTATGTATATTTGGTTGTGCCTGTTGGCCAAATATACGTCCGTATGTCTTTCATAAGCTTCAAGCTCGATCACTTCAGTGTGTCTTCATGGGATATAGTCTTTGACACAAGGGTTACAAATGCCTTCATCTTACTTCTGGTTGAATATATATCTCACGTGATGTTGTCTTCGATGAAAAGTCTTTTCCCTTTCATTCTTCAATTTTGTCTCCACAACAAATTTCTCCACCACTTGACTCGCATTTTTTTCTTCAGCTTATTACCAATGTGCTTAAGCCCACTATATCCCCAACACCCACGACCTATGTTGAACCACTTTCCCCTCCTACACCTAACAACAAAACAATTTTGTCTCCCTCATCATTGCATCCTTTTTCTTCCTTATCTCCTATGATCAATACCTTAGATCAATTTGTTGATTCCTCTATTGTCCCACCTTCCAATAACCATCCCATGCTTACCCGCTCCAAAATCAGATTTCCAAACCCAAAGTGTTTATGATGGCACAATACGGTATCTAATTTCTCATGCTTTGATAGTCGAGACTATTTCTTCTTTAACAGAATCGACTTGCTACACACAAGCCATCAAGGATCCCAACTGGCATCAAGCTATGAATTTAGAGTTTGATGCACTTTTAAAAAATCAAACTTGGAAACTTGTTCCATCCATAGAGGCAGAAAATGTAGTGGGCTGCAAATGGGTGTTTCGGATCAAACAGAAGGCGGATGGTTCAATTGATCGCTATAAGGTGAGGCTGGTTGCCAAGGGATTCCATCAACAACCTGGTGTAGACTTTTTTGAGACATATAGCCCTACTGTTAAACCAACCACGGTACGACTTGTTCTACCATTGCTATCTCTTATGGTTGGCCAATTAGGCAAATTGACATTCCAAATGTGTTTTTACATGGGTTATTGGATGAGAAGGTTTACGTGTCTCAGCCACCAGGATTTTCACATCCTCAATATCCTCATCATTTTGTCTATTGCAAAAGGCTCTTTATGGCTTAAAACAAGCTCCTAGAGCTTGGCTCTCTCAGCGTAGCAACAAACTATTGGATTTGGGCTTTACAGGATCATGATCAGACTCCTCATTGTTTGTGTTAAAAAATTCACAATTTATCAGGTATATCCTCATATATGTGGATGACATTATTATCACATGCTCTAAGCCATTAGCTGTTGCTGAATTTTTAAGTCCTTTGCATTCTGAATTTGTGGTTAAGGACTTGGGTAAGTTGAATTTTTTCCTGGGCATTGAAGTGTCTAACACTCCCACTAGTGTTCTTCTCTCTCAACAAAGATATATTTTAGACATCCTAAACTGAACCAAAATGATTGAAGCAAAACTAGTGGCAACCCCAATGGTAGCTTTTTCTTCTCTTTCTACATTTGACGGTGAACCCTTCAACGATCCTACACTCTTCAGAAGCATAGTTGGTGCACTTCAGTACTTATCCATTACATGGCCTAACATTGCTTTCTCAATCAACCGTTTAGCCCAATTTATACACCGTCATCGCTATCTCATTGGCAAGCCGCTAAATGCCTCTTGCGATATCTTAAACAAACTGTGTCATTTGGCCTTCACATTACTATCCAACAACTTTGTTATTCAAGCATTCTTCAATGCGGATTGGGTTGGTTGTCCAGATGATCGTCGTTCCACCGGCGGCTATTGTGTTTATCTTGGTAATAATTTAATTTCCTGTCGTTCCACAGGCTACAGTTGCTAGATCAAGCATAGAAGCTGAATACAAAGCTCTTGCCAACACTGTTGCAGAAATTTCTTAGCTCAAGTCATTGCTCTCTAAACTTGGGATCCAAATAAAAAATCCCCCGATACTGTGGTGTGATAACATCGGCGCCACCTACTTGTCATCCAATCCAATGTCTCACGCTCGCACTAAACATGTGGAAATTGACTTTCACTTTGTTTGTGATATGGTAGCAAATAAAACATTGGATGCTCGATTCTTATCCAGTAAAGATCAAACTGCTGATATATTCACCAAGCCCCTCTCATCCTTACAGTTCTCTATCCTTCGTGACAAGCTCAGAGTTATTCCACATTCTCTGGGCATGAGGGGGCATGTTAAGGATAATCTCCAAGTATCATACTCCAACTATAACTCATCCACATCAAAAGTCATTTCTACTATAATGACGTGCGTTACTCATCCAATATACGTGAGTTACTCAAACAGCAAGTCCAAAAGTCATGGATCAATGCAAAGAGATAAATGAGGCACGTTACTCAAGTCCAAAAGTCAAGAATTAATGAAGTGTTTTTCAAATGTATTAATGTAATATATTGTACAGATAAGATTCATTTGTAAACAAACTCTCTTAATATAAATAGACAGCCTTTACTCAATTGAGATAAGCAACACAACCTAATCATCTAAGCTTCTTTAACTACTGAATGGTTTGTTTGAGGTACGTCAAGAGACATTTTGCAACTTGCCAGTGACTTAACCGTGGATTGTGCATAAACTGAGACAGCCTATTTACTGAAAGGCAATGCCAGGTCTTGTGATTGAAAGGTATTGAAGGGCACCAATAGTACTCCAATACAGTGTGGGATCATTAAAAATTTCACCATCAAATGAAGATAGATGTACAGAAGTGGCCATTAGGGTTGCAAATAGGTTCGCATCCGCCATTTTTGTTCTCTTAAGAATATCCAGCATATAACGTTGTTGAGACAAAAAAATGCCATCTTGAACCGGAGAGACCTCAATACCTAAGAAAAAAATTTAAATTACCCAAGTCTTTGACACCAAATTCAGATTTCATATGAAGCAATGTAGTTATAGAGTCTAAGCTAGTCATGATAATGTTGTCCACATATATCAATAAAAACACTATGAGTGCAGTAGATTTGTAATTGCATAGAGAAGTGTCAAACTTAGATGCTTGAAATCCAAAATCCAATAGTTTGTTACTCAACTGAGAAAACCAGGCCCGTGGTTCCTGTTTTAAACCACAAAGAGCCTTTTGAAGGCGACATACATGGTTGGGATGCTGAGGATGAGAGTAACCAAGGGTTGGGTCATACATACTTCCTCATTTAAAACATTGTGAAGGAAAGCATTTTGAATATAAATCTATTTGATAGACCAACCAGAGGAGATTGCCATGGACAGAACCATACTTACCGTAGTAGGTTCACTGGATTGAATGTTTCTTAGTAGTCAATGCCGGCTTGTTGATGGAAGTCCTCGCCATTAATCTGGCCTTGTAATGATCAATAAAGTCACCTGTCTTCCTTTTAATCCGAAAAGCCCACTTACACCCAACTAAATTGTGTGCCTCTGATGCTGGAACAAGGTGCCATGTGTTGTTCTTAAGAAGAGCGTCAAATTCAAAATTCATGGCAATACGCCAGTTTGCATCTGTGCTAGCTTGGGAGTAGCATGTAGGTTTGATCTCCTTGAGATTTCCTATAGCCAAAAGAGCATGGGGAAGGGCTGTTTGGGAGAATCATCAGCGAATTTCTTTAGCTTGGTGATGTTGTTTTTGACTCTTGTAGTCATGGGGTGAGTATTTTGAGTAGGTTCGGCTGATTGCAACCTAGGAGAGGACTGTGTGGTTTCATTCAAACTAGGTAATGGCCGTATGGTTTCATGGGAACTGGTTGGAGACTGTGTGGTTTAGGGTGAGCTAGATGAAGAAGATGTGGTATTATTTTGAGTGGGTGATCGAGTTGGGGAACAAACTTGGCATGTTGGAAGAGGAGATGAGGTGTGAGGGTGATGTGTTGTGTAGAGGGAGTACTTGGGTGTTAGGAGATATGGAAGGTTGTGTTGTGGTAGGTGACAAATGCATGTAAGGAGAGAGAGATATTGAGTGGGATGCTTGGAATGTGGTGCATGTGTTGTGGTAGGAGACAAATGCATATGAGGAGAGAGAGATTGAGTGGGATGCGTGGAAAGTGGTGCATCAACAGTCAGAGAAGGATTTTGTATGTGTTTCAAAATAGGTTTAGATAGAGGATAGGTTTAGGATAAGTCAGATGTGTAGGAATTTTTTGAAACAAAGAATGGAAAAATTGTTTCCTAAAAAATAACATCTCTTGAAATATAGATACGGCCAGATTTCGGACTTAGACATTGACAGCCCTTATGACGAAAACTATAGCCTAGGAAAACACATTATACAGAACGAGGTTGAAGTTTGTAGGAATTATAAGGATGTAAATTTGGCCTAAAGGCACACCCAAAAATACGTAAAAATTTATAATCTAGAGAAATACAAAACAGAATTTGATAATAGAATTTATAATCTGAAGAAATACAAAGGAGACAAATTTTTGAGCAGGGGTGTGGGCATATAGTTTATGAGATAACAGGCAGTCTAAATTCACGAAGAACATGGGCATGAGAGAGTAAAGCTAAACCTGTTTCAACTATATGACAGTGTTTTCACTCCACGACATCATTTTGCTAGTGGGTGTGAGGGCATGAAAGACGATGAGAGATTCCTATATTTTGAAGAATTTTACTAAGATAGTGATATTCACCCCCCAATCAGATTGAACAATTTTGATTTTGGAATTAAAATAACGCTCAACATTTTTCCTAAATTGAAATAAAATTGTGCAAACATCACTCTTTTCAAGACATAGGAAACAACCAAGTATATTGATTGTAGGCATCTAAAAAAGAGACATAATATTTATTTCTTGCAGTTGAATACATAGGAGATGGTCCCCCATACATCGGTGTAGATCAACTTTAGAGGGTGATGTACACATGTAGAGGACATGGAAAAAGAAAGTTGCTTGCCTCTTGTCATGTGACATGCAGGACAAGTCAAAACCTGTTTATTTTGAGAGATTGATAAACTAAACTTTGATAGAATACTCGAACAAATTTTAAAAGTTGGATACTTAAGCCACGCATGCCAATTGAGAGGTGAGGTACAAACTCCAACCATTATAGAAGCAGTCTTTGGCGACACAGATGAAGGACTCAAGTTATTTCTAGAAAGGAAAGAAATGACTACTAGAGAGTGGAGGATGAGGAGAAGTCATGACAGGGAGCTTGTACAAGCCGCTATCATTTAGGCCTTGAAGAAAAATTTTCCTTGACCCCTGTTCCTTCACAAAAAAAATGTAATGGATGAAACTCAATATAAGTATTTGTTTCAAGAGTGAATATGTGAACAGAAAGTAGATTTTTGGTAATTGAAGGAATATGTAAAACATTGTGTAACAAAAAAGAGGCCATGGGAGATAAAAGTAGGGTGTCACCAATGTTATGGATGTTTAATCCTTTACCATTACCCATGTGAACTTGATCAGATCCATTGTAGTTTGATAAACGAAAGGTCAAGTTTTTGAGATCAGATGTGAGGTGATGGGTTGCTCTTGAGTCAAGGTAACAGTTGGGATCCAGGCCACCAAAAGGTGTAGAGAAATAAGCCGACATTGGGAATTGATTCTCACGGTTTGATGATTGATCATGATTCGATGGCTGATCATCATATTGTTGGTAACAATCCCAAGTGACATGGTCATTTCGGTTGTAGATTTGGCAAAAGGGCCATATAGAGGAAGAACCACGGCTTGATGATTCATGACTAGGATATGAGGAGTATTGTCGCCCTCTGCAACGATAATTTCTAGATGGGCCATTGAAGTGGGATCCGCCGGATGAGTGGCAAGAGCTACAACCACCACGTCCTCCACAATGGATGGAATTTCGAGAGACAACATTCACACCAGCATCAGAGATGTCAAGAGTGGGATGTATCTATTCTAGCTGCAATTCGTGAGCCAATAAATGGCCATAAATTTCTTCTATAGAAAGAGGTTCAACTCTGGTTGTAACAGAGGTGATAAATGAATCATATTCGGATCCAAATCCTCCAAGGAGGAAGGCCTATTGCTCCACATCAGTGAGTTGTTGCTTTACGGTAGCCAGAGCATCATTGAGCGTCTGAAAATATTTATAATAATCAGCAATTGATAAATTTCCTTTCTTCAAAGTGGATAATTTTAATCACTTGTAAGAGACGGGCCTTGGATTGATACACGAACAAGGTTTCCAAGGTGGTCTAGGCGTGCTTGGATGTGGTGTAGTGCGTGATGTGAGAGATCATCTTAACTGAGAGGGAAGAAGTAATAGCCTCAAGAATGACCTGGTCTTGCATGTTCCAGTGCAAAAATTATGGATTTGGTTGAGTGGAAGGAATTCCATCTTTTGTAATGCTTGCAGTAAGTAGTGGGTAGGGAATGGTGCCACCGACGTAACCAAACAAATTGCAACCTTTAAGATGACGGACAATTTGTGGTAGCCAAGTCGGATAGTTGTCTTGAGTGAGCTTAATGGGGTTGAAATTTGTGAAGGTGATAATGGTAGAAGTTGTGGGAACAGTGGAAGCCATGAGAGGGGAGGTTTGCAGATGAGAAGTGGAAAAACTAGGAGAAAAAACAAATTTTGACATTAGTCTTTTAGAGCTCTGATACCATGTGAAGTCTTAAGAATTTCTGTTGTGCTACCTTACCTTCAATTGGTATAGGCAGTTTGTATATATAAATAAAATCTGTTTACAACGTAACAGCAAGATTGTTATGTACTTGCTTTAGGATTACAATCCTATCTTTTACTAATTACAAATGGATAATATCTTATCTAAAGAGATTGTATTTAAACATTCCTCTTGTCTTGTATATCTTGAATATTTGAATTCAAAACTATTGATGAGGGATTATCCTTTACAGAAAGGCTAGTATTCATTAGGTTTCCATAATGTCATTATCTTAGCTTTTTGGCTTTGAGTGTTTTATTGTGGTTTATGTTTGAACTTCAAGATTAAAACATGTTTCATGTGTTCTCATTTATTGATCATATCATTTACATGCATTCTTTCCTAGGATTGGTGAGTGAGAATGAGTTTGAGAAGTTTCGTGCACCTTTAGGGCATGTCCTGACCTAAGTATGGGATTGTCGCCCACACATGTGCACTCTTTTGATTTGCACATCACTTTGCTCAAGTGGTTCAACTTATTTTATTTTTTTGCATTATGTTATGTTTTTGCATGTTTTAAGGTGTTAATACTTCATTCATATCAATTGTATGCTCATTTATTCCATTGATCTCTTGTTTCTATTTGCAATGTGAGGATGTTTCCCTCATTATATGAGGCTTATTTTCTCTACAACCAATTTGCTTATGCTTATAGTGAATTCACACTTGCGCCTTTTTTGTCCTGCATTGTAGAATTGGTCTTTTCTACTTCCCTTTCACTACAAAAAAATTGTTTTTTCTTGTCCAACATTTTTTGATGTGTCAAGATGCCTGACACGTCACTAAACCTTTTTGACGTGGCCTTCTTGATGTGTGTACAAGGTTAAAAATGTGGGTGTCACTAAAATTTTTTTATTGACATGTCACTGTTTGCCACGTCAGCATTTCTTGACGTGGCAATAAGTGGCACATCAAGAAATTTATTGACGTGGCAAAACTGGCATGTCAATAAATTCTTGATGTGTCAATTTTGCCACGTCACTAAACTATTGACGTGCCAATTTTTGCCATGTTAATAAATTCTTGATGTGAAGTGTTAATTTTGACACGTCAATCGATTACCATCATCTGTTAACAAGTTAAAGTCTCCATTTGAATTGGTATTCCATAAAACACCAGTAATATTTGCTATGTTACTGGGACACACAACATAGAATCATTTGGCACGATACTTGACGAACCCAGCTCACTATCTGCAGATCAGAAAAACCGACCTAGTATCAAACCAAAAATTGGAAACCCAATCAAAATCAAAGAGAAAAAAATCCCTAACCCTGTAGAGAAAAAAAAATCAAAATCCCAAACCTAGTAGAAAAGAGAAAAGAAAGACTAACTTGCGTTGGTGGGGAGAAAAGAAAGAAAAAAAGAGAGCGGGAGAGGAAGAGATAGAGCAGGTGGGGAGAAAAGAAAGAAAAGAGAGAGAGAGGGAGAGGAAGAGCTAGAGCTGCTTGGGTGGGAGAGAATTAGAAAAAAAGGAGGGGGAGTAAAAAAAATAGAAAAGTAAAAAGAATTGAAGGGTAGGTTTGTGATGCGTTGCAGGTGAAAAGAAAGACTGACATGGCGCTAGCTTTTTTTGGTTTCTGATGGGATGATAGGTGTGTACTTCTCGATGGAGGCTTCTAATGTGCCACATGTGGCACGTCAATACTTTTTTGACGTGCAACATGTGGCACGTAAATAATTGTAATACCCCTATAAAAATAACTATTTTATCATTTTCTACAAAGAACTGTTAAGGGTTTTTAATAAAATTTGTTTAACAAGGACTTAGTAAAGCCCTAAAATCCCTTAGAAAATGGAAGCCTAAACACTGACCATCTAGAGTGGATGTACGCTTCTGTTTTTAGTGCGGATGTACACGGTGGGTAGTGGACATTTGTCCCTGTTTCTATTGCGGATGTACGTGGGGGGACCACCAGATGTACGCTGAAATGCCGGACGTAAACTACTTTTTTAGAAATACCCTTTGGATAATACCTAGACGTATGATGCACCCTTTGGACTGTTGTGTAAAAGTACCGGACGTCTGTTGCTTTTTTAGAGCGTTGGTAACACTTCTCAGCTATAAATACCCTCTGTCCCTCCCTTCTTCTTCACCCCATTTCTAGACCACTAGCTCGCCCCTAGGTTGCCAGAACCGTGTGAGAGTGTGTTCTTGTGAGTTTAAAAGAAAAAGCTTGAGCTTAAAAGGATTTTTGTGAGGAGAAGCCCATGTCCTTGCTTAGTTTTGAGGTAACCACTGCCTATCTTACATTTTTAGCATTGTTTCATTTCCTAATCTATATTTTGATGAGTTTTCCAAAGAGTTGATTAAGTATTTCCTTAAAAGTGTTAATGTTTTCAAAGAGCCTCTTTAAGTTTCCTATTGTTCATATTTCTACGTTGCATGTGCTTATTTGCTAGCTTAGAGGAGGTATAGAAGCCTATAAATATCATAGGAAGTATGTACCGATTGAATCTTAGGCAACGTGCTTGACTCACTGAGCAGACGTAGGCCATCGGGATCGGGCGTACGGTCAGAGGGCTGAGTACCAGTTTTAAGCTTCGCTTGTGTACGCTTTAGCTTAGCCACCTTTTGGATTAAATAAGGATTATTCTAACGATGTCTTGTGTCCATTATAACATGATTTATCTATGTCGGAGGAATCGCTCGAATGTGCAAAGTAAGTGAACACTTACAACCTTTTTTACTTAAAACGTTGGATATGTCAGTTGACTGGTCAGAGTATGATATGAGCATGCCTACTTTTGAAAATACTTGCTAAGTGTATTATAAACTGATTGCTAGGATGCATCGCATGACATGGTATGTCGGTACGTGCAGTATAGACGGCCATGGTGATGTCGACCGAGATGCTTGGGAATACATGAGGAAGAAGGGGAGAGACGTTGAAGTGGAACCACCCCGGAGGATGATGACACTCTCCCAGACTAGAGCTGCAACAGAGGACCAGAAGCAGAGTATTCTGGAGCTGTGAACAATCGCAGAATGACCTGCAATCGATCGCAGAACTCAAGCCCATCGTCCAAAAGCTACTGAGGAGGCGACTGTTGGAGGGCGATTGATCGCATGATCGATCGCAGAAGTCACGTCTAGCTTGGAGAAGCTATTGAGGCAGTGACCAATGGCAAGAGTTCGTGCGCCCTAATCGTTCGCCCATCTGCGAACGATTGCACCCTTGCTGCGATCTATCGCACATGGGCATCTTATGTTATTTTCCGCGTTATTTAATTATTAAACCGCCTTAGTCTTATTAATTTGAGTTATATTAGGGTTAGAA
The DNA here is from genome assembly GCA_006937295.1 of Carpinus fangiana. NCBI lineage: Eukaryota > Viridiplantae > Streptophyta > Magnoliopsida > Fagales > Betulaceae > Carpinus > Carpinus fangiana. Next base: position 21,914,051 of record CM017322.1, read on the forward strand.
GTCTTTTATTCCGTACTTCTTTAGTCTTGGGCTATATATACATGTTTATAGCCTCCAAGAACTCACTTCTTGATTATTTGATTTTACAGTTTGCTTAATAAGACTTCTCACAATTGAGATTTCTTTTATATTTCCCTTTGATTCACAGATAGACTCTGTTTATTAGAGAATAGTTCTTAGATTCTTGATAGACTCAAGATCCAAGATCTATTTATCCTTCTTCTTGTATTGTTTCATTGCTTCCGTTACGTTTCAGGCTGCATTAGTTGGTATCAGAGCACAAGTTTCTTTCCATGGCTCCAGTCACAAGAAGAAAGGGCAACTGTTTTCCAACTCGGCACGAGGAGGACGATCGCGAGGAATCAAGACATGAAGACCAAGGGACGACAAACGGGGACAACGAGGAGGTACAAGTGGCTATGAGGGCTCAGATCGAAGACCTCACTAACCAATTGGCTGAATCGCGTCTCTATGACAGGCGTCTGCGTCGAACTCCACCCCGACAGGAGGAAGAGGAAGACGAAGATGCAAACCCTTTTGGTACAGTGCTCTGCAAACCCTTTTGCGGAGCGCTGAACGCAAGGACGTCGACCACCTGCGCAAGCTCATGCTAATCGGTGGGAGAGCGGGTTCAAACTGGATATCCCAGAATTTTCAAGGGGGATGCACCCTGAAGATTTTCTGGATTGGGTAGCAGCAGTTGAAGAAATTCTTGACTTCAAGAAAGTACCTGAAGACAGAAGGGTTTCTTTGTTTGCCACCAAATTTTGGGGTAGAGCTGTAGCATGGTGGCAGCAATTGAAGCAAACAAGGGTGCGGCAAGGCAAATTGAAGATCACTAGTTGGGAGAAACTATTGACTAAGATGCGACCCGCCTTTTTGCCCCGCAATTACCTTCAGACGATGTACCAAAGGCTGAAAAATTGGAGCCAAGGTTCGAAGTTTGTAGATGAGTATACAGAGGAGTTTTACAAATTATTGGCGCGAGTTGATCTATCAGAGTCGGATGATCAACTAGTGTCGTGATACATTGGGGGTTTGCGGATACAAATCCAAGACACGGTAAATCTTTTTGATCCTGTAAATATTTTGGCAGCCCATCAAAGAGCTTTATTGGTTGAGAAAACATTAGCGCGGGGTTCCATGGGAGTGTTTGGACGTGGAGGAGTGCGGGGCTACAGCCGGCAGGGAGGTTCCTTCCAAAACCGGGATCTACCCATCAAATGGTCCAAACAAGGGAACCATTACAGCAGGGCAATCTAATCGAACCGGAGTGACTACCCGTCTCAAGTGTTTCTGATGCGGCGAACAGGGTCACCGGATAGCAGATTGTCGCAAGAGGGAGAAGTACGGCAAGGGTCTTTTTGTCGATTCAAGGGGCGCCTTTGAGGAACAAGGTGATGGAGAGGAACAAGAAACAAAATTTGATGAAGACGGAGGGGCTGAAGAAGAATTTGTCACAGAGGAGGCCGAGACTGGACCGCTATTTATGGTGAGAAGGGTGTGTTTCACCCCTCGAAAGGCGGAAGATGGAGATGAGCAGCGGCACAATCTTTTTCACTCAAGATGTACGATTGGAGGCAAGGTATGTCACCTTGTCATTGATTCAGGTAGTTGTGAGAACGTTGTAGCGGAAGAAGTCGTAAAGAAAATGGCCCTAGAAACAGAATAACATCTTACTCCTTACCTTTTGGAGTGGCTCAAAAAAGGCACCGAGGTATTGGTTTCTAAACACTGTTTAGTGTCTTTGTCAATTGGGGTTAGATATAAAGATAAAATGTGGTGTGATGTTGTGGCAATGGTGCATGCCACCTATTGTTGGGGAGACCATGGCAATATGATAGAAGTGCACACCATGATGGGAGGAAGAACACATATAGCTTCATGTTTGGTGCAGTGAAAATTACGCTCTTACCTAGCGTAGGAATTGATCTTAAGGCCGCCAAAGACACGGTTCACTCTCAATCTTTGTTGGGAAAATGGTAGTTTATCGCCGAGATGTTATCATCAAAAGTGGTTTACTTATTATTGAACAAGGAGAGTTCCAAAGAGGAAGAATTGTCGAAAGAAGCTAAGAAGTTGGTAGACGAATTTGGAGATGTTTTTCCAGATGAACTCCCCGATGAGCTACCACCTCTTCGGGACATACAACACCAGATTGATCTAGTACCGGGATCAAGTTTGCCCAACCGACCACACTATCGCATGAGTCCCAAAGAACATGAAGAATTGAGGCGACAAGTGGAAGGCTTACTATCCAAAGGACATATTCGGGAGAGTTTGAGTCCTTGTGCGGTACCGGCATTGCTAACACCCAAGAAGGATACAAAAAGGGACGAGTGGGGGCTTTTCTGTGTTGGCGAATGATCGCAGCACACCTGTGATCGTACGCCGGGTGATCGATCGCCCATACGTGCGATCGTGCGCACTCGGGGTCCATCAGATGGCAGGCACCGTTTTGACAGCTTAAATCCGATTTTCAGTCTCCTAATTAGACTGGGAGACTAACCTACAACTATAATTAGGGTTTTAGGGTTTCCTAGTCCCTATAAATAGGCTTTTAAACATTGTAAAAAGAGGGCCGTTTCCTAGAGGAGAATTCAGAACTTGTCTGTGGAGCTTAGAAGATCATGAGCGGCTAAAATCCCTTCGTGGGGTACCGATGTAACCCTTTCCAAGCACAATGGTGATTGTATTTGATTTGATTTAATTCAATTTATGTATGTTGATTGCATAATTGTGAGGATTGCAACTCTAGATTTCTGTTCTTAATATTCAATGCAATTGTAATTCAATTCAAAACCAATATTTGCGAAATTCTATTCTTGTCTTAGAAATTATTTTGCCTATATTGAACTCAAATCAACCTTATTTTCTGTGATTATAAGATTGATGGTTATGCAATGGGTTTTAATAGACATATGATTAATAGGATTAAGATAGGCCATGCCTAGGGAAGACGGGTCGTACTACACCCTAGTTTAGTGTAATTTAGGTAGACGATCCGTGCCAACTGAAGATGGGTTATGCTATTCCATTGATTGTATGAACGTATTAAAGGATTTTATAGTTTATGCCTAGGGAAGATGGGTTAAACCGCATCTTAGTGGTAGGTGGACGATCTGTGCCAACCGAAGATAGATTATCCGTATCCCTTAATATTGTATTTTCTTGTCTTTTATAACATGCATATTCTGAGTTTCTGGAATTAAATATGGTTACCATTGTTGTGCGGATTGTGGAGAAGTCGGTACCTTACTTCTCTCTCTCTCGTATATTTACTCTTAATCTTACGTTTACTTTTATGCACTTCAAATTCACAAAAAATCAACTCTCTTTTGTTAATTAGGCTAAAATTAGTCTTTTGAATTTAGTAGCGAAACCCCTACAGTCCTTGAGGTTCGACACCCTCAATATAGCCCTATCCTACGGGATTCGTTCTATTGCGAGTGGTATTTTTATTATTGATAAATTTGGTCACGAATTTACCACATCATCATATGGAGGATGTGCGTGGACAGCCGAGCCATCAACAAGATCACAGTAAGGTATAAATTCCCTATCCCTAGGCTAGATGACTTGTTGGATCAATTGAGTGGGGCAATTATTTTCTCAAAACTTGTCCTGCGGAGTGGGTACCACCAAATTCGAGTACGACAAAGCGATGAGTGGAAGACCGCGTTTAAGACGTGAGAGGGACTTTATGAATGGTTGGTGATGCCATTCGGGCTATCTAATGCCCCTAGTACTTTCATGAGGGTGATGAACCAAGCTTTCCGACCATTCATTGGAAAGTTTGTGGTCGTATATTTTGATGACATTCTCATCTACAGCCCCAACAAAGAGAAGCATATTCAACATGTACAGGAGGTACTTTGTGTTCTCCGGAGGGAGAAATTCTATGCTTCCCCCACAAAATGTTCATTCATGAGGGACTCGGTCCTTTTTCTTGGTTACGTGGTGTCAAAGGATGGATTGGCGGCAGATGAATCCAAGGTAGCAACTGTGAGGGATTGGCCCATACCCACTACACTACATGACGTTAGAAGTTTCCATGGGTTGGTGTCATTTTATAGACGTTTCATCCATAATTTCAATACTATTATGGCGCCTACCACAGAATGCATGAAAGCAGGGAAGTTTTCATGGAGCGAAGCGGCAATGAAGGCGTTCGGGTTGATCAAGCTTAAATTAACAACGGCCCCATTGCTTGTGCTGCCAGATTTTGAAGTTCCCTTTGAGTTACATTGTGATGTGTCCAAAGTTGGCATTCGAGCGGTGTTAAGTCAAGGAGGGAAACTGGTGGCGTTCTTTAGCGAAAAGTTGAGTGGTTCAAGACTCAACTATAGCACCTATGACATGGAGTTTTATGCATTGGTGCAATCACTAAGGCATTGGAGTTCTTACCTAGCCTACAATGATTTTATCTTGTACTCGGACCATGAGGCATTGAAACACCTCAACAGTCAAGATAAATTGTCGTCTCGGCATGCGAAGTGGGCTGCATATGTCCAACAATTCTCCTTCATCATCAAGCACAAAGCCGGAGCATTGAACAGGGCCGACGCCCTCAGCCGAAAGTCATCACTTTTGGTCACAATGAAGAATGAGGTACTTGGCTTTGACTTTATAAAAGAATTGTTGCACACTTTGGCCCTATTGTGGAGGAAGTAACTGGGGGAAAAAGGAGTGCTTATGGAGTGTATAATGGGTTTCTTTTCAAAGGACACCAACTATGTATCCCAGATTGTAGTTTGAGACTTAAAATCATCCAAGAGCGCCATAATGAAGGCCACATGGGGAGAGACAAAATAGCCCTTTTAGTGGCAGAACATTTCTATTGGCTGACCCTGCAGAAAAGAGGTAGACAAATTTGTGCGATGCTGTAGAGGGTGCAGGTATCAAAAGGGGGAGCAACTAATGCAGGGTTGTACATGCCCCTACCTATCCCAGAAGGTCCATGGACGAATGTGAGCATGGATTTTGTATTAAGCCTACCTCGGACCAAAAAAGGTAATGATTCCATCTTTGTGGTTGTTGATCGATTTTCTAAGATGGTTCATTTCATTGTGTGTAAGAAGACTGCCGATGCTGTGAATGTGGCACAACTGTATTTTCGGGAGGTCTATCGACTACATGGCCTACCCTTATCCATAGTCTCCGACTGCGACACACGATTCCTTAGCCAGTTTTGGCGGTGCTTATGGCAATTATCACACATTAAGCTGGATTTTAGTAGTGCGTATCATCCTCAGACAAACGGCCAAACAAAAGTGGTCAACCGGTCCTTGGGGGCATTACTGCGGAGTTTGGTGGGAGAGAATCTCAAGTCATGGGACCTATAGCTATACCAAGCGGTGTTTGCTTTCAATCGGTCTGTTAATCGAAGCACGGATCTTAGTCCATATACTATCATCTACGGTGATAACCCGCGTACACTATTGGACCTAGCACCTCTCCCTGATTTGAAGAGGACACATACTAAAGCGGAAGATCTCATTGCACACATCAAGGAGGGCCACAAGTTGACAATCAAGAACCTCTAGGAATTGACAGCGAAGTATAAAGCGACAACGGATAAGAAACGACGTCCATTGGAGTTCGAAGAAGGTGATTTTGTGTAGGCAATCCTAACTAAAGATCGTTTTCCCAGCGATGAGTACAACAAGCTGGCTGCACGCAAGATCGGCCCTATTGAGATCGTGAAGAAGATCAGCGCCAACGCATATCAGTTGAAGTTGCCCAGCCATATCAAAACATCAGATGTTTTTAACATCAAACATCTTATGCCATTCATTGACGATTCTTCTGAAGAGGATGAGAATTCGAGGGCGAATTCTCTCCAACCTGGGGAGGATGATATAGACCAAGATGCTTGGGAATACATGAGGAAGAAGGGGAGAGAAGTTGAAGTGGAACCACCCAGGAGGATGATGACATGCTCCCAGACTAGAGCTTCAGCAGAGTATTCTGGAGCTACGAACGATCGCAGAATGACCTGCGATGGATCTCAAAACTCAACCCCATCGTCCAAAAGCTATTGAGGAAGCGACCGTTGGAGGGCGATCGATCACATGATCGATCACAGAAGTCGCGTCCAGCTTGGAGAAGCTACTGAGGCAGCGACTATTTGCAGGAGTTCGTGCTCCCTGATCGTTCGCCCATCTGAGAACATTCGCACCCGTGCTGCGATCAATTGCATATGGGCATCTTATGTTATTTTCTGCATTGTTTAATTATTAAACCGCCTTAGTCTTGTTAGTTTGAGTTATATTAGGGTTAGAAGTCTTTTATTCCGTACTTCTTTAGTCTTGGGCTATATATACATGTTTATAGCCTCCAAGAACTCATTTCTTGATTATTTGATTTTACAGTTTGCTTAATAAGACTTCTCACAGTTGAGATTTCTTTTATATTTCCCTTTGATTCACAGATAGACTTTGTTTATTAGAGAAGAGTTCTTAGATTCTTAATAGACTCAAGATCCAAGATCTATTTATCCTTCTTCTTGTATTGTTTCTTTGCTTCCATTACATTTCAGGCTACATCACATGGGCTTACTATATAGACTTCATACTATGGTCAAATGTGTGTGTGTGTGTTGGGGTGGGGGGGACTTTGGATCCAATGGTTTCGTGACCAAGGTACAGCCATTCCCAAAGGATGGTCACTATAGGACGGACATCATTAGTGGTGTGGGCCACCCGAGTTCAGACTCGATCATGCCGCTAGTGTTATGTACGGTAGCATGCAATGGCTAGGGCCCCGGCATTGTACTACAGGTGTGACAATCCCGATGGGCAAATCAATTAAGTAGTAACTGATCCCATGGCTTACCTCCCAGCCCTATCCCTCATGGGACAAGACTCAGGGATTTCAACATTTCCCAGTCGTAACGAGAGAACTGCATCGAAAGACTTTACTAAGACTATGGGAATAAGAGATAAGAAATTGACATTCACACAACATGCACCAGAGAAAATATAACAACATCGTCATCATCACATAGATAATCATCAAAATGTACTAGTCATCAAACCATCAACAAGTAGTGGGGGTACAAACCATAACAACCTAATAAACATTGTTCTAAAAAAGGATCAACAGATCAAAGGATTAGAGCCTAGATCTAAGCTTAAGCAGAGCTAATGAGATAAAAATCTCGATCATATCTGTGCGAGCAATCCCTTCGTCGTCCCACATGGTTCTCAGCCAAATGGGATCCATATCCTAAAAAATCATGTGGATCAAGTCCTGAGCAATTACCAAAGTTGGCTCCTGCAGCATCCTCGCCTAGGATAGCTAAACTGCGCAAGTATTCATAATGAAGGGGAAAACATAAATAAAAGGGTAAGTCTAAGACTTGGTGAATCTTAACACAAATAATGCACATGTCAATTTAGTAATGAACTCTGATGTTTTCATAAAATAGATGACATTTCCATCATGACAGTTAATGTCATACGTGATATAGATATATATAATATATGTATATGATACAAAGTAACAGTCATAGTTCAACTGTATGGTCTACCCGAAATATTACCCCTTCTTAGCAGTGTTATACACGTTACCGTATATAACACTAGTGGCACGACGTGTCTGACCTCGGGTTTCCCACACCCTATTGATGTTCATTCTGCAGTGATTGCCCTTTAAGGCTGCACTAGCCACGAACAACAGTTGGATCCAAGGCTCATATAATTCAAACATTTGACTATAATGCTAACATGTATAATAAGCTTATGGTCATTATACTGCACCTACCGGTGTACCATGTCATATGATGCGAATTATCTTATATGTATTTTACATGCATGTTCTTTTTTCAAGTCTCACTTTATTAACATATTCATCATAACGTTTACTAAAAATGCTAGAGTTCATGTGCAACAAGTATAAACTGTGAGAGTTATAAATATGCATGTTTTCTTGCTACATAAAATAGACGTGCAATGCATGGAAAATAACATCGAGCATTATGTGAGTTAAAACTCACCTGGGTCGACTAATGTCTCCGAGAATTTCGAATGATCCGGGTTCTCCAAATTTATGGAAAACCTTCTATTAGTCCTATTTCTACTAAAACAACTTTAGAACAAGGAAAACAAGAGCTATGAGACGGCTTGGTGAAAATAAAGTCCCATGTCACCCTCTGGACTGTACATTCGGGCTTGGGCTCGTACGTCCATTGTGACAAATTGAACCGTACGTCTGGTCTAGAGACCGTATGTCCACTCTGAGGTTTTCAAGGAGAACCTCATTTTCTCGACTCGTCCTCCTAACCTCCAAACCAACTCCTAAACCTACCAAAGGGCTTCTTAGAGCTTTCTAAGTCGAAATAAAACCTCCATGCAACGTAACAATGCTAAGTTAACAAAACACTAACGCAGACAAGATTTAAAGCATTACTAAGCTAACAACTACGACTAATAGCACAAGACAGAAATCGAGCAGCATAACGACATATTAAAAAAGCTAGGTAACTGAGCGTTACCTCCTTGAAGCAAAACCTCAAGAGTTCCTCCTCGGTAGCACCGAAACACACAAAGCACTCACAAAATAAACTACTGGCAGCCTGGGGGCGAAGAGGGGCGTGAGAAATCTGAAGAGGGGTTGGGGTATTTATAGCTGAGGGGCTCTACCAACTCCTAAGAAAAGTAGCAGACTCCTACCAACCCTAGCATACGTTCAGGTATTAACTGAAAGGTATTTCAAAAAGCAGCGTACGTCCGTGTGGTCTTGTGTACGTCCATGTACTATTTATAGAGCGTACGTCCTGTGGTCCCCCTTCGTACATCTGCACTACAAGCAATAGCGTACGTCTGGCGTTTCCTCGTACGTCCACCAAAAATGATAGGAGCATACGTCTACTAGTCTTAGCGTCTGTCCATCCCAAAAGTCCAAATTACCTTTCAAGTGTCTTTAGTGACCCAAAGCCCTAATTGACCCCCTTAACTAAGCTTCTCATGCCAAATTAATTATTTGGGTCACTACATCAAGTCCCTCGGGACAACACCAATCCTGCTGAGAAGGGGTAAAATCTCAGGTAGACTATACATAAGAGTTATGACCTATAAAGCACTAGTCTTTCTTGCATTAAAATACTTAGGCAATTATTGCCGGTAGTACACAACAATCTTTAAAAATCCCAAAAACCTACTAAATGGTGTATTAACGGAGGTAATGCCCCTTTTTGATTCTTACTCAAATTGCACATTTACTTCCGTCTAATCAAGGCTCATGTCATACATATGTTGTAAGGTTTACTTACTAAGCCCTTAGATTGACGTTGTTGCTACTCTTTTAGGGAACTTGACTCTACACTCTACGAGTGGCATTATTGCTGCTACCCAATTGGTTTAGGACTTGCTTAATGATATAGGTTTGTTAACATTATTAATTAGTTGCTCCATGTCTTGATTTGATAATTTATAGTTAACTTAGATTTATTTCACCCTCTTATGCATTTACTCTAATGATGCTAGAGGGGCGATTCCCCATTGAGTCACGAGTTGACTTTTCTGGGGTTATTGCCAGTAACTCTGCCAAATTAGCCAAGGCTAATTTTGGAGCGTTACAGTATGGTATCAGAGCAATGGTCTTGCCGACCGGAGCTGATAATTTGAGAATAGGCTGTAATACCTTAGGATTTGATCTTGAAAGAATAGAGCATAGGATAGACCTGAGTCCCTTGCTTATTGTTTGATTGAGGTGCGGGTTGCAGTAATAGTCCTCTTGATTGCTTGACTTGGAGTTGAACGGGGTCGCCCATTTTGCTTTACAGGAACTTAATCCTGCTTCATACTCAAATGCCCGATGGATGTTGATGTAGAGTGATTGTTCGAGAATGGCCGGCTAAGTTCAGGCCTTATGCGCCAAGATACCAACCTCGCTCTAGTAGGCGTAGGGTTTAGACACGACTTATCCAGGAACAGAAGCCCTCGCCCGCTCCAGAACCAATCAAGGAAAAGAAGGCATGAGCAGCACCCAAGGAGGACCTGACAGTGGTAGAAAGAAGCGGCGCAGTGTTTCTGAGATATGAGACTTTCCACTTGTCCCGAGAAAGTTTAACCCCTACCTTAGTGAGGAAAGGAGGCGTGCGCTACATACCCACCTAACACAAATTTCTAACAAATATGCACAAATGGAGCTAGAGAAGATCTGATTGTTGAAGGTTGGAGCCTTGCAAGAAGGATACGACTGCCAAAGAACTGCCTTCCTCTTCAGCATCAACAAGGATTACGAGGCGCTGGTTAAGGACGAAGAAGACCCGTCTAAAGACTCGTCCGAAGAGTGTTAGGTCTTTGGGTAGTGTAGTTGATAGTTAGGTCCCTTCTCACACTTAGAAGTGATGAGTTTTGTGCTTAGACATCTTGAGGAGAATTTTAAAGGAAAATGAGCTTTCACTTGTACCTCGAGCTTTGAAAATGAAATCAGTTTGAATTACCTAGCCTTTAACCTTTCTATTATTTTTGATTTTTCAAAAAAAAAAAAAAAAGCGTTTTAGGGTTTGAGTGGATGTACACACCCGTGATCGGACGTACGCTATTCACCCAGCATTCTTAAAAGAAAAGTGGCCGAACATCCCCAAACCCTATTCATTTCAATTTTCTCTCTTTTTCTCTCAAAACAAACATCTCTCAAGGGACTTTCGGCCAAGTCTCCAAGGATCTTAAACGTTTCCACCCCCTTTTCCAAAGATTAACACAAGGTATGGGATTTTTCCTTGTTTTCTCAAGTTTTTGCAATTTTAGGGATTTGATTTTAATCTTTGATTTCTTGCATTTCTTGCATACTAGCTCGTTGGTTGTGAACTAGGATCATGTTATGTTGTGCAAAAATCTACCTAAATTAATAGGCAAATAATTGTACGTTTTACTTGCAAGTGCACAAGGTCAAAAGGTGTAGTACGCGTGTAAGTGCCAGATCGATCCCACAAGGATTGGTAAATTATGCTTGAAATTAAATTCGCAATATAAAATAAAAGACTAAATGCAAAATAAAAAGATAAATCCAACTTTCGTGGGATGAACGGTTGCATTTAGCATATGCAACAGCCTTTTAAACCTCTAAGAATTCCTTAGAGGACGAGTTGAGTATTGTGAGGGTTTTCCAGGAATGTTATCCACAAACATTATGCACAGTTCATGTTATCCAAAAATTAAAGTATCACTCAAAAACCATGATTTTCATTCATTGGCAAACTTAAAAAGTCAAACTCCATCTTCACAATGCGTTGGACTTTAAAGTTAAATCACTTATAACAAATAAGCTAAGGCATCACAGTTGAAATAGTGTAAAGTGAACTTAGCACAAAATTATGAAGTTTTCCAAATAATTTCAATGTGCAATGTCTCAACATCTCAAGCTTCACTGAACTTCTTATTAGAGTGAATAACACTAGCATGAATTTTTTTTTTTTTTAATTAATTAATTAATTAATTTAGGCTCTGTGATGTTTAGTTTCCTTAAACTTTCTAATTGACCCATGTAGCGAGTGTTGAGTCAATGTCTCCCAAACCAGATGGTTTTAGGGCATTAGGTGTAAAAACACCCCTAAGGACTTACTAACTCAAGTCAAAAAGGCTACGAAACTAAACTAGCCATAATGTTAACCACATCAAATCTCCTCACCTTTTGACATGAACACTTAATGCTTACTGAGGCAAGAGGCCCAGTTACTCAGTGAGAAGTTTATCAGTGGTCATCATCATTTTTGTTTCTTAAAGTTAACCAAATCAATTCTCTTCACCTTTTGACGTGAACGCTCAATGCTTACTGAGGCAAGAGGCCCAGTTACTTAGTGAAGAGCTTTTCAATGGTCATTTTTATTTTTTTTATTTATTTAATTATTCTCATGCCAATGTGTCCAACCAATAACTCATCCAGTGTTACCCAAAACATGAAGACATACACATCAAAACCATATGTCATACCCCACCAACCATGTGACAATGTGCTTGTGTTAGAGTCAACATGTGAATTCTTACTTACTTAAAGTAACAAACTAGAAAAATCCAATCATCAGATCATGTGTTTAAAATTTTAAGCTCACCAATGAATATCAAATCACAATTCTTAAATCACCCAAAATTCCAAGACAACATGAACAGGCATTTTTTTTATTTTTTTTAAAAAACCAAAACAGGACAAAGTGTGTAAATGTGTCTCCCATACCCCCAAACTTAAATTGCATATTGACCCCAATGTGCAAATACATGGAAAGAGATGACCTGGGGCTTTGGGGAAACTGGCCGGAGCAGGTATGACTCAAAGCATCCCCCCAAACTTGAACTCAAGCATACTTTTCCCTAAAAAACAAAACACTAATAAAGTAACAAAGGAAAATCAAAAACAAAAATAAAAATGAAAATAAAATCAAACACACAAAGAAATAAAAGGATATGCTGTGGGGTGCCTCACATGAGCGCTAAGTTTAACGTCTTCAGCCAGACGTGGTGTCCTTTCACTGCTGTTCCTCATGTGGAACTGAAGATGATTCTCCAGTAGCCGGTGGTAGTCTATCCAGAATGGCTTTGAGCATCTCGCCTTGTGTAGTAAATTGCTGTTCCATATTTGCAAAACACTGTTCCATCCTTTCCAAACGTTGATTGGCACTACGCAAGAAGTCATATTCAGTTTGGCTAATGACTACAGATCTTCTCCTCCCACCTTGTTGAGGTGCAGGTACATCCTCTTCCATAATGTCCGCCTCCTCCATTCTCTCTTCAGCAGGGATTTGCACCCTCACACCCCTACGCATATGTGACAAACTATGGTTCCATTGGTTTCTGCCAAAGAAAGGGTGTTCTGTGACAGGTCCATCTTCAGGAGTTCCCTTAATGCCCTTCTTCTTCATAATATGTGTCAATAGAAACGGAAAAGGTAACCCCCATGAATTGGTAGTGGTGGTCTTTTTCCAGATCACTCCCTAAAATTTGTTAATCTGGTCCCAAATGATGGAAGGGATGGAGTACCAATGGCCTTTATAAAAGGCATACAGTGCCTGGAGAAACGGGTCACGCCTCTATGTTTTATGGCCCAAGGGGCACACATTGCGATATAGAATGGAATCCACAAGCCATAGTTGTGGGGGCAATTTGGACCGGCTGCCTGAATTATTCTTGTTATCAGTATACTGTCCCGCACACATGTCTTCTACAATTTGGGAGATATAAAAGGACTCCAGCTGTGCGTCCATTTGAGCTTCCATAGGGGGGTGTTCATCAGTGCACTTTAATGCAGCAGCTATATCGGCGGTGGTCACCTCAACCGGCTTCCCTTTGACATTGGAGAATAAAACGCCCCTCCTGGTGCAATCAGTGTACAAATTGCTATAGAACTGGACCACTAACTTTGTGTATGCCGTGGAGGTGACTGGCTTGAACAACTTCTTCAAACCACGGCGGGTGAACTCTTGGACAGCCCATTGGGTGGCTTCAAAATTTTTGAAGTCACCATTGATATCAAAAGTGGTCTCAAAAAGAATCTCCCGCTGCTCACAGGTGGGTTGGGAGGATTGGGCATGGGAGCTGGAGGCTTGAGAAGTAGAGCCAGTGGTCTGAGGCATCTTGAATGTGGTTCAGGACTTTTATCAAACAGGTGGGGTGCAGCTTGTAATTCGAAGGCAGAAACAACTACTCAAAAGGATATCCACCCCCTGCAAAATGAGAAAAATACCACTACCCAACACAGAAGACAACTCCAATCTGTTGAAATAGATTGCAGTTGTCTTAAAATATCTAAATAAAAATTTGGCTTGGAATGTGGTTTGGGAATGGAAACAAAAATGATGAAGATGACAATGTGATGCAGTGTCTTGAAAAGAAGTGGCTTGTGGGGGCTTTTGGTGGGCAACAGTGGTGGTTGTGATGATTGATGGTGAGTGAGATGGTGGATGTGCAGGTAAGTTTGGCAATGTAAATGTGCGATGGAGTCTTTCAAAACTCAGAGGTGAGGGCGACGGTGGATAGCTGGTGGGGTAAGGGGGCGAAATGACCTATAAGTAGGTCATAATACCCACTGGTACGAATGTGGTCGATCGCTCTTAGTGGGGGATCGATCGTAATCGTGCCAGTTTGTGTGTATAGGCAGTGAGGCACTCATGCGCCAATGGTTTGCACAGCAGGATAGTGATCGTTCGCTGTTTTCAAGGCGATCGATCGCTTATACAGAACATACAACACAATCTAAGGGGTTTCGGCGATCGTTCACGGTTTTCACGGCGATCGATCGCTTACACAGAATGTTCCTTAGACTGAACCAAATTTTTTTTTTTTTTTTTTTTTTTTTATTAACAAAAACAAAAGAAAATGTAGAAAAGAAAGATTTACCTCATTCAGTGGCTTCAGTACCACTGATCTCACAGAGGCATTTGAGCTTTAGTACCTAGATAGCTCAAACGCTCTCTCTATAGCTGTAGTGCTACTCCTTGGGAAAGGTGCACTTGAAATCCACCAGATGCGGCTCAAGTGCTCTTGATGGTGCAGCATATTGAACGGACTGAAGTGCCAAATCTTCATCTCTTGGTATCAATTTAAATTCATGGTATGGCTTTACTCTATGACCATTCACAGTGAATGTCTGATTGTTTTCTGAACTATGAACCTCCAATGCTCCATGAGGGAATACTTTGGTGACAACACAAGGGCCAAACCATCGGGACTTGAGTTTGCCTGGGAACAGCCTCAACCGTGACTTGTAGATCAACACCTTCTGTCCCACATGAAACTCCTTTCTAACTAGTTGTTTATCATGGTATGCTTTAGTTCTCTCCTTATAAAGCTTGGCGTTCTCATATGCATCATGCCTCAATTCTTCAAGCTCATTCAATTGCAACTTCCTCTTATCACCTGCTTGCTTCATGTCAAAATTAAATTTCTTGATGGCCCAATACGCTTTGTGCTCCAATTCTACCGGTAGATGGCATGCTTTCCCAAAGACTAATCGATATGGAGACATACCAATAGGGGTCTTGAATGCAGTCCTATATGCCCAAAGTGCATCATTCAA